>CM053585.1:460092828-460122128 GCA_028646515.1 Pseudochirops corinnae
TCTACCCAGTTTTTCCTCCACTTCTCTTATTTGGTTTTCAAAATCCTTCTTAAGCTCCTTTATGGCCTGTAACTAGTTCATATTTTTCTTGGAAGCTTTTGGTGCAGGAATTCTGACTGTGTTGTCTTCCTCCTCTTCCATGCTTTGATTCTTTCTGTCTCCAAAAAAGGAATCTAAAGTTGGATTGCTGAGCTTGCTTTGCTTCCTTTGCCTGTTTATTTTGCCAGTCAATTAACTTGACTTTTGAGCCACAGTAGATCTCTGCTTCCAAAGGGGAGAGCTTTGTCCCAAATTGCTGGGGTTTCACAGCTACCAGAACTATTAGGAGGCTGCCAGCTCCACAGCCCCCACCAGCTTTACATCACTGGTCAACATACCTTAGGCCCAGCACCCAACACCATGATCCTGATCCAGGCAGGTTAAGGCAAGAGCACTTAGCCTCTGAATGGTTGCTTGGCCCCCCTGCAATCTGTGGGCTGGGAGCTCTGAAGCAGCCACATGGAGGTGGCTGCAGGGGCCGCTTCTGCCGCTTCTGGCTCTGGGGGCAGACGGCCGGATTCACTCCTCCATCCCACCCAAATTCAGCTGAGTTCCACTGACCTTTCACTTTGTCTTTGGCATTTATGGTTTGATAATTCTGGAAACCACCACAGCTACAGGTGATCCACTCTCCTGAATGCTCCAGCAGCAGCTTGTTCTGGCCACCCTAGAGCTAAAACCATGGCTCACTCAGGGCTGGTCTTAGCTCCCCACAAGCTGTGATGAATCCTTCCTGTCTACCTGCCAGGCTGCCGTCAGTGAGATATATGTTTCTCTGTCACTTTGTGGATTCTGGATCTCTAAAATTTGTTTAGAGTCATATTTTGTAAGGTATTTGAGGTGGTTATGGGGAGAGCTCATGGAGTTTTCCTGCTTCTACACCTCCATCTTGACTCTGCCCCCAAAAGTCTCTTTTCATAATTTTCTTAATTTTCTTTCATTACCCAATTTATTTCCTAATTTTTTCTAAACATCTCTTATTTGATTTTTAAAGTCCTTTTTAAGCTCTTCCAAGAACAATTTTTGGACTTGTGACCATTTGGCATTTTTCTTTGAAATAGAACTAGCTGTTTTAACTTCACTATCAAACTCTTCTGAGTTTGAACTCAGATCTTCTCTATCACCATAATGGCTATCTATGGTTAGGTTCTTTCTCTTTTGTTTACTTCTTTTTTTTTTTTTTTTTTTTTGCTTTTTGGAGGGGGGAAGGCAGGGCAATTGGGGTTAAGTGACTTGCCCAAGGTGTCACAGTTAGTAAGTGTTATGAGTCTGAGGTCATATTTAAACTCAGGTCCTCCTGACTCCAGGGCCAGTACTCTATTCACTGCGCCACCTAGCTGCCCCACTTACTCTTTTTTTTTAAGTGGCTTATTTTTTGGCTGTTAACTTTGTGTTAGAGTTGGGCTCTTGTCACAAGGTGTAGAGGAAAATATCTCAAGCTTCAAGTTTTTTGTGAAATTGTTTTCTGATCTCAGCTACTCCTCCATGTCCCTGAGCCTCAATCAGGGATCCCAGCAATGCTGTCACCACAAAGGCTCATACTCAATGTAGTCCCTCCTGTGGCAACAAACTTCAGCTCTTCCCTCTGCCCTGGCACCAAAACTAGGGAGTCTTCTCTCCTGCAAGTGCCCATAGCCAGCAGGGCCCCACCTCTGTAGCCCATACTCACTAGCTTCTCCTCTGCCGCAGCCACAGCCCAGGAGCACATCTAGTCAGCACAACCCGGCCTGGCATCCTCTAACAACAGAGGGTCCTTCAATCTTCCCCTGTTCAGATGTCTGACTCCCATACTGTCTGTGGGGCAAATGTTCCTGAAGCTGCCACCAGATACAGCTGCCTCTGGGGCTTGTTGTGTGTTGATTCAGGGATATCTTCCCAGAGGTATTTGTACTTCAGTCAGTCCAAACCACTACAGAAGAAGGTCAAATCTTTCCTAGCATCATCCCACACTGTCTTAGGCTGGACTATTGCTTTACCCTGACTTTTATTATTTCTGCCACTTATTTTAAATTGGGGGCAGGGGGAGAAATCTGGGAGAACCAGGTAATTTCCTGACCTATTCCACCATCTTCCCAGAATCCTCTCTTGCTTTCTTTTTAAAACCTCTTCTTGTTTCAGAACTTAAACCTCAGTCACCTGTGTCTATTCCAGAAAAGCCCTTGTACCTATGAAATTTGGGTGAGAAGACAGGCAAATTCTAATGACTAAAATAGGTTTGGAGAATTCTTTGTAGATTTTTGTATTTCAATTGAATTCAACAACAACAATAAAATATTAAATATCTTCTCTGAGAAAAGGACTATGGCCACAGTCCCTGCCCTCTTAGAGTTTGTCGTCTAGTAAGGGAAATAAGATACATTAGAATGCAAAGTAGAGTATGACTAATATATTCAAGAACGCAAAACAAAATTACAATAACAACAATTTAGAGGTAAAGAATATTATTTCCATCTCTCCCATCAGTCAAGCTAACCAAAGATTGCTGGAGACAGTATACCTTAAACTTCATTCAACAATTTCCTTCTTTTTAACAATGCTTATCCTAACTCCATGTGTTAGAACCACTTTTTGCCTTCTTTAAACCAATTCTGAGGCAAGGAAGAAGGTTGGATTCTGGTTCCTATTTGGAAGTAAGCTACATGATCACAGCAACATGATCACCTTAGTCTCCACAAACATCCTAAAAAAATTACATGGGAAACCCATTGCTCAGGATAAAAGAGCTAGAAAAGCCTGTACTGTAGGAAGGAGCAGAGCTTTTGAAGTCTATGAAAGACAGGAATATTTACTAAGACTGAGTAACATGGGGGGGGATGGGAAAGGGGGAGAATGTACATGAAGAAACATAAAGGAGGCCACAAACTTTCTTCTATTTATTAGTCAGACTCTAAAGAGAACCCCGCTGGCAAGAACATTGTCAGAGCTGGCATAAATAAAGGTAGTTACTGGGAAAGGATTAACAAGTAATGTTGGACATTGATTTTTACACTATACATCCTGCTACCATGTTTCATGAATATGTCTTGAGACCAGTTTTACTTCATCTGGATTCACATGAGGCAATTCATTTCTTCTAGATACACAGTGGGTAATTCTTTCCCTCACGCTTGTAAATGAATAGTTTAATTAGCATCTTAATTTGATCTTTAAACAAGGACAGGGGGGAAAAACCCCAACATGAAATGGTACATTATTTTCAGAAAAAAAATATTCAAAACAATCACTTTATACCCAATGTTTAAACAGGCAGATGATGTTGAAAGAAAAGCCATCTATTAAATACTATTTCTGATAATTAGGAAGGTTTCTAATGTTTATGTTAGAGAGGGAAGTAATACAAAAGTAACTGAAAACATGCCAGAATAATTAACAGCTCTTGGCTCATTTAAATTATGTGCACATTCCATTTTAAGTGTTGAAAAAAAACTGAAATGTATTCAGGCCTCTCTTTTTTTCTATCCTTGGAAGAAAATTGATGCCCCACTGCTAGGTGTTGATAAGAAAAATTAGAAGAATCTGTTTTCTCATCATCTTCAAAAGTCTTTTCTTGGAAAACATCTCTTCTTAGCTGTTTTTCAGACTCACCTCTACACTAATCAAAACCAAGAAATAATAGCCACAACACAGTTCTTTGAATATAAGGCACCTTCCTTCCACAGAATTTGCAGACTTTTTATAATTAAAAAAAAAAAAAAGAAATCTGTCCAACTAAGTTAGTTTCCCTTACCACCAGTACCCAAAAGACTGATAATCAAATGATTCGCCCTCCCAAACAGCTTAAAAGCAGCAGCGTTTCCAGCCAAATATCTATATGATGCATTTCAGGACAAGTCAAGAGTATATATTTTTATACATTTCTAAATGCTGATATACGTCAGACACTGGCCCAGGTGCTAAAGACAAGAGTGAAACAAGTCCTGGATCTGAAGAACCTTACACTTTACCAAGGAGAGACAATGTAACACAAACCACACAAAGTAAATACAAAATAATTGGTAGGATGGAGGCGGCTCTGGAAAGGTGCCCTGCAGGAGGTAGCACTGGACCTGAGCCATGAAGGGACCTCAGCATTCCCAGAGGCAGAGGTAAAGGGGGAGAGCATTCCATTTATGGGGTCAACTTGTACAATGAAAAACATGGAGGCAGATGAATGTCCTGAACAAGAAATAGCCTATTTGGAACAGAGCACGTATGTGCAAGGGGAAGTAACGAGTAAGTAGCCTGGAAAAACAGCTGGGGCTTTCAATATGAAATGCAGCCTGCATTTTATCCTATAGCCTCCAGCAGGGCACTGGCATGGTCAGACCTCCAATTTAGGAATGTCACTGGGGAGGACACATCAGAGAGAGGTGGATTCCGGGAGACTAGTTAAGAGGTGATTGCAATAATCCAGGAGAGAGGTGACAAAGGCCTGAATTAGGGTAGTTGGGGTATGAAAGGCAAGAGAGTGGCAAAGCTGTAGAAATACAATTAGCAAGACTTGGCAACGGATTGGATGGAGTGTGGGGAAAGAGTGAATGAGAATGAAGAGTTTAGAATGACTCCTAGTTTGTGAACTACCCTCAGCAGAAATAAGGAGGGTAGGAGGAAGAGAGAGATTTAGGGAGCAAGATAATAAGTTCTGTTCGGGAAATTTTGAGTTTGAGACGCCTAAGAGACATCCAGGTAGAGATAACCAAAGGCAGTTGAGGATATAGGACTAGACTCAAGAGAGAAATGAGAGCTGTATAAGTACATTTGGAAGTTGTGAGCATAGAGAGAACAATAGAATCTATGGTAGCTGATGAGTTCACCAGTAGAGAGAAAAGAAAAAAAGCACCTAGGACAGAATGTACATATTTCAGAAACTGAGGAGCCGTCAGACAGATAGCAAAAGAACAAGTCAGAGCACTGTCGTGAAAGTCATGCCAAATTGAAAGAAAACCATGACTGTAACAAGGGCTGGGTGAGCAAGGCCTTGCTCCAGGACATCAAATTTAGGAAGCAATGACATCCTTTGCAGTCTTTTTAATAAAAAAAAAAAGAACAGAATTCATTTTCTGACTAGAAAAAAAATGATTAGTTAAAATAAGAAGCTAGCAGATGGTGAATTAGGGTGAGCTCCTCCTCTGCTGTATCCTGATTCTCCCCCTCTCTTCCTTTTCCCTCCTCTTCTGTTTTCCCTGTCATCAGTCAATGAAGGCTACATTTCACCCTGTTTGACCCCAGGTATGCATGGTTTCTTATGTTTGCCTTGAGTGCAAAAAGGCCCTTGTTAGGACTCAGCAAGAAGCAGAAGTAGAACATAAATTGATTTTGAACCTTGAGGAATGAATTAGGGAATACTGGTTATTGTGCAATTTAAAAATAGACATAATCTTGATGGCAGGAAATTCGGTCTCAATATATTGGGAAAAAACACTTAAGAGCTACTCTGACCCAAAGATGATGTCATTAAAGCTTTGTTATCGATATAATAATAATAATAATAAGCCTAGATTTCTGTCACTTTCGATCTGTGTGACCATTTCCTCATGCATAGACTGAGGGGCTTGGAATGGGTGACTTCTAAAGCTTTTTCCAGCTTTAATATTCTTTGGCTCTGCGAGCCCATGAGCTACCTCCCTGTTTCAACATCAGGGCAGATGATGGTGTGCTAATGTCAGAAACCACAAAAAACAAAATCAATGTCATGAGATGTCAATACTTCAAATGTTCCACTGTCTTTATGTTCTCACTGATGGCGAGAGGGTGGGTGAGTAAAACCCCATAATACAAGTTAAGCCAAAATAAGTCAATGCAATTATCCAGATGATTCAAGAAGACAGGAAGGAAGAAGGAAGGAAGGAAGGAAAGAAGGAAGGAAGGAAAGAAGGAAGGAAGGAAGGAAGGAAGGAAGGAAGGAGGGAGGGAGGGAGGGAGGAAGAGAAGAAGGAAGGAGGAAGGAAGCAAGGAAGGAAGGAAGGAAGGGAGAGAGGGAGGGAGGAAATACACATTTATTTACTAAGTACCTGCTATATGCAAGGTACTATGCTAAGTAATCAGTTTACAAATATTATCCTATTTGATCCTCACAAAAGCCCTGGGAGGTGCGTCCTATTATTAGCCTCATTTTAACTAAGATAAACAGGGTAACTTGCCCAGAGTCATTCAGGTAGCAAATATCTGAGGTTGATTTGAACTCAGGTCTTCCTGACTCCCAGCCCAGTGTTCTACCTACTATGCCACCTCCATGGAGGTGAGATAGAGAGGACGGAATGCCTGAGTTATGGTTATGTGGAAAAAGTGCTGGCCTTGGAGTTAGAAAGATCTCAGTTCAAATTCTGCCTTTAGTAGCTATGTGACCCCAGGCAAATCACTTAAACTCTATGGGCCTTGGTTACCTTATCTGTAAAATGGGGTTAATGATATCTGTAAGGTAGAATAGTGTAGTGGACAGAAAGCTAACCTTAGAGTCAGGAAGACTTGGGTTCAAGTTCCACCTCTGACAAACTAGCTATGTGGCCAATCTGTATCAGTAGAGAAACTTCCCCACGGAGAGGTCCCTCTCCTAATGAATTAACAAGTCTAGAAGGAAGGAGGAGGAAGAGGAAGAGGAAGAGAAGGAGGAAGAGACAGTAAACAGAGAGACAGAGAGGTGGGGGGGGGGGTGGGAAGGAGAAGGGAAGGAAAGAGAAAGAGACTCTGATTCTTAAGTACAGAGAGATATCTTCCAGCATTGTTGTAAAGCTCAAATGAAATAGTGACTAAAAAGTGTATTGCAAACTTTAAAACGATATGTAAATCTCAGCTTCTTCCTATGATTGCCTCAGTCAGCCACTTCATATCCTGTAAGAGGAAATCTGTCCTAATAATCCTTTTTGCATGATGTGATGTCATTCTGGGGACTGGCAACCTCATTGGAGTCTATTTTAAAATTCTACATATCACTTTTAGGAAATGTACACAATGAATGTAAGCTGTCACTCTCATGGTCACAAGGCAGAATTACAGATTTTTTGCAACAAAAACAATGGGCACATAATGTGCTCCTTAAAATGAAGGTGCTTCATAAGAGTAGAAAAGCTGCATATCCACAGGACTCCTCCAGCAATGGAGCTACTGGTTTGGCAGGTGACCTCATCTGTCTGGTTAATCAACATCTGAATCACACCTTTGATCCACGGACTGGATTCCATTGATTCGATAGAACTTGTGCACAAACATCAAGGATAGAATTAAACATGAATTACTTGTAAAATTTGTTGTGCTCATTACAAGAGCCTTTTCACATTCCTTACTCCGTTCTCTGAACCTCAAAGTGCATCCATTACACTCAATTTGATTTTCTTCTTCCACGCACTTAGCATGAAATTATTATTCATCTTAAGATTCGCAATATAAGGACAGAACAGTGACTCATCTTGGCTGGCATCCTGTCTCTAGAAATGAAGGATGTTGAGTATTTCAGGAGAAGATATAAACCTCCTATTTTGTTCCTTTCATGTAAAACTTGGGATATGGGGAATGAGATTTCCACTTGTCCCACTGAAGTTGGTGATCAGCTACCGCCTTGAAGCTCAATCGGCAATAACCCTTATGACATCTGTCCTCCCCTTCAAAGTGCTACTATGTGTCAGGTACTGTGCTAAGAGCTTTGTCAATATTATCTCATTTGATCCTCACATAAACCCTGGGAGGCAGGTGCTGTTATTAAGGCAAATAGGGATGAAATAGAAACGCTTATTCAGGTAGCTTCCATTAACATCCTTAAGCAAAAAAAAAAAAAAAAATGCAGTAATAAAGTTTGGAACCTTGTTCCAAACATGTTCAACTGTACTGGATAATGTGTAATTCAAAAACTGGGGAGAAAAGTAAGTAAAACAACCCCAAACAAGGGGATAATCAGAACTCTTTTCTAATAAGCAGGCTATTGGTATTCTCCCTCTTAGAAGAGAACTTATATTGGACAGGTCTTTGGAGGATCTTTTTTCTTTTTCTTTTCTCTGTTTTTAGTTCTCCTGCCTGACTTGAATGCCCACTGGAAATGGAGGCCAGAAGCATAGCCAAGAAAAGATTTAAACTTTGGGGTTATCTCATTAAAACTTGCTGCCAGATACGTTTCATTTATAGGATTATCTTATATTTGGTCACTGAGCCAATATTCTTCCCTAACTGAAACCATAAGGAATGCCCTGCAGGAAGGAATTCCCCATTTTCTTGGTCCCTGCTCCTGATGGTGAAAGGGATTCTCTCTACATTCTGTGTCAGTTGGTAAGCCATCACCATGTGCTTGTACGACCTCATTTTCTCTACTAGAAGCATTTATTCTTAGTCATATGATGCATTAACACCATTCTTTTGCCATCCTGATCACAGAATACAATGCTATTTAGTGTAGTAGACAGAAGGAGAACTCAGACTGAGAGTTAGGGGACTGGGGCTCTAGTCCCAGCTCTGCTATTGATGTTAAGCTATGCAACCAAGGCCAAGGCACTACTTTTCTGGGCATCAGCTTCCTAAAAGGGAAGACAAGGAAGTTGGACTAGAGGACCTCTAACATATCTAAATAGCATGAGGCAACTAGGGGATTAAGCGCTGGATCTGGAGTCAGGAAACCTAAGTGACAGTGCACCTGGGACACTTCTTAGTGACCTTAGAGCAAGTCACTTCTATAAAACAGGTCTAACAAAAGCACCTACCTCATGCGGTTGTTGTGAGAACCAAACAACACAACATATAGAAGGCGTTTTGCAAACCTTCAAACATTAAACAAATGAGGGGAGGAGGGGAAGCAAAGGGAACAAGCGTGTGTTAGGTGCCTACTATGTGCTAGGCATGGTGCTAAGTGTGTCTTACAAACATTAGTTCATTTGGTCCTCACAACAACACTATGAAGTATGTGCTTTTATTATCCCAATTTTACAATTGAGGAAACTGAGGTAGCACAAGTTAAATGTCTTGCCCAGGGTCACCCCTAGCGTTAAAAGAAAAATCCTGGGTTGGGGCTGACCCTGGTCAATGAAAGGTAAACTCAGTGAAATAGGACAAAAAGCATCCAACAATTGGGGTGGAGCCAAATCCGAGTTCCAGCCTTCTTTTATAGATAGAGTAGCAGAACCATTTATATATAAGGGCAAGACAGTCCTGAACGGCAGATGCTTTAATGAGGAGGTAGGATAAGCGTCATCTCAGCTCCTCCCCATGACAGTTTTATTGAGAGATGAGATTAGCCCTCAAGTGATGGGAATAGGCAGCCTTGGGTAACTGGGAGCAGTCCGCTGGCTGAGCACAGTACCAGAAGGTTAAGCTGGGTTCAAACAGGTGGCCACTCAGACGGATTCTGTCCCAGTGGCTGACTTTGCCCAAGCAAGCATCTGAGACCAGACGCTTGTATTTATGTCAAACGATACCTGTCTGGTATTCTATTTAACCATGAAGGAAGTCGCTGTGTAAAACATTCCTAAACCATAGAGCAAGATTTCCTTTCTTCCATATGTTTGTGTTTTGTTTTGTTTTGTCTCCTTTGGGAGGCGCGGGCAAGCACATCTTCCTGTACGGTGGCAATGCTTTAAATCTACCTAAGTAGCTCGCACATCCTTAAATTCCTTTAGGGCAGGAACTATTTTTGTTTTCTCTTTTTAATCACAATACCAAGAACAATGCATTGTAGGATCTTTAATAAATTCTTATTAAATTAGCTACCAGCTAGGTAGCCCAGTGGATAAAGTTCTGGGTCTGGAGTCAGGAAAACTCATCTTTGTGAGTTCAAATCCAGCCTTATCTCTAACACGTATTAGCTGTGTGCCCCTGGGAAAGTCACTTAACCCTGTTTGCCTCTGTTGCCTCATCTGTAAAATAAGCTGGCAAAGAAATGGCAAACCATTCCAGTATCTTTGCCAGGAAAACCCCAAATGCAGTCACAAAGAGTGAGATACAACTAATCAACTAAACAACAAGATTAAAGAATAAATATCCCCTACCACCAACAGCACATATTCTGTGAGAGCTCTTGGCAAATTCTGGAGCAAAACAACGATCTGCAGATCCGCAGATCATTCTATGACAATGAAATATGAGTAGGGTGCCCAGTCGAGTGACCAACAACAGGGAATACCCCTCCGTAGAGATAGAACTCTCTACTCAGAAGGCACTCTTCACACCTGCTCCCCCTTGTACGTGCTCCATGCACCTAGAACACTTCTCAAGCTCATCTTCCTCCGGATGCTATTTTCCTCTGAGGCTCAACTCAGGGAACGCCTAATAAATACAGAAAGTCAGCCTTGATCTTCTCATCTGTTGGTGATTCTTTGTTCTTCAAATATTCTGAAAGCACTGGATTTTCCTTTGCTTTCTTTGCTCCATATGTTGTATTTTCAGACTCCCTCTGTGTATGTGTCACATCCTCCCGGGTAGGATGTAAGCTCCTAAGCAGCAGGCTGACCTCATTTTTTGTTTTGTCTTTATCCCCAATACTTAGTACCACGCCTTGGCATACAGCAGGCACTTAATAACTGCTTGTGGACTGACTAAATGAATGACTGCCTCTTCAAGGGGTTGCTCTAGACTCGTAGGATCAAATATTGAGGATATTTCTCCTTAGTTTTCATTACTTTGCCTTGTGGTGGTTCTCCTCCTATTCCATCTGACCACTCCTTTCTCCTTTGCAAGAATCCTCATCTAAGTCCCACCCACTATGCATGAGTGTGCCTGGGGATCTGTCCTATCCTCTCTCTCCTCCTCTTCCATCCTCTCTCCTCCCCTCCCTCTCTCTGTCTGTCTCTCTATGTATCTCCATATCTTTGTCTGTCTATCTCTCTCTCTCCATCTCTCTGTCTCTGACTCTGTCTCTTTCTCTCTCTCTGTCTGTCTCTGTCTCTGTGTATCTTCATGTCTTTGTCCATTTGTCTGTCTGTCTGTCTGTCTCTCTCTCTCTCTGTCTCTCTCTGTCTCTGTCTCTCTCTGTCTCTCTCTCTCTGTCTCTGTCTCTGTCTCTCTCTCTCTCTCTCTCGCTCACTCGCTCGCTTTCTTCAGTTCTCATGGGCTGAACTATAATTTTTATTCAAGTGACTTCCAAACCTACATGTCCAGACTCCAGTCCTACATTTCCCAGTGCCTGCTAGAAACCTCCACCTGTATACTCCAGAGAGATCTCTAATGTATCATGCCCAAAAACAAAAATCATTATCTTTCCTTCTAAATCCAACCTTCCCCTAATTTTCCTAATTTTAAAATTATCAAGAGCACCATCACCTAATTACCCAGGTACTATCTCATAGTCACCCTTCACTCTCAAGTCTGTCCCTACTGCCCTACACACATCCAATCAACTTGCCAAATCTTGTCAATTCTACCTACACAACATCTCTTGCATCCAGTACCTTCTCTCCACTCATGCCATACTAGATCAGGCTCTCATCATCTCTCATAAAAGCCATGTGAATACTAGAGAATGTAAGCCTGCTATATGTGTCTATGCATCACTATATTGGTGAATTGACGCCTCATTTTTCCTAATTTTAGGATCTCTCTAAAGTTCCTCCCTTCCCCACTACTCGCCCCTAATTAGGCTGCTGTTCATACATAGAATCTCAAGGGAAAGTTATGTCTTTGAGTAAAGACCCCCTCAAAGCTGCATGCCCTGAGGCTGTTTCCCTTGGTAATGAACCAGCTATTTAGAAGACAAAGAAAACTGCTTAGGACACTCAGATGGCTTATTCTCCTGCTTCCCTATGCTATTTCAGTAGTTTTCCTTACAAACCAGAATGCTGGGAAGGTATTCCCTGTTTCCCAAACTACCATAGTGTTCATCTCAGCACAAATGAGGCAGATTTTTGTATCAACTTGATTCCCATAGAAAACCAATTCCCACATTCTAGGCAAATATAAGAAAAATTGATTCCAGTCCTATCTAGACAACAACAGATCTAGAATCCCTGGGTATTTGAAAACAGAAAAGTTATTGGTGTGTATCAGACAAGGAACCGTGGTGAGCCCTCTTTAGTTCTGACACCCATATGGCATTTGCTGGCCCCCCCCTTCTGCGAGCTGCTCTGAGGCTGTAGGCCTTTGTGCTGCCCAGAAACTCTTTGGTACTGCTGCCCAGTCTGTGGGTGGTGCTGTAATATCCCACCCCACCCCTCTTGCCACTTGGGGAGCTGCCACCACAACTCCCACATGATCTGAGACTGCAGGACTCTGCTTTGCACATGTAGCTGGTAGAGACATCACTAGAGACACAGACCTGGGGGACACTTGATCTCATTTCCAGCCTTCCCAAGACTGCTTACTGTCAGCTACAAAGAATATGCTTCTATAGGATAAGTAAGCATTTGTGTTCATTTTCTTCCTGGGTATGGAGGTTAATTTATCATTAGCTCACTTATTTACATGATGACTTTTGTTAAATGTGGGGAATAATATGGACAGGAAAACCTGATCAACTCTTTTTCAATTATTTCCTATTGACCGCCAACATAACCCTAATTAGTTTGTTAAAAGGAATGGGGCACTAAAACAAAAGTTCAACTCACTTCAGAGGTTTATTTTGCCCTCTGCTGAATCTTACCACCTTCGTATGACCAGGTTATTACCCTGTTCAAGAAGTTTCAATGATCCCTCCTAAACTTCAGTCAGATATGGTGGTGCAGGCCTATAGTCCCTGCTACTGAGAGGCTGAGTTTAGTGGATTATTTGAACTCTGAGCTGACGTAGGGCTAAAGCGACTGTGAATCCATGCTAAGTATAGCACCAATATGGTTATCCTAAAGAGAAGCATACCAGCCCACACTGGAAATGGAGCAAGTCAATATTTCTATACCAATCAGCAGGGGGAATGTGGCCGATGAGTGGCCCTTACACTTTCAGCCAGGGTGAGCTGGAGAGATCCAGTTTTTGAATAATATGTGTGAATACATATGTATGTATATACATATACAGATAGGTAGATAGATAGGTATGACTTTATTGGTTCACTTTCTATACCAATGCAGACTGCAACTCTTCCATAATAAAGTACAGGACCAATGAAATCATAGCCCACAAGTTCCTGCGGCTAAAAGAAAACCCAGTCATCACTTGGTGGCCAGGCTTCTTGCGATGACCAGCTCCAAACTTCACTAGACTTTTGCTTGGATGATAGAAACTATACTCAAAATCTTACATAACATTTTAAAATGCCCACTAAAGTCTCATGCTGATGCCTCACAATGGTTTGGAGTGATTCTGACATTCAGAATATAGCTATTCCTTCTGCCTTTGAGCCACCTGTGAATGTGATGAGAAAGCCATATCTGCTTTTATTTAAGTCACTGATAAAACACAGGGCCAAAAACAGTTTTCTGGGACACTCCATTGGAGAACTCCTCCCAGGCTGATATGGAACCATTTCTCTCTTAGTTTCTCCCTTCTTCCCCATCCTCATCCATCTCAGAATCCATCTGGGATAAGTGGGAAGGCCCCCTATCATGAGGTCCTTTATCCCTTGTCTTCCTCTATTATCCCCTCCCACTAAGGCCAGATTGCCTGACCATGACTGGTCACATGCTTTGGATGATATAGGGCTCTCTTACTCTATTTCTCCCAGTGAGATGGAGGTGTTAGGCCTTTCCATCTGCCCCACTGCTAAACATAGGGACTTCTGGGCTTTTTTTATCTACCCTGAAGCTCTCCCCCAATTAGAGTGTGAAATCTCAGGGACTATCTAGATTTTTATTTCTAACCTCAGTGCTTAGCACAGTGCTAAAACACAGTAATAATGCTTAATAAGTGCTTCTTCATTCATTCATTTTCAATAGTTCTGGCCTTTCAACTTGTCCTGAATTCACCTAACTGTATGATTTAGCCTACATTTCCACCTTTCCCAAAAGAATACTCTGAGCTTCTTTATCAAATGCTTTACTACAATACAGGTCAACTATATCTAAAGTGTTTCCCTGATCTATCACTGCAGTAATCTCGTCAGAAAGAGGAAATAGGTCAGTTTGGAATGATCTTTTCTGAAAAAAAACAATGTGGGCTCTTAGTGATTACTGCTTTCTTGTCTGGCTGCTCCCTAACTATCCCTTTAATGATATATTCTATAATTTTCCCAAGAATCAAAGTCAAACTCACTCCTCTATAGTTTTCAGATTCCATTCTCTTTGCTTCTCCCAATCCTCTGCCCCACTTTTTAAAAATCAAGCCTTTGCCCTTTTCCAGTGCTTTTCTATTTCTCCCGTTATCCAAGAGCTTTCACATATCACTGACAAGGGCTCAGGAATCTCACTGGGGTGTTCTTTCAGGACCCTGGACCTAGTGACTTGAACTCATCGAGGGCATCGAGGTCTTATTTCACTATCTCTCTATTTATCTTGGCTAGCAACCACAGTATCCATTTTTGTTTGGCAGAGGATCACTAGGTAGTACCTTAGATAGAGTGAGAAAATTAACATCAGGAAGATCTGAGTTCAAATCTTGTCTCAGACACTTATTAGCTGGGTAATAAGGGCAAATCATTTACCCTCTTTGAGCTTCATTTTCCTCATCTGTCAAAGAGGTGGTTGGATTTGATTGCCTGAAAGGTCCCTTCCAGCTCTAAATTTAATGCTTCCACAAAACAAACACAATAAGAGTAGAATTTTCTTTTCATTGTCCATTATCATCTTTCCTTTCCTGCTTCCTGTCCTCACAAAATGTCAAGTTTCTTGACTTTCCAGCCTATTCCCTATCATGTCCCTTGACTTCATAAGGCAGACACAAACATTGATCAAACTATATTGACTACCCAGGTTGATCCCCTCCCTGGGGCCAAGTCACTGGTTAGTGCTCAAAAGGTGCAGGGAACAGGGGAAAACTGTTCTGACAACAATCCTCTCTGTTGTTCTCCCTTTGTTTTTAACTGTTTGTCTTTGATCCCCTAGTTTGGTTCCTAGCTCTGTTAATTGTGTGTCTCCTGACTCTGGCTGCCTATCACATCACCCAGACTCTGGTGCTTACTCTACTGTTTCCAGAGAGTTAATTCTAAGCTTCCTAGTTCTGATCCTACATATTACCCAGAGCTCAGTATATGCCATCATTACATCATCACGTGGCCACTGCCTTTGACTAATGGCAGACTACTGGTTTCTGTCCTATGCTCCATCTTCCACCCACACAACCTATGACAGTGAGGCTGAGTCAGTGCCACTCATCCACACAATTGGGAAAACAACTCAGCACACAAGTCTGCCCGGTGTGGGCCATTAGCATTGTTCCCTGTATAGTAAGGACAGCATATTTTCTTGCATTCCAAGCATATAATCCTCCTACAATATAAAGCAATTCACTCTGTAATCATGCTCAATAGTTCAGTGGCGCACTTGCCATGTTTCATCCACCCAAAAGCTAGGAGGAGAGAACAATACTCATATCTACCTGAGATTAAAGAAACTTTTTTCAGTATCAGTAAGTCAGGGCCAGAGTTAGGAATTGTGTCTTCCTGATAGTCCAAGATTCAACTGAATGGATTCATAACTAGGAGGTGATGCAAGAAGTTAAAAAAACAGCACTGCCTTATCTTTTTTAAGGTGTGATTTGTTAATTAAACCCAGAGTGTCTGGCTAGTTGACAAATTCTTAGCTGTCTGACTAAAACTCTAGGCTTGATGTCAGAGGACCAGACTTCTTATTGTGACTTTATGGCTACCTGTGTAACCTTAGACAAGTCATTCATCCTCTTTGAGTTTTGAGTATCCTAATCTAACTCCCTATACATACTCTGCCATGCAAAGACCCTGGCCTCCCTGATGCTCCTCACACTAGACCCTCCAGCTCCTGGCTCTAAGCATTTTCGAGGGCTGATCCCCATTCCTGGGATTCTTTCCCTCCCACTTCTGCCTCCTACCTTCCCCAGCCTCCTTATAGCATCAGCTAATGTCCTACCTTCTATAATCCTCCTTAATCTTAATGCCTCCCTTCTGAGAACAAGCCCAAGTTGTCCTCCATCTATATACACACACATATATATATTTTATATACATTTATAAATTCATTAATATATACATACATATGCATATAGATAGACATAGGTATAGATTTGCTTCTATATAGTTGTTTGTATGTTGTTTCCCTCCTGAGACTGTGAGCTCCTTAAGATCAGAGACTGCTTTTTGCTTTTCTTTGTATTCCCAGCACTTAGCATAGTACCTGGAAAGTTTTTGTTGTTGTTTATTCAATCATTTCAGTCCTGTCCAACTCTTTGTGACCCATTTGGGGTTTTCTTGGCAAAGATTCTGGAGTTTTGCTGATTCCTCCTTCAGCTCATTTTACAGATGAGGAAACTGAGGCACAGGGTTACGTGATTTGCCCCAGGTTTGCATAGCTGGTATCTGAGGCCAGCACTGAGGATGTACTTAATAAATGCTAGCTGACTGACCTTACATGAAGGAGTTGGACTAGGTGACTTCTAAGGTCACTGACAACCCTAACTCTATTATCTAGCCACTCATGCCAGGGCCATCCACATTCTTCCCTTGGCTATGACTTTGACCCAGCAGCTATGAAACACAGCTGGGCCCACAGGTCAAAGGCTTGAAGGAAACTGGACTGAGGCTAAAAGAAATCATTCCACAAGCAAGTTATTCAAATGCAATCAAAAAAATACCAGCCACAACATGAGTATCAAAATTACCAAGTGATGCTTAGAAGTATCACTGCTTTGCCCCCAGTAATGTAAGAAAGACTTCAGTTCAATTGAAGACGCATCAACTAAGCACTTCCTACATGTGAAGCCCTGTACTGGGCACTGGGGACAGAAAAATAAAAAGGAAACAGAAGTGTCTTCAAGAAGCACACGCAGATAATTAGACACTAGATAAACAAAAAGTAGACATAAATACATGTCCTGGAGGAGTAGGGAGAGCCTTAATAACTAGGGAATGCAGAAAAAGTCCCAAATGACAAATCAAGGTAGCATGAGCTGAGCCTGGAAGAAATTCCAAGAGGTAGGGATTCTCTACCGCCTCTGTCCTCCACCATACTACAAACAAGGATCAGGGATCTGGAGCTATAAATAACCTCACAAGTTGTTTGGTCGAACACTCTAATTTTGCAAATTAAGAAAGCTGGAAAAGTTAAATGAATTGCCCAAGGTCATATGAGTAGTGTTAGAGGCAGGATTTGAATTCAGGTCCTTTAAACAGAGATGAAGATGGAAAGCATTCATTCATTCATTCAATAAACATGTATTAAATGGCTAGAGATTTTTGTGTCTAGAAATACAAAAAGAGGCAAAAGACATCCTCTGCCCTTAAGGAGTTTACAATCTAATGGGGGAGAGGGAAATAACATTCATACACATATGCACATACATATATGTGTATATATGTGTGTACATATGTATGTATATAAACAATTAACAGGAAGGCACTAGCATTAATAGGGGTTGGAAAGGCTTCCTATAAAAGTCTAGATTTTAGTTGGGACTTAAAGGAAGACAGAAGACAGAATGTCAGGAACAGAGAAAAGCACTTTGGTGGGTGAAAATGTTACAGACTGATGATCTGCCAGGATTTCAGAGTTAGAAGGGACCTTAAGGCCCATCTAATCTAATCTAATCTCCATCGGACCAAGAATCCCTTCTAAACATAGCTTTGGATAAATGGTCCCCCAGGCTTTGTTTGACAGCCTTCACTAAGAGCCAACCCATTTCGTCCCTAGGAAAGGCCTTCCTGAACTCTTGCCTAGCCTCGTTGTTTACAAGTTTTGTTTCATTTTCTTGTAAGAGGCCTAATCTTACCTCCCTTCACCTTTTACTCACTGCTCATAGTTCTGCCTCCTCGGACCAAACAGAACAAGTGCCCTCCACATAGGAACACCCCTTGAAATATTGAAGGGCAGCTATCCTATGCCCCTCCCCCAAGCATTCAGTTCTCTAGGTTAAATATCTTTAATTCCTTCAACCAGGCTTCACATAGCATTAACTTGGAGCCTTTCACCATTCCAGTTACTCTTCTCCAGTTTTTCAGGGTCATCTTTCCCAAGACAGAAGGGTTCGGGGAGGTAAAAAGGGGGAACAATAAAACAATTTTTTTCCTTATTCTCAAATGCTGTGCTTCTCTAAATACAGCGTAAGTTCACATTATATGGTTCAGAAGAGCTGAAGCAGCTGGGCAATGGTGTATAAAGTGGTGTATAAAGCACTGGGTCAAGAGTCAGGAAGACTAGAGTTCAAATCTAGCCTCTGACACGTACTAGTTGTGTGACCCTGGGCAAGTCACTTAACCTCTGTTTGTCTCAGTTTCTTATCTGTAAAATGGAGATAATAAAAGCACCCACGTTCCAGGGCAGTTGTGAGGATCAAATGAAATAATATTTGTAAAGTGCTTAACACACACTAAACACTTCCTACATATGGAGCCCTGCACTGGGCACTGAGGACTGAAAAATACAAAGGAAACAGAAGTGTCCTCGAGATGCACACACAGATAATTAGACACCAAATAAACAAAAAGTATATACATAGACATACATACACACACATATATGTCATGGGGGAGTGGATAAAGCACTAACAACCGGGAACTCAGAAAAGTCACACAGTATACACTATATAAATGTTCCCTTCCTTTCTCCAACCTGTCTACACCTGCTCCTCTCAGGGCCACCAGAGCTCTGTCAGATAAAGCCCAAGAACCTATAACAAGGTATATCACTATCTAGGCATACGGAACAAGGCAGACAGGATGGATGGTGCAACATGACTATGCTTCTGAAAATAGCTCCCAGACCCACACCTTTTTTTCAGAAGATGTCTCCAGGGACACTGGCATGATCCAAGCTTCTGTGCTCCCACTTAGGCAGTTTATCCAACATTCTCTCCCCTTTCATTCCAAATGGTTCATCATCAGATACCATTTCCTCCAGTTCTATTGTTTTGCAATGGGTAGCAGAGATACATATCTGAATGCTATAACTCTATTCCACGCCAGAAATCAAGAGAAACTCCCAAAGTATGAGAAACAGCCTTCGAGAAAAAAAGAAGTTTTTTATTTCCTTGTATTGGATTGGTGGGGGTAGGGGGGTAGGAAGTTGTTTGTTTGTGTTTCAAAGAAAGACATGATCAGCAGTGCTCATGAACCTAAAACTAAAAGCTTCAAGCCAGAGGAGGAAAGGCACCTAAAACAAAAGATCTGAAGTGTACATACAGTATGACAACACTGACATCTGTTGGCTAGGAATGTCCTGAGTTCTAATAGTCATGCCAGCTCCAGCCTTTTCACAGCCATGGCCGGGGAGCTACGACACCCAATGCAATCTCTTCCTTCATCGCCATCTCTAGATCTGAACTTCTGAAACTATGCAACATCTCTCACTCTCACTAGATTCCAAACTTGCCCTGGAGGCTCGTTGTTTCAGCATATTCTGTTGCACAGAATGAGGCTTCAGATCATGCTGAAACCTTTCTCTTGGATCAAAAAAACAAACAGTACTTTTGTGCCATTAACCCACTGCATCCTGTGCACAGCACAAAACCAGGAAGTTTGACATGTTTGTTAACTGTGGCCTCTATGCTGTCCCAGCCTTTGTTTTCTTCTTGAATCTCACCCTGACTCTCTTCTCGTCCTCTTCCCCCTGCCCATTAACTGGCTGAAGCTCTGTCCAGAATCCTTGGTGCCCTCTCTTTATGCTCTCATTTTTAGAGTTGATTCACCCACATGGTTTAATTATCTGTGAAATAAGGAAGATAGCCAAAATGTCAGAGCAGACAGAGGGGCCAGCCTGGGAGTAGGAAGGCTGTTCAAATGCAGATTGGTACTCTGACACATACTAGTTACCTGACCCTGAGTAAGTCACTCAATAAGGCAATAAGTTACTCAACTCAGTGGAGGGAGTTTATACAATAGGAGCTCTTGGTGAAATCATAGCTTGAGATAATGATCATCTTCTTCATCATCTCCTCAAAGTCCAGCTCATCATCTGTTTGGGGGGTTGAAGGGAAAGGAGAAGGAGAGGAGGGAAATATGGTAAAGTACAGGAATGTCAACTAGTGATCTATAATGGGAGCTTTGGGGCCCTGAGATCCTAAAGACCTAGCTATAACCCTGAAATGGCGACGAATTGAGTCTCCTCCGATTCAGAGAAATAAACAGGACGACCTTGAGTTGTATGCTGACCCTACACTCCATGGCTGGAGGGCTCTGTCCCCTTATTTCCACCTTCTAGTTTCCCTAGCTTCTGTCAAGACAGCTCAAATTCCCATTTCTGCCAGAGACCTTCCCTCTGAAATTATATCTCCCATTTACACAGTCTATATCTCCTGTGACACAGTGGTTTACATGTTTGTCTCCCCTATCAGAGTTTGAGCTCTTGAAGGCAGGGACCACTTTTTTTAAACCTTTCTTTGTATCTCCAGTGCTTAGCAGAGTGCCTGACACTATTAAGTGATTAATAAATGCTTGAGTGATGAATAGAAAGCTTGTACACTGTTAATATTACGAATAATGAATGACAGAATGGGTGCTCTATGTCAAAGGAGGCGACTGATTCTCTGCAAAATTGGAAAGCAGCAAGGCTAGATGAGAGGCATAATTGTTGTTCAAATGCCTCACAGTGACACATCAATTACTAGCAGAGCATTTTATCAGGTGCTACCCAGAGAGAAGCCCAATCCTATCTTTCCTAAAAGACAGCACCACAAATCTACTATTAAAAGTTAAGAACAGTAGAGGCCCCTCCAAATATGTGCTTAAATACTACAAACAAAGTATTCACAGCTTGCATCACCTTAAATAAGCTATAAAAACTTCGAAGAAAACAATATATATAGGCTGAAAAGCAAAGTGTGTTAAAAAGTCCCAGGGGTTTAAAGAGCAACTTATATAAATTCAGTAATTATTGAAGAAGCTACCTAAAACTATCACTGTTTGGGGTTATTATCCTCAAATCTTTGACTCACTTAAGTTCTTATGAGGTAGCTATGTGGTGCAATGACTAGAGTTCTGGATCTGAAATCAGGAAGACCTGAGTTCAAATGTGACCTCATGAACTTAGCTGTATTGCCCTGGGCAAATCATTTAACTTGTCTGTCAACAAGTCATCAGATGAGGATAACCATAGCCACCTTACCCCCTCAGAGTCGGTGTGAGAATAATATTTGTAAAACACTTGGGAAACCATAAAGTGTTATGTAAACGCTAGTTATTCTTATTAAGGTTTACTTTTATACTATATATATATATATATGCATATGTATATACATGTAAAATAGACCCAATTATAGTGAAAACACTAGAATATTTGATGTCCACATGGAAGAATAGTCTCTATTTAAAATGTGCCACCAGCACAGTAATATCAAGAAAAATTCTTTTTTTTATTATTTTTTTTATATTGATTTGCTTGTTTACTTTAGTTTACAAGATTCAGTTCCATAATCCCTTGAGTTTAAGAAAAATTCTTATAAACCATGGTATGTGTTTTTCAGAGAGACAGTTTAAGCTTGTCATGGTTCAACCCAATCTTAAATTCATTGTCATATCTCCTAAATGGTACTAAAGACAACTTCCAAATTTAAGAACTCAAACCAAAATATCTTATTAGTCATTTGACATACATGCATAATATCAAGCTACATGACTCTCCTAAAAACACAGTAAACAGTTTCTCTTTCTTGTGGAATCTTTCTACAACAATAACAAAATGTTTTCCAGACTCCAGTATAAAATTCTTAACATCTACCAAGGAAAAAGAGAGATTGTGAAGGCTTGAAACTGAAGGTCAAATTGAAATAGAAGAAGGCAATATTACAAACACCTTGGTCTCCTCCACACAAGACACAGCAAGCATAAAGCTATGGCTGTGTATATCAAGTCACTTATTGGCATCCTGAAATCAAAACTCAATGGGAAGAACACATTTAAAGCATTTAATACCTATACAATACTGGTTTTATATGTACATCTGGAACATTTAAATTAACTGTGACAGATGTAGAAAGTATCCTAACAAAAGCTTGTGCAATATTGATTAAACACAAGGCCAGAATCATACAACAGAAGCTTGATAACTTTCACAAACTAAGAGATGACAAATTCCTATGCTACAAACACAGACACCAAAATATCCTTGAAAATTCAACAAACCAATTGTCCTGGGGCTGGACCATTATCGTGGACAAAACTGTTGCCCATAATCACCCAGACATAAAATTGGTCCATAAAAACTTAAGAATAATATTTTAATAGATGTAATCATACCAAATATTCAATGCCCCCAACCTCCTCAAGCTTACACAATATGGAAATTGAACAGAAGAAATCACATTCTTTTAAGGACAAGATAAAATACATACTCTCTTTGTCATCTTGTCTGTTATAAGCAGTTGTTCCAAAAATGCTTTCACTGAACCTCCATATGAGTTTACATCCCAATACTTTTATTCAATTGCAAAACGCAATCATTTTATCCACTTGTGCAGTAGTCCGTGGAACATTAAGCATAAAAGAATAATAACAGTATAACAACTTGTCCCAAGACTATTCTATCTGAATTCCATCAAACAATCTAAAAAAGAGAGATCATCACAACAGTAACGGCGACAACTTCCAAATCTGTATTACAGGTGCTGACTTCTCTTCCTCCTTTCCGTTTTAATCTGTTCTTCCATCTCCTGTTATATTCAGGACCTCCACAATTGTATATTTTATCAACACCCAAAACTTGAGCATGTGGAAAACTAATTATTACCTTCATTCCTAAAGCATCACCTTTTCCTAATTCATCTGTTATCATCAACTGGGAGGACTATTATCCTCCCAGGCCCTACTTTGGAGTCATATCTGATCCTTATCATTATTCATCCTCCATTTCCAACACAGTCCTGCCAATCCTATTAATTCCTACAGTCACATCCTTGATTCAGGCCCTAATCACCTCAAATCACCCAATCAACTTTGATAGTCTCCTAATTGCTCTCCCTGGTTTTATTCTATCCTTTATCCCAAATATCCCTACTACTAGCTGCTAAAATCCTTCTCTTTCAGTGTTGTTTGGACCAGAGGTGTCAAACACATGCCCCAAGGGCCCCATTGTAACCATCAACGTTCCCAAGTGAAGCCTGAACCAAATTAAAATGTAATTGGGAAATATTTAACAAGCTAAACAAAAAGACAATAAAACATAGATAATATTAATGTATGGTTTCCTAAGTCAACATGCAGCCCATAGGTAACCTTACATACAGTTTGATGACCCTATTTCTATTTAACTTTGACACCATTACATCACTCTCCTGGTCAGAAGTTTATTAAAAACTATTAATTATCTTTCTTGTCCAATTGTAACTACAAGTGATGTGTTTCATGGCTTTCCATCAATTGACTATTGCATCTTCCTGTCTTTATATCCCACAACTTGAGAAGTCACATTCTCCTTCCCAAGACCATCTGCTTCCCACCTCCACCCCATACCTGGTCCACTTCATCCATTCACCTCTTTCCTGTTGTCCAGACCTCCTTTTGCCATCATATCAACTCCAACTCTTCCTCCATGAAGCATTTCCTAACTATACCCAAAATGGAGCTGTTAAAACACATCAACTATCCTATAGTCTTATGCATAAGGGGAATGTGGTCTTTTTGGTAACTATAACTCTCATAAAGCCTGCACAGAGCCCAGTGTGGGATAATGCTCTCCCTAAAGGGAATCTGGTTAATGAGGGCATTTTCAAAGAACTTGGTAAGAAGTTAGGCATGAAATCTCATGAAAGAGATAAGAGGTAGGGAGGTTCATTTATAAATAGTAAAAAAAAAAAAAAGATTGAAATGGAAAAGAAAGAGGCTGTCTTTGGTTGCATCTAATTTCTGCTGCTTCTACCAGTTATGCCCATTAGCAACTTTTGTGCCTATCACTATTGAAGGGATCCTCTCAGTCACCTAGGCTCAAAACCTACATGTAATCTTCAACTTCTCCCCGTCTCTGTCTCTCTCTGTTTCTGTCTCACACACACACACACACACACACACACACACCCCTCATGTCCAATCATCTGCCAAGTCCTTTGAATCCTTCCTTTGTCACATCTATCAAATGTGTTCCCTTTTCTCCTCCGACCAGCCTGATGCAGACCTTCATCACTTCATACCTGGACTATTCAAATAGACTGGTGATCTGGTCTCCCTGATTCAATCTCTCCCCATTCCAGTCCATCTTCTACTCAACAATCAAATTGCTCTTTCTGTGGGAATTATGGAAATTGAAAGTACAGGTTGGGCCATGTCACCTACCTATTCAATAAACTCTAGTGATTATTTATTACCTCAAGGATCAAATTCTCTGTTTTTCAAATTCTCTGCTTTGATTTTAAAACCTTCCCTAACTTGGCCCCTTCCTACCTTTCCAGTTTTCTCACACTTTACCCCAAATATTCTATAGTCCATTGACGCTGGCCTCCTTGGGTTCCTCAACACGGAATACTCATCTCTAGTCTCTCCATTTTCATTATCTATTTCCTATGCCTAGGGTTCTCTCCCTTCTCATCTCTATTTCTTGGCTTCCTGGGTTTCCATCAAGTCCCAGCTAAAATCTCACCTTCTACAAGAAATTTTTCCTGACCCTCCTTAGTCCCAATGCCTTTCTTCTCTAATTTATTCTTGTTTATATATTGTCTCCCCCATTAAACTGTGAGCTACTTTCAAGTAGCTGCTGGTTTTTTGCCTTTCTTTGTAGCCTGAACACTTAGGGCAGGGCTTGGTACACAGTAGGTACTTAATAGATAGCTGTTGTTGACTGGAGGCAATGGTTACTAGCTTCTCCTCCACTTCCTGGCGTCTTGCCATGCTTAAATTCATCATCTCACAACTCTGATGCTGAGATAAATGACATTTTCCATAGTGAGATCTTAGTATCTGTAAATGAAATTCCTATATTTATCTGACAAGCAAATCATTATACCCTGTCTATTCCCTAGTGTAAAGGGCTCTGCTTATAAGACAGCAGAGAAATCTGGGACTAATGGACTCCTACCTTCCCAGAACTAAAGGATAAGAGGAGGTAATTGTTCTATATGGGAAGTAAGAGTTTTTGCTATTTGATTTTTAATTCCCTGTTCTTATTGTTTTCAACCTTGCATCACATTTTAATTAAATGTCTTTTCCCATTATTATACTGTCCCATGATTAATCCCTGAAGATTCAGAGGAAAATGGGAGCTAACAAAGTTTAAATAGATGGGGACCCTGAACAGGTACTAGGACCTTGAAGGCAGCCATGTGACATTTCTTTGGTATATAGCTGCCACATTAGGTACTTGTTTATTGCTTTGGTTTTGTCTTTTGTCTCTTTCTTTTTTCTCTCTAACAATATCTCTTAATAGAAAAAGATAATCTCTTTCCAGGAAGAACATGGGGCTACTAAGCTGCTTTATATACAATGGGCTGTCAATAAATGTATCACAACGAATGACTCAACTGAGTCTCATTGTAGGTTTCTTAATGTAATAGCATGGTTGCCAAGGCTCAGTTTTTGAAGGAGCACATTTCAGCAGTGTTGCAGACTTTAATGGGAATTGTTTGTATGATAAGCCTCAGAAGAGCTGTGGTATCTAGAAAGGAAGGGCTCGTTCCATTGTTACTTTGCTCCTTAAGCTGGGTCTATGTATACCATCAGACTGGACTAAAGGGAAAACATTTTCTCCGTACAATTGTTACAGGGGTGTCTTAACCAGATGAAAATCCTACAATCGATACTCCTGAACTCTGAATTACAGTATATGCAAAGGTGGGGATGGGGGCATGGAATTGTATAAGACCAAATGATAAAGCCCTAGCCACGGACAACTCAGCCCCCTCTCATAGAGACACTTCTGAACTCACAAATAATTTTATGATGCTTTTAGGCATGACTCGTCTTGCATCTGAAAAATCATTTTTCATTTAGGCGCTGTACCTTATTGCTTTCTGTGAAGCCATCATATATATTGCACTGCACAAAAATAATTGATTACTTGTGAGTGACAGAATAATTGGCACTACCCTAGTTATTCAGCTATTTTTATGCATTATAATTATCAGCTTCAGAACACTAGAAAGAATTTAATGTTCTTGAAAATTAATATTATTGAAAGACTCAATACAAAAGAATGTAACGTGCCTAAATTAAAACTTGTCACAGACTGGTAGACTCCCACATTGTTGAATATTTTTCAATATTTTATTTTTAATTATTGGAAAACCTTTATCAAGTCACAAAGCCTCATGGCTCAAGTCAGTTCTGAACAACCAAATTTTAATAAACTTGCAAGCTGGATTAGTGTTTGCAATTGTAAAATTAAGTATTTAATGTTCTGGTGAGGGATTTGAATTTATCTTTTGATTTGGACTGTGATATGTGAATTTCTTGAGGGCAAAGAGCAAGTCTTTTATATATGGCCTATATAAAATACATGACGCGCATTTCATAAAAATGCTGTTTAAATGAACAATATTCCTGATGCATGAATACTCACAATGAAAACACTTCTGCAATGCACTATATCGACAGAATTTGAAAATTAATTGGTTATAAGGCAAAGGTGGAAACCATCCCTGCTTGCAGTGTAGGATGGTGGAACTGGATCCAGGCATTACTATAATTGCATGTTGCTTTTGATACAAGTAGTAATAATAGATGACTCCACTGATGTCTGTAGTTGTGAAAAAGCAACATAGCTTTAAAAGTCATTAGCCACAATAAACTGGTTGTTACTCAACGAAAATGTGCCTTCTTATCTGCATGTATGTACATTTCTCATTCTCTCTCCTTTTCTTTCTATATTGTTTTCTTTTGTATACACCTCATATTTGTATACAAATCAGCAGGGTAGAGGGGAAAGAAGGCTGAATTTGGTGTTAGAAGACTTCTCTCTCTCTTTCTCTCTCTGTCTCTCTCTCTTTGTCTCTCTCTCTCTTCTCTCTGTCTCTCTTTCTCTCTCTGATTGTCAATTAGTATATTTACATCTCTATTTATATGTATCTTTGTCTCTTTTTTTAATATTTCACTATCTCACTCAACTGAAACTGCTCTCGGCAGAGTTGCAAATGATCTCCTAATTGCCAGATCTGACGGTATCTTTTTTAGTGCCCATTCTTCTTGACCCATTTGCTGCCTTTGACATTACTGAACACCCTCTCCCTCTGGATTATCTCTCCACTATGAGTTTTTGTGACACTGATGTCTCCTGGTTCTGCTTCTAACTCTCTGAATCTTCCTTCTTTGTATCCTTTACAGGCTTGTCATTCATATCATGCCCCCTAAGTATGGATGAAGGTTCTGTTCTAGGCCTCCTTCTTCCTCCCCTCTACACTTAATCTCAGTAACAGCCTCAGATCCCATAGATTTAGCAATGATATGCATATCAGATAGCTGAAAAAATAAGGTCTAATCGAAAAGGTCACTACCAAAGGAAGAAGGAAGGGAGAAGAGGAAAGATCAGTAAAAGTTTCATAAAAGATGTCACATTTGAGTTGAACTAGGAATTCAAAGGCAAAGAAGGACAGAGGATACTATGGGCTCTGAAGCAGTGTCAGTAAATGTCCTGGACAGCTAGGTGGCACAGTGGATAGATAGAATGTGAGGCCTGGAGTCTGGAAGATTTATCTTTGGGAGTTCAAATCTGACCTCAGACACATACTAGCTATGTGACCCTGGGCAAGTCACTTAACCCTGTTAACCTCAGTTTCCTCATCTCTAAAATGAGTTAGAGAAGGAAATGGCAAACCACTCCAGTATCTTTGCCAAGAAAACTCTAAATGCAGTCATGAAAGAGTTAGACATGACTGAAACACAACTCAACAATAAGAAGTAAAAGCCCAAAGACAGCAGAGTTTATGACATGTCCAGGGTGCGAAGGGCAGTCCAATTTTGCTGGGGCTTTGAGTAAATATATAGAGAGGCATCAAATTGTGGAAGGTCTTGAATGCCAGCCAAGAACAATTAAGTCTAATAGGTAGGCTATAGGGAAAAGTCCAGATAAAGTCCTATAAGAACATTTGAGGAAGAAAAGATCACTTTCAGTTGACAGATCCAGAAAGGTTTCTTGAAAGAAGTGATACAACCTAAAACTTGAAGTGAGAAATAGATTTCAATAAATACAGACCAGGAAAGAGTATATTTCAGGCATGGAAGATAGGCAGCTCAAATGCACAGATATGATAAATATGAATGATATTTTAAGAATTAGTATTATTAATTTTAGAAGAAATAATCTCAGACCAGACAAAAACAGAGACACATCCATACTTTATTGTAGCCATTTGGACTTTGCTTCCCAGTGAAATAAAATAAAAACACTCATTTCATAATTTTAAGTAATTAGCTATAATTGCCCTAAAATCCATTAGTATGGAGAACAAGTGACAACTAAACATTTTATTTACTCTTGCCATCATAAAAAGGAAAAAGTGGGATGAATGCTTGTAAATATTTATAAATAAACTATGCAGTGTAGTAGGGGAAAAAAGACTGGATTGGGCATCAGGGTACATGGGTTCAAGTGTTGACTATGCTAATTACTGCTTGTATCCCCTTGGACAATTCATTTGATACCTCTTGACCTCCATTTCCTCAACAGTAAAATGAAGGACTTGGAATAAATTATCTCTAAGTTCACTTCCAGCCATGAACCCTATGATCAATAAATGTCATAGACCAAATGATTTGATCAGTTGTTGCTGTTCAGTCATTTTTCAGTGGTGTTTGACTCTTTGTGATCCCATTTGGGGTTTTCTTGGCAAAGATACTGGAGTGGGTTGCCATCTCCTTCTCCAGTTCATTTTACAGATGAGGAAACTAATGCAAGCAGGTTAAGTGAGAACAATACCAGATACCCAAAAGGAAGACTGGTAGATGTCTCCAGGTCTAACAACCTTGAATCTTAAGTAACATACTCAAGCAAACTTCATCTTTAAAAAAAAAATCCAGAAAAGTCACCATATTTTGCATCATAAGCAAACATCAAGGTCCCCTGCTTTATAGCCACCCATCTCACCACACCCATTTATGTGGTACTATCAGAATCTATTCAAATTCATAGCTCTAAGCCCCCACTAATGTGTTACTTTATACTAGACCAAGACAAATGATGGAAGAATTATAAGAAAATAGAATTTAGTTAAACAGAGTAGTAAGATAAATAATAATGAAGAAATCCACCCCCACCCCACCCCACCACCCATGCAAGGGAATGCAATAGGTAACCATACTGCTCGTGGGGGATGGAACTCTGTTATGGGAATCTGAAGATCTTCCCTGCCCCTAGGCCCTTTGCTAAAGTGGCTACGTGACTCTGAGGACCCTTGGATATTTGAAAGTA
>CM053585.1:460122628-460137632 GCA_028646515.1 Pseudochirops corinnae
CCTGTGGAGCTGCAGCATAAAAGCGCATAGCAGGAGTCAAAAAATCAATGGAAGAAAATCGAAGAAAGTTATAGGTGTAGAGGGCAGTATGTAACTGTCCTATGGTGAGCAATAGCGAATGACGTGGCCTCCCTGTCCAATGTGGCATAGTCCACACTGGAGCAGGACTGTATGATATCTTCCAAGGCGGCATCTGGGGGGAGAGGGCTAGTGGCCTGTGTGCAGGCTTTATTGAGGCCCTCTCGAAGGAGACGGAGAAACAGCAAATCAGAGCCAGGACCTTTTCCCAAAATCCTTTCACAAGCCTCCCTGACCCTAGCAATGAAATCTGCTATGGATTCTCGAGGGCCTTGTTTTAAGGTGCTCAATTTCTTGTGTGGTGCGCTGGTGAGTTCAAGAGAGCCCCAAGCCTTAATAGCGCATTCTGCTACGACCACGAAAACACCTGGGTCTAATCGAGTTTGGGTGTTGGTGGCTGCATAAGGACCCACCCCTAACAGAAGGTTTTTTGCTATTGGGGATTATGCTTTAGCCAATTGGTGACCTCCTCAGTCCACAAGGCTTCCCACATTACTGCTTGTTCTGGTGTTAAACAGGCACTTGCTACCAAGTGCCAATCGTTCTGGATAAAAGCAGTGTTTCTAGTAATGTGGCTAAGCATTTGCAACACAAAAGGAGAATTAGGACTGTAAATAGCACAAGAGGATTTTAACTCCTTTAGGAATTTGAATGGTATAGGGTTGTATTGCCGAGCTCCAGTCAAGGGATCTGTTTCAACTGGACAGGCTTCTATTTCCTTGCTCCACTGAGACACGCCTTCCCACTCCCCAGCTTCTATAGCTGCTTGCAGAGCTGCCTGCACTGGAGACTTAAAAGAGTTGGTGCGGGTTTGGCCTGTACTTTGGAATGAAGTGTTGGTAAGGTCAATTCTTCTTTTCCTCCACTAGGTGGAGGTAGCAGGGCATTTTTCAACTTTAAGTTACAAATCTGTTGGGATAGCTGTAACACGCAAATCCTGGAGGAGCAGATGGAGCGGTGGGAGAGGAGGAGAAATAAGGCGGGAGAGTTGGATATAAAGTTTTTGGCTCCTTCTCCGGCCTGCTTCCCCCATCACTCTCCTCCCCCAATGAGTCCTCTGTCTGAGCCTGTGCAGGACAAGTCAGAGGGCAACGACAAACTCCACGCAGGGCTGCTTTCATTATACCAAAAAGAGTGAAATCTAAGTCCGTCAGCAGCCCAGGGGAGGTTTCCTCATATGAGGTCATTTGATGACCAATGATGTCTATTTTTTCTGGGTTGAGCCCTGCATATTAGACCCAGGGGGACACCACAAGAAGATTACTGACAAATTTATGGCACTGCTTGATATGTACCTCTGTTCCTTGTTTTTTTGCTAGTTTATAGACTTGTCTGCCATACACCTCCACTGAAGAAGGTGTCACGATGGGGAAGCTAAATTCACTCCCCATCACGAGTGCCTCTACACTCACGAGTGCCTCTACACTCTCCCAGCCTCAACTTCCCCACCCCGCTTTTTAAGCGGCTAGCTGTCCCTCAGTACTCAAGCCCCTGTTCGTAGTACCACCTGTCCTCAAGTCCCTGTTCGTGGCGTCACCTGTCCGGGCCAGCCGGACTCAGGGATTCCAGGGGCCCCAAAGTACCTACCATAGCCCCGCAGTTGCACACGGCCGCCCCAACGGCCCTGCAGGTGCTCTCAGTCACCCCGACGACTCTTCAGAGTTAGAACTCTGGATATGGACAGAATAGTCCGATACACCTCAGTGGAATGGCCAAGCGTCTTTATTGTCTCACAAATCTCCTCTTTCTGCTGCCCCCCCAGCCTTATTCGCCTGCCCCTTTTATTCCCTTTCCGTCTGCCCTTTTGTCAGGTGTCCCAGCAACAGAGTCCTGATAGGCGGAGAGTGCTTCTCCATTGATGGTGCATATTCAATGCCCCCATGTTTGATGTGCAGTCATTGAGGCAGAATGCACACCTGGATGCCTCTTACCCACCTCAGGTTTTCCTTGTCAGCAAGGGCACACTGACCGAGGTCAGACATCTAGGTAGCTCTAAGGGGTGCTTACACTATGGTCTTAGAGCAGAGAACAGCTAGCTGGTGCAGTAGATAGAGCACCTGGTCTGAAATCAGGAAAACAGAAGTTCAAATGTGGCCTCAGATACTTAGTAGCAGTATGACCCTACACAAGTCACTTAACTCTGTTTGCCTCAGTTTCCTCATCTGTAAAATGGGCTGGAGAAGGAGATGGCAAACCATTGCAGTATCTCTTCCAATAAAACCCCAAATGGGGTCATGAAGAATTGGACACAACTGAAATGACTGAACAACAATAGCAAAAACAAGTCTAAGAGCAGAGGTTCTTTTTTGGGGGGGGATATTTTTGGAGGGAGGAAAGCAGAGCAGTTGGGGTTAAGTCACTTGCCCAAGGTCACGCAGCTAGTAAGTGTTACTTGTCTGAGGTCAAATTTGAGCTCAGGTCCTCCTGACTCCAAGTGCTCTATTCACCTAGCTACCTCAGAGCAGAGGTTCTTAACCTGGGGTACATAGACCCCTAAAGGCGGTTCTGGATAGAATTCAAGGGGGTCTGTGAACTTGGATGGGGAAAAATAGCTTCATTTTCACTAATCTCTAACTGAATTTAGCATTTCCTTCAATTATGATTTTCAAAAAACCACATTATTATGAGAAGCAGTCCATAGGCTTTGTCATATCCTAATGGGGTCCATGACACACACAAAAAATTTGAGAATCTGTTTCTTTTTTTTTCTTCCCTTTTTTTGGGAGGACAGGTGGAGTTAAGTGATTTGCCCAAGGTCACACAGCTAGTAAGTTTTACTTGTCTGAGGTCGGATTTGAACTCAGGTCCTCCTGACTCCAGGGCTGGTGCTCTATTTACTGTGCCACTAAGAATCTGTTTCTTAAAGAATCACCTGAGAGGAGAGGCCAGCCTGGTGGCATATGCCTGGAATCCCTGCAGTTGGGGAGGTCAAGGAGTTCTGAGCTGCAGTAGGGCCAAGGCTGATCAGGTGACTACTCTGGAACCAGTGTGGTGAGCTCCCAAGAACAAGGGGCCATCAGGTTGCCTGAGGAAGGGCGCATCAGCTCCGGTCATGAACAGGGCAGGTTGCTGTTTCAGTGCTGATCAGTAGTAGGATGGTAACTGTGAATGGACACAGAACTCAAATCCTAGGACAGTTTGGGGGACCCAGGCTCAGAGTGGACAAAAAGAGTCCCCTGGGGCACTGAGAGGTTAAGTGGCTTGCCTAAGGTAGAACATGAACCCACTTCTTCCGATGACTCCAAAGACCATTCCCTCCATTATACCACACTGCTGCTCTTTAAGGAATCAATCAATTAATTACATTAATGTATTGATTTTATTAATGTATTGGTTAATGACTTACTAATTAATTTTTAATGTGATTATCAAAATCATGTAACTTAGTGGAAATAACACCAGATTTAGGACTAAGAACCTAGGTTTGAATCAAAGCTGTGCCACAAACTTGCTGGCACATAGAAGGTACCTAAAATAATGCTGTATGATTATATAATACTGTACAATAATGACTATCACTGTATGATCTTGGGCAGATCCTTATCTTCCCTCATCCTTACTATTCCAAACTTCAGTTAAGGGACCTTAGAGGCTCTCTAGTGCAGTGCCCTGACAGTTTAGAAATCACCAGACCAGAGAGCTAGAGCTAAAAAGATTAGGGTTAGGGTCTCACTTCTCAGTTTTCAGATGAGGAAACGGAGTCAAGGAGTTTTTGTGATTTGTTCAAAAGAAAACAACTGAAGGGTGTCTGTTCAAATCCTACCTTACTAGTGGCAGTGTTACTTCTGTCATCCTATGCTTCCCCCCTCAGAGGATGGGGGAACTTGACCATTCTTACCTGGTTCACTTAATAAATAATTCAGGTTTAAAGCTTAATAGCTTTTCTGTTCTGGGATGAGTATAACAAAAACATAGCTAGAGCAGGTCCATGCAGCAAAGCACCACCATCCAGTGAACTGGGGTTGTCTAGACCAACCAACAGCATAGGTCAGATGAAAAAAAAACCAAACCCTTAGACTCATCCACTATGATCAGTTCTTCACTGTTCTTGGTATGGTGTTGATGTGACCAATAGAAAGGCCAAGACTTCGTTTGCAGTTGCTAAGCTGAGCTGTTAAATTGAGACAAAAATCAGGTTAGCATCTGCCAACCCCAGAAGGTTCTTGGGTAGTCCATTCAGAGCCAGAGCATATCTAAGGGGTCTCCTCTGACTCAGGCTTCATTAAAGCCAGAAGGGAAGCTGCAGACAGCCTTGCAGGGGTGTGGCAGGGGAAGCCTCTTGACAGTCCTTCTCCCTTCATCTGTAAGTTCCTAGGCCATAGAGCAAGAAGAGACTTTAAAGATCAGCTTGTGAAACCCTTCCAATCTGTAACTGACAAAACTAAATCAGAAGAAGTGAAGTGACTTACCCAAGGTCACACAGGGTAAACAAAATAATAGTAAGGCCAGGATTTGAATTCAGTTTATATGACCCCAAGCTTGAAGCTCTTTCAGTTATATCATGAGGCCTCTCTTAAACTATACAATACACAAAGGCACGATGCTAACCATTCATTCATCCTTTCAATTCCATCTTCTCTGGACACGAAGAAACTGCATTTCTACTGAATATCAGAAATGATGACCTGATGCTCCTCATTTCTATTTCTGTCCAAGCAAATGGGCCATTGGCTTATTCCACTGAGCTTTTGGCTTCTTGGTCTCATGGAGTTCAATCTGTTATGAAAACAAACTAAGGGCATATATAACAAAAGTGAAAATGATGAAAACCCTTTATAACATAAAGGATAATACATCCCATCATGTAGCAGAGAAGACATTGGAGAGTGTGGGTTCCAGAGCTAGCTCTGCCACTAAATGATTTTGGGTAATTTAACCTCTCTAAGACTCAGTTTCCCCATATGGTTAAATGGATGTAGAAATACCTTCCTTCCCCCATGCAAGTTTTCCTTGAAGGCCTCAGTGTGACCTTGAGATGACTGAGTCACAAACTGAACAAACTCTGTGAGTTCCTACCCAGTGGGAAAGGTCTGGCTGATATGGGTCTAGTGATGGTGTTTGTTGATCTGTATCAGTGAAGAGGGTGTCCACACTGGGAGTAACCCACACTGATCCATACCAAAGAAGGTTTTGGATAAGCCTGTGAACAAGTCACTTGGAACTTGTTTTTCCATTGTTTTCGGCATCCATGGACCATGGACATGTGAAGTTATCCTTGCCAGTTATATTCTTTAGGGAAGAATCAGCAGCCTCCTTCCCCCACTCATTGAGTGAGTCCCCAAACAGAAGAATGAGGTGCAATAACTATTTCCCCGGTTCCACGCTGTTGCTGATGATTTTCTTCATCTCCTACAGTTGATTGTCTTTTCAGCAGCAGTCTCTGACCCAGGGTGGTCAGTGCCTGAAAAAGCTATCTGTCTGGACTTCTGCTTCTATGCAGAAGTTCCTTCTTTGGATGAAATGCTTCTCAGGGCAGAAAAGCAGCTGCTGAAGGGGAACAGCTTTCAACTGGGAGTGAGGAGGAAAATATTGACAACAAGCAACAGGATCGTCTCTCCTGGAGAGGCAAAGGTTGGGGAAGCCTTAGACAGCTTCCCCAAGAGACCAGAACTCTAGCTTGTCTCACCCCTGCTTCAGACCTCCAGGTGAGTGTAAAAAGAAAATGAAAAAAGAAGGTTACTCCTGAGTCAGCCAGCCCATAGAATGTGGGCCTGTAGGATGCTTCGTATGTCTGAAGTTCACTTTGACTTTGAGAATGCTTTACTTTGCAAATATGTGTGTGTGTTTGTGTGTATATACATACATACATTTTACTGCATCTGCTGTTTTGAGCATATATTTTCTTACTAGGCTAAAAATGATAGGCAGAGTTGATGATTAAGGGATGGAGAAGGGTGGATAAAAGTTAATTCTACCTTTTTGCAAATGTCTGTTTAAAAAAAAAAAGTGCCAGAGCTTTCAGAATTGTCTCTTGCTCACCAGGTGCCTCACGGAGGTAACCACTTCCCTTCTAAGGATGCTTGCGATTGGGGTGTAGTCGGTTTCACAGTTTGTCTTTAAATCTTGTTCCCCTATAATCATTTTTAATTGGCGCATTAGCCTGGAGATGCCCCAAAGGGATCAGCTAGGAGCCAGTTTGGGTTATTTCACTTTGGTAACCAAGCTTTATTTCAGGGGTTTTTCTTCTCGCAAGGGCCCTTGCCACGCAGTGATCTGTAAAGCGCACCCACTCTGATACAGTTTGAAAAGTGCATTTTGTACTGGGCTCTTTCTTTGATCGAATTAATCTGGGCTTTTTTGTCGTTCTAAATGAGGCCTATGGGCTGACAATGTAGCTGTTTAAAGGGGATTTTAGGGGATAATAGCCAATGCAAATAGTGCCATGAGAATGGTAACTTGCTTTTGCACTTTCAATCACATAATAACAGGCAAGAAAGCTTTTAAAATGAATTGACATTTTGTGGCATGCCATCTGGGATTATTTGGGGGAAAACAGTCCTGAATCATGCGCTTGGGCAGAAGAATGGTACTATGGTCTACTCTTAAGCTGACATGTTTCAGATGGCAACCTTATGCTAACTGGTGCAAAGTGGACTAGCATTTTGTTTTTTATTATTTTCTTTCTCTTGGATTATCTGCAAAAAATTCTCTTTGATTGCCGGTATTTGGGTCTGAAAAACTTTTCTATTGTTGCAGAATTCAATTCAACCTCCTTGCAGCTGCTGATCCCCTTATTGTTCCAATCGTTATGTAGGCGCGTCTCTGATGAATGTAGCCAAGCCTTTTAGTGCCTTAATAGGTGTCTGCATAAAGGTCATTTATCTGGCCGCACTTGTTTTAACAAAAGTTTATACACAAACAACAAGTACAGCTAAAACATTCACATTCATCAATTTCCTCCTGATGGGGAATGCAAAAACTCCCTGGAGTATGTCTAAGGCATGAATATATACGTATATGTTCATGTGTATATGTGCTTATGATGCTCCAAAGGAGAAAATACTTTATACACCATCATTAGCAAGGGGAAAATATAGCCGTTGCAAAAAAAAAAAAAGTTTTAGTTAATTGCTGATTCAAGGTGGTTTAGCACTAATTCATCCAAAATTAGGTTGCCATAGATGCAAGGTAATGTGGGAAGAGATGAAGGGAATGGCATCTTGACTTCCTTCTGCTGGGTTTACATTGTAGTTGGAGTGCCTCTATCCCAGGGAATAGAGCCCTATAAACTGTAGTAAAATGTCAAATTTAGTTGCTGCAAGCAAAGAGCATGGCTCTGATGTCAAGATTGAGAGGGAATTGTCTAGAGTAAGACTCCCTTCTCTTGAATTTATGAAAAGATAAAGGGGTTTATTTTTTTCCTACATAAGTCCCCTGCAGAAAGAAATCAAAGCAAAAAGTAAATTGCTGCTCATGACAAAACTCAACCTTATACCTCAAGGAGAACTCAACAAAAAGCAGGAGAGGTCACTGTGTATGGGGGCATTGAGGATGTCAGTGATGATGAAGATGATGATTCTCTGAGATAGAAGACACCACATCTATGGAATGGCAGAGAGGAGATTCTAGAGGGGGTTGAAGTGCTAATCACTACCAATGTAATAGGATTGTCTAGCATAGGAGAGGTTATATGGAAATTATGATGTGGTTCAGGCCACGTGGGGGAGGGAGGTAGGAGGCCCACCCACTCTGCCTCTCTCCAGCAGGACTGCAAAGAGAATGCCTGTATCGCCTGCAGTAAGTCAGGGACAAGATACCCAGTCTTTCCTTTCTCCATTTCATGACGGTTTATAGCACCTGTTCATGTCTTTTGTCTGCTCCACAACTTGTCAAAGCAATTTGGGCAATAAAATAAATATAAAATAAGGGATGTTTGGGTCATGGGCATATTTCTGTTTTTCTCAATATACCCAGTTCCAAGCTCATTCATCTCTCAGGTTCAAGGCTCAAGATTAAAGTTCTGAAGTTGCTTTCTGAGACATTTTGTTTTTCATTCTGAGTTTAAATACCAAAGATAAGAACATTTCCATACACATCTTAGAATACAAAAGGAGGATTGCACATGAAACCACGAATCTCTATTTTTACTGCTTGCTTTTTTAGAAAAGGTACATAAAAATTTCCACACATTATTTTCAAAACTGTCTTTAACTGTGTTTCCTTCTATACTTTCTTCTGTTCTCTTCTTTGCATTAAAAAATTGTTTCAATGGCCTTCTTTTTTTGCCATCACTATTGCTAATTCACACCTTCCTGTCATACTCTCCTCAATTTAAAAAAAGTTGAAAGGGGAAAAAAATCCTTGTGACAAATAAATATAGTTAAGCAAAATAAATGTTCGTGTCCAAAAGTATAAGTGTCTTTCTGCACCATGGGTCCACCACCTCTCTGTCAGGAGGTGGGTAACATTCTCAGCTCTCTGGAGACAAGGTGAATAACTACATTGGTCAAAGTTGTTTTTCTTTACAGTGTGGTTGTCTTTGAGTAAATTCTTCTCCATGGTTATACTCACTTCACTCTGTGTCAGTTCATACTTCCCAGGATTCTCTCAAATCATCTCTCATAATTTCTTATATACCATATATACTTACATACCACAGTTTGTTCAGTAAGTCCCCAGCAATGGACACCTGCTAAGATGAAAATTATCACACATGCCCCACATCCCTTTCAGCCTCACAAAGTTTATTTCATTTGCAACTGTCGCCTCTCAGTTATTATCCTACCCTTTTAACCCATTCTTTATATTTCTCCCCACCCCCAACCTGACTTGCTTCCTGTTTGAATTCAATGTAGTTCTACACCAAACTATATCTGTGTGTTTGTTCAACCCTTTTTGTCCTTTTCATATAAGAGTGAGGTTTCTCTGATGTCCGCTCGCCATACCTCTTCCTCCATGTTTGCATACTCTTTTTCTTACACATCTCAATTATTAGAAAGAGCAAGTTATAGACCCTTCTTCCTCTTTTCTACACCAATGCATTCCTTTTATCCTCCCTTTTCTTTCCCCTCTTCAATCCCTCAGAATAAAACCAGTCCATCCCCAGGACTTTTGTTTTTCATATTTCACTCTCTCAATACCCGCTAAAGGTACTGAAATTTTGAAGGGGCACATTTATTCTCATTCTATTAGAATGTTAGTATTGCATCATCACATAGTCCCATCTAACTGCTCAAATAAATTTACCTAGAGGTTTCCCTTGAATCTTATGTTTGCAATTCAAAGTTTCTTCTCATTTCTGGTCTTTTCACCAGAAATGTATGAAAGTCCTTTGTTCCATTAAGGACCATTTATCTCCTGTAAGATTATACTCAGTTTTTCAAGGTAAGTTCTTCTTGATTTTAAGCCTATATCTTCTGCCTTTTGGAATATTGTATTCCAAGATCTCCTTTCATTTGTCATAGAAGCTGCCAGGTCTTTTGTGATCCTAAATGTAGTCTTTGAGTATGTGAACCACTTTTTCTGGATTTTTGCTGTATTTTTTCTTTAGTGTAGGAGCGCTGGATTTTGGTTGTGCCATCCCTTGAACTTTTTTGGGGGGGAGAGAGGGGAGATTTCTTTCACGAGGTGATTGCTTTCATTTCCACTTTGCCTTCTTGTTCTAGGCAGTTTTTATTTATGATTTCTTGATATATAGAATCCAGGTCCTTGAAAATTATGGGTTTTAGGGAGTCCAGTCATTCTTAAATTATCTTTTTTTGATCTTTTTTGTACTTGTACTTGATATCTGATATCTTACATTTTCCTTTATTTTTTCAATCTTTTGATTTTTCTTCTAATATTTCTTGCTTTATCATGTCATTGATTTCAGTTTAGCCTATTCTTGTTCTCAGATAGTCTATTATATGGGCAATGTTTACTACTTTCTTTTAATTTTATTTTTTCCAATTAACAAAAGCATATCTTCTCCTTTCCCTGCTCTGCTCGGAGGGAACCCTTGTAACAAATTTGCAGAGTCAAGCAAGACAAATTCCTATACTTGCTATGTTCAAAAATATATCTCATTCTCCATATTGAATCTAGTACCTGTCTGTCAAGAGATGAGTAGCATTGTTCATAATTAGTCCTCTGGACCAACCAATTATGGTTGATCATTTCATTTATCATAATTTTTAAATCTTTCAAGGTTGCTTGTCTTTTCAATGTTGTTGTCAATGGATAGATTGTTTATTTGGTTCTATGCACTTCACTCTGCCTTAATTCATACAAGTCTTCTCAGGTTTCTCTGAAATTGTGCCTTTCATCATTTCTTACAGCAGAATAGTACTGCATTACGTTCACATGCAGAGGTATCTAGTGGTTCAGTGGACAGAGCACGAGGCCTTGAATCAGGAAGATCTGAGTTCAAATTTGACCCCAGATACTTACTAATTGTGTGAGTACAGACAAGTCACTTAATCTGTATTTGCCTCAGTTTCTTCATTTGTAAAATGGGGATAATAATAGCACCTATGTCCCAGGTTGTTATGAGAATCAAATGACATAATAATTGTAAAGCGTTTAGCACAGTTTCTAGCACACAGTCAATACTATATAAATGTTATTATTTTATATTATTATTATATTTTTATTATTATTTTTGTTATTATTATTATTATTGTTATTATTACTATTATTCACCAAATGTTGGTTTCGCACTTAGTTTCAAGTTCTTTCCAATACAAAAATATCTGCTATAAATATTTTTTTCTGCATATCAGTCCTTTTCCCCTTTCTTTGATCTCTTTGGAGAATAGATTTAGTGGTGGTATTGTTGCACCAAAGCAGACATGCAGGTTAGTGACTTTGGGGGTATAATTTCAAGCTGTTTTCCAGAATAGCTGCACTAATTAACAGCTCCACCTCCATTGCATTAATGTGCCTGCTTTCCTGCAGCCCCTCCAACATTTATCACCTTTGTTTTCTGCTAGCTTTGCCAGTCTGATAGGTATGAGGTGAAACCTAAAGGTTGCTTTAATCTTCACTTCTCTAATTATTAGTGATTTGGCACACTTTTTCATATGACTATTGGTAGCCTAGATTTCTTTCTTTGAGAACTGCCTGTTCAGAGTCTTTGACTATTTTTCTTCTAAGATATTTATTTTCCTTCTGATTTCTTCCTCCAGAGCTTTTATTATATTTTTAATCTCTTGCTTTATTTCTCCTAAGTATTCATGTAGTCCTCACAGAAAATCTATTTTTTTTCCTTATAGTCTCTGCTTGAAGTTGTTATGGAATTACTTTCTTCTTTTTTGGAGAGATCTTTAGATCTACTATATTTATCTACATAGTATATATCTATATAGTATATGGGAAGATGTCTTCATAGTATGCAGATGTAGTATATAGTATATGTAGTATATAGAAAGTATATGTAGTATATAGATATGTAGTATGTAGAAAGATGTATGTGTAGATATACATAAAATATGTATATAAATATACACATACATAAATATACAAGGGCATATACATGCATGCGTACACATATCTTTGTATTTTCTTTGGTTTGTTTGTCTTTTCAGCTTTATTTCCCACATTGGGGCTTTGTGCCAGAGTTCAGGTCCACTCTCTATGGTGCTTTTGGGTGGAATGGTGAGCTCTGCTTAACCTGCCTTGGTTTGCCTGGATTCCTGTGCTGAGTTCCTGCTCTGGGGTTAAGTTGCTCTGGAATTGTGAGATTCAGAGCTCTGGATCTTTAGGGCTCTATATGTTATCTCAGAACAAAGTGCTAGGGACTTTGGAGCCTTTGGACTCTTGAGCTATGATCACTGCTATTTGCTGCTCCCAGAACTTTGAAGGTCCTCACCCTAGAACTTGCTGACCAGCTAGAGGGTTTCTCTGTGGGAACTTTGATTTCTGCTGCCACAGAACCCTGGTCAGTTTATGGTTGAATTGGCTAGTTTTTGTTTGCCTGTGCTGGCTCTGGTTTTTCTAGTGCCCCTCCTTTTTTGTTTACTTCTAGCTGACTTTTTACATGAGTCTGGGGTGGAAGAAGTAATTTATTGTAATTGATAATGGATTTCTTGATCATTATCGTACACAGTTCATTTTAGATTTTTGCTGGGGTAGGTATGAGGGGGATGGGGTGGATCTGCCCTCTTGACTGGAAGTCAGAACTCTAGGATACTTGAACATCTGCTGTGGTTTTTTGTAGGCATCTAGGTAGTAGGGTAGATAGAGCATTGGGCCTAGAGTCAGGACATACTAAAATGATGCCATTGTTGAAAGCTTTACCTACATTGTTAGAAGATTGAAGGAGCTCTGGGACTGGTAGGTGGAGAATAAATGCAGGTGTCACTGCAGACTACACAGAGAGTTCCTGTCACTGATCTCCTCACTTTTGGAACATCAGAAAGAAATGAAAACTGATTATGTAGCTACTCCTGCTGGACCATTGAGGTGTTTCAAAGTATGAAACACTCCTGTTTGGCTAGAGACTAACTAGACCTTTAAGAGATCATTGGTAATTTTGGTATGGGCAATTTCATTTGAATGATAGGATTAGAAGCCAGATTGTAGAGGGCTTAGAAGAGTGAGAGGAGAGGAAGTGGAGGCACTTAATTGTAAGTGCTTTCTCAAAGAATTTATAGCAATATAGCTAGCTGAGATGGTAGGCACAAGGTTGTTTTTTTTTTTTAATTTTTAGGGAAGACAAAGGCATATTTGTAGGCAGTAGGGAAGGAACCAGTAGATTAGGAGAGATTGAAGATAAAGTAGAAAATGGAAATGATAGTGGGGGACAACCTGCTGGACAGGTCAGGAGAGAATGGGATGAAGGGTACCTGTAGAGGAGTTGTCTTTGACAAGAAGAATCTTTCATCTGAGATCACAGTAAAGGAAATAGAGGGGGAAAATGTTTGAATAGTGAGATGAGACAGAAAGGAGTAAGGGGAGCCACTGCAAATGTCAGTGGAATGTCTGTAGGAGAGAACCTGGTGGTAGGGACAGGAGAGCAATACTCATGATGTTTAGTCTGGAATCTCCTGATCATGTGTAGTCATTATGTATAGGGCAGTTCATGGGTTGGTCCAAATTTCTGACACCAGTACCTACACATATCAAAACTGGGCAGGGGGAAGTAATGGTAAGAGCTGTGGTCAGAACCACTTTAATTCTGACTCTCTGAATTGTATAAGCTGAGCTTGTTTCCCATTCTCCATCTCTAAAGTAAGATAGATTGGGGGCACAGAGCACTTAGAACATACTGCATTATCAAAACAGATGCTTTGGAAATCCACAAAGATGCAGGCTCCTCAGGAGGCATCTCTTGGAATTGTAGAGATTTCTGTTTTAATGACTTGTTAAAGCTCTTTCCCAAAACTTCCCTGCTATTTCACTTGGTTCTTTTATGTGAATTAGTTTACTTGTTCTCTATAATTTCTCTGCATTCCAGAGCCATGAACTTGCATTAAACATTCCCTCTATTTCAAAATGGTAGTCTTTGGGAGGGCTGGAGTGTGTCACTTGGGGGTGGCACAGATGGCTCAACAAGAAAACATGGCTGAGATGTTGCTCCGAGAATGGCTACATTTCAGCTGTTCTGGTTGCTCTCACAATATGCTGCTTGCTTGATTGCTACAGTGTAATTTGTTGAATGGTATAGTTTGCTCAGGATTATTCAACTGTGCCAGTTGTTTGCCTTCACTTGTCATTACTTGACCCTTGAGCACTTCTAAAGGTAATGGACAAGCTTCTTGGATAAACTACAATTAATTTTAAAGGGGCTATTCATCTGAGGTTTTTGTATGTTAGAAAATTCATAGCAATGGGGGTAGCCAATGATGATTTGAGATTACTGTCATGCCATTTTAGACTAATTGAACATTTCTAGATGCATATAGCCATTTTTTCCTTAGAATTGTTTATCTTTGTTTTATTTCAAGTTTTATAAAAGGAATTTGCTCTTTATATCATTATTTCCCAATATACCTCCCCACTCACCATCCCCTGAATCATCCCTTGAAACAAAGCTAAACAGTTAAGTGACACCAACCAGTAAAGTGACTGTATCTGACAAGATATGCAATGTTCCATACTTACAGTCTATAATGCCAAGAGGGAGATGTGTTTCATCAACTGTTCTCCAGGACCAAGGTTGCTTGTTACAATTAAACAGTCAAGTTGTCTGTTGATGGTTTTTTATTTTTTATTTTTTTACTTTATTTTACTAATTGTGTACATTGTCTTTTTGGTTCTACTATTTTCACTCTTCATCAGTTCATATAAGTCTTCCTGTGTTACTTGGAATTCTTCACATTCATTTATTAAAGTAAAATAATAAGCTATTGCATTCATATACTATAGATTATTCAGCAATTCCCTAACTGATAAGCACCCACTTTATTACCAGTTGTTTTACTTTTTTAAATTAATTAATTTATTTTCTTGTTTACATCATTCATTTCCACGAGATTTTGAGTTACAAATTTTCTCCCTATCTTTCCCCTTCACAACACCTCAAAAGAGCCATTCTACTGTATAACCTCTCCTCCAATCTGCTCTCTCCTATGTCCTCCCCCTCGCTCCTCTGACTTCCCAGTAGGGCAGGATGGATCTCCCTACCACAGTGGCAGTGTATCTCAATTCCCTGTTGGATGTAGTTAATAATAATAATAATAATTGTATATATATATACATATACATATATATTTTTAATATTTGATTATAGAATTTTAAATTCTAGATTCCTTCCCTTCCTCCCTCATCACTCACCCCCACTGGAAGGACAAGTAATTAAATACAGGCTATACATGTGTAATTATGCAGAACCTCTCCACAGTGGGCATATTGTGAGAGACTGATTATATGTCCCTCCTTCCTATCCTGCCCCCCCCATTCTATTCTCTACCCTGACCCTGTCCCTGTCCCTTTATAGAAGTGTGTACTTCCATCAACCCTCCCCCCCACTCTCCCCTCCCCTCCATCATCTCACCTCTCATTCCCA
>CM053585.1:460138132-460198411 GCA_028646515.1 Pseudochirops corinnae
TGAGGTGGAGGACTTTCAAGCATTCTTGAGGAAAAACCAGAAATGAATAGAAAATTTGACATTCAAACACAAGAAGCATGACAAGGTAAACAGGGAAAAGAAATCATAAGGAACTTACCAAAGTTGAACTATTTACATGCCAACATGGAAAAATGATCATTGTAGCTTACGAAACTTTTCTCAGTATGAGGATAGATGAAGGGAATATAAATGTATATATATATATGTGTATACATACACATATTTCTATATAGGAGGGTATATATGCTTATGAATACATATATGAGTGTGTGTATATATATGTGTACAGGGATACACAGACAGAGGGCACAGGATTAATTGAATAGGAAGGGATGATATTTTAAAAGGTGGAATTGAGAGATGGGAGAGGGATAGAATGAGAGGAGATAGGGAGATACAGAATGGGTTTAATCATCTCATATAGAAGAGGCAAGGAATAACTGATACAATTGAGGGGAAGAACAGAAAGGCAAAAGGGAATGGGTCAACCTTACTCTCATTGAATTTGGCTTAGGGAAGGAATGACACACACCCTAAATTGGGTATCTTGCCCTACAGGAGAGTAGGGGGAAAGGGGACGAGAGGCGGGATGATGGAGGGGAGGGCAGGTTGGGGGAGGGTTGTTAGAAACACACTTCTGTAAAGGGACAGGGACAAAGTAGAGAAGAGAACAAGTGGAGGGCAGGATAGGAAGGAGAGAAATATAGTCAAGTGTTTCACAATATGTCCACTGTGGAGATGTTCTGCATAACTACACATATACAGCCTGTATTGAATTGCTTGTCTTTCCAGTGGGGGTGGGTGACAAGTGAGGAAGGGAAAGAATCTAGAATTTAAAGTTCTATAATCAAAGGTTGAAATATATTTATAATTATTACTATTATTATGATTTACATAGAACTGGGAAATAAGATATACAGGCACTGGGATAGGGAGATCCATCTTGCCCTACCAGAAAGTCAGAGGGGTCATGGGGGACGATATAGGAGAGAGCAGATTGGGAGAGGGAGTATACAACGGGATCGCTATTTTGGGGTGGTGGGCAGGGAAAGATGGGGAGAAAATTTGTAACTCAAAATTCGTGGAAATGAATGATGTAAACTAAAAATAAACAAAAATTAATTCAAACAAACAAACAAAAAAAAGAGACCCTCAGACATTTAGTAACTATGAGACTCTGAACAAGTCACTCTTCCTCTCTGTCCCTTGTTTCCTCATTTATTAGATAAAGAAATTGGATTCCTCTAAGGTTCCTTCCAGCTCTATGATCCTATGATCTATCAGATAACTGCCTGGCATAAAGAATTTAATCAATAAATCCTATCAACAAGAGAGAAATTCAAGACTTTCTTCTCTCATTTTACGATCCTTTCATAACATATGAGCTGAGAGAAAGAGTAAGAAATGAGTATTAAAGAGGTATAAAAACACAAGATTAAACAGTGGTGAGAAAAAACTAAGGGCAATGAGAGTAGAATAAAATCTTCATCCCCAAATCCCCTCAAAGAGTACCAGCAAAGGATACATAGAAAATGTGTTTCCTTTAATAGGTAAGAATTAAACCAAACTGTCATATCAGCAAACTCAGGTTTTCACTTCTTTAAGGTGATATCAGAAGAGTAGGTGGTATCCTACTGGTGGAACTGTAAATTGGTCTGAACTTTGGGGAAGCAATTTAGAATTATGTTTAAAAAGTGACCAAAATATCCATACCTTTTGACCTAGAGGTCCCACTGCTGGTGGGTGATCATTAAAAATATTCCTAATATATGAAAACTCAACTTTAACAGCACTTTTTATAGCAGCAAAGAACTGGAAACAAAAGTAGATGACCATCAACTGGAAAATAGCTAAACATATTGTGTTACAAGGATATGATGGAATATTACTTCTATAAGAAATGACGAATATGAACAATAAAGAGAAGGAAAAAACATACAAAGTGATGCAAATAAGCAGAACTAAGAACACAAAATACCAAATTACAACAAATAGGGCAGCAATACAACAAATGAAATTGAGTGCTGCTTAATTGTAATGTCTGTAATGTGAGAATGCACCTTCCTCCCTTCTTTGCAGAGGTAGGGTATTATTGGCATGAAACTGCTATGTTTAGAGATAGCACAGTGTAGGAAACAGTGTGTCAGAGTTGAAGTCAGGAAGACCTGGGTTCAAATCCTGCCTGACACTAGCTATATGACCACTCACAAGCCACTGTAATCTCTCTAAGCATCATAAAGTTGTGTAGGTTGGACCCAAAAACCTTTACAATTCTTTCCAGCTTTAAATCTATGATCCTATTTTGGACTTGGTGGATGAGTTGGTTAATTTGGCTAAACTATTTTATATCTCTTCTTTTTCACACTATTATAAGAGATAGCTCCCTAAAAGGAAAAACAAGGGATAAAGCAGAAAATTTAGGTGATGTAAGATCAATGTAGCAATATATTTTTTTTTAAAGACTGAGCTCTTGACTAGAAAACTAGACTGTTACCAGACCAGAAGTTAAACTTTGAAGAGAGTAAAACTGGGCTGAGAACAGTTAATGTTCTTGTTGACAGTGCTCCCCACTTTTCTTTTGGGTACATTGTCATACCTGTGAAGTGTCTCTCATTCTCCTTTTCCTTTGGTTCCCTGGATATCCCAAGAATTTCAAAGTACCACAAATCACTCTTCTCCAGGAATGCTTGACTGTGACCCCAGAAAGGCATCTTTCTCATATCTTCTGAATTACTGTTGTTAATGAGGTTTTTTTCATAATTTATTAAAGCTAATTCTCCATATAAGGGACTTAATGATGTTAATCACTAATTTTTGACGAACAAAGATTTAACTATTTGTCTTTCAGCTTAAAAGAACATAATTTTGGGGCAGCTAGGTGGCACAGTGAATAGAGTACCAGCCCTGGAGTCAGAAGGATCTGAGTTCAAATCTGACCTCAGACACTTGATACTTACTAGTTTCATGACCTTGGGTAAGTCACAACACCAATTGCCCTGCCTTCCCCTCTCCAAAAAAAAAAAATTAAAATAAAAGAACATACTTTTAATCCTGTGTGCTATTGACAGAGAGCCTTCTCCCTCCCCTCAACATCTGCTTTTCAAAATGAGTGCCCAGGTAAAATCCACCTGCCACTGAAAATGAAGAAACAAATCAGTTTGTGACTTCATATTATTTTCATCATATTAAAAGCACCACTGGTACTGAATTACCTTTCCAGTGGAATTAATTTATTATCTACTCAGAAATAAAACTGTCTCTGGGAACTTGCAAAGGATAACAAAACATTTTATTTTAGAAAGTTTCAGTATTTTCCAACCTTTGGCATTCAGTTTCAAACCCCAAATCAGAGGTTGCTATTACAGTAATACCATAAGCACTGCCAGGGCCCAGAAGCATCTAGCAGACACCATCCCTGCCCAGTAAGAGAAAGACAGAAATGATACTTGTAAGAGAAGACGTTACAGTATCAGAACTGACTCCAGGATAAAAAAGGGTTCAGAAACAGGAACAGACCAAGGGTTTATCTCTTGCCAGAAGGCCACCAGCTACTACTTGTTGGGAGTTTCATAATCACTTGTTTCTCCTCTGGACTGAAATGCAAGATAGTCAATATGGCTGTAAGTGTCTGCTGTCGGCCCAAAGAGTCAGACAAGGTTAAGAAGCGGTAGATTATATTTTTTAAATACTCCAGATTGGCCCCCTCCCTGCTTTGGTCTCTGATACTTTTTTCAATGTGGCTCTGTAAAGCAGAGACTTGTTCTCGATGTTGTTCACCCTCCACAATTAGCCTGTCCTGAAGTTGGTGTACCTCCACCTCAAGCTTATGCTTTTGTTTCCTCAAAGATGTTATCTCAACCTCCTTTCGAGCTAACTGTTCAGCATACAAGAAGAAAGTGGGTTCATTTGATGCAGCCAGGTGCAGAGCTTGGGTCAAACTGTCTGGAGATGAGTCACTTAGATCTCCATTATTCCCTTGGCCCACTGAGGCCTTATGTCCCTGCAGCCCAGAGCACAAAGCCACAGAACGGAGCTGCTCTAGCTCCAAGTCCTTTTCGGCAAGCACTGCTAGAGCACGGTCCCTCTGTTTGTGTAGCTCTTCTTCTAGTTTCAGTGTCCGGTCCCGGAAGTCAAGCTGGCTTCTCTCCAGCTCCTGTCGATGGACCTGCTGTAGCTGAGCCAACTCCTGCTTCCAGCTCTCTGCCTCTTGTTGGTGCTGCCGTTCTAGCTCTTCACAGGACAGTCGAAGGGAAATGTACTTCTCCTTCAGCTCTGCAAGCTGCTCCTGGCTTTCCTCCAGTTCCTTGGCTAGGTTTCCATCCTTGGTTGTCTTGCTCTTGAGGACAACTTGGGCCCTCATTTTGTACCGTTCAAACTCCTCTTTCAGCTGCTTTAGCTCTTGCTGATAATAGAGTGCAGTAGCCTTTTCCCCATCAGCAGCATCTGAGTTTGTCAGCATCTCTATTTCACATAGTTTTTCTATATTCAAAGACACCTGGCTCTTCCTGGCTGCAATCTGCAACAGCTTCTTCAGTTTCTCCATCTTATCTTTCAGGACATTGACATCCAGGCTGGTCTCCTCATTGTGGCTGTCCAGGGGAGAACGACTAGAGGCTGCAAGTGCAAGAGTCTTATTCTCCATATCCAGCTGTAGAAGGCGATCCTTTAGCTTCTGAATGGCCAGCTGGTCCTTTTGCTTGGCTTTCTCATAGGTGCCTAGAAGTTCAGACACTTCTGAGACTTGGTTCTCTAGGGCAGCCACCCTCTGTTCCTCCATCTGAGAATACTGACGGAGTTGCTCCTCTGCCAAAGCAGTCTAAAACCAAGGAAATGAACAAAGATGAATTAAGAGAGAGTGCAGAGCTTATAACTGAATCTAGGAAAGGCAAAAAAGAGAGAGAGCATTTAAATAGGATGTGCTGGCAGGAATGGGAAGAACAGGGTGGCTAGGTGGCACAGTGAATAGAGCACCTGTCCTAGAGTCAGGAGGACCTCAACTCAAATCCGGCCTCAGACACTTAACATTTACTAGCTGTGTGACCTTGGGCAAGTCATTTAACCTCAACTGCCCTGCCTTCCCCCATTCCAAAAAGATAAAAAAAAAAAAGGAATGGGAAGAACTTTTTCACTGACTCAGTCTCCAATAAAACTTAAACTATTATCCACTCCCATTCTGCGACCATGCCCTCACTCCTTGAAGACTCAGAATTTATTTCACTAAATAATATTAAGCTCATTTTATGTGACTTGACAAAAATCACATAAACACTAATACCATTACTAGATCAAGTCAAAACAAATGCACTACCATTTTCAGCTCAAGAAGTTCAAAGTGAATCCTTCTCCATGAATCCCTGATCCACCCAGCTTGAAAATTTTCTCTCCCTCCTCAAATTTTCCTATAACACTTTATCTAGATCTCTCCTTTACCCTTCACAAACACTATCTTGTATAATGTCTATCTGTGTACATGTATTGTTTCTTCCTGCCACCTGCTTCCCAGTAGAAAGTAAGTTCCTTGAGGCCTAGAATGTTTTTTTCCCCTCTGTAATCCCATTGCTTGGCACAGTGCCTTAGCACATGATAGGTATGTAATGTTTGCTGAGTGCTCATGAACATAGTGCTAGTCTGCTTTTAGTTCCTAAATTTTGTCACACATCTAGCATATTACGTCTATCACCCTTAATCTGTTGTTTATCCTCAGAAACTGCATGCTACTGCATGCTACCCTGCCTAGAAAGTTCAGAACTGAAAAGGGGCCCTCATAAAATTCAAAACAGTATTCTGGGATAGCACATTCATCTCCAAAACAAATCCTGATTGACAACAATTGAAGGAAACTGCCTCCTTTCGAAAAAAAAATATCAACCCCATACCCAGAATACAGTACTTCACTGTTTCCCTGAACACAGCTGTTAAGAAGCCAATGCCTAGAATCTGGGAGCACTCCAACTTCATTCCAGACAGCACCCACAAACACCACATCCCCTTAGAAGTATATTTTGTAATTTTTGTAAACATCAACTAGACCAAGATTTTCCCAGAGATTTGTCCATGAGAAATTTTGAGTAAGGACCATGAGAATATAGGAATTGAAAGCATGAAGAGACCTTGGAGGTAAATTTGGTCCAAACCCCTCATTTTGCAGAAGAGAATGCTGAGTACTTAAAAGATAAAGCAATCTGCCTACAGGTACAAACCTGGTAAGTGGCACAGTGAGGATTTGAACTCTAATTACAAATCTAGTGCTTCTCTCAAATAGAGCATACTACTTGAAAAGAAGAAAAAGTCTAATATTCTTAGTCTCACATTAAGTGCCCACAGATTTGAATCAGATAAGGTGAATTACCTTCCTCATTTCCTGCTGCAACTGGGACTGGAAATGGTTCTTAAGGTGGGCAGCTTCTTCCTGAAGCTCTTCCAGCCGAGGGTCTGGATGACTCTTCTCCTCTCGAAGGGACTGCAGCTCCCGCTTCAGTTCCTCCACTTCCTGGGTCAACTGTTTGATCTGTAACTCAAACCCTTCCACCTGATCAGCTGAATAGGCCTGTCCTGCCAGGGCTTCCCGGGTCTCCTCTAGCTGCAGCTCAATATCCTGCCGTAAGGTTCTCTCTCCTTGCAGCAATTTCTGCAGCTCCCTCAGCATCAAAGCATGATCACTCTGCTCCTGGGCTCTGTCATGCTGCTGGGTGATCAACTTGGCTTTCGTTTCTGCCATCTGCTCCTGAAGCCCCTTCAGCTCCCCCTCCAGCCGGCTCCTTTCTTCCTCAGCCTTTCTGCTGGCATCCTCCAAATCTTGTTTCATCTTCTTTTTATCAGCCTGGTAGGAGGCTTCCATGCGGGATTTCTCTTGAGTCACTGTGGCCAAAGAGCTGGTCAGAGTGGTCAACTGGGTCTTCAGCTGGTGCAACCGTTTGTCAATCTCCCCCCCAGCACTGGCTGGCACATCTCCACTACTGGAACTAATACCACTCTCCGACCCACTGGCTTCCTCTGACTTTGGGGGTGGCGGACCAGTAGCCAGTCTTTCCTCTTCCACCCCAAGATCCCCCCTGGTGCTGGTCAGACTCGCCGTTGTGTCTAGGCTGGTGGTAGTGCCAGTGCTGTCCTCACTGTGAATGGAGCACCGGTCATCCACAGCATCGGCCAAGGGAAGGCCCAGGGACTGGACAGCAGGGAGGCCGGCATCGTCGGCCTCATGGGACGCGGAGAGCACCTTGAGACTGGCCTCCAAGGCCTCCTTCTCCTTCAGCAGGCTCTTATAGGCCCGGACGACGTCCTTGAGGCGGACCTGGTACTGGAGCAGCTGTTTCTTCTGTGTCTCTATGGTCTCCAGCAGGTCCTTCTTGCTAGGCCCCCCGCCGAAGTTCATGCCAAACTTCTCCATGGCTGGGGCTGCTCCGTGACGTTATCGCTCACGGAGCCTGAGGGGGGGACGGAGGGGAGGGGTCCGAGTTTACGCACTCTGAGGGGTCGCCATGGCAGGGGCTTTCCTGGCTCCGGCCCTCGAGGGCTAGAGGGGCGACTGACGCAGCTAACAGACGCCGCCGCGTCCCTCGCTCCTTTAGCCCCGGACGCCCGACTGACCGGTTCCTGCTCCGAACAGAACTCTGTAACCACTTCAGTTAGTTGCCAACAACGCTTCCGGGTCCGCCGGAAGTGCAGGTGGGCATTCGGGATAGGCGTGCGCTCGGGGAGGGGAGGTGGGGACGTAGAGCGAAAGGGGTGGGGCATAGTGCGAAGGGCGGGGCCTCTGAAGCGCCAAGGAGAGGGTACTTGAGCGCAAGCTGAGGTGTTGCAGTTACTGCTTGACCCTGCTGGAAGCTCTTTTCTGGGGTCTGGCTGGTCTGGGGATCTGATGCTGTGGAGTGACTGAGCCTTGGGGAAATGCATGGAGAGACCTGTATGAATGACTGCAGCTCAGAGAATGGAGCCGACCCCCTGCCAAGAGTACGACCACCAGTTCTTCACCTCTTTTGGCTCACGGAACCCTTAAAGCACTATATAAATGATATTATTTATTAAACTGTCTGTAGTGCTTGAAGGAGAAGCCTGCCCCCCATGGGAAATGGGGAAGGGCAGTACCGAGGGACCATTCTCCATACCTCTTGCTACCAGACCCTGGACAAATCACTTAACCTTTTTCTGCCTCTTTCCTCATCTGTAAAATGGGAATAAAAGAATCTACCTCATAGGGTTGTTGTTAGGATCAAATGAGAAATTTGTAATGCCCTTTGCAAACCTTAAAGCACTATATAACTACTTCTTATTTTTCTTATCATTATTGTTATATACATCAATCCAGAAGATCCAGAAAGCTGCAGCCACTGTGGTCAGTTTCTTAAGAGTGGTTTGCTCTAAATTTGCAAATTGGCCATCTGCAGATCTCTCATTTCATTCAATTCAGGGAGTGTTTATTGATCCGGATGTCTAGCGTAGTGGAAGTGAATTTGTGAGTCCAAGGCCTGAATTGAAATCTCTCCCCTAATATCTTTCTACCTTTGTAATCTTGGGCAAGTCACTTTATTTTTCTTGATCATAAAAGTTTCCTAATTTGTCAAATGAGAGTGGATAAAGCACGGTCCCTGGAATCAAGAGGACCTGAGTTCAAATTCAGCCTCAAACATTTACTAGCTGTATGACCCTGGGCAAGTCACTTAACTCCATTGCCTCCAAAAAAAACAGGCCCATTTTGAGGGGTGTATTTGTATAATTATAGAGAGGCAAAAACAGCAAATCTGGGGGTTGCATCTAGACTTGAATATGCTTCCCTCTCCTTAGATTATGATCTAAAACTTACATTTTACTTTCCTTCTATCCTGCCAGTCAATTTAATTCAAGCATTGAATTACTATGTGCCTAGACCTGGGCTGGAGACTGTCAGAGAAATAAAGTATAAGAGGAAATTTCTCCTTTAAAGAGATAAATTCTTACTCTACCCTGCCTCTTATTTACATGAGGTGCAGGGAATTTTAAGTAAACCATACTAGGGTTCCTTAGAATTAATGCCCTTGAAAAAACTCAGCTCCTTGAAAGCAGGAACTGTCCCTAACCCCAGCACTTAGCACAGTGCCTGGAACATTTCAAAGAGCTTAATACATACTTCATCTGTTTATTATCATTAGCATTTATTGTAAGACAGTTATGATACCTGGAAGTAAGGGCAGAGTCCACAGATGCATTCCTTACTTTGTAAGGGAAGCAAGAGTTTAAGGCGGTTTAAAGCATATAATTCAGAATTCTGCTTATTATCATTAGTGTTTATTGTAGGTCAGTTGTGATAGCTGGAAATAGGGGCAGTGTCCATAGATTCACTCCTTACTTTGCAGTGGCTCTGGGAAGGAATGGAAACAAGAAATTAAAGAGTAAGAAACATTGAATCTTGGGGTGGTCTGACAGGCATAGGGAAGAGAAGTTGCATCTGTTAGAAGTTGCATCTGTTACAATTGATGCTGATGATGGAAGGGAGATGGGCTCTGAGGCAATATTCTGGAGAGCCAGGGAATTTGATTATTACCCTCAGCTTCTTTCTCCTACTTGTCATACACACACAAAAATAGTGTCCCAGGTAGACCGTTCCAGAATGCTGGGGGTTCTTCCTGAGCCTTCTTTCCGTGTTACAGTTTTTCCTGGTGGAAAGAAGTGATTTGGAGTCAGAAGACCAGGGTTCGAACCCCATCTCTGCTATATCCAGGTGACTTCCAGCAAATCATTCCCCCTCCCTTTCCGCCTCAGTAGTCTCATCTGCAAAAGGAGAAGGTTGGTCTCTTAAGCTCTTTAAGGTGCGCGGAATGGGGGCGGGGCCCTGAATGGGGGCGGAGCTCTGCGGTGACGTCACGCTGGTTCTGTAAGCGCGGAGGCGGCTCTGGTTCCTGCTGCCGCTGCTCTTCATCCCCCCAGCAACCTGCCGGCTCCCGGCTCCCGGCTCCCGGCTCCCCGCTCCTCCCTCCCCGGCCCAGCCATGGGCCTCACGGTGTCCGCGCTCTTCTCGCGGATCTTCGGGAAGAAGCAGATGCGGATCCTCATGGGTGAGGTCCAGGGCAGCGTCACACCTTCGCATCTCTCCCTGCCCACGGTGTAACGCCCTCCGCCGCCCCCGCAGCATCCCCGCCCTGCCTCCGCCGCCCCCGCAGCATCCTTGCCCAGCCCTGCTCTGCCTTGCTGCACGCCCAGCCCAGGCCTCCCCATCCTTTCCCGGGGGCAAGATCCTGGTGGGGGGGGGGGTAGGGAGGGAGGAGAAGAGAGAAGAGGTGGTCAGGAGAGAGGGAGGACTAGATAGGGGAAACTGAGGCACGGAGTGGAGGGTGAGGGAGGAGAGGGAAAGGGGATCCCCAGTGTTTGGGCCCAGCTGCTTGGGAGCTAGGGGCGGTGTTGGGTAGGAGAGGTATGGCCTGCCGCCCAGCCGGCCCTGCTTGCAGCCTCCTCCGCTTTGCAGCAACAGCAACCCAAGCCTGCCGGCGCCCAGGCCCAGGAACTGGCTGGCCTGTGCAGGGTTAACCCACAGGCGGGCTGCCTGCCCCTACGCGAGGCTCTCGGACGTGGCTGGAATGTCTCTTTGGAGAGGCTCTTTCCTGGAGAGACAGCCCCCGACCCTGTGGGGGCTCCAACCTCATTCCCTGGGTTCTTTCTTTCCTTTAATCTACAGGCCTGCTTTGGGTGGGGTTTTTTGTTTGGCCCTCGGTGTGCATGTTATTTTCAATTGAGGGGAAGAGAAATGGCTTGTGATGTCCAGGCTTCCTTCTGACATCCCTAAATATAGCTCCAAGGAGTGGGAGATGCAGGTTGAGGCTTTCCCATTGCATTTTTCCCATTGAGCTCTTGTTGGTTCCTGAACCTTCTCCCTCCCCGTCTCATTCGGAGCTTCTCCGGTACCCCGTATCCATTACCCTGCCTCTCGATTGCAGTCGGCTTGGATGCCGCAGGCAAGACTACAATCCTCTACAAACTGAAGCTGGGCGAGATTGTCACTACTATCCCCACCATAGGTGAGCTCCTGGGAAGGAGGGGAGGGTTGGTTTTCAGAATCTGCCCCCCCCAGTAGTCTGTGAGAGTCCCCCGTATTTTCTCTCTGGGGCCTGACCCTGACACTAGATACGGCTGCTTTGAGAAAGTAGGTCATGGTGTCTTTGGCTGGTGGTGCCAGGATGTGGAAGAAGTAGCCCCGGGCCCTGCTGTGTTAATTCTTTTAAGTCTGCATGAAGTACTTCTGGGGACTTCCAGAAGTTCTCCTGTCCATGCCGATCTCCCTTGGCTTTTGTGGAGTTGAATGTACCTTCCCACATTACAGCACCCCTCCTCCCCCCCAGGCTTCCCCCCCTTTTCCCTTTCCTCACAGGCTTCAACGTGGAGACAGTGGAATATAAGAACATTTGTTTCACCGTCTGGGATGTGGGAGGCCAGGACAAGATTCGGCCTCTCTGGAGACACTACTTCCAAAACACTCAGGTGGGCCATAGAGTCCTGGGATCTAAGGATCCCATACCACTGTCCAGCCAGCCACGAATAGCAAAATAACCACTCCCCTGCCTTAAAATTTCCCATGGTTCCCCATTGCCTACAAAATAAAACTTACTGCTGTTTCTGGTATCTATTAAGCATCCATTATGTGCCAGACACTGTATTAGGTGCTAGAGATAAAAATTTAAAAATACACTTTGCCCTCAAGGAACTTTTATTCTATTATCTCTCCATTTTTTCAATTTTTCCCTTTTTGAGTCTAGCCACTTTGACCTAGTCTTTGTTTCTTGAACAAGCTTTCCTGCCTCCATGCATCTGTTCATCATTCCCTCTACCTAGAAGATTCCTCTCTTTCACCCTTCTCCCCCACTCCAATCTCCTACCTCCACCTGTTGAAATTCTGTTCATCTTTCAAGGTCCCACCCAAATAGCACTTCCTTCTCTATGAAGCTTCCTCTGATCTCTCCAGCCAGAAGCGATTTTTCCTTTCATGTTTCTGTAGTTTTTGCTTGTGTATCATCTGTAAATGGCCCTCATAAAATTCTTCCTCATACAATATTGGTATACCTGTCCTTTTAAATTAATAAGTGTTTTGAGAGTGGAAAATACATATATTTTTCCCTCACAGTGCCTTGCATATAATAGATGCTAAAAAGATGTTTTGAGTTTGGGAGTTAGGTTTTTTTGGTTTTTTTTCATTTTTTAAATGAAAAACAGTTGAGTTCATTGATGGATGAAAGTAGAGTTATAGAAAAGGCAAGGAAAGGGGATGGAGAAGATAGAACTATAGTTCATTTTCTTTGGCTGGGCTAACTGCTCTTTCTTCCCACCCTAGGGTCTTATCTTTGTAGTGGATAGCAATGACCGAGAACGGGTCCAAGAATCTGCTGATGAGCTTCAGAAGATGGTGAGTACCAGATGGGCTGTGGAAAACATTGGACAATGAGGCTTCTCTCATGAGTCAGAAATAGCAGACAGTGAAAACACAGACTAGGTTGCAGCCTAGGCCAGGAGATCTGAGTCTTTTTTTGGATGTAAAATCTCATGTGTTGATTCATCCTGGGTAAAGAAAAAGAGAGAAGCTCTCCCCCATAAGGGATGAAGCAGGTAAAATGGACTTTCTTTTTATCCTTCAGTCACGTTTATGGGGGATGTTGGCCAAGGTAGGGAACAGACATAGTTTATAATGCCACAATTATTTCATTCAGATTAATAATTCTGTTTTATTTGTATTTATAATACTGTAATATTATCTATATAGACCAGCATTTCCTTAAGCAATTTGGCTACAGGACAGTGTGAGGTTTGAAATATATAAATTATATAAAGCACTTCCAAATCCTGGTCTATAGGTATACAGAATATAGAATATATTATATAGGTATATAGAATATATTATAGAATATATAGTATATAGAATACTCACAGAAAAAAAAGTTGAAAAATGTTAGTTCAGAATCAATGCAATTGAACCTATTTTCATGCTGAAAAAATTGCATGTAATAAGTATTTTTGATATATTCATATCTAATATTTTAGGGGGGGAATATCACTTAAATTGAGATCCTTCTCAGAAACTAGTCACATTATGTTCATCATCAGGGTTCTACAGAGCCTAGTTTGAGGAATGTTCATATGAAAATAATTGACTTTTATATAGCACCATACAATTCATAAAACACCTGTCTTATATATTACTGTAATATTCATATATTATCTTAACTTCATGACAACTTTGTGAAGTAGGTAGAATAATAGTGTCCTGTTTCACAAATGAGGATTGTAAATGCTATATTCTACGAACTGTAGAATGCTCTTGCCTAGAGTGAGGTAGGTGGCAAAGGGGACTGAGTTCTAGGCCTGGACTCGGGAAGACCTTAGTTCAAATCTGGCCTCAGACATTAGCTGTATGACTGTGGGACAGGCTCTTTAACTTCTCTCTGCCTCGGTTTCCTCAGCTGTACTATGGGGTGTAAAGTACTTAGCACAGTGACTGGCACACAGGTGCTTAATAAGTGCTCATTCCTTTCTACAGTGTTTGCCTTGCCTCTCTTGGAACAGGTGGCCATAAGCCAGTTATGGATGTTTGAATCCTATCTCATCCTTCACTTCTTTTCCCCTCTCAAGCTCCAGGAGGATGAGCTTCGGGAGGCTGTGTTGTTGGTGTTTGCAAATAAGCAGGATATGCCCAATGCCATGCCTGTGAGCGAGCTAACTGACAAGTTGGGTTTGCAGAGTTTGCGTAGCCGGACTGTGAGTGTCTCTCCTTGCCCTCCCTGCTCCCTGAGGCTAGGTATAGCAGGGGTGGGATGAGGGAAGGGATTATGCCTGAAAAAGTGAAAGCTGGCATGAGAACTTAAGCTCCCACCCACCGCCATGGAAGCCCTTGCCCAGTTGCTAACTTCTCCTTTCTCCCTTACAGTGGTATGTCCAAGCAACCTGCGCTACCCAGGGTACAGGGCTGTATGATGGGCTGGACTGGCTGTCCCATGAGCTGTCAAAGCGCTAAGTACCATAGGGGCAAAACCTCTGCTGGAAGAAAATTCCCCAGGTTGTATCTCTTGGACAATTGAACTCTTGAGGACTCCTGAGGCAGCACTCCCTGCTCCTACCCCCTACCCCTCCTCCTCCTCCTACATACACACACATTCACACACACACACACACACACACACACACACACACTCTCACTCTCACTCACTCACTCTCTGTTACAGCTGCTCTTGCCTGCATGTTCTCTCTTACCAGGACCCAAAAGACTAACCCTCTGGGTACTGGGGGGAGGGGGGAAGGGGTTGTCTTCTGACTCCCTGGGAACTGTGGAAGCAGCTACAGGAACCAAGGCCTTCCAGAAAAGAAACTGGGTTGACTTTTGATTTCATTCTTTTGGGTATACTTCTTGGAGGTATGTGGGGAGGGGGACCAGACTGGTGCTGTGATTCAGCGCTAGATATTGAATAATAAATTTGCTGTGGTTTGTAGCTTTGTCATTGCTTTCATCTCTAGAATGGGGACCTTCTTTGTAGGGTACCTTGGGGTAGCATTACCTAGGTACCTTGAAGACTTGTTTTGTGAGGAATGCACTCTATAAACTCAAAGCTCTCTATACAAGTGAGTCACTAATGACAGTATTGCCTGGGATGGTGGTGGGGAGGCTTAGCAGCAAGGAGGCAACTGACTTGGGAAATGTCGTGGGTTGAAGAGGCTGAAAGAGTAGTGCCTTTTTCTTAGCCATCTTGGCTGCTTGTCTAGGTCTCACTTAAATATCTGTGTCTGAGACTAGACAGAATAATAGGACCATACCTTGGAGTCTCTGCACTGTGTGTATCACTGGACCCAAAGGCTGTCCTGTCCCTGCCTCTCAGCAGGAGCCCTGGTTGCTCCATCATCTCCGTTATTGCTAATCTATCTGTCCACCAGAATAGCGCATCTTAGAGGCTACAGAATATTCTGCTGTGCCTTCAGTATGTATTACTGGGTGCTGACCCCTCTAGGGAAGTCCTCCGGCTGGTAGGGTAGGGAAAAATTCAGTTTAAGGAAGACAACACTACCACTTCTCTTCCAACACAACTGACAGTTTTCATCTCATTTGAACCTTCAGTGAAGAGTCAAAGAACTCCCCCCCTTTTTTCTTTAAATGGCCTATTTATCTATTTTGCTGCCCTCCCCCAGATCAGTTAATTTCCCCAGTTAATTTCCCCTTCCACTATGTACTTTGTCTTTTTATGCTTCATGTGCACATCAATGACTGTGGGAGTCAAAACTAGTCATGTGGAGACCCTTCTTTCTTTAATGGTAGTATTATGGGAGCAACATTTCTGGGGACCAAATGTCTGGACCCTCTACTGCTTTCTTGTCCTTGAGTTCTTTGCACACTATACCACTGGTTACCAATATCACAGTTACAGGAAACTAGTGTAGCTGGAAGTTTAGAGGGTAGAGGGGTAATAACACATGTCATATATATTTCTATGTCACATTCCTTAGCCTAGTCATGAATCCTCACCTCACTCCTACCTGAAACTCAGTTTTGGGCTCTCTTCCCTTTTGCCCAAAGAATTCAGCATTCTCAATAGTTTTTTCTTTCCTCACATTCTTAAGCTAAAGGGATCCCTCAACCCTAAGAGAACCTCATACCCTTGAATAGAGATTGAGAATGTCTTCTGTTTAACAAAGAAATAAACAAAGACCTAGATAGAGGACTTGCCTGAAGTCACAAGTTGGTCGTAGAAGAGTTAAGAGGTTTGTAATTTTCAGTCTTAGGTCCAACATGGCTCTCTGCCCAGGCTCAGAATGTAGAAGATTTCCATGGGTCCTAGATTCTTATCCTCTCTGGAGTGACAATTTGACAAATGTGGAGGGATGCATTTGTGAAGGATTGGGACCATACCTACTCCCACTATAGGATAATGATAGCCAGACCTCTAGGGAAAGGAGGCAACCTTTATGGTCATAATGCCCACGGGTCACAGAGGTGTCTAGGTCCAGTGGGAAGGGCACTCACCCAGGAGGTTCCCCCTTTAGATTCCCTCCCTTGTTGGTCCTGGGGCCCTGTTCCTGGCCTTATGGCCTGCAGGTGCACACTAGGACAAGGCTGGGCCGGACGGAGTCATCAAGCGTGGCACTGGCCCCATGGAGGAGGACTGGATGCTTCATAGGTCCCGGCCAGAGGACCAGAAGGTTGGCCTTATCAGCTGGGCTGGAACCTATCTAACAGCTGAGAATTTTGGGAATAAAATCACTGCTGTAGCTAAAGGCTTAGGCAAGAGACAGGTAACCAGCCATCACTGGGGTGAGTGGGATATCACAACACACATGCTCAAATGGCCATACAGCCCCTGTCTGGAGAATGTTGGCGTCTTTTCTCCTGCCCTTTTGCTTGCCTTTATCACTGACATTCCTGAGTCCTTTCTATCCTATGCCCATGGTGTCTCCATCTCCAACCCAGTCTTACCTTATCAGAATCTCATACACCTTTAGCAAAGTCCATGGCTAACTTCCTGCCCCTCTCTGCTCTGACTGCTCTCTCACCTTCTGCCCCTAGAGTGTCAGTGCAAAGGTACTGTGACATCACAAAGGAGGTACTTCCAGAGCCTCAGGCTAGAATGAAGGACTATGGGGTCTCAAGAGAATTCATATATATAAGGGAAAGGGGAAAGCTCTATGTAACACTAAGTCCTGATTTCTTATCTTGAAAAGGGGATAGAAATGGAGAGATCTGGCAGAGTCAGGAACTCATAAGTTCCATAGGACAAATGACATGGAACAGGGGCCAGAACTGGGTTCTTTGTCTCTTAAGGAAAAAGAATTTCCATATTTCTACCTCAGATCCTCCATTGCTCCCTCTCCACTGAGAACATTTAAATATCAATTTTTAAACCCACAGCATAAGTGCAAGAATCCTAGGACAAGTATTGCAGAGCTATGGTGGTCCTCAAATGCTGCTCGGGGGGAGAGGAGAACAGGCAGCCTACCAGCAAGGAGCTCCACTGCAGTATAACTGGTGGCTAGCAGGCCACATCTGGGCGTTTCTGATAATTAACTAATTATTCTTGCTAACTAGGTGCTAAATGCAAAGGACTGGAAGTACTACCTGAACCCTCTAAATTTTAGTACCCTGTTGCAAAGCCACTTGATCTAGTTCTGCCTCTGACCCAAATACATACACACACACACACACACACACACACACACACACACACACACACACACTTTCTAAGTCTTGCTGCCTAAGTCTAATGGTTAACAGATTATTTCTAGAAAATATGAAACCTAAAAGTTTAGACTTGGCCAGAATCACACAACTAGTAAGCATCTGGGGCAGGATTCACACTCATTTCTTCTTGACTACAAACCTCACATTCTATCAAGGTGATGACACCTTGCACCAACAAACTTTTGTTCCCTTGACCTGAATGAGGCCCTTGTTCATCTCTGACACATAGGTAGACATAAAATTCTGTGAGATGGCTATCCTAAGAACAGATGGTTCTGGGAATGGAGATAAAGACTAAGGGTGATGAGCTAATGCACCTGTTTCTTAACTATAGTATATATAGTATTAGAGAGAGAAGAAGTAAACCTTAAGTCTGAATCTCATTGAAATTTTGACCTGACACAAGTCTTTGAAGGAGATTAAGAGGAGTTGGGAATGGAAAGTTCACATTGGGCCAGCTAGAGAGAAGCACCATGATGCAGCTGATAGAGTCAAGAAGACCTGAGTTCAAATCCTGCCAAAGATGCTTACTAGCTGCGTAACTAGCCAAGTCACTTCACCTCTATCTACCTTAGTTTCCTTATCTGTAAAAGAGGAGGCTGGCCTCAATGACCTCTAAGGTCCTTTCTATTTCTAAATCTCCAATCCTGTGAATGTAGAACTTGCAACTTCCTTTTTTTAAGAAACCAGGTGAGAAACTGTGATTTGTATATTGGTGATACTGGCTTCACATCCCTAGTGCTAAGCATGCAGGTCTTGTTATTGCTCCTGCCCCATGGTCATGGTTTGAGGGCATTAGGGAATATTGGAATTGGTGGCAGTGAGGAAACTAGCACTGCTAGGAGTTGACAGCAGTGGTTAGATGGTCATGGTGAACCATCTGCACAATCATAACAATGGTGTCAGTGATTGACCTTGAGGGCGCTGTGAATGAGTGGCTTAGGGCCAGTATTCTAGTGAGCACTAATATCTTTCTCCTCCCTCACTGGGACCTCTCTGCAGACCTGGGAATTAATAGTGTGCAATGAACAGGATGAGGACTGTCAGGCTGTGGTGCGCCTACAGAGCATCCATGGCTATATCTTGCTGCCAGAGGGAGATGGCTCACTGTATTGCGGGTGGCCCCGGAACACACAGCACGGCTACTTCTTGCTTCGTTTCCACCGCCATGGCAAGTGGACTCTGCAGTGTATGATCACTGGCCACTATCTGGAATCTGATGGTGAGGAAGTGTTCTGCAACTCAAGGGTACTCTCTGCCTACCACATGTGGGCCCCACGGCCAGCCTTGCACGTCCATGTGATGCTCTACAGCCCAATTACCTGTTGCTATGTCCGGGCCAGTCCTGAGCAGGGTTGTGTCTGGGTGGATGCTCCTGTGCCTTACTTAGAGGAGTGTGGCTTCCTGCTACACTTCCATGAAGGGCTCTACCACCTTGAGTCTTCTTCCCACCACTTCCTGTCCCAAAATGACAAGCTGGTCAATAGGCCCTCACCACAAACAGCCTTTCACCTTCATGTCCGGCCTGGCGGGCAGATCGCCTTGGGTAATGGGGAAGGATGTCTCCTGTACCCACAGGGCTCCCACGCCCTCCTGGCTCTGGGCTCCAACCCCATGGGGGGAGAGGAGTGGTTTGTACTACAGCACTGCACAGCCTGGATCACTATCAAATCTAAGAATCGGAAATTCGTCACCATCATTTCAGGCAAGTGCTGGGGCTGGTGGGAGGGGTAGAGGAAAAAATCTATAGGGGAGAGGAACTGAATGAAGGAAATAAGGAGAACAGGGGAGAGGGGAATGAATGAAAAATGCTGAACCTTACAAAGTGAAGAATCTCCAAAGTAAAGAATAGAAGTATGACCTGGAAGGCAGGCAGAGAGGGGGTTGAAAAATAAATTAGTCTCTGGATGGAAGGGGCTGTGTCCTCCTATTCTTTTTCTGTAAATACCTTAGAGTATCTGGTGTAGAGCATTCCATACAGAAAAATAATGAGGACTGAATATAGGGTTTAGCTCTTAACTGGTGGGGTGGTTGGGTCTGGGTCTTGTGGGGAAAGAAGAGGCTGTAACAGGAACAGGGGCTGACATTGGCCTGTGGGCTGCCTGTGATCAAAATCCCTCTCTCCACAGATTTGGAAGTCTGTGCTAGATCTGAGCGGATGACTCCCATGTCCTTCTTCCAGTATGAGAGTAATCCAAACACTAATGCCATTCAGCTCCGTTCAGTTACTGGTCAATATTTAGCACAGGTAAGAATATGGGCCTAAAGCCAAGCCCAGGACAGTTTGGAGGAATAAAAAGCCCAGATATTCCCTTCTTCTCACATAATACACACACTCTAGCACCTCAGGGCCCCATTTCACAATGGAAATGAAAGTCATCTCTTCCAGGGTAGACGTCCAGAGTTTTTAAGTTGCCCCACAGAAGTAAAATGCTTGTGTCCCTAATCCCTTATTCATTCTGCTTTGCCCCCATAATCCTGAATTCAGATCTCTTCTTTCCTTTGACTGTTCCTAGAGCTAAACCCTGGAAGAGTAGCCTAGACTATGGGAGGGTTGGGCTACAGAATCCAGAGTTGGATCATACTAGAAGTCCATACTAGGGCTATGGAATCTCAGCAGAAATTTCATATAGAGACTAGCATGATTTTCAAGGACTTTCTTCTCTTTAATAATTATAATAATATTATATAATATAATTATAATGTTATAATTATCAAAAGCATTCATTATAATCATATATTACATATGATATATTATGTGTAATTATGTAATATATTATATGTCATTATATAGTATTATATAATATCATTATAATATTATTATAATAAGTAACACTAATAGCCAACTTAGCATTTAGCGTACATTATCTCGTTTGAATTATGCCACAGCCCTGCAAAGTAGGTACTACAAATACTATCTTCATTTTGTAGATGAGGAAACTGAGACTCAGAGAGGTTCTCAAGGCAGTTAGGTGGCAAAGTGGATGGAGCACCAGGCTTGGAGTCAGGAAGACCTGAGTTCAAACCTAGCCTCAGATACTTACTAACTGTATGACTTTAGACAAGTCACTTAACCTCTGTTTACCTCCATTTCCTCATCTATAAAATGGGGATAATAATAGCACTTACTTCCTAGGGTTTTTATGAGGATCAAATGAGATAATAATTGTAAAGTGCTTACCACAGTGCCTGTCATATAGCAGGCCCTATATAAAGGTTAACTCTCATAATCATCATTATTTATAGAATCGATAGATTTAGAGCTGGAAGAGACCTTAGGGGCCATCCAACTCCCTCATTTTAAAGATGAGGAAGATGAGACCCAGAGAAGTTAACTTGCCCAGAATCACATGGCTTGGAATTGTTCAAGGCATGATTTGAACCCTTGAATATCCTCACTCCTAGTCCAAAGTTCCTTTCCATTCCATGACACTGCCTCTCTTTCCTTCTTCTGTTCCTCCTTCTGTTCTCTTGCCTTTTGTGAACATAGTTCCTCCTGTGTAGATAGCAGGTCTTTTTCCAAGAAGAATTTGAAAGAAAAGGAGAAGGAAGCTCTGGAGTAGGTGTTCTTAACTTAGAGATAAGTATCAGATGTTCCAGTAACTTGCATAGGAAAAAAAAATATTTTACTAGCTGCATTTCAGTATAAATGGTTTCCTTTGCAGTATATTTTATTTTATACATTTAAACACATTATTCTGAGGAGGGGGTCAAAGGAGTCCATAACACAGAAAAGGTTTAGAACTCCTGAACTAAGTAAATATTAAAAAGCTGATGGGGGAAGCCAGAGGCAGGGTTTGAGAGGGGACCTGAACTCTGCCCTAAAGCTGAGACTTTCTCCCTCTCTGCAGAGGTCACATAGAACTGTAGTGGGAGATGGGAAAAAACTAGAGCCCGACGCCATTTTCTGTGTGAACTGGAACTATGGCAAGATTACTCTGCAGGGTGCTAATGGACGCTACGTGGGTGTCACATCCAACGGGTTTTTAATAGCCACTTCCTTGCATCCAGGTATGCCAGGGGAAGGGGCCTTTCCTATTAGGATCTTCAGACCAGAAATCCTTGCACAGTGCCCTTCCATACCTACTCTGCCCCTAGTACATCATGCCTGAAAGAGAGCTTAGAGCAATTATCTCCAATGATCTCAACTCCTATTTCCTCCAGGCCCCTGTGAAGAGTTTAGGATCCGCTTAGTCAATCGACCCTTCCTGGCATTGCGAGGTCGCTATGGCTATGTGGGCACATCATCGGAACATGACCAAATGCAGTGCAACATGGACCAGCCAGACTGCATCCAGCTACTGCCCTGCCGACAAAGCATTTACCATTTCCAGGGTGAGCACTACCCTCATCCCAATCCTTCGGCCCCTTGAATCTGCCACTAGGGATCCGGGGCTCATCGCTCAGTGTCCCTTGGCTCCTTCCTCAACTCAGCCATCTTCAGGACTTGGGAAAGTGACGTTGGGGAAGTCTGGATTGGATGGTCTCCGATTCCCTTCCGACTCTTAATATTTATATTATTAGAGCTGGAGAAGATCATGAAGACTGTCTGGTCTAGCTCATCCCTTTGACAAGGGCCTGGAGAGGTGAGGTAGTTTGAATGAGGTCATTTAGCAAATTAGCGGCAATGCAGGGAATCCAGATTTCCTGACTGCCAGTCTAGTGTCCATCCTGCTATGCTTCTCCCTAAGGTTTTATGATTTTCTGAAAACAAGACATCTTTCTGAAACAATTCTTATGCCTCAGCATTTATTGGATGCCACAGTAGTATATGCTGAGCATGAAGAAGGAAGTTCAGGTTTGCCCTCTCCCACTATATATATATACACTTTAGTGAGGAATCTCATTATCCTGAGTTAAGATGAGCCTCTCCACTCCCACTTTTCCTCTGACACCCTCATTCCTGCCACTTCAATAGTCTAACCACGGTGCTAAGTTAAAGGGAATTGTAAGGCAGCTCACTGTCAAATACTGGGGAACGTGATGGGCAGGGAGAAGGGGGTGGGGCTGGGAGGAGATTGTTATAGGGCTAGGGTAGGAGGTGGGGGTGGTAGGTAGGTACACAAAAGAAGATTCCTCAGTAGATGAAGACTTTTTTTAAAAGTCAATCTAAGGAGGAAGGTACCTTACCTATTGCTCTTTGTAACAGATCCCACATTGGGAAGAGATAGCCCCATCCTCATGCTTCTCCCTCCTCATGCTTCTCTGAGGCAACCAGGTGGTACAGTCAATAGATCCCTGGCCCTGGAGTCAGGAAGGCCTGAGTCTGATTCCTGCCTCAGACACTTGCTAACTGGGCAACCCTGGACAAGTCACTTGACTTCTCTGTGACTCAGTTCCCTCATCTATGAAATGAAGATAATAATAACACTGCCTCCCATGTTGTTGGGAGAATCAAATGAAACAATCTGTGTAAAGTGCTTCCTAAACTTTAAACTACTATATAAATGCTAGCTAGCTAATGTTATTAGCTAAGGTACAGCCGACAAAGGGTGGGAGATTTGGAGAGGAGGAGGTATGGTTGATGGTGGTAGTGTGGTTGTGTGTCCCCTCTACCCATGCCACAACTCAGGTCTCCAGGGACCTGGGGCACATGCTTCACTTTCACATCACTTAATGACCTCAGCTCTCCTACCCTCCCAGCACAGGGTGGCACCTTCTGGTCCCTGACAGCCTGCGGCACCTTCCGCCCCTGGGGAAAGTTTGCTCTCAACTTCTGTCTAGAACTACGAGGCAGCAACCTGCTTGCTGTGTTGGCCCCCAATGGCTACTATATACGGGCCGACAGCAGTGGTGTCTTGCTGGCTGACAGCGAGGTCATTACCAGCGAATGTCTCTGGGAGTTTTAGGTATGAAAAACTTTCACTTGACCCCTACCATCCCTTTAAGCTATTATCCTATATCTTTCCTTCTGCTCACAAATTCCTAGAAAAAGTTGTTTACACTCATTGTCTCCACTCATTTCTCAACCTTTTGCAATTTGATCTCTATCTCCACCATTCAACTGAAACAGTCTCTGTCAAAGTCCCCAGTATATTCTTTTTTTGGTTTTGTTTTGTTTGCTTTTTGGAAGGGGGAGGGCAGGGCAGTTGGGGTTAGGTGACTCACCCAAGGTCACACAGCTAGTAAGTGTTAAGTGTCTGAGGCCAAATTTGAACTCAAGTCCTCCTGACTTCAGGGCCAGTGCTCCATTCACTGCGTCACCTAGCTGCCCCACCCCAGTATATTCTTTATTGCTAAATCCAGTCGTCTTTTTTGGGTCCCCATCATTCTTGACCTTTCTGTAGCATTTAATATTTACCCTTCTCGATACTCTCTTTCTTAGAGTTTTGTGACGTTATTCCGTCATGGTTCTCCTCTCTAATCTTTCTCACCCTCCATTTTAGAATCATCATCCATGTTCTGTCTCCTTCATGTAAGTCACCCAGGGCTCTGTCTTGGATCCTCTTCTCTTCCCTTTATGGGATCTCTTTCATTTATTTCATCAGCCCCCATGACTTCAACTATCATCTCCCTGCCAGTGACTCTCAAATCTACATATGCAGCCCTCATCTCTTCCTTGAACCCTAATGCATCCTAACCAATTGCCTGCTGGGCAATGCTGCCTGGATATCTCATAGGCATCTTATACTCAACATGTTCAGAAATCTTTGCTCTTCGCTGCCCCACTCTCTTCTGACTTCCTCTTTTTTGTCACAGTTACCACCATTCTAGTCAAATACATTTACCTTCCACTCTTCACTTTCGCTAACCTCTTCTCCCTCAGTATCCTATCAATTGCCAAGTCCTGCTGAGTCTTCCTTCTTTATATCTCTTGCATCCATCACCTTCTCCCCATTCATACCATAATCACCCTAATTCAGGTCCTCACTATTATTATTTTAGAGTTTAAGGAGTTTTACCTGGCATAACATGTAAAGGATACTCAGCAAGGATACAGCATGAATTCAGTTGAATGTAGTTTCTGTGCTTCTCTCTGTTGCTATGCTTACACATTTATCAAACCTGAGGGAGAGTAACTCCTCCCTTCTGGTGGGTTGGCTTTTATACTTAGATCACCAGGAAGCTCTGTCCCTTAGCACCCAGAGCTAATTAAATTTTAAGGTTGATTTCAATCTGGCCCTTTCAAGGCAGGTCCTCATTACTGAAATCACCTCTGAATTGGTCTCCTTTCTCCAGTTCATCCTTCACACAGCTGTCAAATTGATATTGCTAACACAGAGATCTGACCATGTTACTTTCCCTGCTCAGGATGAAAAAATACAGATTCCTTTATTTGGCATTTAACACTATTCACAATCTGGCTCCAGGACTGTCTTTCCAGGTTGACTCGTAGTCTGTCAGCACTCTTTGTTCTGGCCAAATTGATCTAATTACTGTGGTCTGTATGCAATATTCTCCTTCCTGCCCCCATGCCTCTGCACAGGCTGTTCCCCAAAGTTGAAATGCTCTTCTTCCTCAGTTCTGCCTTCAAGGCTAAGCTCAAGCACCATCTACTTTGAGACCTTTTCTGATTCCCACCAGTTTTTAGTGCCTTTCTCCCCTCAATTTCCTTTGTTTTCCTTTGTATATATGTTCTCTCTCTTTTTTGTGTACATGTAGGTTCCACCCTTTAATGATAAGTTCCTAGACATTAAGGGGATTTTTTTGGTATCACCAGCATCTAGCACAGTGCCTGACCTATAGTAGGCACTTATTAAATGTTTGTTGATTGATTGATTGTATCAGGACTTGAGAGAGAAAAGAAGAGCAAGAAGATGAGCCATGGAAATACTTATGGGTCATAAAATTCTAGATCCTAGGTCCTAGATATAGAGCTGAGAAGGACCCTCGAGGCCAGCCAGACTCACCCCTTCATTTTACAGATAAAGAAACTGAGGTCTAGAAAGATTTAGTGATTTGCTCAAGGTCACTATGACATACTAAGAATTTATCAACTGCTGGAGACTCCTAAACATGCCACTTGGCCATCCAGATCCTCTAACCCAAACTCAATAGCGAGAATAAAGGAATGACCTCCAAAAATGTTTTCAGTGGTTATCGTGAGGAAGTAGGCACTCCCACTGTCACACTAAAAGAGTGTCTCTCTACTTAGATACAGAAATCCTCACCTAAATCTAAGCCTTTGAAAAGTCCAATAGTAGGGGGTAAGGGAGAGGAGGATAAGTTTGAGAGAGAATATATTTATGTACCTATATATTGATCTCCCTCTCATCATTTCTATGGGTCTTTTTGGATAAGATGGCTACCAAATGTACATCAATAGCCTGCCCTCAGGTCTCATGGGTTCCATCCCAAATCACCTTGTATGTTCTTCCGCCACCTCAAAGTCTGTGTTTCTGAAACTATGAATTCCACATCTTCCTTCTGAAACTGGCTTCACATTTCCCTATTTCTGTTCTTCCAAGTATCTATCCTTAAAACCTGAATAATTTTTTAAAATTTCTTTCTCTAACTTCTTCCTTAGTTACTAAGTGCCATCTGTTTATCAGTTCTTCCTTTCCAAGTCTTTTGAATTTATTCTTTCTAGTCCCACTACTTTGTTTCAGGTCCTCAATTCCTCATACATAGTTTATTAAAAGGCTTCCTAATGGGTGGCCTTCTCCAGCTTCTCTAAATTCCAGTTCTTCTATATTAATCTTCCCAAAGCATGGCTTAGATTGGAGGTATCAAACTCAGTGCTGGCTGGCCAAATGAACTCTGCCAGGGAGACTGAACAAGATTAACATGTAATTAGGAAATGTTTAGTGAAATAAATAAAATATAATGCAACATAGATAATGTTAATTTATGTAATATGCATACCAGAAGAGATCTGTTTCTATTTGAGTTTGATACCTCTTGTTAGATCATGTTATTCTGCATCTCAGAAACCTTCCATGTCCCCCGAGTACATGATTCCAAACCTCCCCTTCATCCTAACTTGGCTATCCTTCCCTTACCCAGCATCCTTTTAGTCACCTAGGTTCAGCTGGGACACAGGGGTTGTCCTCAGATCTTTGTTGTTCCTCTCCTCATCCCCCTATTCTGTCACTGCCAGTTCTTGTGCCAGACGTACATTCTTGTCATTCCCATTCTCTCAATAATACAACCATTGTCCAGGCCCTCATCATTTCCTACTTCTCGTTCAATGATGAGCTTCCTGAATCCAGTCTCTTCCCTCTCCAGATCATCCTCTATTTACTTCTCAAAACAATATTTCTAAATCCCAAGTCTGACCACGTCCCTGTTCAGGAAGTTTCAATGGTTCCCTGTTCCTTCTAGAATAAAATATGAACTCCTCTGAGTTTGCCATTTAAAGCTTGTCACAATGTGAGGTCCCCTCTATCTCTCTAGGGTAACTACACATCATTCACCCTTAGCATTCTATATTCCAACCAGACTGACCCACTTGCCATTCCCTGTACACAATAATCAATCTTCTGACTTTATACTTTTGCCTGAGTTCATATCTTTACTAGCTATGTGACCCTGTGTATAACTTTTCAGCCTCGGTTTCCTGTTCTGCAAAATGGGGGTAATAATAGTACCTGCCTTCCAAGGTTATTGTGATGATTAAACAAGAAAACATTTGTAAAACACTTTGCACACCTTCAAATGCTATCAAAGTGCTAGCTCAATGCTTGAGCTGTACCCCAGGCCTGTTGGAGTATGCTCTCTATGCTCTCCCTCCTTACCTCTGCCTCCTGACACATCCACTTCTCTTTAAGATTCAAGTGCCACCTCCTACAAAAAAAGTCTTTTCCAGTTTCCCCATTTGTTAGAACTCTCCACTCCCCCCCAAATTCCTTTGCATTATTAGTCTTTACTCAACTCAATGCATTTTTTTTCCCTTAGAGATTACAAGCAGCTTGAGAGTAGTGACTTTTCATTTTTGTCTTTTTTTACCTGGCACAGAGTAGGCATTTACTAACTATTCATTGAACTGAATGACTGGCTGTGTGGCTATAAGAAAGACACTTTCTCCCTATCTCACAGAACTTTCTAAGACTATGAGGCATAGGTGGAGTGCATCTCTTCAATTGTGGGAGTTTTCTCATTGAGGTGATCAGTTACCCATGCCTTAACATAAACGTTCCATTTTGTCTAAACTGGGCTTCTCTTTTCTGGACTTCAATTTCTTCTTCTTTAAAATGAGAATGCAATACTAGATCATTACCAAGGTCCTTTCCCATGCTAAAATTCTGTGTTCTTTCCTCTATTCCCTGCCCTTGGAACGTGTCTGGCTTTTCCCCACCCCCACCCCCTTTTACTTGCCAGCCTGGAATGCCCTTGTGTTCCTCTTTGCCTGCTGAAATCTCATCCATCATTTGGAGAATCACAATGTCTCACACCTGGAAAGCATTTCATCTTAGAGGTCATCTAGTACAAACTATACCTAAATAAGTTATTCTCTTTCTCTTGAAAAGGAAATTGAGGCACTGAGAAGTTGATACTCAAGCTCAAATCCTGTCTCTTCAGTGAAGCCCTTATAATTTAATGCCTCTTTTTCTTCCAAATGTCTTTCTCTCTAACTAGTCTAGAATTTCCTTAAGGAAGCCAGGGAGCTTTTGTGCTTTTTTGTATCCCCTCATAAGTGCTCAATAAATACTTGATTAATCTGATTTATCGAAAGTTCCTATTTGACTCACACACCCCACCCCACCCCCCAGGTGGACATGGTGCCATCGTAAAGAAGCCCTCTGGAGGAACCAAGCTACTGAACAAGAGGGGAACCCTGAAGATGAGATCTGCAAGAAGATTATCCACAACACAACCTGGAACCCTACCAGCCACTGCTTATCTTTCCACTCCTCATTTGCGTTCGGTAACAATACACCATGACCAGCCACCAACATTTCTGTGCGCTGACTCTTTCTAAGGGAGCAGAAGAAGGGGTGGGGGTGGGGATTAAGGTGGAGAGGTATGGCTATGAGGCCTTGGGATAATTTGGGTCTGACATTCAGAGGGGCTAATGAAGGTTTGTTATGGCCAGACACGGTGGCACACACCTGTAAATCCCAACTACTAGGGAGGCTATGGCTACCAGATCTCTAGAACTCAGGAATTCTGAATTGCAATGGGCTATGCAAATCTAGTATCTATTCTAAGTTTGGCATCAATTGGGAGAGCCCGCCAGGAGTGGAGTTAGACACAAGAGCAGTGTCAAAGCTCCTATGATCAGCAATGGGATCAGCCTACAGTAGCCCCTGTATTTCCAGCATGGGTGAGATGGGGAGATCTAGTCTTTGGGGAAAAAAAAGTGGCAGGAGAGAAAAGGAATTCCTTTTTTCTCTTTCCCTGTCCTTCTCATTTCATCCCACTGATATTAACTAGCTCTGTCCTAGATGGGGAGATCCAGTCTTTTAAAAAAATTTTTTTTTGCAGATGAGAAGAGAAAATCCTTTTTTCACTTTCCCCATCTTTTCACCTCATCTGACCTATATTAACTAGCTGTGTCCTAGAATTGCGGTCTTCTACATAGGGTATACTAGATAATCCATTGGGGGTATGAGGAGAAATAATAGAACTTTTATTTATATTAATTTTAGCTAAAATTAAAGAATTAAGATTTACTAATACATAGTATAGAGATTGGCACTGTTGCCCTCATTCCATCAGTATTACAGAAGCTTTCGAATGGTATGCAAAATATTTTAAGGAAAGAATAGGATTTCCATGGTACAGAAGGATTTGAAGTGGTACATTTCGAAAATTCATTCATTTTTGAGTGAACTGTGACATGTTGAAGTTGACTAGTACCTGGTTGAGATTATCTTATCTAGAAACATGCTTTACCTACCTCTTTATAGAGAGGTAATAGACTCAGAGTGCAGATTGAGATGCATTTTTTTTTTTTTGGACATAGCCAATTTGGGCATTTATTCTGTTTCACTATACATGTTTATAGCTTTATCAGTACGGGGGAAGTGGAAAGGAGAGAAGGCAGATCTTCATGAAAAAAAATTATATTATCTTTTAACTAAACTAACCTACTTCAAAATGGGCAAGTGGTTTCAAAAGGTTGCTACAAGGAAATCATGGGTTACAAATAATAATAATAATAATATTATTATTGTGCTCAATAATAATGTGAGCACAACATCCCAAAATGGCAAGCTTGACTCATACTACTAGTTTCTTATGAACTGTATTATTAGATGAAAGTTAAAAACAACCTAACCAAATCTAACAAGAATTTGGTCAAAAAATTCAAAATTATAAAGATTGTTTAAAACACAGATTTACCACCATCAGTGAATTCAGTCCATTTTATGGCTTGAGAAAATAACTAATGATAAATACGAAGCCTTCATGATGAACAAGACATTTAAAAACTATGCTTTTGTTGCTGAAAACAATCCAAGTATCATTTCAAAAAAAGTTTTGTATCCACACACTTAAAAAAAACATGATTAAGAGAACTCTCTAACCTATTTAAAATCTGTCAAATGAAAAGTTTTAATGGGTTTTGAACTAATGAAAAAAATAATGAAATACAAGTAATTTGTAAGAACAGCTGATTGGTATCAAGGAAGATAGAAATTTTCTAGCTGACTTTCAACCAAAAAAAACCCTTTGCATTATTGACTGGGAAAGAACAATGAGTATAGTGATGTAAGTACAGCTGGTGCTACAATTCTTCCATTTGGAACTATGTTTCTTCATCTACCTTTTTTTAGCTAACCATCCATTAAAACTACTGTTTTACTGAAAATAAACAACTTAAGGAAGATGTTCAAATGGATATATCATAAGGTTCAACCACAATTTTTAAAAAATAAAGAACATTCAATCTTGTTGAATATGGAACTCTCTGATCTGCTTTTTCTTAATTTTATATTGCATTTTTATGTTGGCAACCTTTGTAATTCTTCCCAACTAAAACCTTAAATGTAAAGGATGCTTATTGATGTCCCGTAGCCATTGACTATCTACAAACACTAACTTATATGATACTGAGTGTCTCTAGTACAGAAAACAGTAGCAAGTTTAAATGTTTCAATGTCTGAGTGTCCTCCAGGAAGATTTGTAAAGTTTTGTAAATCAATAGTAATACATTATAAGTAGATGTCACCTTGTTCTCTCAAACTCAATTGTCCTATAAAATTTAACTTTAAAAATCCATTATAAATAGTTTTAGCAACAGTAAAAAAAAACAAACATATTTTTGTATGGTTAAATAATTTTAAAACATTTTCCAACTTTTTCATCCCTTTAAAATATCTATTACATGTATATTCTATAACAAAGATAATCATGCATTAAAGTCTTGTGTGTACGTTCTTTTTTTTTTAAACCAGACTTGTCCAAGGTTACATAGCTAATATATATCTGAGTCAGAACATGACCTCAGATCTTTCAGATTCTACAACCCACATCAAGCTGCCTCTCTAGTACAGTAGAATACATGTGCCCAATGTATAACTATATATATGCGTCTGGCTGCCTTATGAGGGAACCTGTGTTGCTAAGGGCAGCTAGGTGATTCAGTGGGTAGAGCACTGGACCTGGAGTCAGGAAGATTCATCTTAACTCCGGCCTCAGACACTTACTAGCTATGTGACTCTGGGCAAGTCAGTTAATGCTGTTTGCCTCAGTTTCCTCATCTATAAGGTGAACTAGAGAAGGAAATGCAAACCACCCTATTATCTTTGCCAAGAAAACCCCAAATGGAGTCATAAAGAGTTGGACATGACTGAAAACTACTAATAGTTAATACTAATAAACTGCTGATATGTTGCTAAACCCTGGGAGTTGTGTATGGAAAAAAAGGAAGCTAACGTTATATCAAGACTTAGTGAATTTTTCTGCTACAAGTAGAAGTTCAAGGTATTTCTGGAAAGACTTGAGAGAAAACAAGTGGACAGAAGGGAGGTGATGGGGTTTTGCCTGTAGATAGAGTAGCAGCACAATTTCAGCCATAGCTCTAAAACATCACCTTTCTGGGTCACCAGAAAAATGGAAAGTATGAGTGTAAAGTTTTTGTTTTTTACTTCTAGCAGTTAGTTGAGGGTTGGATCACTGAGGAGGAAAAAAAATCTGCAGGAACCGGCAATCCTTCCTGAGTGCAGCTATCACCTCTTTCTAGATATACTCTTTTATTCTGCTAAAGATTGCATCTCATGAATGTATAAAAATGTATAAAAACCTGTGGTTTTCTCATAAAACCTATCCTTTACATTTCCTTGTGTCTTCTTGTTCAAGGCATGAGGGATGCTGTGTAACAACTCTGGGGACCATATAAGGGAGAATAAGCTTGAGAGCTTTCCTATAAAAGGGCTGGTATCCTATCATTGTAAGTTTTCCCTCTCTACCTGAGAGGCATCATTGCAAACCATTCATATGTTTCATAATTATACTTATGTGGGCAGAATTATTACTTACTTTGGAGCCATTTAAATCTGACTTATTGGACTTTGAGCTTAGAGTTACACATCTATGAAAGAATGCTTAAATTTTTTAAACTGATGGGATATATTGGTCAAAAAAGTTTGGATACCATTGCCCTACAGATCTACTAGTACCCTGCCTAGCTTTAGTCTCTAGTGCAGGCTGTAAGCCTTTTCGTCTTTTGTGAATGTAGTCATGTGGAAAATGATGAAAGTTGGTGTTCTGTAGCAAATGACTAGAAAACTCAGAAGCTTAAACTGTAGCAAAGGAGAGATTTATGTTATAAAAATAATGAAGCTTCAAATTCATATAATACTTTTCTCCTTAAGAATTAAAAGTATCAGGGCAGCTAGGTGACCCAGTGGATAGAGCACTAGTCCTGGTGTCAGGAGGACCTGAGTTAAAATCCAGCCTCAGACAATGACTAGCTGTGTCACCCTGGGCAAATCACTTAAACTCAATTGCCTTCAAAAAAGAAAAGAATTAAAAGTATTTATATTATTTTTAAAAAACCTGTCACAAAAGTACTTTCGATCACTATTCTGAGTTGCTGTAGGATGTACAACCAGATCTGGAGGTCAGGGAGAGGTACCTATGACCCACTTCTGAGTTTGATCTATGTTATTAGCATTTTCTCCCTAATTTTCTTAAGTCTAGACTATTGACAAAACATTAAATCAAGCCCTGATTTATAGTTTGCTGATTTCAGAGGTATAAATGTTCACATTGAAAATTTAATAATTGGCTCTCCCAAGCTGGTTCAACTGCCTTTCATACACCTCTGGTTGTACTGTAGGTATGAAGAGTCATAGAATCTCTCTTGGAATGGACCCTTATGTTACCTGACATATGAATCCCCTCTATACCCTCCTTTACAAGTAGCCATTTGAGCACTGTGAGTAGTAGAGAATTCACCACCTTATAAAGTACTTGTTACTTTTTTAAAAATTAGAAATGTTTAAAATTTTATTTTTTTAATTAAGCATTTATTTCTTCCCACTCTTACACCCCTCCCCCATAAAGAAAAACAAAATCTTTGTAATTAAGTTGTGTAGTCAAGCAAAATAAATTCCCACATTGATCATGTATACAAAAATGTATCCCATTTTGCATCTTGAATCTAATACCTTACTGTCAGGAGGCTGGAACTATGTTTGGTCCTTGCATTGATCAGAATTCTAAAGTCTTTCAAAGTCCATTTCTTTCTTTCTTTTTTTTGCTTTTTGCAGGGGGTAAGGTAGGGCAGTTGGGGTTAAGTGACTTGCCCAAGGTCACATGGCTAGTTTTTGTGTTAAGTGTCCGAGGGCGGACTTGAACTCAGGTCCTCCTGACTCCAGGGCCAGTGCTCTATTCATTGTGCCACCTAGCCATCCCCCAAAGTCCATTTCTTTACAATGTACTCACTATATAAATTATTCTTGGTTCTGCTTACTTTGTATCAATTCATATAAGTCTAACCAGTCTTCCCAGTCTGTCCCTCTGATTATTTCTTCCTTATGATTTAAAATGATTCTAATTTTCAAAAAAAGTCTTGCTTATATTGAACTGAAATATGTACTACTCTTCCCCCCACTCTAAATTCTACCAATTGCTCCTCTTTCTGTTCATAGGAACCACACTGATTTTTTTTCATATATAGCCCATCACATTTGTGAAGCTCTCTCTCGCTCTCTCTCTTTCTCTCTCTCTATCTGTCTCTCTGTCTCTCTATCTCTGTCTCTCTGTCTCTCTCTCTGTCTCTGTCTCTCTGTCTCTGTCTATCTCTCTGTCTCTGTCTATCTCTCTGTCTCTGTCTCTCTCTGTCTATCTATCTATCTATCTATCTATCTCTCATATTTTCTCCTAACTCTGTTTTCTCCCAGATAAACACCCTCAGTTCCTCCACACAATCCCTCAGACATGGCTTAACTTGCAGGGGTATACTAGAATTTTCAGTGTTGGCATTTATACCTCAGAAATGGGAAACTACCAATCAAGGCTTGATTTATTGTTTTGATCGTTTAGATTTAAGAAATAAGTAGAGAAAAAGGTTATTAATGCAGATTAAACTTTAAAGTATATCTTGCAGCACTGAGAGCCAATTGTTTATATTAGATTTACACGTGTTTTTAAGTCTCACCATTCTGGTCATTCTCCTCAGACACACACAGGTTATCAGTGCCCTTTTTAGAAGGTAGTATGCAGAACTGAATACATTATTGTGTTCACATAGTAAAATGAACTGAATTACAGCGTTCTAATGAATGAAGAATAGAATGGGACAATAACGTTCCTTGTTTAGGACACTATCATCAAGGATATATGTGAAAAGAAAAGGAAATGGATCATATGTGGAGAATGAGAGGCTACAGATGGACAGCCTGAGGGATACAATGGACCTTCCAATATAAGATAATCTCGAAATCTTTGTTGTTGTTTTTGGTTGATTGGTCATGTCCAACTCTGTGACCCTATTTTGGAATTTCTTTGGCAAAGATACTGGAGTGATTTGCCATTTTCTTATCCAGCTCATTTTACATATGAGGAAACTGGAGCAAACCAAGTTAATTGACTTGCTCAGGGTCACACAGCTAATAAATCTGAGGCCAGATTTGAACTCAAGAAGATGAGTCTTCCTCATTCCCAGCCTGGCATTCTATCCACTGAGCCACCTAACTGCCCATACTTTGATTAAAAAAAAAAACCTGTCTATTAAAAGAAGTAGAAAATTTGTAAAATGGTAATGACCAAACTTAGTCAAATTCCACCATGCTTCTTAGTAGAGGTTGGGGCAGGGGTGGGAAACCTGAGGCCTCAAGGCCACATATGGCCTTCTGGGTCCTTGGATGCAAGCTTTTGACTGAGTTCAAGTTGTACAGAACAAATCCTTTTATTAAGGGGATTTGTTCTGTGATGTTTGGATTCAGTCAAAGGGCCACATTTGAGGACCTAGAAGACCACAGGTTCCCCACCCCTAGCATTGAGTTCTGTGAGTATGAAACACTACATATGTCAGACCTTTGCTATATCTTGGTCAGTTTTGCTCAATCATTTTCCCCTCTATTCTTATCCTTTGTTATAAGGCATGACTCTCTGGTAAAGGGAGCAAGGAGGGACAAATTGGGAAATGGATATGATATAAAAACAAAGAAATAAACAAAATATGTATTTTTTATAAAAACAGAGGAAAATCTACTCTTTGGACTGTTATTTTATGGCAAGTCATATACAAGCATCACATTGGGCAAAATAGAACATGGAGGCTTTGCAATCCAAATCAGTGGAGGAAGTCCCATGACGATAGAATAGTGGCAGCTCACTTACGTATCGAGATAACTTTTAGGACATTAAACTTCTATTAATATAGCCTAAGATTATTTTTGTTTTCTTGAGAGTCACTTCACACTGCTGACTCACACTGAGTGTTTAGCCATTTAAAACCTGGGATATTTTCTGCATGAACTGCCTTTCCTTCCCTCCTCTTGTACCCGTGTGTGTGTGTGTGTGTGTGTTTGTGTGTGTGTGTGTGTTTTCATTTAGTACAAGTACAGGAATTTACATATCCCTTCTAAATTCCATCTTGTCAAATGTGAACTTCACTCTAGCCTGTCAGGATCTTTTTGCATTCTGATTCTATCATCAACTAAATTAGCTATCCCTCCCAACTGTATGTGATCTTCAAATACAGTGATGAGAATGTCATTTCTCTCGAAGCTATTGATAACTGTTCAAATAAAACAGAATATAGGTCTGAGCCCTATGAAGACACACTGCTAGAGGTCTCACTCTGGCTTTATAGTTTTACCTCAACTAATAATTCTCAAACTTTTTGGTTTTTAGAACCCTCTTACACTCTTAAAAATGTTTTTGGAGATCTCCACAGGACCGTATTCTGAGAGTCACTGCCCTATGTCACTGATTTTAAAATATGGCCTTTCCACTACTTATGAATCCACCTAACATATCCACTGTCATCTGATCTACATCTCTCCATTCTGTCCACATGAAAATTATTATTTGTCTAATTTCTTGCTGTAATCTAAGTATTTGTCTCTATAGTATTTGCCCAAGTACATGTCCATAACATTGTCCTGACCTATCAGTCTAGTAGCTATATTGAAAAAGGAAATTAGGTTAGTTTGATATAATTGTTTTTGCAGAACTTAATTTGACTTTATTCTGCTTGGTACTCACAGACCTTTTCTTCAATACTCCACTTAAAATTTTTGCCAGAAATCAATATCAAGTTCATAAGTTCGTATTTTATAACCAATCGTCTTCCTCTTTTTAAAAATTAATACAATATATCTTTCTTTCATCTTCCAGTTCCTCTTCAATTTTTGTCTAAAACTAATCAAAGATCACTATTAGTTCAGTGATCACATCTGCAAGCTATTTGAGGACCCTGGAGTGTAAGTCTTTTAGGCCAGAAGAGTTAAACTCATATCAATAAGGTATTCTCTTACTGTTTCCATATCTCTTTGGGGCTTCAACTTTTTCTTAATCATATTTCTTTTTCTAGTATATCTTCCTACTAGTAAATCATTCTCCTTGAATGAGAAAAGGTGGAAGCAAAATAAGAACTGAGTAGCTCTTTTTCTCAGTTGATTGTTTTCTTCTTCTCCAAAAGCCTTAAGAACAGGCTAGATGTCTACAATAAGTGCAGTCCTGTTCTACTTGGTTTTGACTCCAAGAAAATCATACTTTCCCCCAGGATAAACTCATCACTTGAAATTTCATCATGGAGATTGATGCAGCCTTGATACTCAACACTATACTTTCTATAGTTTCCAAGAATATCATGCCCTCTTCTCATAGGTACCCTTTGGTGACAAGCCCCCCTCCATTCTCAATTTCCTTTTGTGCACTGCCTTCCCCCATTACATTGTAAGCTTTTTGAGAGCAGAGATTGTCTTTCTTATTTGTCTCTCATCCTTAGCACAGTGCCCAGCACATAGTAGGCACTTAATAAATGTTTATTGAATGAATGAATGGATCCAAGGGATGAAGTGAATGACTCTTTGAGTCCTTGAACTTTTCTGGTGATTTTACATTAAAGTTGGGGTTATGGCTCCACCACCCATTTCCTTAGACTGTTCTGGCAGTCTGACAGTGGTGTCAGAGACTCAGAGTTATATTGGTAAATATTTAACAATTGGCTCACAAAAAATAAATGTACCCATGCCACACCTCTAAGTGTAATCTCCATTAATAACACTTTCTCTATCACTTTCTTAAGTCTAGACACCCAACAAAATAATAAATTCAGCTCTAATTTGTAGCATTTGCAGATACTGAGAAATTAATATTCTTCCAAGCTAGTTTGAGCCAGCCCAAGCAACACATCTGTGACCCCAACTAAAGTCATGGACTAGGGAAAAAACAGATTATTTTCTGGATGTAGTGTGGGTTACTTTCTCTTTATTCATGAGGTATGGGGGTATACAAGTTTCACCCTAAAAGCAAAGTGATGAATGGCCTTTCTGGATCAATGTGTAAATTCCAAAAGATGAAATTCAGCTGAAAAGATAAGTTCCCAAGGCAACTCCAGAGATGAAAGAATTTATAAAAATTTGTTTATCCTGAAAAACCATGTTCTTTCCCTTCCCTTTCTTCTCCATTTTCTTCTCTCCCCAGCGATAGGGAGCATATTTCAAATGGGAGCATAGATGATTCTCTGTGATTCAGTAGAGAAAATTTGGACCTTCCAATATGAACCAAAAGCCATTTCTCAGAAGCAATCATGGAGCCTTCTCTTCTCCCTATCAGACTGGAGCAAGGACTACTGCTTCTTCATCTTGGTGTCATCTGCTCTTGGCACAGTGCCTCAAATTGAGGAGACCTTTAACAAAAGTGTATTGAATTGAATTGGATGGAATAAGATGGAATTTTAAAATCAGTGAAGGGAAAAGAACCAAAGGTTGTACCCAGACCCCAGGGTTATTCCCTGATTTCAGTGAGGGTCAAGGTTAGAGAGATGTTATTTCCTAAAAGCCCCTGTCATGCCCAGGACTGATCAGCATATATGTGAAAACACACACACACACACACACACACACACACACACACACGGCCCTCTATGCAAACATACTCCATACTCATCATGTTCTCATTCCAGAAAAATTAAAGTGGTAATAAAGCTTTTCATCATCTTCCTATTAAAAACAAAAGATTTTTATTAGAGATTGGGAGGAAGACTTGTAAAAAGGAATCTCACTAGCTCCACCTTTGAAAAGTAGCTGAACCTTCCCTAGTCTGTAATTGCATGATGAACTGAAAAAGAAGGTCTTGGGCATTGAGGAGAGAGCTTAAACTGTTGGATAATGAGAGGTTATGTGAGTATCAGCTGACCTAGAGAGGCTGGAGGAAGAGAAACAAAGACTTGGAGATGAGATTTCCTTGGGGCTGAATTACATGAACTCAAGGAGAGGGAAGGTATTCTTTATTATTAACTTATAATCATCCAGATCTCCAGCAAAATGACCTTTTTACTGATGAAGAATCTGAGGACTAGAGAAGTGACTCATGAGTAACACAATTTTTAAAAATTCAATTTTATTTTATTTTTAGTTCCTAATTCTTTCCCTACTACCCCCCCTCTCCACCCACTGAGAAAACAAGAAAAACAAAACCTATTATAAACACATGTAGTAAAGCAAACTAATGTTTGCATTAGCCACATCCAAAAAAAAGAAAGAAAGAAGGAAAGAAGCAAAGCAGAAAGGAAAGAAAGGAAAAGGAAAGAAAAGAAGAGAAATGTGACTTGATTTGTGCTCTGAGTCTGTCATCTCTCTGTCTGGAGGTGGGAGCATATTTCATCGTGAGTCCTTTGAAATTTCTTCATTTCTTAGAGCACAATAGTATTCCATCACATTTATAATTTGTTTACCATTCTAATTGATGTCCCAGTTGATGGACACCCTATCCATTTCCAATTCTTTTCAATCATGAAAAGAAGCTGGTATAAACATTTTTGTACATATGGTTCCTTTTTATGTCCCCCTTATATCTTTGGGGTATAGACCTCATAAGTGGTATCACTGGGTCAAAGGGTATACATATTTTAACAGCTTTTTGGGCATAGTTCTGAACTGCTTTCCAAAATGGTTGGACCTGTTCCCAGCTCCACCAACACTGCATTAATGTACTTGTTTTCCCACAACCCCTCCAGCATTTGGCATTTTCCTTTTTTATCAACTTTGCCAATCTGATGAGTATGAGATGGTATTTCAAAGTTGTTTTAATTTGCATTTCTCTGTTGATTAGCGATTTTGAGTATTTTTTCCCTTGGCTATTGATAGCCAAGGAAACACAATTAGTGAATGGCAGAGTTAAGATTAGAATCTTTTCCCTATACCATAATACTTTCTATTCCACTCCAATTCTTAGAGTGGGAGAGGGCTAGCAATGGCAGAAGAGGGAATGAAAGGCATGAAGATATGGGGTAAGGATGGTGGAAAGAAGGGCCGAGTATCCAAGGCAGGGAAGGGCATTGGTGACAAAGGTGTGCTATATCCAGAATATGAGGCTCCAATGGATATTTGTCCTGTAATGACAAAAACATCAGGGTGAGCCTGATCCCCCTCATAGAGAAAGAAGAAGAGCTGAGACTTTTTTCCTGAATTCAAAACCAACAGACATTTTGTCTCCCGCCCCTGTCCCCAATATTCTGGGCTACTGCTGCTGAAATTAGAGCATCATGAAGATGCTGATCCTGCCCTTTCAAGGGAGGGAGTGATGTGAAGCTGGACTCAGCTTCCATTTTGACCCTGGTGTGTGATTCTTATCTGCCAGTGGTTCAAGGGAAGTCAGTCCCTCCCTCTTCATGACCTGAGAATGAAGGAGGAGAGAGGTGAAGGTAGCTCTGGGTTCTTACCACCACATGATTCTTGCCAGACACTGGGTAAGGCATTGCTCATATACCTTCCTAATTCTGTCCCCAAGCACAGTTGATAATGATATGGTTCTGAGGACTCCGAGGCAAGAAGAGGAGGCATGAGAAGGCTGTTTGGGGGCTGCCAGGGAAGAAAAGTAGAAGAGGGAGAAGAAATTTGGCCCACAATCCCATACCTACATATCGGTGGTTCTGGGGGAAAACTGGGATCTTTCCTACACCAAGAAGGTTGAAATTAGCTTTTTGTCCTCTCTAAAACAAACTAGGGGATGAACTGAGAGATTCCCTGGACCAGTCCCACAACTCTCATGTTTTTTGGTACCTGTGCAGTCATGGTCCATTTTGAAGTATCTTGTGAGGCCAGACTCTTGGAAGCAGCTCCAAGACTGGGCCAGATTTGCTCAGAACATGGAGCTGGGAAGAGCAGGGTGAATAAGGTAAGGGTAAGGACTGATTCTCCTTGACCCAAAGGGAAGGGGAGGATGTGGTGAGAAAGTTAAGGAAAGGGGATGGGTGGGCTGGATGGCAGGAAGATTGGTGAGCTGGGTACTGTGGATTTAGTATGCCTGGAGGATTGAGGATCAAAATGCAATCACCTGGGAACTGAGTTTTCCACTTCAATTTCTCTTCCCTTCGCCATTTGGCTCGTCGGTTGGAAAACCAAACCTGAGATAAAATGGGATCAGAAAGCTAGTACCAATTCTATGGTCTCTCCCCATCTACTTAGACTGTAATGTTCCCACTCCAGCCCCTCTCCCCATCCCTTTCTCTACTCAGGATGAGAGCTCCTTTCAGCCCTCACTCTGCCATTTATTAGTCTCACCTTCACTGTAGCCTCAGGCAGAGAGGTGGCAGCAGCTAGCTTTCCCCGGGTTGCCGGATCAGGATACTGTATCCTCTGGAACTCTGCCAGGAGACTCACAGAGTGAGGGCATGAGAGACACAGTACAAGAGGGTAATAGACACCCGTCCTCAATTCCATGTCCAAGGTAGATGTATTCTGCAACTTTCTTGATCCCCAAAGCAGGTTCCCTCTCTAACTTCTTTTCTTGACCAGTGCTCAGAGTGTCTAAATCTCACTGCTGATTTGTTCCCATCCCTATTCCCACCCTCTTTGTCCAAAGATTGTGTGCCTGTCAGGCTGAGCTTCCATTGTGATTGGTGAGTGAGGGACTGGGGGGAGGGGTGGAAAGGGAGTTTTCTTCTAGGAGACTACACAACACCCCCCCTCCTCTTCCTAGACCCAGCACCTTTTTCCAGGACAGCAGTCTGATATGGGGAGAAGACAGTCCGATTTCGCTGGCGAGTGCCTGGTTTGGCTCCCTGGGGTGCCTCAGAACCACTGTGGGGAAAGTAGAGACCTGGAGAAGGGAAATCTGCAGGGAGAGGGGAGTGACTGATAATTAGTACTTAGCCATAGGATCTCTAGTGTCTCAAAAACCCTGGGGCAGTGACAGGTGCTAAAGGGAAACCTATTTGCTGAACTGAGTTGGGGGCATCAGGCACAAATGGATTCTGCACATAGAGATTCACAGGCAGAGGAACAGTGGCTCTTTGCAAGCAAGGATTATAGGACTGACCCAAATTCCAGGTGATGGCTACTGAAATGTATTTCTGGGTAGGCACTCTTCAGAGGCCAGGAGGGAACAAACAGTCCTTTTTCTCCTACCTGTTTCCCTTCTTCCCTGCCATCCCTATGCATTGCTCCATTTCCCACCTGGCAACGTGAGTTGGGCCCAGGGAAGCCTCTTGTCCTCTTGCAAGGTCCTCAGAATGCGGTTGATGGAGGAAACCTGGGCAAGAGGGATGTATATATGACTAGCTCTGGGGCTCTACTTGGTGGCCAAGGCTAGAATTCACTCTAAGGTCCAGACTCTTCTTTTGTCTCCATAGCCCTCTGTATCCTCCCACCCTTTCCCTTGTTAGCAGTCTCCTCCATATTTACTAAATAGGAGCAGTCTTTTCTCTCCTCCCTCTCTTGAAACTTTCTTCTCCTTGCACTGTTGTCTTGCCCCCTCCCAATAGAACTCAAGGAAGCTGGCTCATTTCCCTTCATGCACCCTAGTAGCGGTTTCCCACATTGTCTTCTGGAAATGAACTTCTGCTCAGACTTTCTCACTGGGTAGGGATTAATACTCACGCTGGGTGTCCTGTCTTTGGTGCAGAGCCCTTCAGCACATAACTGATGACGGATCTCCCAGGCAAAGATAGCTGGGCACTCACCCTTGAGCTGGGCGATACGAGCTACCACGGGGGGTGTAGCTAAGCGAGGCTTGCTTCCCCCAGTGCCCTTGGGTTGCAGGGTACCTGTGCGGTAGTATCTCCCCAGAATCTTGCTCACACAGCCGTTGGATACCTAGGTAGGGTGAGAGGATGGAGAGGAAGAAAGCATGGGGGACGGAATTGCCTCTTTTCAGATGAAGCCTCTCAAGTAAAATGACTCCAAGGTTCGAAAAAAAAAAAAAAAGAGAGAATCGGGGCAGATAGGTGGCACAGTGAGTAGAGCACTGGCCCTGGAGTCAGGAGGGCCTGAGTTCAGGTCAAGCCTCAGACACTTGATACTTGCTAGCCATGTGACCTTGGGCAGGTCACTTAGCCCCAATTGCCCTGTCTTCCCCCCTCCAAAAAGTAAAATAAAAACAAAAACAAAAAAACAAGAGAATGCTCCAGAGGACAGTCTTGCTTTTTGGACTCCAAATGCTCACTTCCAACCTCAAGGAGCATCCTTTGAGAAGGCTTTATAGAAACTAGAATCCATTTCCTATTGAGCTTCATTCCCACCAGAACCCAACACCAGGTTGGTACTTACTTTGCCCTCTCCACCCCCTTCTCCTACCTTGAGGCTTCTGGAGATGTCACAGGGTCGAACTCCACTGACTGCCAGCTTCACAATTTGCTGCCGGGTACCCTGAGGCAGAGGTCGCCCATTCACAAAGATGCCCCCCAGCTGATTCACACTACTGATCCCTGGGAAGAAGCATGAGGTATCATACATAGTAGAGGTTCTCCCTCTACCTTCCTGCAGTAGGATGCCCCCTAGGAAAGCATACCTCAGGGTCAACCAACATGACTCCTGAGATAGGTGGGGCTCAACCCTAGGAGCCAGGTTTCTGCTCTACTCTTCAGGACCTCTCAGAGGTACCACTTCCTTCTCCCTGGGGCATAGTTGAGGTGCCAGTTTTTCCCATTCAACAGTACTTTTCTTTCAGGTCTAGGGGTGGTGGTGAAGTGATGTCATATTAGGGGAGAGTGTTCCTTAGCACAACAGTCAAGGGTAGATGAGTCAGAGTTGGGAGAGGTAAAGTGCTAAATGGATCAGCCACCACCTCACTGCCCCACACCCCCATCATATCTTTTTCAGGGTTTCTCTTACCGTTTTGCTGCATGACCTGGGATGATTTGCCTGGCTAGAAGAAAGCAGATGTGAGGATCAGGAATGTGGGGAGGCAAGACTGGGCTATCTCCTGCTTCAGGATTGGACCTGTAGTGATATAGAAAATTTGTAAACCTTCCCTTGCATAATCAGTCTAGAAATGGTAGTAACTTGTGTCCCAGAGTAATAATAGCATATTACTCTACTAACTGAAGGACAGGCAAATTAATATAATAATAAGAACTAACATTTATATAGTATTTTGAGCACTTTACACAAATTATATGATCTATTCATCACAACAACCTTATGAGATAGTTGTTCTTATTATCTTCATTTAACTTTCCTCCCAAACCTCTCTTCTTCTGAACTCCCCAATAACCATAAATGATACCACTATCTTCTCAATCATCCAGTCTTACAACCTCTATTACTCTCAATTCCTCGACCTAATTCACCCCACATAATATGTGCCCAATCATATCCAATATGTTTCTACCTTTATACAATATCTCATACATTCCTTTCTCTCCACTCACAGCTACCACCTTTGTTTAGGCCCTCATGACCTCTTGCCTGAACTACCTCAATAGCCTTCTAACTGGTCTTCCTGCATTATTTCTCTCTCCATTCCAATCCATAGTCTACTTGGCTTGGGGTGGCTAGGTGGTGCAGTGAATAGAGCACTGGCCCTGGAGTCAGGAGGACCTGAGTTCAAATCCAGCCTCAGACACTTGACACACTTACTAGCCATGTGACTTTGAGCAAGTCACTTAGCCCCAATTGCCCTCCAAAAAGCAAACACAAACAAAAAAATAAAGCATAGTCTACTTGGCTGCCAAAGTGATTTTTTTAAAGCAGACATCTGACTATGTTATCCTTCCTCCTCCATACACATATATATATACTCAATAAATTTTAGTGACTACTAGATTTATGGTGATACCCCAAAGAGATCAAAGAAAAAGAAAAATGATTTATATATGGAAAAATATTTGTAACAGGTCTTTTTCATAGTAGCCCTCTTGTTATTTGTCCTTTGTTCTTGAAGAGAACCATGGCATCAGGGAGGTGATGCCATGATTTGTAAGTGAATTGAAGTGAGAGAAGGCTATGTAAAGTCACCAATCTCATTTTCTCCTCCAGAACCATCTGGGCCAAGTGGCCAGATATAAATCAGGACAATTAGAGATGGCCCAGGATACAGTTGGGGACATTGGCCTTTTCAAGCAAAGGTCTTTAATAGGTCTTAGGGTGACTGAAGCAATGCCTATTCAGTGATTAAGGCTTAATAAGAAAAGAGGCAGAGAATGTCCTCTTTACCCAGTCAAAAAAATTGATCTCAGAGGGGAAGACCCTCAGGTTTTTTGGCCAAAACAGAAATAATTGCTATTTACATTCATTCTGAGCCAATCAAAGCTCAAATAATGACTAAATAGGGCTTGATTACAGACTTATTGCTGGTCAACTTATTGTTGACCAAGGAGACCCCAAGTGGTTTAGGGTTAAGGCTGGACCTTAACAAAGAAAAAAACAAACAAACAAACAAAACAAACAGGTTTCAAAGATTAAAATTTACAGAGCACCTGCAGGTAAAGGTATGATACCCTATGTGGACAGAGGGAAGAGAGGAAAAGACAGAAAGGAAGAAAGAAAGGAAGAAAGAAAGGAAGGAAGAAAGAAAGGAAGGAAGGAAGGAAGGAAGGAAGGAAGGAAGGAAGGAAGGAAGGAAGGAAGGAAGGAAGGAAGGAAGGAAGAAAGAGAAAGAAGAAACCAAGCCATGTTGCCCAACTGGCCAGTTCCAGTTTGGTCTCCAGTGGGCAGCCCCTTTTCTATTCACAGAGATTATTGTTTGTCCTTCATTCTTGAAGAAGACAATGATATCAAGGAAGTGATGCCATGACATACAAGTGAATTGAGTTTAAGTGAGGGAGGGCTGTGCAAAGTTGCCAACCTTACTTTCTCATCCAGAGACATCTGGATCCAATGGCCAGAATATAGATCAAGACAACTGGAGATGGCTCAAGATGCAGTGGGGTCCATAGCTACCATAAACTAGAAACTAAGGAGGTGCCCACCTATTAGGGCAATTGGCTAAACAAACTATGGTAAATTAATGTAACAAAATATTATTTTGTCATGAGAAACGACAAAATAGACAGTTTCAAACTGGGATGATTTCTAATAACTGATGCAGAGTGAAGTGAGCAGAACCAGGAGAATATTATATGATGGCAACACAATTCTAAGAAAAATAACTTCGGGGTGGCTAGGTGGCGCAGTGAATAGAGCACCTGCCCTGGAGTCAGGAGTATGTGAGTTCAAATCTGACCTCAGACACTTGACACACTTATTAGCCATGTGACTTTGGGCAAGTCACTTAACCCCAATTGCCCTCCAAAACAAAAGCAAAAAAATAAGAAGAAAAATAATTTTGAAAGACTTTAGAACTCTGACCAATGCAATGTTAAAACCACAAGCCCAAAGGACTAAAGATGGCTCATACCAACACCTCTATCTAGAGAGATTAAGGACTCAAGGTACAGAATAAGACCTATATTTTTAGATGTGCCCAATGTGGAAAATTTTTTTTGGATTATATATATATCTTTTTCCTTTTAAAAAACTGTTTAATTGGGGATGGAAGCAGTGGAAGAGATAATAAAATGCTTGTAAAATATTAAATTCCAGTGACTCTTTATTGTCTCCATAATCAAATAGAAAATCTTCTGTTTGGGAATTAGAGTGCTTCACAACATGGATCCTTCCTACCTTTCTAATCATCTTGCACTTTACTCCCCTTCACTCACTCTATGATCCAGCTGATCAGGACAAGGTATTAATCACCATAAGCTTGGGCCTAGGACCTGGCAGCATTGGTCCTAGGACCTGGCAGCATCCTGTCTAGCCCAGACACCCAGGTTAGCTCCTGGGCTGATGATCCAGTTGAGGTTCCAAAATAATTTGGCCATATCTCTAGTGGTTCATGTCTCTATGTATATCCTGAAGACAACTCCCCAGAGTTACTGAGATCCTCTAGCTTAGTGTTCTATCAGTTGCCTTCAAGCAACTCAGAAGAATTTGTCCTCAATCCCTATACCGCCACGATGCCACACTCCTCCCTGTTTTCTTGCAAAGTCATTCAGGAAAGGCTATTTTTCCCTTCTTCCATAGCATACTCTCTGAAATACTCTAGTAAAACCTGTGATGAAAAGGGGACAGTACCATTCTTTCCTCTGGCTGACTTCTGAAGACCTCAGCAGCTTAGGCTTGGTCTGAGAGCCCCTATTGGAAAGGAGTCTGTATGGTATCTTGGACACAGAGATGACCTCAGGGTAAGGAAGACATGGATTCAAGTCCTGCCTCTGACACATACTAGCAGTATGACCCTGGGTAAGTCATTAGCCTACCAATGTCCCCCAGTCAATTCCCTATGACTATAAGTTGCAGAACCAATTCATTTGCCTTGGTAGAGAGTTTCTCTATACTATTGATGTAATTTTTTTTTTTAATTAGAAGGGGAGGATCTAGGTGGGGAAAACTCTATTTCTAAAAGATATCTCTATGGCCAGCTTTCTGGACTTTCAGAATTTCTGATGTGTCTGTAGACATGAAATGGGGTACAGGGATCCTCTGCTATAGGCATTGACCCCACACACCCTTCCCCTGGGGTTGTTAGACAATAATAGTAGACAAGCAAGGACCTTCTGCTGACTTATGGTAGGCATATTAGGAGAATCTCTCAAGTACCTAAAGACTACCTTTGGTCATTTATCTGTTCAGTGGAAAAGAAGAAACAAAACAAAACTGAGAGTGCCAGGAAACAGGACCTTTTCCTTGATGGTGCCACCTTGAAGTTAAGTACATATTGAGCACCCTTTATGTGGCTCATAACTGAGTTGAACAATGGAGGTGGGGTGGGAAAAGACTCAAAAGAATAAGATAAAGTCATCACATAACAAATTTAGGGCTAGAAGGGATCTCAAAAACTATCTGGTCCAAGCCCCATTAATTTACAAATGAAGAAGCTGGGATCCAGAGAAGTTGTGATTTTTTTTCCCATTGTCATACATGTAGGAAGTAGCATACATGAGATTTGTTCCTCAGTCTCCTGCTGACAAAGCCACTGCTCCTTCCACTGTGCCCCTCCATCACCTGCTCTTTCTAGGAGCTACCAATCAAATTGGGGCAAAGAAGACTAACAAATGGGAAGTAATGGTGGACAAAGCAGTGGTGGACAAAAGACAATACCAAAACTAAGTGCTGGATTAGCTTCTATTTCTACTTTTCAAAGAGTCTAGAATGCATGTTTCACCAACCACTTATTCTCCCAAGAAGTGAGAAAGAAGAGTCAAACTTTTTGATATTGGGCAAGAGATGTACCATGTGTAGATTCTAGAGGTAAAGCAAATAGTAAAATGCGGGGCACTTCTAGCCCTCAGGATTTGGGGCTCTTAGTTCTGGTGCTTTCTTTCTTTTGGTCTCCTTTGCCACTTTTCTGAAAAGCTGTCACAAAAGCAATGGGATAATGGGGTAAGAACCTTAAAGAGTTACATTAAGGCAATGTCAAGAAAGTAGATTTTCAACTCAGTCCTGAATACTGAGTATGTCTGTTCCCAAAGATGAAAATTAGGAGTGAAAAAACTGAGTTCATCTAAAATCACCCTCCTCCCCTACATACACCTGCCCACTTGCACCCTATTTCCAACAGCCACATACATGCTTACAACAAGCACATTAACTTATTTAACAAAATAATTGATGATCATGATCATGAGAGAGGAGGATAGAAGGATGAAAGAGGCAGAAGCAATGTTGCTCCAAGGACAGCAGGAAGAATTAGGTTGGGACTGACCACACAAAGACATGGAGACAGCACAGAGAGGCAAAACAGACAATGAATTTGCAAGGTGAGCTACCTGTGTGGAGTTAAGTGCGGAGCTTTAGGTAAGAGATCAGCCAGTCTCTCCTGAGAGGATGGATTGCTGGAGTTCTACCTCGAGCACCCTGGGGTGGTGAGTTCTGGTCCCAGGAATAGTCTCTCCCCTCCCCTCACCAGGGGAGCTGCTCCAGTCCTGCCTTGGAGAGGGGGGGTCCAGTTGTACAGAGAGCCAGAGCTCAGGTGCAGAGGGCAGGCTTCTGGGAGCAGCCAGTGATGTCACAGGCCATGAGGAGAGGAGAAAGGAGGAGGGAGGTGTGCACCATGGATCTGACTCTTTCTCTGAGACAAATCATCCCAAAGCTACCTTCCCTATTCTCTCCCCAAGTTCTGAGGGCTGCGATTCCACGTTGCCCACACACCCTCCATCACCAAGCATCCAGCTGTGCCAGGCCTTTTGGAGTGGGTATGCACATATTCCCACTCATGGACACAAACACATATACACATATATATGCAAATGTACACATACTTATCACACACAGCCTCCACTTCCACATTCATATGGAAAGAAAAGACTAAGGAACACACAGTACAGGAGGATCCAAAATATTTCTAGTTTACCATCAAACCCATGTAGGCATACCCACATAAAGACACATGCCTTAATACTCCTGGACACAGATACAAAGAAGTATATCAGCATACATAAATATCTGAGTAGGTTCCCTCCATCTCAACTGTGGTTTTGTTGAGATATGTATGCCATATGTGTATTTCATTTTCATATATATGTATATCATAGAAAATATGTAGAGACAGAAAAAAAGAAGGGAAGGAAGGAAATAAAAGGGAAGTAAAGGAGAAAAGAAGGAAAGAAGGAAAGAAGGAAGGAAGGAAGGAAGGAAGGAAGAAAGGAAGGAAAGAAGGAAGGAAGATTTCTATTAGATCAAACAACTCTCAAACACTAGGTCACTGGGCATGGTCTGCATATATTTGGTAGTCCTGGCTTTACATGAAGTGAGACCTTACAGAATCCCCAGTCTACTACCTTATTTTGGTGACTTCTTAGGGAAGGTGCTAGTCTGGGAACAGTGGCATCTTGTCATCGCTATATAGGGATGGAGGTGATAGGGGTGATACAGATCAGTATATGTAGAGGAGTATGTGGGCATTCCTCTGTCCTGGTATGTAGCCTGAGCTCTTCCTCCTTCAATCCCAAGTACCAAATGTCTTCCCTTCTCACCAGGATTAATATTTGTGCATCTGTGATCACCAGGAATGACATTTAATACTCACAACTACCTCCACATATAGGCTAGGTCACCATTTTGAAGTGCAAAGGGTGGGAATACAGAGGTTGATCTAGATGTTCTAAAAGTCTGGTAGGGACTGGACAAGAGAGGGACAAAGAAAAAAGAAGCCCAGAACCCCAGAAGTCTTGCTGTATCTTCAGATTCTAGTGTCAAACCCTAAGAGTATCCAGCAGTAAGAGTAAGTGATGGGGCAGTCAACAATGTGGGGGCAATGAGGCCTGGACTCAACTATTGGTGGGAGGGTCCACGTTCTGTTGGAGATGTGCTGTACACTTCTTAACTTCTTTCTTTTTTATCGAAGAGCCAGTGTTTAGGGTGCATAAGAGAGAAGGAGATCAATGATCTCAAAGAGAACAACTCCAGACTCCAAGAGCCAATTAAGGGTGTTTCCCCCTCATCTCAGAGCTCGAACACCTTTCATTATCTCAAGTCTTTATCCTCAGCTACTTCAGGCCAGTCCTACTGACTTTGGCTTAGTGTCAGGGTAGATCCTACAAGATGATGGTTTCAGGACCACAGAATGTGGAAAGTCCCACTGCTACTGGGAATGCTCAGTTCCTGCATGCTGCTGCCTGCCCCTAGACAGTCAGCTCCTCGCCTGTACCTGAGTGGGTTAAAGAACAGAGGTAGTACATGAGACCTACTTAATGCTCTTGTTCAATGTCTCTTCCCTCCTACCCATCACAGCTTCCCAGGCCTAGCCCTCGGCAGTGCCCACAATGTTAGGGAGATGCAGGTCGCTGCGCCCCAAGCCATGATCTTCCAGTAAACAGCTGCATGGAGATGGGGGTGGGGTAGGGATGTCAGGGGGAGCTAAGACAAGCGCCGGCAGATGGTGGTGACTGCGATTTCCCCCATAAACCTCTCCCTCCCCCCGCCTTTACAACGAGCTCTCTGGTCTGAGCAAATAGAGGCTCCAGAAACTGGTGAGGGGGACTGGGGGGGAAGAGTGACTGGGGACCGGGCTCAGAAGGAGGGGGGAGTCAGGGTAAGCCCAGAGGCACAGCTACTCAGCCCTCTGCCCAACTTACTTCACTGTTTGAGGAGCAAATATCAACTTTTGCGACCAGGCTCCCCCAACAGCCCCCACCCCATCTCTGGGCTAATTGTCCCTCATTAGCTGGCCTGGCCCCCAAGCTGCCGCCGGCCCCCGCCATCTGCTCACAATTATACATTAACCCGAAGACCTAGCCACTCGCCAACCAGGTTGTGCGCCCCTCTCCGAGACTGACCGGAGACTCTCCTGTCCTCCACCAGCCTTATTGTGGAACCTTGCCTGCTTAGAGTTTTCCACCCAGAGAAGGCTCTGATATAGAAAACCACAATTCAGGATAAAGTTCCGCTCTCCCGAGACCAAGCTCAACCTCTCTGCTCTACCCATCGAGGCCCCATTGCCTGCCGAGGCCCGTGCGTAAAGCTGGAGAGTGCAGGGCGCGGTAGGCGCAAGGAACCCTGGTGGGGTGGGAATCGAATCTCAACCTCCAGGCTCCTACTACCAATTCTAGGCTGCCTCCCGTCCATCCTAATACAAAATTAAGATTCCTGCTATCGGAAGACTTATCTCCGACCTGGGCAGTCCCTCTTTCTCTGAAAAGTCTCCACTTGTATTAGCCCTTTGAGCGCACTGCGCCACCTATCCAAAGTAACTGCATCTCCTTGCGCCTTCTAGTTTCAGCGCGTGGAGACAGTCGCTGATATAAAGCGGTGGAACCATGCTTTTTCTTACCCTTTCACAGACCCAGTACTCCTCACTCTGGAAATGTAGAGCACCCAGTCAATCATAGCGGCTCTCCGCTTCCGCTAGGTTTCCAATTTCAGATATCAAAGCGCTCTCTTTGTCCCTCTTCTTCTCACCTGTTTCCTAAAGAATGACTCTTTGAGGGCTGGAGGATAATGAAAAAAAGAACTCTTTTTCACTCTGTACAGGTGAGAAAATCAAGGAGCTTTAAAAAGCTCTACTCTCTCTTCCTCCCCCAAACCCCTAAGCCATGTCTGACCTTCCTGGAGACCCCGGCTCCCTATATATCTCGGGAACTTGAAAGCCAGGGAGATCTCTCTCTCTGGACTCCAGGCATGTAGCTGAGCTGCGAAGGGCAAGTTGTGGGGTGGGAGAAGACAGGGGCAAAAAGATGGCATCTGATAAGAAAATCTAGAGGCTGAGCCTGGAGCCAGTGGGAGCTAGGCAAACCCAGAGAATTTAATGACTGCGGAAAACGACATGAGCGGGGGTCTCTGCTCAGGATCAAGAGGGATAGTATTGTCCACCCAGCAAACTGAAGCCAGAAGAACAGAGGTCACCTTCAGGTCACACAGTTTTGAAGGTAACAGACTTCTCTCTATATCCTATGCAAAGGGAAGACAGTTTTGTTTTCTTGTATAGATGTTTTAAAAATGAATTCCTGCAAATGACTATGGAATTTGACTAGAGACAAACATCTCTTTAAATTACCAGCTTCTCTATCCAAACTCCCCACTCCAATTCTCATCTCTCTAGGAAATAAAGGGGAATCTTCTCTCTGTAAGTCAGTCAGCTAACCAATAAACATTTGCTAAGCACTTGGGCACTTGGCAAAGTCCTGGGGAGACCAAGAAAGGTTAAAAACAAAGGCCTTGTCTTCACAGAACATACATTCTAATGGAGAGTACATGCAAACAACTATGTAAACACAGGATCATACAGATTAGATGGAAGGGCAAAAGACTACTGGTCAGCAATTAATTCTCAGGATGGGGGCAGGGTTTGCTGGCTGAATAGGTGGGGAGCTGAGTGCTCACATTACCTCAGCTTATGTAGTCCCTCCGTTCCCCTCATAGATGACCAAACCAGTATGGATGGGTTTCGTTCTAGGATATTTTCTGAACATTCTGCTCTGAAACCTGATTTACATGGATTGGCTTTATGATGGCTGCCCCATTCTCCCTTGATTCCTGGCATTATTGGCTTGTTCTGGCTATATGTAATAAAAATAGTCTCCAAAGGGAAGGACATTCTAACTCCTACCTCCTACTCCTCCCCTCCCAAAGATCACAGGTAGAGGTTTTCTTCTAAATATTTCCATGATTTCTCACCCTCACTTCTATTTTGACTTCCCTTCTCCAAATTTCTCCTAAACATTTCTTTAACCTAATACATACATAATCAGTCAGTGAATGGGATTAGGGGAAGGGAGAAGCAAAGAGATTAGCAAAAAGGGGAGGAGTACAAATTATATATAGGTAAACAGTTGAAGTCTCATTACTTACTTCAGTTTGCCCCAGATTAATACCATCAGGTAACTAATTAGGTTCCTCTAGGTTTCAATCTCAGGTCAATGAACTTCTTTAATTCTGATCCCTGAATTATTCTGTCCTTCCTGGCAGGACTACAGGGCAAAACTATTCTATCCACATGCCCCCAAACCCTGGCTCTGTGCTACCCTAGATTGGGCCTAGGATTTCTTTATCAAATTTCTCTTCTTTCTGGCACACAGCCCTGGACAAATGCTCAAGACATGCTCCCATACCATTTAGGATTTGGTGCCTTCTTTCCTGCTCTCTGGCTGTCTGTTTTTATGCCTTTTAGAGCAGAGCATTACTGACATTCTCCATCCATCAAGGGTATTTTCATTTCAATTTACTTATGCTTTTTGAATTCTTTTCTCTTAAAGAGATGTAGCATAGCATAATGAATAGAGATTTGGAGCTGGGAAGACTTAGATTCAAGTCTGCCTCTGAGAAATAATGGCTTCATGATTCTGGAGAAGTCATTAAATTTCTCAGTGGTCCAGGCAGCTTTCTAAAACTATCAAATGCAGAGAAAGTCATACATGATAGAAGCAGGATTTGAAGGCAGGTCTCTGACTTCAAACCCAGTGCTCTTTTCACAGTAATATGTTGCCTTAATTCACTTAAATTCTCTGAGCCTCAGCTTCCTTATCCATAAAATGGGGATGACAATACCTATAGCAATAATAACTGAAGGCACTTTACATACATAAGCTCATTTGATCCTCACAACCCCAACAAAGTACTATATTATATATGATATATGTGTATATACATATGTGTGTTTATATACAGGAATAAATCTTGTTGAATAGATTAGGAAACTGAGGCTGAAAGAGATTAAATTACTTTTCCCAGGGTTGCAGAGCTCTAAGTATGTAAGTCAGGATTTGAACCCAGATTTCAAGTCCAATGTTTTAACCAATATACCTCCTAACTGCCCCACAAGCCTATTTTGAGGATCAAATTAGATCATCTACATGCTTTATAAAACTATACATGCCGCCCCTATTGTTTAGTTCTTGTAATATTCACATATTCTATTTGGCCAAATAAAGAATTCTCCCTGTTTTCCTATTCCTTCCATTCTGACTGGATTGGTCAGGAACTCAGAGTTCACTCAGTTGACTTGATTCTGTAAAGGAATTAGGAAGCATGTCAACAAGTGGGTAAATCCCAATGTCTGAAATGATTATTTGGAATGGTGCATTACTTGGGTATGGATTCATCATGTCCTCTTTCATTGATTCCCTACTTCCAGAAATATTACCTGGAAAGCATTTCATTCCTACATCCCAAGTCACACTTTACTCACAATATACAATTAAAAATAGACATTTCCTGGGGTTATTTCCTTTTCAGTATAAAAACTAGAAAAAAATCAAAGACTATCTAAAAAACTGATTTACTTTAGAATTACTCCTGCCATAGTCAGATGAAGGTCCTATTTAAATACAAACATATATATGTGTGTATATAATTTTGGGAATGGAATGATCCCCACACCTTCATCTCCATTACCTACTCTTTCTAGGAGTGTAGAGAGGGTATGTCTCATCGCTGGTGGTGCCTGAAAGATTGTACTCAGTAAGTAAAATAGCAGCTTTGCAATATACTCAACATTAATCACACATAGTCTATTATTTAGTTCTTTTTTTTTTCTTTTTGGAGGGAGAAGGGAGGGCAATTAGGGTTAAGTGACTTGTCCAAGGTCACACAGCTAGTAAGTGTTAAGCATTTGAGGCTGGATTTGAACTCAGGTCCCCCTGACTCCAGGTCTGGTGCTCTATTCACTGCATCACCTAGCTGCCCCTATTGTTTAGTTCTTGTAACATTCACATATTCTATTTGGCCAAATAAAGAATTCTCCCTGTTTTCCTATTCCTTCCATTCTGACTGGATTGGTCAGGAACTCAGAGTTCACTCAGTTGACTTGATTCTGTAAAGAAATTAGGAAGCATGTCAACAAGTGGGTAAATCTCAATGTCTGAAATAATTATTTGGAATGGTATAATACTTGGGTATTGATTCAGCCTTGAGAAGAATAATAAAAACTCAGTTCTACAGCAGTGCAGGGAAACTGTTCAGTCAGCGATCACTAGTTTCTATGATACTGGGCCTTGAAATCCTGACCAGTTCCAAACTGATGGTATCTCCAGGTTAGACAAGATGGCATGGGGGGGGGGGGGTGTGACTATACAGTAATTCTTCAATAGTCAATAAGCATTTATTAAGTGCCTACTATATGCTAGGCACTATGCTGAAGATGGAGATACAGAGAAAGGTAGAAATCCTTGCCCTCAAGGAGCTTACAATGTAACAAGGGGAGACAAAACATAAAAAGGATCTGTAAAGGGGGTGGGAGTAGGAAGGTTACTGACTGGGGTGGGACATGATGAAGTCCTGCAACAGGGGCGGGAAGTCATCTGAGGATTTATGAGTTTCTGAGTTGATTTTGTCTTGCAGAAGGATGAGTTTCTGGAGATCATGGAATCCAGGAAATCAGCCCAATGGGAAATGATGCTTCAGGTCAGGACTGTCTCAAAGAAAGAGCATCGACCCAGTTGTGAGAGTACTACACTTATTATAATGATATATAGTATAGAGGTGGAAGATGGAGTATTGTGTGTGGAGAACAGCAAAGTCAGTTTGTCTAGACTGAAAGTACAGAAGGGGCTTGATGATGTATAATACAGTTGGGAAGGTAGTGTGGAGACTGGATAGGTTGTGAAATACTTTAAAAGCAACAAAAACATTCATACATTTGAAAAGAGCATTATCCCCAGTAATTATCCCAAATCCACAGTACATATACAGATGCAACGAATAGCACAATGACAAAAAGACACATAGGTTTGATGATGATGATGACGATGATGATGATGATAAGTAGCATTTATATAGTGCTTTAAAGTTTACAAAGCACTTTACAGATTTTATCTCATTTAATCCTCACAGCAACCCTGGGAGTTATGTGCTATTATTCCCATTTTACAGATGAGGAAACTGAGGCTAAAAGAGGTTAAGTGATTTGCTCTGGGTCACACATCTAAGTAAATGTCTGAGGCTGCATTTAAACTCAGGTCATTCTGGCTCCTGGTGCAGCATTCTATCCACTCTGATAGCTAGCTACATATAACAAAAAGTAACTACCAATAGCATACGTATGTGAAGAAGTTACATACTATAGACCAAATACATAGATTACATGCAGTACATAGTACAATGCATCATATATCAGGTTTATATGGGGGACAGAGACTAGAGCTGTGATTTCATTAGTAGAGGGAATGTTGGTTAAGGAACTTCCTTTAGCAAATCAGATCAGCACCTGCTATGTGATTTGTCATCTTAATAATGTTGTTGAGACGGGTCTCTGGAGTCAGGAAGACCTGAGTTTAAAATCTGCTATGTGACCCTGGGCAAGTCACTTAACCCTGATTGCCTAAAAAAATTCTGAATGTTGCCTAGAGTAATTTTAAGGGATTTTCCTCAGGATAACATTGCCAGTATGTATCTGAGGCAGGACCTGAACCTGGTTCTTCCTGGCCATGAATCCAGCTCTTTTTCAACTATATTCTGCTGCCTCTCTCTCAGGGTTTCATTCCAAGTTCATATTACATGTGCTTCGTTAATGGGTATCCACTGACTCTATGTATAACCTGGAGAATCAAAAGTCAGCCTTGTTACTAGATAGATTATACTGGCACTCCAGCAGAGTGAGAGTTCATTTTGAACCCTTAATATTCTTAGATAACCTCAGTTATTAGCCAGAGCCGCTCACCAAGCTGTCTCTAGTTCTCAGTAAGGCAGGTATTGTAAATTGCTTCCAATTCTTAGGAACCTCTACTGCTGGATATACAGCTTCTAGCTTCAGATTTTTCCCTTTGTCCAGTGAGAAGTCCTCTCAGGCTAAAATGGTCTTGCCTGATTTCCCAAACTTTCAAGAGGGCACTAGCATGCAATTTCATCTTCATCCCAATCCTCTTGATATGAGCTATTATCTGGCTCAGACAAATTAATCTGAAATACGAACTGACTGCCCTCCTTGGGTCCTATCTGAGCAATTATCTATTGCTCTTGTCCTCTTGGTTGCACAGGAGTGTTATTAATTTCCCTCTGGGCAGTAGATGGGGCAATGCATTGTCCTTCCAGGACCTCAATCATAAAGCCCCAGAGGACTATTTCATAGACTAGCAGATTCCCTAATTTTTCAACTAGGTAGTATGAGGTGGCTCTCTATTGGTTCTACATATTGTGTTTTCCTTGAACACTAAGATTTCTTAGTAGATACAAATTTTCTAGTTGGAGATCCTGATAGCAAATTGAATTATCATACCATAACTTGTTCCTCTTCAAGCTCTTCTGAGCTGGGGTCATAGCCTCCCTTAACTCATATCTTAGTCAAAAGATGTACTTCTTGTTAGTATCCATTACTTCAACAACTCCCAACACCCCAAAGCATAAATCAGTAGATAAATATGTTATTGAATAAGTTGTTCTCCTGGTTCTCCTAACTTCTCTTTGTATCAGTTCGTGAATCTTCCCAGGTTTCTCTGAAAGTGTCCTTTTCATCATTTCTTACAACATAGCAGTATTCTATTTCATTCATACAGCAAGATTTGTTCAGCGATTCCCCAATTGATGAGTATTCCCTTATTTCTTACTTTTGCCACTACAAAAAGAGATGCTACAAACATGTTTGTAGATATGGGGACTTTTCTTCTTTAAAAAAAAATTTTAAGGCATTAGTCTAGTGGTAGTAATCCTGGATTGGTAGTAACTTTGGGGATATAGCAATAGGCAAATATGATTCTCAACCAAATATCAACAAATGTGATGCCAAGACTGTTGTGTCATTGTTGGTAGCATGATATTAATACACTAGAAATGTGAAGAGTAGACTCCACTGATCCTTCTACTCAGACCTAATTAGGAGTACCAAACATGCTTAGAACTGAGTAATTACAAAGGTTAGCTGCATAGCTCCCGAAGAGTGGTATACCCTTAGTAATAATAACTGATTATAAAATGAGAGAAAATATGGCATAGTGGGGAGGAGGGAGGGAGAGAAACACACACACACACACACACAGAAAGAGAGAGAGAGAGAGAGAGAGAGAGAGAGAGAGCAAGCTGGCTTTGGAGCCAGGATGTCATAGGTCTACTATATTCTGACTCTAACCCAGGCAAATTGCTTAGCCTTTTAGGGTCCAGAGTAACTCCTTAAGACTGTAAGTTTCAGAGGTGGTGCTGACCTGTAGTAGTAGATGGTTTTCTTACCAGGAAATCCCCTATGCCAGTAATTCTTAAAGTTTTTGGTCTCAGGGCCCCTTTTCACTCAAAAATTATTAAGGACCCCAAAGAACTTTTGTTCACATGGAGCTTATATATTGATGGTTACTGTATTAAAATTAGAAATGAAAATGCTTTAGTATTATTATGAAAACAATTGTGATATTGACCTGAAATGGTCTTAAGGTCCCCTAGGCTAATCTTATTCAGTTTTGAGAACTGCTGCCCTATGTTAGTGAAACCACAGGTCCAGGTCCTATCCTAGCTTAGGAGGTGCTTTAAGCTCATTTTTGATACTCACAATAACCCTATGAGCTAGGAGCTATTGCTATTTCTATGTCTATTTTAAAGCTTTCATCCAGGTATGGAAACTGAAATGACTGACTTTGGGAATTATAAAATTCTGCCTGTACTATTTAGAAATTGGTACAATGGTGGGACTGGGAGGTATAGGAACTGTATTCTCGTATACTCTTTTACCTTATATTACCTCTCTCTTTTCTCTATTCCATCAGCTCTGTTTCTGAAAGGAAGGGAAACTATTCTTGTAGCCATGAACAGATGAATCCCTTGAGTAGTTGTCAGAGTAGGGGGTCAAGAGGTTCCCTTCCTTCTGTAGGTGTCCTTGATTTCTCTTCAGGAGAAGCATTGGTAACTGAGTGCCTCAGGCTCACCTCTAATTGGAATGACTCATGGCAGAGGCAGTTTAGAGCAGACCAGTGGAGTAAAAGAGTAAAAGAGCTTCTAGATTAGGAATGATCATGAGCCTGACTTCCTGTCCTTCAGATTCTTCCACTTTCAATCCATTCCCATCATTTATAACGTCTTCCATGAATAAACTGAAACCCTTGGGAAATGAGGGCAGAAGGGGAAGGCTGAGCATCTTGGGAAGAGAGAGAGAGAGAGAGAGAGAGAGAGAGAGAGAGAGAGAGAGAGAGAGAGAGGTTCAAGTGTTAGAATGGTAGTACACAGAAGGATATGTGCGTGTTCAGAGGAAGAGAAAATTATTATTTGTCCTTCTAACCCACTTACCTTTTCCTATGATAGATCTCATTTGTATATCCCAGCTTTTCTAGGATGGGCCCAATTTAAAATATTCTGTCTGGTTGTGTTTTTCAAAGACATTTACACATCAGGGGGCAAAAACTCATGTCAGACTATGTTTCCTGATTTGAAGTTGAGAAAATATCACCCTATCCATCCTGCTCTAGGAAGAAATAATCAGAGGAGACAGCCTGGTATACAGGGGCAGCTAGGAGGTGCAGTGGATAGAAGGCTGGTCCTGGTCAGGAACGCTCATCTCCCTGAGTTCAGATCAGACACTTATTATCTGTGTGACCCTGGGCAAGTCACTTAACCCTGTTTGCCTCAGTTTCCTTGTCTGTAAAATGAGCCAGAGAAGGAAATGGTGAACCACTCTAGTATCCTGGCCAAGGAAATACCAAATGGGGTCACGGAGTTGTATACAACTGAAAAACGACTGAACAAAACCCAAAGCTTACTATCAACATACTAGGAAACACAGCAGGAATAGAATTCAGAATATCTATATTCCAGGCCAACCTAGGATCTAAATAACTTAAATGGCATTTAGTACATGGCTGAATCTCAGTTTCCTCACCTGTAAATTGGGGATAACAACATTACTCCTTCCTCTTTCTATTTCTTTATATTTTTTCTGTGGAGTCCATGAATTTTTAAGAATATTTTTGTAACTGTATTTCAATATAATTGGTTTCCTTTGTAATTCTATGTATTTTATATTATGCATTTAAAAACATTCTGAGAAGGGTTTACTAGGTTTCACCAGATGATCAAAGGGGCCCATGACACATTAGTTAAGAACTCCTGAATTAGATCTTCTCTAAGATTCCTTCCAGTTCTATGGAATGCCCTCTGTGACCTGGGGCAGCTGTTGTTAACTCCTGGTCTTTAGAAATACTTGAACTGGTTGGGTTCCTTGGGCCTCAGGTTCTTCATCTGTAAAATTAAGATGCAGGATTAGATGATTTATCAGATCCTTTCATACTTTAACATTATGATATGAAAGGAGTGTATACACTTATGTAGAACACAGATAGGGAAGAGAATGTATTAAAAATTTCTTTAAAAGTAAACTGTTAAGGGGTGGAGCCAAGATGGCAGTATAGAAGCAACAAGGTTCCTCAGCTCCTACATAGCCACCTCAAATACCCATAATATATGATTCTAAACAAATTTTAGGCTCCAAAACTCACAAATATACAGAAAAACACATCCCCCCTGAAGGCAGCTCAGCATGAAGGGCTCATCGCAGCACACTGGGAGCCGAGAACCAGCCCGACCTGAAACTGCAGCTTGGCCCTGGGGCGGCCAGGACGAGCCTCAGCTGGAGCCTTCAGGAGAGTGGATCAGCGGCAGCTGTGGCAGTTTCCAGAATTATCAAGCCATAAAAAACAAGGACTAAGTGAAAGGTCAGTGGAACTCAGCTAAATTTGGGGGAGAAAAGCTGTCTGGCCAAACTGCCTCCAGGGCAAGAAAGTGGCAGAAGCAGTGGCCCTGCAGCCACCTCCATATGGCTGCTTCAGAGCTCCTGGCCTGAAGATTGCAGAGGGATGAAGCGATCATTCAGAGGCTAAGTGCTCTTGCATTGAGTGGCCTGGATCCGGATTGTGTCTTGGGTGGTGGTCCTGGGGTGCATTTTCAGTGAGCCAAAGCTGGTGGGGGCTGCAG
>CM053585.1:460198911-460220436 GCA_028646515.1 Pseudochirops corinnae
GAAAGATCTAGAAAGAACAGAGTTTAAATGGAGACTGAAGCAATCTACATGCTATCATCGTTCTTTTTCATGTTTGGTTTTCTTTCTTTTTTCCCATTGTTCACTCCATTGGTTATAACCCTTCTATACAACCAGACTAATGCCCAATGTGAAAGTATTTGCAGATCCTATACTTGATTGCATGCCGATTGGGGGAGGGGGAGTAAGGGAGGAGAGAAAATTTGAAACTCAAAGGATTGTGGAACTGAATCTCCTAAACTAAAAGTAAATAAACAAATCAATTAAATAATTTTTTTAAAAAGTATATTGCAAGAGGGAGCAACTTCCATATAATAGATACTATTACAGGTAAGGCCAAGTAGAGGCATATTGGAACCCTCACAAAGGACAGAAATCCTGAGCTTCTTGTGAAACTGGAGAGAGGCTTCTGTTGAAGGCTGCTTCCTTCATACATGAAGCAAGTGGCCCAAAGGGAAGAAGCCAATTGGAATCAGGCTACGTGTTTGACATCAAGCTACACATGGGGCTAGAGAAAGATGCCCGTACTGAGGTTGCCGAAGAGCAGCCAGATGGGGAAAATGAACAGACTTTGCAGTGATGGAGCTGAAGGTGGTGGTGGGAAAGAAAAAAGTTAGCGTGGCAGGGGACAAAGACTAGCCAAAGGAACCAAGGACTAATTGTACGTGCTGTGTGAGTTCCTGTGGAAAATTTCCAACCTGACTTTTACAGGTTCGGGTATGAATCCTTTTTTTTTTTTTTAAACTGTTGTATAAAAGTTTAATGTTCTCGTTAGCCCGCGGGCTTGTAGGGGAGCCAAGGATGCTTTTCAGGAAGCCAAAGGAGGAGGACTCCCGTTCCCAGGTCTTTCCTGGGTAGGGGATACGAAGCAGAGAGACGTTACTGTGAAAGGAGTTCCTTAAGGTTTTCCTCGAGTCCGCACTCAGCAGCATCACACTGACACCGGTTGCTTTTCGAGAGTTTCCATTTCACAGTTTGAATCCCGGGATCACGCTCACCATTCCTCGCTCTGCTGCACCGTGCTTATCCAAAGCCTCGCGTCCTGCCTGCGTTCCTTCCTGGGCTTTATTAAACTGATCACCGCGGAGAGAATCTTTGATTTGTGAATGGTTCTGCACGTGACTCGTTTCTACTGCCATAAAGTCAGCACGCGAGTAAATTCCCGCAGGACTTGAGTTTTGAAATTTAGTTATTATTTATTTATTTTCTAGACTCGGAGCGCTCCACAACTCCCCGGACCGCTAGACTCTCTCCCTCACTGGGGATCCTGAAGTGGGTAGGGGCGGGGCGGGGGTCTGGTGGGCGTGTACAGAGGGAGGGGCTGCCCTCCCCGCCTTCCTCCCTGCTCCCATGGCCCCCTGCGCCCCGCCGGCCAGATGCTGACGTGTCCTTCCCTTCCCCACCACGCCTCCGGGCCCCTCCAGACTCTACCACCTCCCGCTGCCCCCGGAAGTCCCACCCTTCAGTTCGTGACGTCACGGCGAATCAGCTCTGTCAATGTCGCTGGGCGCTCTCATCCCGCTACGAGGCCTGGGGGCGGGGCTCTGCCAACAGAGTGTCGATTGGCTTGGGTTCCGGTGGACCGGGCATTCTGATTGGGCGGTGGGTGGCAGGTCTCTAGCGCGCTTGCGCAGCGAGTAGAACGTGTGGCGGCGGCCGCTATAGCGTCTCCTCTTTGCTTCCAGTCCGGGTGCTGGTGCTGCTGGGGACCGATTCCGTCCGTCTGTCCGTCCCAGCCTCTCGCCCGACAGTCTCATCGCCGGGCCGGCCTCTTTTCCATACCCCAGACATTCACTCGGAAAACTCTTCTACTTCATCCATGGCCTCTTCCGCGCAGAGCGGCGGCTCCTCTGGGGGACCCGCACTCCCCACCCTGCAGCGGGGCATCGTCAAGATGGTGAGAAGTGGGGCCCGGGGCACCCAATCCTGCAACCCTTCCAACAGCCAGGCCCGGGCCCCGGACCCACCCCGAGCCCTCCTTAAACCGGAGTCTGACACAGGGATTCCTCCTGCCCTCCCAGGACGTGGGGCCCTGCCCCTCGCCCCCTAACCCCTACTCCGGTCAATCAGTGTGGGAGAGGGACCTCCCCTTCCCCCTTCCCACGCCGAAGCCCGAGACAGGAACCCTTTCTTCCCCTTCCTCTTCCCCCATCGCCAACTTTGCACAGAAGCTCCTCTCCCCCACATGCTCAGATGGAACTCTGGAACAGTTTTCCCTCCTTCCTTCTCTTGTTTCTTGGGGACAAAGATACCCTCTCCTTTGGCTCCCCGACCTGGAAAGTGAAGCAGAAATCCTTAACTGTAATCCAGGACAGAGATCTTCCTACATCCAAGCTCTGGGGCACGCAGTCGAGACCTCTTGCCAAGCTCAGAGTCTCGGACAAGGACTCCTCCAGCTCTCCTGTTAGCTGAGGCCCAGGATACTTGCTTTAAAGTCCAATGGAGTTTAGAAACAGGGGTATAACACCTCATAACCCCGACCCCAGTTTTCTTCAGTCCAGGATTGGGATAGGATTGTTCTTTTTTTCTGGCTACCAGGAGTGACGTGTGGACCCAAATACCTCCCCTGTTTCCTAAACCCCATGCTCACACAGCATATTTGTTTTAGGCTCTCGTTAATTATTGCTCGATACTAGCCCCCCTCTTCTCGTGGTCTCTTCTTTCTCCAGTCCATCCTCTACATAAATGCTGAATAATCTTCCTAAGGCAAATGGGTGACAGTTACTCTCCTGCTCAAAAGTTTTCAGTGGCCCCTCATAAATTTTAGAATAAAACAGAACCCCCTTAGGTTACCATTTAAGGTCTTCCACTTTTAAACCTTATTTCAGTGCTGCTCTCCATCATTTATATTCTTGCTAAACTAACCTGTTTAGTTTTTCCCAAACTCAGTTGTCCCCCTCCGTCAAGCTCTTTCTCAAGCCTCCTTGCACAACTCTTTTCTTCTGTTTATCAACCTTGTCTTCATGGCTCATTTCTAGTGCCACCTTGGTGAAGTATTCCCTGATTCCTCCCTGTTCTTAATATTCTCTGCTTCCTCAGTTTTCCTTATTTATATATACTTATTTGTGTTGTATCTTCCCATTTGAATGTAAGCTCCTCGAGGGCAGGGACTTTATTTTTGGTCTTTGTATCTCCAATGCTTAGTATAGTGCCTTGCAAATAGTAGGTGTATAATAAATGTTTGTTGTATTGAATTGGTTGAATTTGAGACAGGGAAGCCTTCTTCCTTTGAGGACAAAACATGGAAGTTGCCTCTGCTACTGCAAAATGGATGCCTCTTCACATATGCACATGTGTGAAGGAGTGACATGCATGGATTCTTTCTTGACAGTCTGGGATCAGACTTCATTTAGTGTTAGTCCTCACACTGGGATTTGTTGATTAAGAGAGAATAAAAGGTCTTGATAGACCTCCCTTCCTCCTCCTCCTCCCCAAATTGACTTAGTTTTTGACATTTACTTAGTCTTGGTTTGCTTTTTTCCAGGAGTCTATTCAAGTCTTGATAACTGTCCCTGCCTGGAAGCCATTCCCCTCCAGACTTCCGTCCTCCACAAACACTTATTAAACACATTCTAGGACTCAGGAGTGGGGAACCTTCCGCCTCAAGGTTACATGTGGCCCTCTAGGTCCTCAAGTGCCACCCTTTGACCAAATCCAAACTTCACAGAACAAGTCTCCTTAATTAAAAGGCCTCAAGGCTGCAGGTTCCATACCCCTGTTCTGGGTGCTGAAGATACAATAATAAAAATAATATAGACCTTGCCCATAAACATCTTACATCTGCCCTTACATTTCTGGGGTGGAGGCAGGGGCAAGCAGATGTGACATATACATAGAAGTATAATATAGTGCAGGCAGTATTGGGGACAGAGGAGAGATCTGTACAGAATGATTTTGGAAAAATTTGAAAATAAGAAAATGTCTTCAGTGGGATGGGGGTCGGGGAAGTGGATTGGAGGAATTGAGAAGCCTGTGTGAAAGAGGTGGTGGCATCTGAACCTTGAATGAAGAAGATTCTGAAATGTGGAGAAAAACATTGGGATAGGAGTGATGGGTCCTTTTTGGAATGAGATGGAACTTTTTCAGACTCTTCTAGTCTTTTTTTTTTTAAGGCTATAAAATTCCCGCATTTTGTCATTGGTAAACCTAAAATTTGCTTTCCCTTTTTTTCCCTAGACCTCTCCCCAATTTACTCCATTCAGAACACTATAATCTCTGATGCTTTTGTCCTCCGCTTCCCTTTTCCCCCTCCCCCCTCCCACTTGCACTTTATTTTGATCAGTGGGGTGTTAATTCTACTTTTTCATCCTTCCATATTTTATTTCCAGGCTTTCAATTTAAGGAGTTTTTAGAATCTTGGATTAGGGTCTTTTTAATCTCACCAAAACACTGATGCCTTCTTAGTAACCCTGGTCTTCTAGGACCTGACCTCCTTCCTTTGATCATTTCCTGATTTCTTGATTGTGATTACTTCTGTTTTCTAGTTATTTACTCTGGTTAAATGAACATTTAGCAAGTGCTTATATGTGTAAATCCTTGCATAGTAGACTGAGAGCTGCCCTTGAATCAAGAATGCCTGGATTAAAGTTTCTTCTCTGAGCTGGACAAGTTTCTTACTTAATCTCTTAGTGAACCAGACCATTCTGAGACTGAATTGCAGAATGGGTATCTGTCTGTGTCAGTGCAGGAGTTCCCACATTAAGTGTACCCTGTGACAAATAAGGCCAGTCCTCATTCTGTCCCCCCACTTCCTGCAATGCAAGGGTCAGTTCTAGGGACTGCATAAAAGGGTGAAACAAGACAGACCTGCTCTCAAAGAACATTTTTGTCTTTTTCAACTGTGATCCAAGAAATCCTTTTAACTATAAACCACACATGAAATTTTATTACAGTGTATATCTACTGCACTTCTATAAACTACCTACTAAAGGCCCCACAGCTTTTGTTCTTATAGAGAGAATAAAAAGAGTTGAGAGACTTTGTGACATAGTGGTTGGAAAGCCAGCCTCTGTCTGCTATCTGGTGGCTTGGTAACTCCAGGAAAGTCACTTGACCTCTGAGTCCCTGAGGCAACTTGTTAGGTTGAGGTATAGTTGCTTATTTACATCGGTATCATTTCCTCACCTGGAGTTTCCCTTGCTACTGAAATCACAGGCCTGCATTGTCTACTGTCTCCATCTCCTTCCCAAATGAAAGGCTTCCTATTTTCTTGATTTAGGATCATAGGATTTAGCTTTGAAAGGACATCTAGGTCTGTCCCTTCATTTTATGCAGAGGAAACTAAGGCCCAAATACATTTAAATGATTTGTTCAAGGCTACACAGGTTTTTCATGATAGAGCCAAGATTCTGATTAGAGGAGGATAGTAGGTGGTGCAGTGATAGAACCCTGGCCTGAAATCAGGAAGACCTGAGTTCAAATGTGACCTCAGACACTTATTAGCCAGCTGTGTTACTCTGGGCATGTCATTTAATTCTGATTGCCTCAGTTTCCTCATTTGTAAAATGAGCCAGAGAAGGAAAAGGCAAATCACTCCAGTGTCATTGCCAGAAAAACCCAGATGGGGTCAAGAAGGGTTGGACATGACTGAAATAACTAAACAACAGAAATGTGGTGTCAGAAGGGCCTGTAAAGGACATTTAAACCAACCCTCTCATTTTGAACATGAGGAACTTGAGGGTTAAAGATATCACTTGTCCAAGGTTATACAGGGAGCCACGAGCAGGTATTGAAACCTGGTTCCCTGAATCAAATTGCAGTGTTTTTCACAGTAAAAATAATCTTGTACTTTTTATAGGTATAAAAGAGAAACTAGATCCCAAATTTAACTTCCCCCTATTCTCTTATTTTCATTTCCCATATCCTTCTTATACCTAACTGTCTTGTATATTCGTATTGGGTAGAGACTCGGTTAAAAAAATAAGAGTGAGAAGAGAATCTCTGATATCTGTTTTTATTGTATTCTACCAGAAATTTTTGTTTACCCTAGGAAACAATTACCCTGAAAAATTGCCTAAGTCTGCTTAATGTCTAGCATAGTCATCATCATCAGATTTATATGGCTTTTGAAGGTATGCAGATTCCTTCATATATAATAGCTCATTTGATCCTCATAACAAACCTGTGATGGAGGTGCTATTATTGTCATCCCTATTTGACAGGTGAAGAAATAGCCTCAGAAAAGTTAAGAAACTTGCCTGGCACCACACAGCTAAACGAGTCTGCAGGGGTCCAGAGTTCAGCAGTCTGTCCACTATTCCATGCTGCTTCCATGGTGCAATGAGTGGAATGGGTGCTTAATAATGGTTGAGTTGAACAGCAAAGTGGAAACACTAGACAGGACATTAAAGAATTCTGCCCATAACTAGTTGTGGGATTTGGGGCAAATCCTGTCACCTCCCTTGATAGCAATTTCCTATTCTTTATAATGAAGAAGTTGGAGTAAAGGAATCTTAAGTTCTACTTTTGATGTTTTGTTCTCTGAGATACAGTTTTCTCATCTGTTAAATGAAGTGTTGGACAATCTTTGTTTTCTATTGTAATTTGATAGATTTTTCTTTTCACCATATTTTTATATTAGAATTTTGTACATGTACTATATTTCCATATTACATTGTGAATTCTGTGAAGACAGAACCTATTTTAGTTAATCTTTGTATCTCTGAGTGCTTGCCATATAACTCTTTAGTTATTAGGTACTTAATGTGGAAATTGACTATAGAGACTCTAGTAAAGTGCTTTGGTGGTTGGAGTTGGCAGCACACTGGTTTGTGACGGCCTTCCCTTCCCTCTTTTACTCTGCCTGTCAGCCAGTTAGACAGCTAGCATTTATTAAGACATTTCTATATGCCAGGCACAGTGCTAAGTAAGCCTTGGAGATAGAAAGGCAAAAAACTCTCCTCCCAGGAAGCTTATGGCCTAATGGGGGAGAAAACATACAGACAACTACATAGAAATGAGATAATATGCAGGACAGATTAGTGATAGTCTCAGAATAGAAGGTGCTGAGGTTTAAGAAGACTGTGAAAAACTTCTCATAGAAGGTGGGAATTTAGCTGAGACTTAGGAAAGCATTAGGTAGACGGGGAAGGGCATAAGTATATATAATATCTACTCTGTGCTAGGCATGGTTAAATGCTCTTACAATATCTTATTTGATCCTCACAGCAGCTCTGGGTTATCATTATCTTCATTTTACAATTGAGGAAGTTGAGGCAGACAGCCGTTAAGTGACTTGGTAAGTCACTAGGTCACTTAAGTCACCCAGCTAGAGCCAGTTCCAGACATGGAAACAACAGTGAAAATAGTCAGGAGATGGAGTGTCATGTTTGAGGAACAGTAAGGTAGCCATTGTCGCTGGATTGCAGAGTATTTAGAGAGGGAAGTAGGGTATAAAGAAATTGGAAAGGTAGGAAGGGGCCAGGGTACAAAGGGTTTGGAGGTTCAAACAGATCATTTTATATTTGATCCTGGAGGTGACAGGGAGCTGCTAGAGTACTGAAGAAGGGGGTGATATGATCATATCTGCCCTTTAGGGAGATCAGTTTTACAGCTAAGTGGACAATGGACTGCATTGAGGATCTTAGATTAGAGGTAAGCAAGGAGACCCACCAGCAGGCTGTTGTAATAGTCCAGGTATGTGGTGGGCCTCCTGAATCAGGGTTGTATCAGTACCAGCAGAGAGAAGGGGATATGTAGAAAGGACATGACTTGACAACTGATTGACTATGCGATGTGAGTTTGGGACTGTGGGACTGTGGCAGGATGCTGTATTCTTTTTCTTACAGGGATAGAAGCCATTCAGAACTGTAGGATAGTGAAGTTGGTAACAATTGAGTTGGGGAAAGGATAGGAACTTGCTTTGTCCATGATCTACCAATTTGTAAGTGCTTTCATATGAGTAGAAATGTAGTCTTCTTGTAGGTAGAAATATGGCCTTCAGTTGGCTTTGTGATTAGGAGTAGAAATTTAAAATTCATTGTTCAGGTAGAATGCATTTTCTTTGAATGTTGCCTTTTTGTGGTAGTGTAAGAAGATTGTTTGAGAAGCTTTAAAAGAGGTGAGCAGGACACAGGTTTATACTGTAGCAGAGAGCTCTTGCCTCCTGTGGTAAATTGAGGTCCTTTCTACTCTTCTGTTAAGCATGCTTGTATTTTCCTTGAATGTATTTTTTCCCCGAGATCCTAGGACTAATTGGTCTGTTACTTTTGCAGAAAGATAGAGCCATGTGATAGAGGAGTGAGGTAAAAGTACCTTAATGATTGGACAAACAGGACTGCTTTCCTCTTGCGAACAAGCTGGTTAAATAACCTGTACTTATTCTGAGAACTGTCTGATTTTCATGGACTAAGACGGCCATGATGTGGTCTGTATATGTAGTTTGCTGCAATAGGATGGAGGCTCCAGGAATGATCCCTTCTGACCCTGTTGGCTACATAGGTGTAAGGTTGTTGGGAGGTAGAGGTCTCTGACCAGGATCTTTTTTTCATATATGGTCCATAACTTAGGTGTAGACTGGTTTGTTTTTTTTTTGACTCAGAGAAAGACTTGGAAACCAAGAGGTAAAAATTTCTAGATTTTACAAACTGTTGAATGATAGAAGAAGCAAAGGCACCATCCTGTTAATTGGAGCGAGGGTGGGGGAAGAAGAATTACTGTTGAGATTTTGTTGAGGAGGAATTAAGACAGTGATGTGACAGAAACATGTTGGAGTTGCTTTTCTTGATAGAAGAAACCTCTGTTTTGGACCAGGTGATTGAAGATTTGAAAGCTATATGCAGGTGTATATTTTCCCTGTTTCTGTGGGCTTTGATTATTTTTTGTGCCTGAAATAAAAGTGTAAACTCTACCTATCAGTCTTCACTTGATTTCCTATTAAGATGTTTTTCTATGTATGTTTTCCTGTGGTTGCAGCACATAGATTGCTTTTGTAACACTGGAGTGAATCTGCCTTGGTTTTTCACTTACCAGAAGGATTTGATAGATAGCAATTTCTTTGATCTCTTGCTTTTGGTGTGGAGAGTTAAAATAAAGAGTAGCTACAGAATTCACTCTTTTCCACACGTCCTTCCTGCCATTGCTTCTGCTCACTTATAACATATAGAAAAGGGGCAGGAGTGCGTCTGTACTTAGTACAATATTGGTGTCTCTCTTCATTAGGACTTTTATGGTATTGTCAGCATTTGCCAAACAAAATTTAAATTTCCTTGTGAGTAGCTTTAGTGGAGGTTTTTTCTCAGTGCATAGTAGTTTAAAGTGCTGACCATAATTTAATTCCCTTTAGTTTTCAGGAGTTGTAGCTTTTGTATCTTGGAGGTGCTATTCAGCAAACATGCTAAAAACCTACTATGTTCAAGGTGCTGAGCTGGGGAGATAAAAAGATAAATGAGAAAACATCTGACAATCTCAAATACATATATCCAGGCCTTTTTGAACTCCAGTCTCTCATCACAAAATCTCCTTTTTGACATTTCCAGTTGAATATTCCATCAATAACTCAAACTCAACATGTTTAAAATGGAGCTCATTATCTTCCTCTCAGAATCAGCCCTTCTACCTTAACAACTGTTTTCTATTGAGGGTATCCTTCGTTTCATCTGATATTGGAGTCATTCTTGACTTTTTCTTCCTCCCTGCACCCTGATCCAATCAGTTAATTGTCAGATCTCTTGGATTCTATCTCCACAGAATCTCTCACATCCATCCCATCTTCTCTACTCATGTAGCCACTTCCATAATTCAGTCCCCAGTCTCTTTTTCTTAAGGCTATTACACTAGCTTTCTAGTTTCACCTGTGCTTGTTTATTCTCTATCCCAGCTACTCTCTCTACACAGCTGCAAAAACAGTCTTTTAGAGTCTGATCATGTCACTTTCCTCTTCAAAAGCTATCTATGTCTCCTTGTTATTTCTAGCATAAAATACAAACTCTTCACCCTATCTCCACCATTGTGGCACTTTGTATTTCTCTTAAGTACTTCTCTTCTAATTTGCAGTAGTTACTTTGGTGGGGTTTCACTAGCCTTTTCTCAGTCTATCTTCAGGCCTAACACGGGGCATTGTACACAGAAGGCACTTAGATGTTTGCTCGATTAAATTTTGGTTAAATGAATAATCCTTTTAAGATTTTTATTAGTGCAGCTTTAGAAGATTTTCCTTTCTCCCTTCAACAGATATTTATTAAACATCTGCTATAGGGAAAACATTGTGAATAAATAAGATGAACAAGATAGCTCCTTCAGAGAGCTCACTTTCATAGGAGAGAGAAGTGTACACGAGTAACACGAGAATGTAAAAATATAAGCCAGAGAGGTAAAAAGTTCAGTGAGAGTTCAGAGGAGAGACTACTCACTGGCAGGATTAGAGAAAACTTGATGGAAGAAATGGAATTTGGGATCAGCATTGAAAGATAAGTGAGAAGTGGACAGACAGAGCTTGGCTGTGGAAAAATATTCTCGGTAGGCAGAGAAAACAATGTGAACAAAACAATGGCAGTGGGAAAAGATGGGATGAATTTGGGGAAAGGTAAGTAGTACAGAATTCCACTAGTTAAATTAGATTTAGTAGTGTCTTTTCTTGGGTTACTATATCCTATTTTAGTGATAAGTGACATGAAGATTGATGGGCAGTTAATACATACATACATACACACACAAACACATACACACATTATTTGTCGTGTCCCAATAAACTTAATTGCCAATTTAAAACCCATTTAACAGATGTTGAGAATGGAGAAACTGAGAAGAGAAATGACTTCCTCTTGGTCATATTTGTATGTCTTTCAGAGTTAAGGGCAGCCTTTGACTTCCCTGACTTTTAGTCAGCTCTGCCTGCTCAGATGCTTTCTACTTTTTTCCCCAAGGGAGTTGATGCAAAGGAAAATAAATATTATTCAGAATGACCTAAGGTGGAGAACTCAGTAGAAGTTAGAGCTCATAAATATGCATACCTCTGGCAGCACTGACATGTAAGTTATTGCTTTTGGGTGACTTTGTGGCCTGTAACACCTTATCCTTTATGAACTTCAGTTGGTATTATTAGTAAAAATCAGTCTCAATGCTCAGTGGTCAGTATTGCAATTAAGGGGCAAATGGTCTGTCTGCTCATTCAGGACCTAATTTTAGCTACAGCAAGGAAAGCATCAGTAAGAAGTAGTTCAGTTTAGATAGAACTATCAAAGTCAGGTTTGAGAAGACTAGATTTTTTCACAGTAGTGTAGATGTCCACCTGGTAGAGATGACCTGGGTGTATTTCTGGTTGGGGAAAGGGTCGTGTCTCCGGTCATTTCTAGCTTTAGGATACTATGCTTAAATCTTTTACATTTTTTGAGACAGTAAAACATACATTTGCTTAATAAATTGTTTTGACTTGTCTCTTTCAGTTCTGTTGTTCCTTGACAACTCTTTTCGCCAAAGTTGTGTTGTATGGCTCTTTTGGTTTATTGTGGGAGAGAAAGGCACCCCCAGTTTCTTTTGCTATTTCCTCCCTTGAGAGTCAGACATATGTTTTTTGTTTTTCAGCAGAAAATGGTGTAGAATTGCAGGTTGTGAACATTTGGTGCAGATGGAGTATTTGTAATATTTCACTTATTGTCAGTGAGACTTAATATGATAAATTGCAGTTATGTTTTTCTCACTTAGTTTTCATTTTTAGGAAAAAAGCAGGTGTCAGATGGTATTAAAAATTCCAACTTAATCAGCTTTACATGAGAAAAATTTAATGAACATTAAACTCTAAACCATTTTCAGATGGTATTGTTTGAGGTGGCCAGTCTATAGTATAAACCTGGTCAGGTACATTTTCCTCTATTGCATGCTTGTGTTGCCTAGTGATTAAGGTAACATCTACTTTTCTGTCTTACTTTCTTAAGTAAATTTGTGATATGGGAAGGGCCCTTTTTGGGGTAATTTATTTACAACACTTTGCTTACAGATAGAATATAAGGAATCTTGGTAAACATTTAGGAATTTTTGCCTAGTTTAAGATAGCTTATCTCTTAGTATTTATCATTGACAGGATTGCATGGTAGAGAAGCCTATATAATGCTTTAGGACTGATGTTTTAAAAGGGCTTTGTAACCCCTAAACCCTGGGAACATGATTCTTTTCCATTATTTTCTTGTCTCATAATGAAATATTTCTTTTGGTTTCCTAATTCTGTGATTTCCAGTTTTCTTGGTTGGTATTCTTGGAAAAGGCCAATTTTAAATTCGTGCTGTGGAGTAGAATAGAATTGGAATTTGAACTCTAGCCTAGGTCTACTTGTAGATATTTTCTTGGGGAATCCTTGCTCTTTTTCTTCTTTGGTCCAGGGAGCAGTAGAGTAGGAGTAGTTGTTTGAGATGTCCTGGGGTACAGTGAGAGTGTTTGTGACAGTACAGTGCTTCAGAATTTACTCATCACTTCCACCAGACACCTGTGCTGAGAAGCTATAGGACAAGCCCAGGGCTCTAGGTCTAGACTGAGCAAGGTGAGGGATGACCGAGAAGTTCAGGGAATCTGTAGCTGGTTTGTGGAGAGTGATATAATAGAACAGTTTCAGGGGGCTTGTTTCTTATTTTGGCTTTGTCACTTATTAGTTGATGAGTAAGTTGATGCCCAGGGAGGTTAAGGGATCTTGGACGAGTCACTACTGTAAAGACTGTACAAGTATTCTCTATGGTTTTCAATACTTGACTGATCCCAGTTTCCTAATTTGTAAAATTAGATGATTGGATTGGCCAGCTTGTGTTTTTAACCTGGGGTCTATGAACTTTAAAAAACATGTTTTGATAACAGTATTGCAATATAATTGGTTTTCTTTGTAACCCTGTGTATTTTATTTTATGTCTTTAAAAACATTATTCCTAGAAGTAGTCCCTCGGTTTCACCAGAATATCAAAGTGAGCCATGATACAAAAAAAGTTGACAAGCCCCTGGGTTAAATGTAGTAGAATGTCTTCTACTGATAACAGTCTGTGATTCTGTGATTCTTGGTTTGGCTCTTGGTCAAGGGCTCTGGGAAGTGGAGAGATGGGATATTCCAGGATTTTGAGCCATGTTGGTCTTTGTTGTTGCTTTTATTGTAGAATATAGAAGTCTGAGGGTGTGAAGGACAAGCATTTGCCTGTGGAATGAATCACTTGCCACATTGTTTCTATCTCCAGATTAATTAAAGAACATCTTATTTTAAATAACTTTCATCACATCACTTTTCATCACATTCTTCTGCTTAAGAACCTGTAGTGGCTCCCTTTTGTTCCTGCTTAGCATTGAAATGCTTGTGCTTGGTTTTCAGGTTGTCCAAGCTCAGAACTTTTCCTTTTGACCCATTTTCACTGTACTCCAACGTAAAGCATCCACTTCTCTCATTGTTTTCTGCATATAACATGAACCTTTCTATCTCAGCATCTTCGTTCTCCCTACCTAGAATTCTCTACTACCTCAAGCTCTAGCTCAAGCCCCACTTATCTGGAGGTAGTGAATTCTTAATAAGCATTTGTTAAATAACTACTTCAGTCCATAAATTCTTCCCTTTTCCAGATGCCTAGGAATGTAGGAATTACCATATTTAGTGAGGTCTAATATTCACCTAATATTTGGTGTTAACAGTGAAGCTCAGGGGACATGTCTTAGAAGCGTATGATTATCTTATCTTGTAGTCTAAGACTTAGATCAACCTTAAATGTTCACCATTCCTCAGTTTCTCTTAGTAACCATAAATAACTCTGTTGCTGACAAATTTGTTGGAACCATCTTTTAAAATCTTTAGTTCTTGCCATACCACTTCATGGAGTTGAGTTCCACAAAGTTTGTCATCAGAAGATCAAAGATTCAGAGCTGGAAGGGTCCTTAGAAGCCATGTCATTTACAGATGAGCAAACTGAAGGCCAGAGAAACTGAGTCTGAGAATGAGAGGTCATTTGGGTAGTAAGAAAAAGAGACAAGCTTTGAACCGAGGCCCTCTCATTCTAGATCTGGTGCATTCTGCACTGTATCATGGGTAGGCCAGTCATGTATTGGGAGCCAGGAGGAGGAGCCGGACAGCCCTTGCAGTGTATTGGTATCCATGAAAACTAAAAAGCCCTTGAGGATGGTCTCTAGTCCAATGGATGGCTCTTCTGTTTAAGGGGAAGATCAGGGCAAGAATTGTATAGGAGGTGGAGGGGGTGGATTGTGATCTGCTCTGTTGGAGGGAGTGCTTTGGTGGTTAGAGATCCTGGATCCTTTGAAGTATTTATTACATGCATACGTGCATATGTAATGTTGTTCAGTTGTTTCAGTCATGTCCGATTCTTCGTGACGTCTTTTGGGATTTTCTTGGCAAAGGTGCTGCAGTGGTTTGTCCTTTCCTTCTCTGGCTCATTTTATAGATGAGGAGCCGAGGCAGACAGGGTAAGGTAACTTAGGGTCACACAGCTAGTAAGTGTCTAGACCAGATTTGAACTCAGGAAGCTGAGTCTGTGCACAGAGCCCACTTAGCTGCCCACATATATAACTTATACAGGCTCCTAAGCTTGAGGCCTACAAGGGAATTTAGAGCTTATCTAGTCCAACTCCATTATTCTATGGAGTGAGAAACTCAGTTCCCAAGAGATTATACCACATTTTGACATATGTTATTGTATTTTAATTCTAAACCTACCTTCATCAAGTTTCTACTCTCCTACTTCCCACTCCTTCTATAATCCCCCAGAATATTTTATGATTTGGTGAACATGACTAAATTCCTCTTCTCTCATTGATGATATAGATTTTGGTTGTCTTCTCAGTTTTGCAGATCCAGATTGAAGAATTCTATCTTCTTTGTTGTCTTGGAGCATGCCTCCTTATCCTTGGCCAGCTTTTATTGTACTTACCTGAACCTTCTCTAATAATATGTATCTTTCTTGAGATATTTTGACCCCATTTCACACAGTGTTCCATTCCACTTGTGGATACATCACACTTACAGATGAGGATGGGATAATTTGTTTTCTCAGTGACCCTTGTGATGTCAAACATTTCATAGGCCTTTTGGGACAAAACAGCACATTGTTACATCGAACCTCAGTATAATCATTGGGATCTTTCATGCCCTTTCTGTTTTGTGATTAATGGCTCAGAATCCATCATTGTATATAAACAGTAATAACTTGATTTATCCTTAAGCATATTACTTTGCGTTTGCTCCAATTAAAACACATCTGCCATGCTTGTGGCCATTTGCAACAGACTCATAAGGTCTTGTAGTCTATCCCCAGTCTGCTTGATTTTTCATTACTTAGGAGATGTGTCACCCACAGATTTGGGGAGCTGGTGAGTTCCATGCTCTATATAAGTTTCTGAAGAATGCTACTCTACATTTTCCCATCTAGTCTAGTGCCTAGTTAACCCTGCTTTTTTCTTTCCTGTTTTTAGACAATATCCTCAGCAGTTTCTGTACCCTCTCAAAATTCCCCAAACTCTACAACCTCTTGGTTATTCCATTTTTGTATTAGCTTTGGTGTGGAATCTTGTTATGGCTTCTGGAAAGTATTGATTTGATTATGTTCACCTCTGTTTGCCTCGGTGGACCTTTGATAACTGGTCAGATGGTAGGCATGATTTTACTGAACAAGACTGGTGCTGCGTTGAGGGCACTGGAGTCTCTTAGAGTGGCTTCTTCCTGCTCACTGATTCTGTGTCTATATCATTAGTGCCTTTTTACTCTTTTATTTGAGTTTGGTGATCATCTCTTTAATTATGCTGTAACAGCTTGTCCAGTCTAGAAGTCAGGCTTATTGGTTGGTAATTCTGGCATTTCCTTTTGTTACCGTTTTCATCATTGGGTAGTTCATTGTCAGCGCATGGTAGCCATTTGTAACAGGAGAGCATACATTTTGGCTGACAGGTGCTTTCTCCCTGTACCTTGAGCACTCTGAGTGGATGTAATGGTGTTCAAATGATTGATGTACCTTTTTAAAAAATTTTTTTTTTGGTGAATGAGTTTGTCTATCATTTTGGGACAGAAGGAATTTCTTTGATTTCCTTCTGGGTAAAGCCTCCTTTGGTTCTTGTGCTTACTCTTAGTACCTTTCAGTGAATATAACACTGAAGTGCTCTCTAGTTATTTTGTGTTTATTAAGTGCCCAGGAGAACACAGTTACAGCAGATAGAAAGTTTCAGTAACAGTCTCTGAGCTAACTATCTTAAGGGTATGACAGAAGCAGGTAACTAATTGTCACTGTGGATGCACAAACACTATGTGTGAAGTCCTGGGGAGGAGTTTCTTGTTACCAGAATGGTATGAGTACCCCGGAGGACTTGGGGAAGAGACAATCCTTTGAATGGGCTTTAGAGATTAGGCAGAGTCAACAGGCAAAGAAGGGGTGAGAGATTCTTTTAGGTATAGGGAAAAGTGAAGACAGGGAGTGCAGTTTAGGTAGATCATAGAACTGTGGATTTATAGTTGGAAGGGACCATGGGCCTCTCATTTTACCCTCTCATTTTACAGACAAGGAAATGGAGGCCCAGAGAGCTTGAACAAGGTCACATGGATATCTAATAATGTAATGGAATGGGTATTTGAACACAGGGACTTTGTTTGACTCTAAACCTAGTACTTTGGGGCTAGAACAGAGCAGTTGAATTCAAAGGAATTGAAATGTGGAAGCCACTGAAAATTTTTTGTTTTTCTCTAAAAGTTTTTTTAACTAATAGTTTTAAATGGTATTTTATTTTTTCCAATTATAAGTAAAGACAATTTTTAGCATTCGTTTTTACAGAATTTTGAGTTCCAAATTTTTTGCCTTCCCTTCCCGTCCCTCTCCTTCTCTCTTCCTAAAATGGCAAACAATTTGTTATAGATTATATATATATATATATATATATATATATATACACACACACACATATATATGTATATGTTATTATTGTTAAATATAGAAATAAGCTTTACATAATTGTGTGTGTATATATGTATATATGACTATGTTCATACATACATATATACATACATATATACACATACACAATCATGTAAAGCATATTTCCATATTTAACTAATAATTTTTTTAAACACATCTGTTACTTCCCAGTTTTTTTCTCCTCCATGTACCCTACTTTTAAAAACTGCCTAATAGAGCGACTGTAACTGACAGTACATTTTTGTAGTTTACTGTTTTATTCTTGCTTTAATTTTTAATAATGTAGAGCCTTTATTTTCCATTGTATTTGTTCTGAGTTATTTTTGAATTTGGCACAAGGAATGTCTTGCAAGACATCTGGAAGTATGAGTCTGGACCTTAGAAGCAGAGTGATCACTAGTGATAGAGATTTGGATGTCATTTGCATAGAGATTTTGGGTGAAGCCATAGGAATGAATGAAGTTGCCAAGGAAGAACATGAGGAGGGAAGAAGACCAAAGAGAGCTCCTCGGGCAACACCCAATTTTAAGGGCCAAAGTGGAAGTTAAAGGGGGTAAGGATGAAGAGAAGACCATTGGATTTTGTGATCAGCATATGACATTGATGATCTTTTAGAGGGCAGTTCCAGTAGATTGGCAGGGGGATTTTAAAAAAGCTGTTTTACAAGGGTTTTGAGAATTGGAGACATTGGATATAGATAATATTTTTAAGAAATTCGACTGTGAAAGGGATGAGAAAGATGATCTGGTAGATGGATAAGCTAGGAGGGTAAAGGGAAGACTTTTTCTTTTAAAGAACTGGGGAGACTGTAAGTTTGTTGGCTGATAGAAGTCGGAAGAGAAATATGATTGAAGATACATGAGTAATGGGAGGGTAGCTGCTGGTATAAGGTCTTTCATAGGGTATGAGGGAATGGGATCAAAGGCATGGGTACCATAACTTTTCCTCTTTGACTAGAGGGAAGGAAAATGGATGATGATGCCTAGAAGGGGTGAAGAATAGAATAAGGGAGTTGGAGGAACTCATTGATGCGAATCTTTTTAACGTAGTGGGAGTCTAGGTCATCTGCTGTAATTATTGCTGTTGCATGTGTGGTTGGAGAGAGGGAAGGATTGGGAACTGTTGGAGTGGGGAATAAGTAGAACAGAAATTGTTGTGCATCATAAAGGGCCCAGCTGAGGTTATTCACTATAAATTTAAAATGAGTGAAATCAGCTTAATTTTTATGACTTATTGTGAGTTATTCCTCAACTCTAGTTTAGGAGGAGAGAGGAGGTAACATGGAGGCAAAGTATTCTGGGGGTAATGGCTAGTGAAATAGTAAGGTATTGACTATCAGGTCAAGGCTTGGGTTTAGAGACATGTAAAGTCAGGGTGGGAATAAGAGTATGGATGAATCAGAATAGGGCTGTTTATTAAGAGACGAGATAGAAATCTTGATAAACAGTGAAAAGTAGGTTTTGAGTGGAAGAGATGGGCAAGCTAGAATTAATAAGCATTTGTGTGGTCGTAGTCAACTAGAATTTAGGTTTGTATCCTCTACAATATTCTTTTTGCGTTCCTTAGGAACACAATGCTGACATGAGGATTTATGTAAATTCTTTTTTGTTGATTTTTGGGTGCTGCCTAGGGAATAAATATGCCCAGTCTGATGCTTTTGTTTTGGACCTTTTTTCCTTTTTAATAGCAGCTCTTCACTTAGAGTGGGACTCCGAAGTCCTGGAGTCCCCCTGAGGTATACAAAGATAATGTACCTTGTTATCAAAGAAGTTAGAGTCCAGTAGATGGTAAAAAACATATATATATAGATAAAGAAGAAGGAATAATTTATTTTCACCTATGTCAGAAGTTAGAGAAAGTTTCCTGTAGGAGGTGGTACCAGAGTTGGTCCTTGAAGGGAGTGCCTTCAGCAGTAAGTTAGGGAACCAGAATAGGTACAGCAGGCCTCTTGACAAAATTGTACATTCACTTGAACCAGAGTGAGGGGCGGATGGTTGTCCCTACCCCATAATAACCTTGGGTAGACTTTAGTTGCCAGAGCTTGCCAAGTGTGATAAGGTGAGGTACAGGGAGGTAGCTGACTGTTCTTTCAAGCCAGAAAGCCCTGGCTAGTTGATCTTCTGTGGGTAAGGCACTTACCTTCTAGTGGTGTTTGTGTTATGATGATAATAATAGCTCACAATTTATATGGTGCTTTAAGGATTTGCAAAGCATTTTACGTATAATATTTCATTTGATTGCTCTAACAACCCCATGCGATTGGGTGCTATTATGTTTTTTGTCAGTAGTATTTTCCCCCTAATTACATGTAAAGATGGTTTTTAACATTAATTTTTTTTAATGAGATTTTGAGTTCCAAATTTTTTCTCTGTCCCTCCTTCTCATCACCCCTTCCCAAGATGGCAAGCAGTCTGATACAGGTTATACATGTGCAGTTATGTTAACATATTTCCACACTAGTCATGTTGTGAAAGAAGAAATAGAACAAAAGAGAAAAGTTATACATACGCATACAAAAGGAAAAATAGTATATTTCAATCTGCATTCACTCTGTAATTCTTTTGCGGATGTGACTAGCATTTTCTGTCATGAGTCTTTTGAAATTGTTTTGGATCATGTATTGATGAGAAGAGCTAAGTCAGTCATAGCTGATCATCACACAGTGTTGCTGTTACTGTGTACAATGTTCTTCTGGTTCTGCTTACTTCATTTTGTATCAGTTCATGTAAGTCCTTCCAGGTTTTTCTGAAATCTGCCTGTTCATCATTTCTTATGGAACAATAGTATTCCATTACATTACTATACCATAGCTTGTTCAGCCATTCCCCAATTGATGAGCATCTCCTTAATTTCTAATTCTTTGCCACCACAAAAAGAGCTGCTATAAATATTTTTGTACATGTAGGCTTTTTCCCCCTTTTTATGATCTCTTTGGGATAAAGACCTAGTGGTGGCAATGACAGATCAAACAGTATGCCCAGATTGCCCTGGGGGTGTTGTTCCCATTAGTGTCCCAATTTGTCCACATCTCCAACATTGGTCATTTCCCTTTCAGCCAATCTGATAGGTGTGAGATGGTACCTCAGAGTTGTTTTAATTTGCATTTCTCTACTCTATAGTGATTTAGAACATTTTTTCATATGCTCTAGATAGCTTTAATTTCTTCATCTTAAAACTGCCTATTCATATCCTTTGACCATTTATCAACTGGGGAATAACTTGTATTTTTTAAAAAATTACTTATATTTAATATTTTATTTTCCTCCAGTTACATGTAAAATCATTTTTAACATTTGTTTTTAAAACTTTGAATTTCAAATTCTGTCCCTTCCTCCCTCTCCAACCCACCTCTTTGAGAAGGCAAGCAGTTCGATATAGGTTATATATTTGTGAATGACTTGTATTTTTATACATTTGGCTTCTTTATATATTAGAGGAATGAGGTCTCTATCAGAAACATGTGCTCTAAAAATTGTTTCAATTGGATGCTATTAGTCTGGGTATACAGATGAGGAAAATTGAGACCAAGAGACATAAAGGGATTTGCCCATGGCTGCGCTGCTAGTAAGTGATTAAGCAGAATTTGAATCCAGGTTTCAGTACTCTTTCCACTATGTGACCTCTCTGGGATACTGGTAAGAATACGGTAGTGATTTCCTTGAAAGCAAGTATGAAATACTAGACTTCCCTATGGAAGGTGAAGGGAATCTGCCAACATATTTATGGATGTTTGGGGGGTTTTAACTCAGATCAAAAATGAGCTATCTCAACTCAGGTTATTTCCCCCCAAATCTTTTAAATCTCAAGATATTTTTAATTCTAAAAGAAGAAAAGAATCCCCTTTCTTGTAGCCATGAATATCAAGGAGAAGTTTTAATTTTGCAAACAACCAAAGCTAATGAATTATAACATTAATTGAGTGAAATTCACTGGATTGTCTCTTAGGACTTTCTTCTAGACCTTTTGATGGAATTTCTTCTTCTTTTTTTTTTTTTTAATTACTCTTGTGTATAAGATGGAGTATCTGGGCTCTTGAGTCCCACTGAGAGCTATTATCCTGTATGCAATAATTACTAGAAATATTACTCCTGGGCAGGTGAGCCCTTTCATAGCCCAGAGACCAGTAGGCTTTTTCTATTCATTTAACACCCAAGTCATCTTGTTAAACTATTCTCTTGTGAAAGCTTTAAAAAATACCTAGTCACTTTTGAGACTGACTTCTTTATCAGGACCTGAGTATAGTAATTAATTTTTATTTTACTCTTAATTAAGTAAGCCTGACCACTTTCATTATCCTGGTTATAGCCTCTGAGGTATGACTTTCTGTACCTAGAAAAGGGGCTTCTATTACTTATGGTCTGAGTTAGTTGGTTTTTAGGTTTGTTTTTTTTTTTACACTTTATTTTTATATTTTTATTTTTTTAAATTTTAACTTTTATTTATTTTAGTTTATATCATTTATTTCCACGAGATTATGAGTTACAAATTTTCTCTCCATCTTTCCCTACCCACCACCCCAAAACAGCCATCCCATTGTATAACCCCTCCCCCAATCTATTCTCTCCTATGTCCTTCCCCTCGCCCCTCTGACTTTACGGTAGGGCAGGATGGATCTCCCTACCACAGTGCCTGTGTATCTTAA
>CM053585.1:460220936-460237391 GCA_028646515.1 Pseudochirops corinnae
GGTCCTCCCGGCTGCTGTAGCTCTCAGGAAGATGCTGGGACTCTTCCTATTTACTTCTGGCTGACTGGATAGTGAAGACTCCAGAACCGAGGCCCAAGACGGCAATCCAGATCCAGGCAGCTCAACACGAGAGCTCTTGGCCTGAGAACAATCGCTCAGTCCCCCTGCCGTCTGCAGGCCGCGGGTGGGAAACTACAACGCGGAGGCGGGTGCAAAACCTCTGCCTTTTGCTTTTCCGTTCTGGAGGCCTTTTTTTCTCCCCCTTTCGCAATTCCCACTTAGCTAATTCTGAACGCTGCTTGCAGCTGCTGCTAATCTGCTCACCAGAGAGGCTCCTCCGTTCCTCCTGTCCAGCCGCCCCCGGGGCACAGCCGCGGCTTCAGGGCAGGCTGGTTTCAGTTCGCAGTGCTGATATGGTTCCTCATAGCCGAGCTGACTTTAGTGGGAAATATCTTTGTGTGCGTTTTGGAGTTCTAGGATTGGTTTAGAGTCCTATTTTATGGGTATTTTGGGGTGGCTATGTGAGAGCTGCGATATGTTGCTGCTGCTACGCCGCCATCTTGGCTCCGCCCCCAGAATACCTTCCTCCCAATTGGTCATCTGACATTCATCTGCCTCTCCAAGCCTTGCCTGCTGGCTGTAGCCTACATTGATATCTCTACTCTTTGAAATCTATTTACACTATTTACACGAATTTTAATACTTATTCACACACTTGATAGTTAAAATCTTTAAAAAAAAAGTTATGTCAGTCTTGTCTCCATGATGAGACTACAAATTCCTTTTTTACTAGGATTGTTTGTTATGCTACTGTTGTTAATCTAGGGTTACACCTAGGATAATAAATTTTGAAGGATTTGTTCAATCAGTGAGTAAATGTTGGGTAGACAGTGCAAGTATACTGCAGGACACTGGGCAAATGGAATGCATCAAGATTAAAAAAATGTTTGTTAATGTCTGGAAGATACTGTGCTACTTGGTGGACACAGAGTTATGTCATGGGCCTTGTTCTTGAGGAGGTTGTATTCTAACAGGTGCTAAAATATGTACATGGATAATTATAATACAAGGAGTAGTATAGTATAGTGTAATGTAGGATAGTAGTGTTGTATAATAAAAGAGGTGAAAAGGAGGAGAAAGCAGAGGAAGAGTTGATTTTCACTTAGGTGGAGAATTAGGAAAGGTTTCATGAAGGTGATGGTACCTGAGTTGGGGTTGAATGAAGTGACATAAACAGCAAGTTAGAGAATCGGATTTATGGATGGCAGAAAAGTGGAATATACATTTAGAAAGGTAAATTAGAATGTGGAGAGCCTTTAGTGCTAGGCTAAGAAGTTTTCACCAGGAGAGTGATGTGCTTAGTTAGGAAGAAGAGTGATTTAGGAAGGTTAATTTGCCACCTTTTATCAAACTGTTTGGAGAGGTAGAGACTGTAGGCAGGAAATCCTGTTAGGATAATGCTATAGTAGTATAGTAAAAGAGTTAATCTAGGTCCTGAATGAGGGAATGGAGATAAAAGGACAAATGTAAGATTATAGGGGTACAGACATGGCGGGGGGAAGGGGAGGGGGAGATATCCAGATGTGTAGAAAGGAATGAGCAGAGACCAGACTGAGAAAAAGAGGGTAGAGTTTGTTTGGTCAAAAGGTAGAATATGCAAGGGAATAGTCCCCTGAAGGCTGAAGAGTTAGGGCTCAGGTATTGGATTGAGGCCGAGATTAAGGATTAGGGAAGGATCTATAAACTTCTCATCAGAATCTGATAGGTTTAAAATGTGGGGCTTTAGATACAAATCAATTGAATTCAACAAACATTTATTATTTTCTATTTCAAGATGCTTTTAAATAGAATGTCCTTAGAGAAAGGATCAATTTAGGAAAGTCAGTCTAATTTAGAAGTGGAGGAATCCTTATAAAGATTGCTGCTGGCCTGAAATCATTATATCTTAATGACAGAAGAGGGATCAATGAGAATACGCCATACATTTTAAAGAAATCTGTCTAGAAATAACTTTTCTGGGAGTATCTGCATAGGGGCTGTATCTAACAGGATTCACATGGGATCAAGATGACCTTTTAATTTGTTTATATCAAGCCCTCATCACCTCTTGCCTAGATTATTAAGCTTCCTATCAGGTCTCTTTGTTGGTAGTCTCTCCCTCTCCAGTTACCCTGAAGGTGGGAACTATGTTTATAGAATTGCTTCTCTGTAATTATAATAGAGGAAGATAGTGGGAAAGGAGAAGAATGAACTGTATTCCCTTTGTTTTGAATATCCAGCTTATTTGGAAGTGGTATTTGTCATTAATTTTTTAGCAGAGCCACTTTCGTCTGTCAGTAAGCATTTATTAAGCACCTGCTGTTTGTCAGGCACTATGGTAAGTCCCAGGGATATGAAGAAAGACAAGAGACAGTCCTTGCCATCAAGGAACTCACAATCTAATAGGGAAACAACAAACAGATATGTAGGAACAAGCTATGTGCAGGATAAATAGGAAATAATTAATGGAGCAAAGACACTGGGATTAAGAAGGATTGGGAAAAGCTTCCTGTAGAAGGTGGAATTTTAGTTGAAACTTACAGGAAGCCAGTGAAACCAGGAGATAGAGGTGAGGAGGGAAAACATTTTAGTCATGGAAGACGACCAGAGAAAATGCTTGTATCTGAGAGATTGAACGTCTTATTCATGGTACAGTAAGGAGTTCAGTGTTATTGGATTGAAGAATATAGGGTGGGCAGTAAGGTGTAGGAAGACTGGAAAGGTAGGAGGGGGGCCTAGATTATGAAGGGCTTTAACTGCTAAACAGATGATTTTTGTACTTGATCCTGGAGGTGATAGGGAGCCGATGGAGTTTATTGGGTAGGAGAGTGACATAGTTAAACCTGATTTAGGAAATCACTTTGGTGCTGAGTGGAGGATGGATTGGAGTGGGGAGAGACTTGAGGCAGGCTGACCTTCCAGCAGACTATTAGTCCAGGTGTTGAGGTGATGAACCAGGGCGGTGGTGTGGCAGTTAGAGGTTAGAAGGAGGTATATTCAAGAAATGTTGCAAAAGTGGAATTACAGACCATGGCAAAAGAGACCTTGATAAAGAGATTCCTAGTGGGAGTTGAACATTGTAGCAAGTAAAGAAAAAATTATTGTGGACCTTTCTTTTTTGTAGATTATTGATGTTGAATACAGTTGTTTTGACATTAAGAAATTACTCTTAAGACAATTCAGGCAGAAAAACTGTAATTTTCCCACTAAGTGTATAAAATAACTCGGGGGAAATGAACACCTTTTATGTCCAATATTCAAGTGAACTAGGATAAACTTGTTAATATTTACATCACTGGTATATTGTAAAGTTCCTTGAACTTGGAGTTGGCTTTTCCTCTGACACTAAAGTTCAATTCAATAATCCTGTTCAGTTTTTAAAAGTATTAATTGCGTTCTTAAGAAAGAAGAAAAGCATCATAGTGTAGTAATAGAGTGGTCAGTTTTCGAGTCAGGAAGGACTGGATGCAAATGCTTCCTCTGATAAGTCCTGGCAAGTCAGTCTGTTGGTGACACAGTCAGGTATCTTAAGATTGGTAGAGGAGTTTCTATATTGAGAGCTCTCCATGTTGATGAAATCATAGAGCTGGATCACTCCTTCTAGCCCCCCAAATGCTTTCTCTGTCCAAGGCATTGGAGGTAAAAAGATAGCTGCAATCAAAAGTGTGCCTAGAACCAGCTGGAACCCTCAAACTGATTTCAGTTTGAACAGATCAGGTTTCGATTTATTGCTTTGTTGATTTTCTAGAGTTAAGAAAGTGATGGAGAAAATGTTAATAGTGTAGGTTAAACTTAAAAGTATCTTGTCTACATTTCTTTTTCTTTTTGGAGAGCCAGGTGTTAAGTATTTACTAGCACACTGCTGGCTGCAATATAAGGCACTGCTCTCAAGTAGTGTACAGTCAGGTCAAGGACAGGTGCAGGGGAGAGAGATGAGAAGCAGCATGAAGCAACCCCTGTAGAAATGCAGCCTGGAAACTTGTCTTGGAGCTGCAGTAATGAAGACCCAGAAAAGAAGATTCTTGGCATCAAAGTCTTTGGCAATTACCTTGAAATAAAAATTTTTATCCTATTTTTTAAAATTTTATGAATGAAAGCTCCTTCAAGGACTCTAATCTTAAATTCCAATCCTTCTAGTGTTGATAAATAGAAATGATATGGAAGAACATGCATTGCCACCTGCTTTGCTGCTGCAACCTAAGGACCACTGTGCTTTTTCATCTTGATTGCAACTAAAACACCTCTTATGTGTTGTCTCTTCTTATAAGAATGTGAATTTCTTGATAGCAGGCACTATCTTGCCTTTCTCTTTATGTCTTAACATAGTGCTTTGCACATATTAAGTGCTTAAGAAATACTTTTTGATTCATTCAAAAAACTAATACAGGGGAAAGTGATATTTATGCTGAGGAGGGGCTGCATTGAATTGTTGAAACTGGAATGTTGAACTTGGATTCATAACACCTAAATCTCCATTGTACCATTTACTGCTTGTATGACCATAGGCAAGTCATTTTGCATTTTGGGATCTTAGTGTTCATTGGGAGGCTGTTGGGAGTTATTGAAAATTTTAAATTAGAAAGTTGCAAAATCATATAGTGATATATTGAGCACCAGAAAGAAGATAAATGTTAAGTTTTACGTTTAGGTTAAAAAAAAAACCACCACACTTTACAAGTATAAGGTTTAAAAAGCATGGGTAGACATTAGTTTATGTATGAAAGAGAAGATCTGCAAGTTTTAGTGGATTGCAAACTTGGTGTAGGAATCAGTAATGCAACATGGTTGTCAGACATGATTACCATACTGTCTCAGACTGCATTAACAAAGACTTGGCTTCCAGAATGGAAATGATGGTTCCATTTGTCTCTACTGATACCACAGGTTAGCCTTTGTGCTCTGCCCTGGTTAGGGCAGACTTGGGTTTGGGAGGAGGAGGTGGAAGGGAGGAGAGTGCTCTTGATAAGTAAAGCATTTGACTATTTTATTTATTTCTGTTTGTTCATTCTACGTACGTTGATGCTGCATATGCTTGTGTATGTACTCGTCCCCTTTAGAATGTAAGCACTTTGTGAGTACGGATTGTTTCGTTTTTTGTTCTTTTATCCCCAGTGCTTAGCACAGGGCCTGGCACCTTTTTTTGTTGAGTCATTTTTCAGTCATTTTTAGTGTTTGACTCTTTAAGACCCCATTTTAAAAATGCCTGGTCAAAGTGAATCAGCCCTAAAAAAAAGGTCTTACTTATTTTATTGATATGTAGAACAGTGGCACTTTGGAGATTCACGACTATTGCAAAGGGCTTCTAACAGCCTACTACTAACAGCTACTAACAGCCAGGGTAGGTTGATACTGCAGGTACTATTAATCCTAATAAAGCTGAGGAAACAGTATAAAGAAGTTAAATAACTAGCCTACAGGTCACATTTGAAAGGCATTTGAAATACTATTATAGATATATTTATCAATATTATTGTCCTAGATTAGCTTTCTACATGGGGTATTACAAGGAAGCTTTGAGGATACCAGGAAAATAGAGCTGTGCCCCTGAATAGCAGATAGGTGGTTACAGCTGCTCATTAGCACTGGCACCACTGCTTTCTCCTTTTTCTAGCTCTAAAGGTTTGATTCCTTATACATCCCTGTAACCTGTTTCTTTGTCAGTTTCTGTTCTAGGGCTGTATTCGAAACAGTATAAACATTTTGCTATTTATTTACTCTCCTACTTATTGTGGTGACATGGTAGTTGGTATAGGATATGGGTTGCAAATCCAATAGATGAGAATTTTGTTTTTAAGAAAAAAAAAAGGTATGAAATATAAGCTGTTCACTAAGGAAAAAAGTGGGATTTGACGTGGGAAAGATAGGGTAGGAGAATGATCGGCGCAGCAGATTAGAGTAAGAAATAGAGAAAGAAGCCATAGCTTTCTCCTTCTCCTCCTCCTGTTGCCTTCCCTCAGTAAGATTTGATGGAATTAAACTGGGTCATTTCTTTTGGCAGGACATCCAGGAAAATTTGTCCAGTCCTCTCAGACTTCATTTGGCTCAGTAGTAGAAATACTAAGAGTAAATAGCTTATCCTCATCTCTCTCCATTTGCCATATACTGACTGAAAATGGCATATTGTATATTTTTAAAATATAAATTTTGTTTATATCTTTTGTTTTTACATTGCCAAATTTTTCTCCTATATCCCTCTCTCTGAGTTTTCACATATAACAAAATTTTTTATACTTGAAAGAGTTTCTTTACTGCAGCTTTTGGGAACTCCTGGTTGAGAAACTCCTAGTTAGGAAGGGCATAATAATTAAAAGTAATAACAGCAAACTCATGGCATTGTTGATTTGCAAATTCATAGAATCAGAGTTGGAGTACCTTGGAGTTAATTTAGTCCAGTCTCCTGACCAGTCCCCAAACTCTTTTTGTAGAATCTTCCACTCGAACTTTTATGAGCTCTGTAATGATGGTATGTTTTGGCTTTGGACAGTTGGAGCAAGTATGGACTTTATAATTACAGAAATGTTAAGCAAAAAATGTCAGGAAAACTTTGACTGGTGGATTAGAGAATAGGTTGAATCACTTATGGAATTTTAGAGTTGGAAGTGGTTTTAGAGGACATTTTCTCCCTCCTATCTTCACTGGGTATCTGAGCTCTGTCTTATTTTTTAGATTGAAGTTTTTTTGATACCTTTTATTTTTATATCATACTCATTTCCTGATATCTTCCTCTTTCTTTTTTAACAAAGAAAAACAGTTAAGCAAAATCAATTAGCTTAGTGACTAGGTCTTACAAGATATGCAGCATTTTGTGGCCACAGACCCTCACTTTTCTAAGAAATGGAAGGAGTTTGATTTCTTCCTTTCTTTTCCAGGGTCAAGTTTGGGCATAGTAATTTTACAACATTCTGCTTTGTTCTGATTTTATAGTCATTGGGGTCAAATCCAGTCTGAGATACTAGCTGTGTGTAGCCCTGGGAAGTCATTAAGTGCTATTTCCCTCAGTTTCTTCATCTGTAAAATGGTGCTAGTAATAACCACCAGGGTTGTTATGAGCTTAAAATAGATAATTAAAGCACTCTCCAAAAATTACAGTACTAGAGAACTGCTAGTGGTGATGATGATGATTTTTGATGATTGTACAGTCAATCCTCAACTTTCATGTGTTCCTAGAAAAACATGCTAAAGTAAAAAACCACAAAAGTTGATACATTGAACCTCTATGAAATAGGGAGTTAGTTCCCATGACCACCAAAAGCTGTAATCTTTCTCTAGAGATTACTGACAATACATTTTTCTTTAATAATTTATTTTTTTCAATTGCATGTAAAAACAGCTTTTAACATTTGTTTTTTAAAATTTTAAGTTCCAAATTCTATCCCTTTCTCCTTCTCCTCCCCCTCATTGAGAAGGCAGTTTGTTAAAGGTTACACATGTACAGTCATGCAAAACATATTTCCATATTAGTCATGTTGTGAAAGAAAACACAGACCAAAAAAAGAAAACCCAAGAAAGATAGCTTTTTTTAAAAAAGTATGCTTTGATCTGCCTTCAGCTTCCATTAGTTCTTTCACTGGACATGGATAGCATTTGTCATCATATGTCCTTTGGAATTATCTTGAATCATTATATTGCTGAGAATAGCTAAGTCATTCATAGTTGATCTTCTTGCAAGGTTGCTGTTAACTGTGTACAGTTGTCTCCTGGTTCTGTTCACTTTACTTTGCATGAATTCATATAGGTCTTTCCAAGTTTTTCTGAGACTGTCCTGCTCATAGTTTCTTATAGCACAACAGTATTCCATCGTAGGCACATACCATAGTTTGTTCAACTATACCCCAGTTGTTGGCCACGCCCTCAATTTCCAGTTCTTTGCCACCACAAAAAGAGTTGCTTTAAATATTTTTGTACATATAGGTCCTTTTCGTTTTTGTTTTTTATGTCTTTGGAATATAGACCTAGTAGTGGTATTGCTGGGTGTCAAAGGGTGTGTATAGTTTTATAGCCCTTTGGGCATAGTTACAAATTGCTCTCCAGAATGGTTCCATCAGTTCACAACTCCATCAGAAGTGCATTAGTGTCTCAGTTTTCCCACATTACTTCCAAGAACCCCTAGGAAAAAAAAAAAGAAAGGGGGAGGGAACCTGCCATCTCTAATCTTCCTTTTGACTCTGTGGTTGAACTGTTCTCTGATAAAAAAGCATATGCCTTGGGCTGAATCCCCAGCCCCCAGTCCAGGTTTGAACTCCCACTCCGGGTGACTTGGCCTGGAGTTCTGCTATCTGTGGGCCAGAAAGTAGGCGGGGAATAAGGGTGGGAATTGACCACCATCTGGTTTACCCACAAACTTTTCCATTTTTTTTTTCAATTCTCTCATCATGCACTTGAAAGGTTACTTTAGTATTTCCTGGAGTGGATTCACAAACACTTTTATGAATACTTTTCTCCTTTTTGTGGATATAAACTTGGGCATTGTACTTCTCGATTTTTTTTCTCCCTCTACTGTGCATAGCCCTCAAACAGAAACGTAAAAATGAGGTCACTAACAAAATCACTGGGATGCTTGAAGTTGCCAAAGTCAAATGCACGAATGTGGAGGATTTGACTGTATTTTTTTTCTGGTTTTGAGAGCTTTATTCACCTGTCTTCCTTCCCCTTCTCTTCTTTCCCTTCCCTTCTGTCCTTCCGTCCCTTTTTTCCTTCCTTCCTTGCTCTTGCCATCAGGCACCTTGTATACTACCCTGAGTGACTTGCCAAGGCTCACATAGTAAGCATGTGTTGGAGGTGGATTTGAACTTATGTCTTCCTGACTCCAAGGCCTGCTCTCTGTTTGTTCTGCTATGTTGCTCTTGTTCTGCTGACTTCCCATATTTCTCTGAATTAGGAAATTACTTGTCATTTCTTATAGTACAGTGATTTTCCATTATATTCACATACCACAATTTGTTCAGTTATTCCCTAGTTGGAGTGTGCCTATTTTGTTTCCGTTTTGCTACCGCCAAAAGTGCTGCTATAGATATTTTTTATTTATAGGACTTTTCTGTCTTTGATCTTCTTAGGGAGTGTGTCTAATGGGGAGCTCAGAGTCAAAGTTTTTGCATAGTTTAGTGACTTTTCTTTGAATAATTCCAAATTACTTTCCTTAATACTGGTGCTTAGATCAGTTTACACTTACTCTAGCAATGTATTGGTATGTCTATCTGCAGCCATTCTAACATTGATAAATTCTGTTTTTGTCATCTTTGTTAATTTGCTGAGTGTAAAGTGAAAGAGTCATTTAGATTTGGATTTCCCTTATTTAGTGATTTAGAGAAATCTTTCATATATGTATTTATCATTTTTCATTTTTTTGAGAATTGTTTGTATTTGTTGACCATTTGTTACTAACTGTGTAACCCCTTAAATTCTTCAGGTCACTATTTCTTCCACATTAAAATGGAGTTAGTTCATGCCATGTCCACCTCCATAAGTTGTTGCAAACATCAAATGAGAAAATGTACATAAAGCACTTTGCAAACTAAAAAGCACTAGGTAAATGGTAATATTTTTATTTTCTTGTGCAGAGCTCTTGATTTATGTTCCATCTAAAGCTACTGTCTTAGCAGTTAACTCAGTGAAGATGAACATGGGTGGACATTACAATGCATAGAGTAGTTGACCTGAAATCAGGTAGATTTGAGTTCAGATGTGACCTCAGGCACTTACTAACATGTGACCCTGGTCATTAAATCTCTATTTGCCTTAGTTTCCTCTGTTGTAAAATGGGGATAATAGCAGTACCTACCTAATAAATGATTGTTTCCTTAGTGGCTGGGTGGATATTTTAAATAATGAGAAGGATTTCAGGTTTATATTATTCATCTTTGGTTCCCAGAATGATGTCCATCTTGGTCTTCCATTTTTTCTTTTCTCCTCTATCTTGGCCTGTCTCCTTGTGAATAAAAATGAATAGCTGCTTAGATGACCCCTAATTATGCCTTTGTGATTTTGAGGAATTCCCCCCCTGCCATTGGAACTCTCCAGTCTTAGAGTAGCTGTCATATCATCTTCCTGTTTTTCTCAAATCTGAGTCTTTGTTCATGCTCCTGGATGTCTTTCTGAATCTTTGGCCTTGGGACTAATATACCGCCTTTTGTATAGCAGGTTGGCAGCAAATATTTATTGGTATATTAAGTTATAACCCATGAATACATTACTGTTTGTTGGATTATGGCTCAGTGAATTTTGTCTGTTGTAACTGCCTTGCTACCATCTGGAAAGAAGCTTTTTTCCCTAGTCTATTTAACTAGTGGGTTATTACAGATATTATGTTGATAGTATAATTTTAATATGATAGGCAGAGTGGTATAAGGGCAGAGATGGGTTTGGAATCAGGAAGATGAGTTCAGATCTAATCTTGGACACCTGCTTATTGTTTAATCCGTCTGTGTCCCAGGCATCTCTTCAGGACTCTTAAGTTGCCCTCTACCTGCTGGAAGGGGGGGTTTCCTGTATCACTGAAATCTGTCCCCTCCCTCCAAAAACTTTAAAAGAGAAAATTATAAGCCCCTCATGCTTCTCTTTAAAAATAATAGTAGAAAAAGGACTCTGCCTGGAAGTAGGGAGACTTAAGGTCTATTCTTGGCTTTGCTACTAATAAACTAAGTTTCTCGGACAATAATCTTTATGAACCTCAATTTTTTTTTAATAGTTAAGTTAGAGGATTGAACTAGGACAGGCTTATAATGTCCTTTCTAGCTTTAAAATTTGATCATTCAAAAATTGGGATGATATTTGTATAAAGATTCAAAAATTGGGACGATATTTGTATAAAGCAGAACGAAATTGAGGGAGTCAGTAGCTTTGCATCTCTGCACTGTCAGAATGCAGACCAGTGTATTGAAGAAGTGGGAAATTGTGCTTTGGAGTGCCATGCCCTTTTTTATTTTAGATGAATGCTGGTTTTTCAAAGTTCGGCAAGGCCCTTGCTTTTTGAGACCAGCTGCCTGCCTAAAGGAAATGTGTAGTTGGCAGGCATCCTGGGAAAAACCTCCTGGGCCACATATCTTAACCTCTTTCAGCATTGCCCATTTCTTGTCTAGATAAATTTTAAATTCTCAAGGGATGGTGCTTCCCTGTGGAGATGACTGCTGACTGCCAGGAAGCCTTTTCCTGATGCATTCTAAAACCTATCTTCTCCCTTCTGACCCCCCTTCCCATTTAGTTTCACTCCATTACTTTTTATCCATCTTTTTTACTTGCTCTTTTCCTAGTCAACATCTAATTCATTATTGTGTCTAGCACCTCATCACACTGTTGTTTTTTTCCTGACCTCTAATAACACCTTCCCCATCCTCCCAACCTAATTTCTGTGACTGGATTTGAACTCAATGACCTAATAAAAATCTTGCTTGTTTCTAGTCTTGGCACAGTGACTTAGTTCATATAGCTCCATTATGGGAGGTACTAGCTTCCAAATTGCGTTGTAGAATTTTTTTGGTTCACTATCTCTGTGATATCTTTAATTTGTAGTGGTTTTCACGGTTCCTTTCTTCTGTGATATGGTTAAAAAAAAAAAAAGATGGTGCTTCAGTCAAAGAACTCTCTTGTTTCTAAAAATTTATCTTATTTCTTGGCATTGTTATCCTTCCTGATACTTTTAGATTTCATTTGTATCATTACTTCCTTCTTCCTCATGACTTCCTTCTCAACACTTATTAAAAATATGTAATTTTAAACTAGCCATCTATCTTCCAGGACCCTCTTGACCTTTGCTTTTAGCTTTCTGAGTTAGTCAGTTGGTTTCCTTTACTGCTTAGCATCTCAACCTCTTATCCTGTATACTCTGATAAACAATTTCTCGTTGCTTTTTCTTTTGATACAGCTTGGGCCACCATGCTGTTTTCCATCTGCATTCTCTCTTTTCACATCACTTTTAAGTATTTGCTTTCATTCACATTCTTTTGACCGTGGCTTCCTATCTAGCAGATACTTTATGTATATCTTAGGCTAACTGCCCTTGTGGACCTTAAAGATGGCAGCCTCAGATTTTATAGATGCTAATTGGATGACATTTGAAGTTGAGAGGAAAAATTAGCCTGTTTAAGCCTGTTAAGGGACACTGCCCTTACAACTAGAGCATTAGCTTTTTTTATTTCAATAAAGCTAGTGTTTGTGTGGTTTGCTATGGAAGAACAAAGTTACCAAATGGCCAGTATTAGGGTGTTGGAGACTTGTAACAATTAAGTAATTTATCATAACTTAAAGAGCATTGTCTCTCAGATTTTCTTTCTTCTGGATAGCAAAGCGTCTGCCTAGTGTGTGCTTTAATGAAGTAAAGTGTTTTCTAGTCAGCATCCTTTGGTTTTGGACATCCCCATTGGCTTTTGTAAATTATCAGATGTATCCTGAAATTAGGTCCCTTGAATTGTATCACTCTCATTCATCACTTATTGGCGCAGCTGAGAAGTTTGTCCTTCATAACCTTGGGCAGACTGACTTGATGGGGCAGCTAGGTTTCATAGATATATAGTTGTATCAGGTAGGGCAAGCTGGTTTTCCAGAGTACATAATTTTTCTCTTAGTAAAATTAGTTAAAACAGTTGCCATATGAGATGCTCTCTGTGTGCTATAAATTAGCAAGGATAATTACTGCAGCTATGAAAGCTTGAAGCATGAGTTGGTAAAGCTTTGATAGTGGGATTGTTCTGGGACAGTACTTTGTCCAATTCAGTGATACTCTTTTGAAATTAGTGTCCTCTCTACGCTGATGTCAAAACATCTCATGACCATTATCAAAAGGGCTAACGAACATATGGGGAGATATTTCAGAGAGGACAAATAACTTTTCCAGGTAGCCAATTTAGATGTAGCCTGGGAATCACACAGATTTGTAAGGCTGTCTCCTCATGTTTGTTTTTTTTTTTTTTACAGGTAATCTGGAATGTTTTTATTGTGCATTCTCCTCATGTTTAAAAGCTGAAAAGTCAGTTTTTTTTTTTTTCTCCAGGTAGTTGGTATCTGTTTTAGAATGAAAGTCAGAGGTGCTTAGCAGGAAGGCATCTATCTATCTAGTCAAGTGAGATTTGTGTGCTATGGCAGGGGTAGCTCCTTGAGGCACTGCCTTTGCTTTTTTTTAGTGCAGTGCCTGGCATGTAGTAAGTGCTTAATAAATTCACGTTGATTGACTGATTGTAGAAGACTCTTTACAGGAACCCTAATTGCAAAGACCTAATGCACTTGAGAGCGATGCTGTTCATGTCCTTTGATCTAGCTATACCACTGCTGAGTGTATACTCAAAAGAGATTAAAGAAAGAGGAAAAGGTCCTTTATGTGCAAAAATATTTTTAGGGGCTCCTTTCTGTGATGGCAAAAAAACCCTGGAAACTAAGAGGATGTCCGACAATGGAGAAATGGTTTGAATATGCTGTGGTGATGGAGAATGAATGAATGATGGAGTACTATTGTGCTTTAAATACATTCACACACTTACTAGCTATGTGAACCTGGTTAAATCACTTAGCCTCTATCTTTTTCCATTACCTCAACTGTAAAATAAGGATAATGAATTGGAGGACCAAATGAGATGATTAATTTTAAATGGTGCTTAGCATAGTGCCTGACACCATATTAGGGTCTAGGGGGCCATCTTCACTTGTTCTGATCAGTAGCTTGACACTGGACCCACATGGCTCCAGAGGAGAAAGTGAAGCTGGTGACCTTGCACAGTCCTCCCCCACTTAAGTATAATTCACTTGCAAGTCATGGCATCACCTTCCTGATGTCATGGTTTTCTTCAAGAATGAATGACATAAAAGGACAAGTAGGTTCTAAATGCAAGCTGTTATTTATTACTAAAACCACTTTACCTTTAGGTGTGGGGGTTTGGAGTTTGCTAGAGGAAGGAGAGCACTCACAGATAACTGGTGCAGTGGAAAGAGAACTGGATTTGGCATCAGTAGGCCAAACTTTTAGGATTGGGTTGACATGAACATGCATGATAAGGCGAAGGGATGAATAAATATTGGCCTGAATCTGGATCTCTTCTCTTTCTTTTGGCTCATCTTCATTATACTCATAAGTATAACTGACATGTCTTAGCCATATATTTGCAACCATTTTCATAACAGTGGAGGTATCCCTGACTTCTGTCTCATTTTGTAGAAATGCTTTTTCTGGTCTGTAATCTTGTATATATGTTGTTCTGAGAGATTAATTCTGTTGTCTCAAGTCTAGACTTTTTAATTTATCTTTTATTTTTCTCTCACAGGTCCTCTCAGGATGTGCTATCATTGTCCGAGGACAGCCACGTGGTGGGCCTCCTCCTGAGAGGCAGATCAACCTCAGCAACATTCGTGCTGGGAACCTGGCTCGACGGGCTGCAGCAGGACAGCCAGATGCAAAGGATATACCAGATGAGGTAGGTGTTTTCTGGGTTCTCCCTATAGGTATTTGGATGTAAGATAGATGCATATCTTGATCATTGTCACTTTTATAATTGTTTGACCCCTTTGCAGAAGTTTTAATAATGATAATTATTAATTAAATAATGATAAGACAAATTTCTCTTTAATTCCATTAATTTAGTTGGTTATTCGTTCTTTGCCTATGGAACAGGGGTGTTTGTAGGTCTTGAACCTTCTCATTTACTCTTCTAGACAGATTTAGTGCTTCTCCAGGGTTCTTTTTAGAACTTTCCACTTTTAAAAGATTTGGAATTCCCTACTTTTGGCATCTGCTAGGCTAGGCTTTCCTAGTCTTTGTAGACCACCAATGATTATAGAAAACTGAAAACCATCTTGGATTCCCTTTCATCCTTTTGAAAGTCCCAGGTTTGAGTCTTTATGTATTCTCACCAACCGCTACTAATTCTCTTTTAAAAATGAAGAAACAAACATTATGGATGCTTTTTGTTTTTAGAATACATTCATTTCTGAATAGATCCATCCCACCTTCCCTATCCAGTGAGCCTTCCTTTGTACCAAAGATTTAAAAAAGAAGACAATTCAACAAAACCAGTTGACCATATTTGACAGCATATGCAGCATTCCACCCTTTATAGCCCTTCATCTCTCCATTGAAACGAGGGATATGCATTTTCTCATCTCTACTCTAGGGCCAATCTTGGTCATTATAATTAATTTACTTTGTTTAGTTTTGTATTCATGTTCTACAGCTTGTTTAGGGCATTTCTCAGGCAGTAGACATGGATATTATTTCCAATTCTTTGTTACCAAAAAAGTATTGCTATGAATGCTTTTTATACATATTGCAAACTTTCTGCCTTTGACTTTTTTAAGGTTTCTTCCTAGTAGTAAGGTCTCTGTCAAAGGGTATGGATATTTTAGTCACTTTGGGGAAGTAGGGGCATAATTCCAAGTTGTTTTCCTAGGATATTTAGATCACTTACAGTTCTATCTGCATGTATTAGTGTGTTTACTTTCTTGCATTCCATCTGACATAGACTGTTCTTTTGTCATCTTTGCCAATTTACTAAATTTGAGGTGAAATTTCAGTCTTTCATGTATTTGTTAATTGTTTGTACTTCTTTTGAGAACTGTCTCTTTATATCCCTCGACCACTTAGGTATTGGGGAATGGCTTTTTGTCTTTTTCATATATATATGTTAATTCTCTCTTGCCTTAGATAATGAACTGTTATCAGAAATATTTGAGGCAAAGGTAGTATCCCTTCTTGTCCTAGCTGAAGTGATTTTGTTTGTGGAAGAGATTTTCAATTTCATGTTATTGGAATTGTCCATTTTATCTTTTGTTATCTACATCCCTTATTTGCTTACTACTTCTCCCCTTAGTCATACTTGTGAAAGGTGCCTCTATCCAGTTTCCTTTAATTTTTTTTTAAATTTTATTTTAGTTTGCATCATTCGTTTCCACGAGATTTTGAGTTACATATTTTCTCCCCATCGTTCCCCTACCCACCACCCTAAAACAGCCATCCCAGTGTATCCCCCCTCCCCCAATCTATTCTCTCCCATGTCTTCCCCCCTCACCCCTCTGACTTTTTGGTACGGCAGGATGGATCTCCCAACCACAGTGCCTGTGTATCTAAAGTTCCAGATGGATTTGGTTAATAATAATAATAATAATTGCATATATATATATATATATATATATATGTATTTAACATTTGATTATAGAACTTTAGATTCTAGATTCTTTCTCTTCCTCCCTCGTCACCCACCCCCACTGGAATGACAAGCAATCAAATACAGGCTGAACATGTGAAATTACACAGAACCTCTCCATTGTGAGCACACTGTGAGTGTCTGATTATATGTCCCTTCTTCCTCTCCTGCCTCCCCAACCACTCTCTACCCTGTCCCTGTCCCTCTACAGAAATGTGAACATTCATCAGCCTTCCCTCCCACCCTGCCCTCCTCTCCATCATTCTACCTCTCATCCCCCTTCCCCCTACTCTTCTGT
>CM053585.1:460237891-460317596 GCA_028646515.1 Pseudochirops corinnae
TTATTGGAATTGTAGTACTATGCCTTTTGTTTGGACCTTGCATATTGAACTGTTTGATATCTCTCATCACTACTAGACTACAATCCATCATCCATCCTGAACCTATTAGGATGAGGGTTCTGAGGGAGAGAATGATAGACCCCTTTAGAGAAGGGGGCAGAGCTCCTGATGAAATAGGAATAATAGGTGAGGATGAGAATGAAATAGCAGATGAATTATATCACCACTGGTGTGGAGAGTTCTAAAACATTATGAAGAAGAGGGGGAACTGAATGGACAGCTTTTTAAGTTGAGAATCTCCAAAAAGGCAGTATTAGAATGCAAATCGGAACTTTCGTTTAGAGTGGGCTAGAAGCAAACCGGTCTCATTTAATTACCGGAATGCAGACCGGAACTTTTGTTTGGGAATAGGTGGGGACGAATAGATAGCGGACCAGAGTTGCCTCTTTACGGAAGATTGTGCGCCCCACCTTTTGCTCAAGCAGAAGCAGAGGATAGTGGGACAGCGGGACGAATTTTTCTTTGTTTAAATTCGCACCAAAACGAGACTCTGCCCCTCCTCCAATGAGAAGTCAGAGACACCTTTGACTTTCCCTGCGCGGAGTCTGTACCCTCACTCTCACCCAATAGAAGTTAGGTAGGACAGAAAGAATGTACCTTTTATGACTTTTTTTATGACTCTCAGGTTTTTTTAAAAGAGGGCTCCTGGAGGGGCTCTTTCTCTTTTTCTTCGGACATGCAGCAGGGAGGGGTCCCTCCCCGCTTCCAGGGTATTTTAAAAGAATAAATATTCCTGTCCAACCGCAAGCGCTCTTCTACCTTCCTTTGATTGGCTAAGTGGGGTTTTCTGACCCACACACCCTGCCCTCCCCCCTTAAAAAAAAGTTGTGGGAGATACAACATTGTATTGTCTAGATGTTATGGAGAAATTTATCATATCTTTATAGTATTACATAGATGTGAATGCATTTTTTATTCATCTAGAGGTAAATTTTGAGGAGCTTCATTACCTGGAAAAGATAGAAATTCTCTAAAATTTAACTTATGTTTTCTAACTCCGAGAGGCTTCAGCAGATAGTTAAATGCTGGCATTAGGACTTAATCAGGTTGCCAACTCCAAGAAGAGGCAGAGTGGAAAGAGCACTTGCTAGTCCAGAAGCCAGGAGGGCTGTGTCTGAGTGCAGGTTTGGAGGCTGACTCTGCAACCACTTCACCTCCTGAGCCTGTGTTTCCTCATCTGTAAAAAATATTTTTCATGCTCAGAGTGGCATTGAAGATGATACTTTGTAAATCCTAAAGCTCTATTTAAATGTTAAGCAATTATTACTGTTACTACTTGTTTTCAATTAAATTAGTCACACGGAATTCAGGCTCAAGTGATTCATGTTATATAAGAAAACTCTGTCCTTCTTTACAGTATCAAAGTATGGAGCAAAAACTTTCATTCTCTAATCCAAACCAGAATGACAAACTAGTAAAACATAGTTTTGGCATATTAACAGATAATATTATTTTAAATGTAATAGTTACTTTTATATTAGATGCCCCAATTCTTTTTCTTTAAAAACCTTTCCTCTCTTTCCTCCTTAATTTTCTTTTAAACATTTTATTTTTATCTTTTGTTTTTATACCACCTTCATTTCTAAATATATTCTTTCTCATCCCTAGTCACCTATGGAACCATTCCTTATAACAAAAAATGAAAAAAGAGGAAAAAAAGCGAGTCAGCAAAATGAACCAGCACAACCCAGTCTAACAGTATATGTTATATTCACTATTGGTGGCCCTCCCTCTCTGCCAAGAAGGAAGGAGGAACAGCAGATAACCTCACAATCACACATTAGTGTATATGCAAGCATGGGGGATATAATTTATTTTATAATATCTATTCTCATGCAGAAGAGAGATGGTTTGGATTAGCACAAAAGCATTTAATTCCCAGATAGTACTTACTTGTACTTTCTCTCCCTCTGTAGCCAGATAGGGAGTGCTCTTTGTGATGGTAGGACATACATGAACTTTGGAGATGTGGCATGTGACTGGATTCTCAGACCTTGTCCAAGACCATATAGCCATTCACTACCTTCAATGACAGCTCTATTTTACAGGTTCCCAAAGCTGTATAGTGCCTGAGTGACTTGACCAAATCGCCACAGAAAAGGACTAGAAGTTTGACTGGCTCATAGTGCATTTTCTAGCCTTTGTAGTCTGCCTCCAAAGAGTTGATATCTGGGAAATAGACTTTTTCTCTGTTAAGGAAAGGATCAAAGCCCATTGCTTTCTGTTATATAGACTAACTAAAAGTTATTTCACTGTGAACAGTGTCAGTGTAATGCCTGATGGCTGTTGGCACCTGACATTGACTAAGCTTAATAATAATGAATACCCCTGTGGCTAGTTGTCCCAGAAATACTGAAGGAAATAAAGCCTACCTGTTCATTTTCCTTTTCCTGGACTTCTAATTTGGAGTAGGAGAGATAAGGGATGAAATCTAAATGGTATTTAAAATACTCCTTTAGTCTTGCTATTTTGGGAATAGCTATTAGTTAGCATTGGAGCCAACTAATATATTACTATATTATTGTCAGGCAGCAATGTTCAGAATCATCCATTTCCTAGATTGCAAAATGTTTTACTTCCTATTCCCTACCTCAGAGTATCTCTGATTTTCTATAGACATATAGTATCACCTCAAATGATGATCTAATGATCTAAAATGTATATATTCTCTTTTGGAATATTTGCTTTTATAGGAATCTTAGGGAGGGTTTACAGTGGGCTATGAGGGCTTGGGGGCAATATGTGTGTATTTATCATTTCTTGACAGAACTAGGATAGATAGTATTGTGAATATAAATCGTTTTGGTTTTTTCCCCCTTTATCATGACCTTGTCTTATCAGTCAGTGCTGTTTCGGTTTATCTAGAATGTTGTTCTCTACCATATTAAAGATTTTTATACCATGATTCCCATGCAAATATCTTTCTTTATTTTTCTGGCTGACAAATTTAAGGGAATATGTAACTCTAAAAGCCTCTTTGATAACATGGAATCACAAATAATATTTTAAGTGTCAGGGTAAAACTTAGGATAAAAGTGAGTTGTTATTTTCCTTTCTGGTTTTAAGGAATGATTCATGGTATTTAAAAGACTAAAAGGAAGTCTTTCATCTTTCTGAGCAGAAGAGTCTCTGAGATGTTGAGGGACTCAGGAATCTTTGGGGTAGAGGTGAGTAAATCCTACAAAAGAACTAGAAGCCCTCGTGCCGTCTGACAGGCAAACTGGAGCCAGTAAATCTGTAGGCCTGAGACTGAGGGCTGTCTTGTTTTATCTCTGCATCATCTGATTTTTGGCTTCTGTAGTTACTCTTAGTTGAAGGCATAAGCTGGAGAAATGCGAAGGAAGTCCTATTGAGTGAAGGCAGACCTTTGATTCCTGGGCCTGGGCAATCCTTTGAGACTTTTGAACAAGTTGTACCATCAGACCATTTTGGGTAACTTCTCTGATTCACCTCCTTGGAAAAATTGTTCTTGAAGAGGAAAGTTAAAGTTATCCAAGCTCTGTTGCTAATGAACATGGGCATGATTGTTGCATTTAACTTCTTTTTTCTCCCCTTTCAGATATGAGTGGGGAAAACATCGCAGAATCTCTGGTGGCAGAAGGCTTAGCATGCCGGAGAGAAGGCATCCGAGCCAATAAGTATGTATGGTTTTTCCTCTTGCCCCCTGGATGTCCCAGAATCTGTTTTAGTTCATATCTGGAAGAGCTTGAAGAGTTGGGTGCTTCTTGACAAGCATGCAGCTGCATGACAGCTTTACTGAAACTGAAGAAAAGGTCCAAGTGGCTGCTGCCATTTCAGATTTTGAGGGAGGATGCCAGTCACTAGCACATAATAGGCTTGTTTTTTACCTCACTGTAGTGTCAACGTGCCATTTTGGGAAGTGAGGTTTAGGGGTGTTGGTAATAATATGAAGGGCAGTGTTGGATTCAGCCTCACTGGTGGTAGAACATCCAGTACAGTGTATTGCAGCTGTATTTGTTTGATACTTTGCCTCATGAGAGGCAAGTGCTGAATTAGTCATTGTTGTGGCCTGAAATGCTGCTTAATCATCCATCTACCACATGACTGTTAGAGTCTTAGAGGCAGCTGTAGACAGATATCTGCTTCAATCATGTTGATTAGACTTAGGAGAAGTTTTATGTGCTTTCCTGTCACCTGTTCCTTGTTACCTCCAATAGCTGTTAAACCTAGTTGAAAAGCTCTTAAATCCTCATAGTGACTTCATCCTCTCTCTGCCCTTGACTGACTGAAGGAGATGTCAGCTTGTGTGTTTATGTAGTGGAGAGGGTGTTGGGGGCTCTGTTTTTGCAAACACGTTTGTGTTCAGGTGGTATTTTTAGAAGCATGCCAAAGTTGATGTCATAGACAATTGCTAGAATGCTTACTTTTGTGGATATTTTTAAGAATGCACATTCTGCCTCTGTGAATGTAGAGTAAATAAACCCCAGAGGACTGCCGAGGTAAAGTTCCAATCCATCTCAAAAATGGAAACTGCTTAAGAAGCACCAAGTCCATATTTCTCCAATGTTGAGTATAGGTCTAAGTGTTTCTCTCTTTAGTGAATGGTTTTGTGTCTTTTTCTTAAGTTGCATTATTTTTGCCCTTTGAGAACTAGAAGATGTTATTTTCCTTTCTGTACCTGCCTCTAGACAGTAGTTCTTAAATTTTTTTGTGTTAGACACCTTTGACTATTTGGTGAAACCTGTGTCCTTTCTCAGTGTTTTAAAATGCATAAAATAAAACATATTGGACTGTAAAAGAAACCATTTATATTGAAAACAATTCTCAAACTTAAAAAAACAAACCAAGCAGGCAAAGAATGTTATAGACTTCGGGTTAAGAACCTCTGCCATGGAACATGAGCTCTAATATAGCTACCTTAGTATGAATTTTCAGGTTGGAAATTTGAGAAGCTTGCTTTACTTGGAAGTTAGTCCCAACTCTGTGCTATGGAGTTGGACACACCAGCTTCCTACTGGGAAAAGTGGGACCTTTACTTGGCCTTGCTCTCCTGTTGGTTTTCTCCTTAGATGTTAGCTTTGAAAGGTCTTTTATTGCACAAAACTTGTTTTAGTCACCAAAAGAGAGATAAGGCATTTGTGTACGTGGACCTTTCTATCTACTTTGTGCTAGACAGTGGGATAGTCTTTGCTGGTTCATTCTAGAATACCTTGGATTTGCAGTGGTGAGGGATGAACATGCTTCAGATCCGGCCAAGTTTCTATTTAGTGCTTAATTGGTGCTAACATAATGAAAATAATAGTATTGTATGTGCCCCTCCAGAACTCTTTGTTCTATAGAATTGTCTGAGGGGTGAAGAGATTCTTAATCTTTCTTTCTCTCCTAGTTCTATATTTTTTTGAATTGAGACTGGGGAGCTATTCTTAATTCGGGTCTTGTTAAAAGGAGTACCTAGCAAGACTCCCAGCTGAATTACTTCTATCCATATTTCTAGATTGTTGAGAGCCCAGGGTACTGAGAAAGAACCGGCATAAAGTAGTGGATAGAAAGCCAACTTGGAGTCATGAAATTCTGGGTGATCTTGGGCATGAGCTAGGCTTTAAGACTGGTAATTGTACAACAGTTCTTGATTCTGGTATTTTCATATCGCAATGAAATCAGAAACAGATTTTTTAAAATGTAGTGAACATAGATGGTGCTATTATTGCTCAGGCCACAATTCATTAAAATGGCCACATTAATTAAAATATTTTTGATTTTAATTATGTTGCTTGACTGGATTAGGTTTGGAATCTAGAAATGGCATTAATGGTAGTCTCTCTGTACTCTACTCTAGAGGAGGCCTTGATGATTAACATATGTTGGTCAAATGTTTTCATATCCCTAGGCATTCTTTTACCATGTACTCTAGAATGTTGTTCCAGCCCTTTTATCTGCCAGTTGAACTTCTTCTGTTTCCATTCATGTCAGCCCTGAGCAGAATCGGCTTGCTGAATGTGAGGACCAGGCAAAGATGGCCAAGAAAGGCATGTGGAGTGAGGGAAATGGTTCTCATACAATCCGGGACCTCAAGTACACCATTGAAAATCCTCGGCACTTTGTGGATTCTCACCACCAGAAGCCTGTTAATGGTGAGTCACTTGGATTCAGGAGGGTGGAGGAAGAGTGTACAGAGTGAGATGGCACCCAGGCTAGTCCTTTGTTTGACTTGTTGGGTTTTCTTTTCCTCTGTAGCTCATTTAAAGTTGAGGGGAACCCTTGTATAGATTGAGTCTGAGTGGGGTAATATGTGTTCATCCATGTTAACTAGAAGGGATTTTGAGCCTATTTCGCATAGATGTATATTCCACGTTTTGTGAAGAAAAATGTTTTGATGTTCTCTCTGAAATAGGGCAAACTACTCTTGCTTTTCATATCTGTAATCTTCTCCTTCCAGCTTGCTAAAACATTTTGTTCCTGAGCTTACAACATGTTTTAGTTTACTTTGAGTTATCATCTGTTGAGAACTTCAAATCCTTTCCTTTCCTTTCTGCCTTGGAAGGAAGTTCTGGATTCAAATATGTCAGACATATATCATCTGTATGACCTGGGCCAAGTCCTTTAGCTTCTCAGTGCTCAAGGCAAGTCTTTAAAGAGGACAAACTGTGGAACAGTTGCCAGTCTGTATCACTGGAGAGAGTGTCCTCACCAGGATGCTCTCTACCAGGAAAATCACTGATCTAGGCCACAACTCCAGATGTCATTAGTAGATACTTATTGCACCTTTGTTAACCTTGGGTAAGTCACTCTGTGGGCCTTAATTTTCTCATGTAAAATAAAAGCCTTGGGCTTGATGAACTTTAAATCCTGTGCCTGAGGCAACTTGGTGACATGAAGAATAAAGTATGTGGTTTGGGAGTCAGTAAGATCCAAGACAGTAGCTCTGGAACCCTGGGCAAATCTCTTCTTCAGTTTCCTCCTCAAAAATGGATGTGATTCTACAAGTCCCTGTCCCACAGGGTTGTTATAAATGTGAAATGTGATACTATATGTAAAGCACTTTGCAAACCTTGTGGTGCCTTATAAATGTTAGCTATGAGGAGGAGGAAGTTGTTGACCATCACCAACCTGGGTATGTAGAACACTCGCCAACTGATGATAGTCTTCAGATATATAAAGATGTATAATTACATACGTGCTAATGGAAAAGCTCTAGCCTTAGGGGAAAAAAGACTGAGACAGTAGCCTTAGCTATATAGGCTCAGTCTAATTCAACAGTCATTTATTAAGCACCTGGCATACATCAGACCCTGACAGTCTCTTCCTTCCAGGAACTTCTAGTCTGCTGGTGGGGTATATCTACAATGTGCCTACAGATAAATGCAAAATACATACAAAATCACCACAACCTATTTAGAATTGGAGCACTAACAACTGAAGTCATGGGAAAAGGCTTCTTGTCAAAGGGGCCCTGCCCTGGAGCAGGGCTTTTTGAAGGGAAGTGGGATCAAGTTGTCTGCGTTCAGCCTGTTATAGGCCTAACGGTAACTTGTGGGATTTAGACTTCTTACGCTGATACTATCAGTTCTTTAAGGCAGGGCTTCTTAAACTTTTTCTACTGGAGACTCCTTCAGTACCCATATGGGGTTGTGACCCAGTTTAAGAAGTGCTGCCTAAGGGAATATTTTTTGCTCAAATTTGTGTGTGGGGTTTGGGTTATTTTTGATTTGTATTCGGGGTGTTTTTTAATTCATTATGTCCCTCCTGGGCTCTCCTAGGTGTTAGTCTGCCCTCCTTTCTCCATCATGACTTTTTTCAGTGTTCCAGAAGACTTAATTTCTTCCTTTTGTCATACAGCTATCATCGAGCACGTGCGAGACGGCAGTGTGGTCAGGGCTCTGCTTTTGCCCGAATATTATCTGGTCACAGTCATGCTCTCAGGGATCAAGGTCAGGCTTTGCATGGGGGCTGTGGATGGGTAGGACCTTCCCTTTAGTTAGGCAGGTAGTCTATAGCATTTGATATTAAATTTCATTGTTATTTGACCTTGAAGGTAGTTGTTGTTTCCAGCTCTGTTCCATTCTGAAAAGAGTGCCCTTCCTCCTGCCCTGGTTTAAAACCTGCTGGGGTGAGGGGGGGAATTAATTTGAGCTGGGACAAAGCAAAACAAATCTCTTAGGGTCTGTTTGATTGAAGATTTAGAGCGGGAGGTACTTCTGAGGATATTAATCTGAGGGAAAGGGATGGGATATTCTGGGGTCTGGGTGATTGTGAATTGCATTACTGCAAATTATCCTTTCAATGAGGTAATTAGGTCTTAAAACTCCAGTGAGTTTTTGTTTGGTAAAACATTGTTTTCAACCATAATTAAAACTCTCTTGGGATTATATGGCAACTTCATTACCATTTAGCAATAATGCCTTTTAAGTAGAATAGAAAATCTAGTTTGAATATTTTTTAGCTAATTTCGTTGAGATTATTTTCTTGTAGAAGGTCCAATCTGACTTATGAGTGAGTGAGTGACACTCATTACTAGGATGAGTGGTACAGAGCCAGTGACTTAACTTGATTTTTGCTTTTGCTTATAGTGTCCAACTTTCAGAAGAGAATTGGATGGCCCTGAGACACCAGAGCCATTTGCAGCAGAGGCTAAATTCTTCACTGAGTCCCGACTCTTGCAGAGAGATGTACAGATTATTCTGGAGAGCTCCCACAACCAGAACATGCTGGGCACTGTCCTTCATCCAGTGAGTCATGTTTTCTAAATGGGGATTGATGGTTACAAGAATCAGAGTTTGGGAATGGAGGACTCTTGTTTGCATCCTGAAATTCTGTGTATGGTTGAAAGAATCTCTAGATATCCTAGACTGGTCCCACCTGCCTTATTGATTTCTTTCTCTCTCTTTCTTTCTTTCTTTCTTTCTTTCTTTCTTTCTTTCTTTCTTCTTTCCTTCCTTCCTTCCTTCCTTCCTTCCTTCCTTCCTTCCTTCCTTCCTTCCTTCCTTTCTTTCTCTCTTTCTCTCTCTCTGTCTCTCTTTCTCTCTTTCTTTTTTTCTTTCTTCACTTTTATAAGATTTTGAGTTCCAAATTTTTTCCCCCTCCTTTCACTCCTCTCTCCCCAAGATGACATGCAATCTGATATAGGCTATATTTGTACAATCATATTAAACATTTTTCCACATTAGTCATGTTGTGAAAGAAGATGCCTCTTTGATTTCTGAGGCTCTTAAGGAAGTATCAGTTAGCTGGATGGGATAAGATACAGATTTGTGCTCATTTGTCATTGCCTTAGAGATTTAGAATGTAACCTTCCTTGGGTTCCTAGGAAAAAGATAAGCTGCCTCAGGCTTGTTCTCAGAAGATATATGTTCAATCTGGGAAAGATTAAGAAGTTCTTGTGTAGACTGAGAGTATAATACTTCTAGAGAGTCTAGGATGGATGCCTAAAACATCAGTGGAGCTGTAGAAGATCCTCCTGGTGTTTTGTGCCTCCTAATCCTGTTCCTGAATAGGCAGTAGCTCTATTCTACCTGCCCAAGATTTGTGATTGTGATGAGACTACTCAAATGCCCATCTCATAATTGCTGGATGTTAGTTGGACAAGAAGTAACCTTGTTGTTTTGGGAAATTTATCATTCTTAAATAGTAGTAATCATTATTACTGGCTTTTGCCTAGTTCAGGATTAAGCTACTGTGATGATAGTTGTGCTGGCAGGGCTGAGTATGAAGTATATCCTAGTCACCATATAAACTGTTCCTTCTTTGACCTAAAGGAAGATTTGGGTTCTCAGGAAGAATAGAGATCCAGACTTGCCCTTCCAGAGTAGCACTATTGTAGACTGGACAAATTGGTATTTGTTAGAATGAGGATTCCAGTAGAAGAGCTCGGGCTGAGCCAACGTAGCCTACATCATTCCATGCTTCTCACTTTTCTCATTTTCCCTTTGGAATGGGAAAAGAATGATGCAATTAAGAGAAGGGAAGAGTGAGACCTCCTAGCTACCAAAGAGAGCAGCATACTTTCCCTAGAAGAAGAGTTACTGAAATAAGCTCTGCTTGTTCTTCAGTGGAACTCTGGAATGGTCTCTACTTGAAAAAAGTGATTCTTAATATCGTCCTGTTGTCAGGGTCTATACAAGAGGTGGAAGATTTTCTTGACTGTGTTAATAGGAGGAAAAGGAGTACAGGTTGGATGTTTTTGCTATATGGTGAGAATCTGATGTGTCCTTCAATCTCCATCTGTTCCCCTTTCCAGAATGGCAACATCACAGAGCTTTTGCTTAAGGAAGGCTTTGCACGCTGTGTGGACTGGTCGATTGCAGTATACACAAGAGGTGCGGAGAAGCTGAGAGCAGCCGAAAGGTAAGATCTGTTGGGCTCTTTCAGTGGGTTAGGTATGAGATAAGTAACTTCCAGTGAAAGAAATATTTCTGTCTTCTGCTGTCACCCCTTCTAGGGTCTGCTTTATGGCAATTAAGAAAATTTCTCTTACCATAAGATTCATAATTTTAGTGTTATGTCTCAAAGAATTATCCAGATTGGAAACTTTCATGTGCCTGAGCCATTCCAAGTTCTGTTGTATATGAACTTAGAATGGCTTTGGCTTCTTCTTCAGACTTGTAGCATATATATGAAAGGGGTACTGAGGATGGAAACTACTCTTCAAGCCAAGAATGAGGGTGGGAGAAGGAGAAGTTCCCAGAATTTAGGCTCAATCTGGGTGGTTCTTAATTCCCCATGCTTCTTATTTATAAAGTTGTTTCTGGATTGGATGCATGCCTAATAGTCTCTCTCTCTGGGAGGTGAGGGACTTCTGCACTGTAGCCAGCTCAAGCAGATCTGGTTTCTCTGCTGAGTCTGCCATCACCATAGTAGGGCCCTGTGAGTGAGAGGCCACTGGGATGCCTAAGGAGGGGTCAGCGAGTTTTGGTCAGAAACAGAACAGATCCAAGTGTTCGTGCTGAGCACAAGTATAATCAGGCTGCCAGTATAATGTAGTTGAGATAGGGACAAGCTGTTTGGTGAGGAATTTTTTGGCTGTGGCAATCCATGAAATAGATTAAAATGCAAAATGCCCCTTAGTCCTGTGTGACCCCTTTTCACTTCTGTAGTGATAGTGTTAGAGTGGCAGGAAAAAGGGCACAGGGTGTTAAGAATTATACTTTTAGGATCATTTATAAACTTCATTTTGACTACTAGTGCTCCAAGTATGAGATTCTTGTCCAGAGACTAATGAGTGGACATTTTGCTAATAAAAGGATTATATTTTACATATTAATAATTTTAAATGTAGTTTATTCAAGCCACATTTTCTGGGTTTTCTTGTGGATTTTCTGACACTTGTAAAAATGTCAAGAACTCAAAATATAAGAGACCTTGTGGTGGTGGAAAGAGCATTGGAATTAGTCAAGAAAACTATTTGTATTTCAGCACTAATCCAAACTAACATTGAGACTTTAGCCAATTCACTTAACCATCTTAATGACAACAATGACAAGAAACATTTATATAATTTACAAAGTTCTTTTCATATATCATTTCATTTGATTCTCCCAGCAATTCTATGCAGTAGGTTCTGCTAGTTTCATTTTAAAAATGAAAAAAAAAAAAACCCTGAGGCTGTAAGAGGTAGAGTAACTTTCTCAGAGTTCATACAGCTAGTGTGTTTTTGAGTCAGAATTCAAACTCAAGTCTTATTGATTTGAAGTCCATTGGTTTGTCCTCTGCTATAACTTACCATTTCCAACTCTGGGCTTCAGTTTCTGTGTTTTCAAAATCAGCAATAACACTTGTACTACCTACTTCATAGACTTTTAAAGTATTAGGGCTCTAAGAGCTCTTAGTTCCACCCCTTCATTTTACATAAGAGGAAATTTGTGTGCTTTCAAGACAGAAATGGGACCCATCATTGTTATTAATAATGATAAACTACTGGCATTATAGTAAAAAGAAAGATAATTTTTCTGTACTTGGGTACCTTGTGTACTCCACAGTATTAGTTGTGTAGAGGGCACTTGTTTTTACAAAAAAGGTGAGGGGGAAAAAAATCTCACTTCACTAAATATAACTTTTTATTACATTAAACTTTGTTTTATTTTGTGATTAGTCATCATCAGTAGTTTCTGTTTTGTCATCCTTATGGACCTATGTGAATTAAGGTTGGCTTAGATTTAGGAAAACCTTTGCTATACTTTGACATTTTAGTTTATTTCTTGACTTGTGGCATCCAATTATGTACCAGTTTTCTTTTTTATTTGCTGCAGAAGATGGTGGAATTTGGAAAGACAAGAAACAAAAGGCGTCATTTAGGGAGTGGCCATTTGGTGAGGAACTTTTTTGGCTGTGGCAATCCATAAAATAAAATGCAAAATGCTCCTCAGTCCTGTGTGACCCCTTTTCACCTCTGTACTGATAGTGTCAGAGTGGCAGGAAAAGGGTCAAGGGTGTTAAAAATTACAGTTTTAGACAGGAAAATGACAAATGTTGGAGAGGATGTGGAAAAATTGGAACACTAATGCATTGTTGTTGGAGTTGTGAACTGATTCAACCATTCTGGAGAACAATCTGGAACTATGCCCAAAGGGCTATAAGTAATTGCATACCCTTTGACCCAGTAATACCACTTCTGGGGTTGTATCCCAAAGAGATCATAGAAGTGGGAGGAAGACCCATATGTGCAAAAGTATTTATTGCAGCTCTCTTTGTGGTGGCAAAAAACTGGAAATTAAGGGAATGTCCATCAATTGGGGAATGGCTAAACAAGTCGTGGTATATGAATGTAATGGAATACTATTGTGCTATAAGAAATGAGGAGGAGATGGACTTCATATTTACGCGGAGAGGCTTATGCAAACTGATGCTAAGTGAGAAGAGCAGAACCAGGAAAAAATTGTACATAATCATAGACACATCATATGTGTGATGACCAACCTTGATAAACTGGACTCTTCTCAGCAATGCACAGATATAAGACAACTCTACAAGTCTCAGGATGGAAGGAGAGATCTACCTTCAGAGAAGGATCTAGAAAGACCAGAGTTTAAATGGAGACTGAAGCAATCTACATACTATCGCTCTTTTCCATGTTTGGTTTTGTTTCTTCCTTCCCATTGTTCACTCCATTGGTTACAACCAGACTAATGTCCAAAGTGAAAGTATTTGTACATCCTATACTTGATTGTTTGCCGCTGTGGGTGGGGCGGGGTGAGGGAGGGGAGAAAATTTGAAACTCAAAGGATTGTGGAACTGAATCTTGTAAACTAAAAGCAAATAAACAAATCAATTTAAAAAATAAAAAAAAAGAATTACAGTTTTAGGATGATTTATAAACTTCATTTTTACTATGAGTGCTTCAAATGTGAGTTAGGCTGTAGGAGGCTCATTGTATGCAGACTCCCAGACCTGCAATGATCTTTAGAAGGCCTGCACAACATTGAGGGACCCCTTGTAGCACACCAGAGGATTTTGGACAACCTGCAAAAATGCAAATCCCTCAGCAAAACTGACTATGTAAAGTTCCATTAGGGCAGGCCTGCCCAACTTAGGGCTGCCTGTGCCCACAAAGGATTTCAGGTGGCCTGCAAAAAATTTAGAGAACATGAAACAGGTTTGCACGACATCTGGCCCGTGGGCCACTTTGGCTCTCCACAAGTGGCCTTGTGGGCCATATGTTGTGCAGGTCTGATTTGTACATTTGGAAGTACCTTTCATGTGTCAGCAACTCACTCTGCTGTTTTTCTGTAATCCTGTTGAGTGTATTGGTTCTGCTGCTCATCCTGTAGGTGTCTGCCTTTCAATCATAGATCCAAGAGATTTACAGCAGCATGAATTGGCTAACAGAATTCTTCTGATTTCTTAGTCTCATTTTACTGACTTCCTTCCTTGTAAACAGAAATCTACTTAGGTTCTCAGAAGATAGCAAAGGACTGTCTATTTGTGGTAGTGACTGAGGAAATTGGCTTCAAGGAGTTCTACAGTTGAAGTTTGAAAGAGAGCCTTCTTAAGCACAGAGTTTCTTATATTTCTATGGTTCTAACTATATTTCTATGGTTATTTCTTGAAGAACTTTGTTTTTTTTTAATGAAGGAAGGTTTGTGCATCTGTTTTACTACATGTTCTGTCACTATTGCATTTTTTACATTCTTTGTTCTATGCAGACAGCAACTACCATATGATTAGTTTTTAGCTATTTCATTAAATTCACTCTAATGAACATTTAGTAAGCGTAAGGTGCCATGATAGGTGCTAAGGATACCAAACAAAAATAATCCCATCCCTGTTCTTGAGGAGTTTATGTTCTACTAACGGATATAGCATGTGTACAACTAAGTGAATACAAGGTAATTTAGAGAGAAAGTGAGCACTACAGAATTTGGAGTTGGAAGACTTAGTTTCAAATCCTGTCTTTTCTCTGTGTACTACCTGTGAGACTTTAGATATCACTTAACCAGCTTATTCATAGGTAAAATGAACAGTTTGGACTTCATGACCTCTGACATCCCTGCTAGGTCTAAAAATATGATCCTGTGACTTATTGGGGTCAATCAGCATGGGGGAAAGCAGATGCAAAGATATGAAGAGGAGATCGAACAATTGGGAGGCTAGTTTGGCTGGAATGTCAAGTGAGTAAAGGGGGGAAATGAGTGAAATAGCAGATAAGTTTGGGGCCATATTGTGGCAGATCAGGGAGTTTGTGCTTTTATCTCAGAGGCAATAGTTACCAAAGTGTCCTGAGCATATGAGTGGTAAGATTTTCAGACCTTTTCCTTAGGAAGGGGCTTGAAGAGGCTGGATTGGAGAAAGGGAGAAACAAGAAGCAGGGAGACTCAATTAGGAGCATGCACTTGCCTAGAATATTGATTTTGTTCTACTAGAGGTATTTTGGAAGGATGATGTCACTAGAAGGAAATGTGGATATTTATCACTAATTATTACACTTTTTTTTTTTTTTTACCATGCTTCCTTTGGTAGTCAGTAAAGCTCATACATTACTGCTCCTCATCTTTAGGACTTCCCGTTTTTTAGAGCTCATAGACCCTGCATTTTGTCTCTTCTCACATATTTTACTGCTTCTGTCAAAAAATGGTTATCATCTTGTCACAAAGTTTGATCATACATAGAATGATAGAATCTTGTTAGAAGAGATGTTAAACATTATCTCATTGAAGCTGTTACCTGGTACAAGAATCCTTTCTCAGTATCTCTGATAAGTGGTCACCCAGTCAAATTGGTTTGTTCATCAGTAATTACTACAAGACAATAAGCTTCATTGATTCTTCTCTGTATAGGTTCTGTTATTACCCAGTTATGTTCTCACTTTGAAAAGAGATTGCTCAAAAAAAATCTGCTGGACAGATGACATGATGGTATTAGAAATTTTAAAACCTCCGCTTGGAATGCATTTTTGGTTATTGACATTGGTGTTCTGGAAGATTATATTGGTGTCGTAATAGTTTGGTCATTTTCTTCCCTGGTCTTCAGGTGTCATGTTGTCTATAAATCAGGTCAATAAGTGTTTTTTTGTATACAATTGCATGCAGTATTTGGTTGCTTGTGTAAATTTACTGGGCACCTGACCCTTTGTAATACTGCTGCTTTTTTCACATTGACAGTTTTGTTCATATCATTGAACCACAGAGGTACTGGAAAGGTCATGAGTGAAGATATGAGTCACTAAAAATCTTTCACAGTTCAAATGGGAGTTGAGAAGGGACTCTGGCTATAGCAAACAACTGACTGTCAGAAGGGGACCCTGGTGCTAAAGAGCCTTCTTTTAAGCTTTGGAAGTTGTGTTCCTCTGCAGAGTAACCTGATTGGAAATCTGTGCTTGGTTCCCATCTGTACTAGAATTGAGAAGCTGGCACCTCTATCCATCAGCAGTGTTGGCCGTGGGGATTCTGATCTTCTGGGGGTTTGGCTCTCTTGGCAGCGTTTCCTCCAGTAGTCTGGCCAACATCTTACGATTCAGCATGAATGAGGATTGGAATGAGGACTGTGGCTCTGGTTGATCATATCCACCAAGTGTTTGTTTGAATGGTGTCTTCTATTTCTTGTTTTGTTGTTATATCCCAGTGCTTACCATAGTGCCTGGCACAGAGTAGATGCTTACTAAATGCATGTTGACTGATTGATTGATTCCTGTTGCCAGGTTTGCCAAGGAGCGAAAACTGAGAATATGGAGAGACTATGTGGCCCCCACAGCTAATTTGGACCAAAAGGACAAGCAGTTTGTTGCAAAGGTGAGTCATTTACAATGCCAGGGCAGTGAGGACACAGATTTCTCCAATGAGAGGTGAAGTTCCTTTTTGCTTCTGAATAGGTATTTGTGCATATATAAATATAACATGTGTAGACACTGAAAACTTTTCAGTCTTCCTACTAAGGCCCTAGACTAATTGTTTTTCTTAAAAATTGTATTTCTTTACTTTAAAATTGTATTTCTTCTCACAAATTGATGCTTCTTCCCTGTGTGAGAAATCAGTGGAGTGGAATATATTATGAGCAGTATCAGCTTGTAGCACCTTCTCTTTCAAGGGGGATCCTTTTATGTGCTCAGAGAGTCGTATTCTTTGTGAGTTCCTCTGTTCACTTATTTATATATGACCTCAGGCTGCTTTCCTACTGTCCTTATGGTCCTATTAATTAAATGGTTTTGATTTTGCTCTTCATTATTTTTTCACTGGCAACATGTACTAGGCTAGAATCATGCAAGGGGTTTTGTTAGAGCTCTGAATTGCAGAGAAACATACACTTATTCCTTTTTGTGAAAGCTTGACCTTCTGAAAAGAATTCATTGTGATCACTGAGGGATTGTGTCCACATTTATGTTTAATTGCAACATTTGATACTTTGAGGTTAGTGGCAAGGGTGAAATTGGTAGATCATCCAAGCTAGTTGACTGCTAGCTTTCAAGCCAAGAATATGACTTTTGATTATTTTTGTTCATTAATTGAAACAAGAAGCTTTGTTTTGAATGGACCAAAGAGGGCTCTAACTCTGTAATTAAATGGATGTGGTCTTTGTGGCCATCCTTACGTAGTATTGGCCCCTTTTTGGCTGATTTTGAGGTTTCAATAGCGCCACTAGGTGGCACTGTCAGCCTGTGAAATATTGATTGTCTTCCTCTAGCTAGAATTTTAAGTAGCAGCGTCACTGAAGAATCTATGGGAATTTATCTTCATTTTCATCATAGCTAAAGCAGCGATCTTCCCAGTAGCCCCCTTCCCTTGTTCTGTAACTTATTTCCTTGTAGTTGTTTGGATAATTATGCCCATACTTCACGGAATTTTACCAGTACTGTATTGTATTCTTTTGGTTCTTGCAAATCTTACTGCAGGCGGGAGTGAACAGCTTCCTCCTTTATGAATTGAATGACAAGTGAGAAGAAAATTAAATATATCTGGAAACATTCCCCAGCTTTCTTACTCACCTGTAGGGTGCCATCATCCTCAGTAACTTAATGTCATTCTTGAATCCTCACTTGCACACGCACCACATGACCAGTTTGTTGCCAGTTCTTATCATTTATACCTTCACATTGGCTCTTGTGTTTGTCCCCTTCTTGAGGTACCCTAGTGTAGGCCCTTATTACCTCATGCTTGGACTCTTGTAATGACCATGTAGCTCATGTCCGTACCTCATGACTCCATGCACAGACTGTTCTCCAGTCTGTTCTCCACTCAGCCATCAGTCGTTTTTTTCTTTTAAAGCACAAATCTGGCCATGTCAGCCCCTTATTCCATGGTTCTCTGCTACCTCCAAGATCAAATATAAAATCCTCTCTTTGCTTAAAGCCCTTCACCGTCTGGCTCCTTTGTGTGTGTCTTTCTGGTCTTCATAATACAGTTGGGTGATGTTTTTACTTTTCATTGCCTCCCTAGCACTTAGTGCAGTATATCTTCACTAACATGGTGCCTGGCATACAGTAAGTGCTTAATAAATGCTTATTTGGTGACTGGCTGACTGGAAAACTCATTTGGTACTTTCTGGCATTATTCCTTGTTACTCACACTGGTCATGCCATTTGCTCTGCTAATTTCTCATTACAGCATCTTTACAGGGTACATGAAACTGGTCCCCTGCAAGAGTAGATAAAATCTTCACACTGCATTGCAGATTTAATCTTATAGTACTTGAAAGTTATGAATAAGACATGGGAAACTGAGTTTGACTGCTTGGACTTCACTTGGTTTGGAAAAGACCTAGCTAATTTCAAAACTCTTTGCTGGTTAGGAAACTTGATGAGTAAGTGAAGTTCAAACTAGTGGTATTTTGGTTCAGCAGGATTTCATTTACATTAGATGCTTTATTGTTGTGCTATAGAAATCTGGAATTTCTCCTGGCCAGAGGCAGCATTTTGAGTCCCGCCGTCTCTTGGTGGCCTTTTGTGGGTATTCACTGACAGGGGGATTCTCTGGTGTCCTAGCAAGGGAAAACGTGTCTGAAAAGAATTAGGTTAGTTTGAAAACTCGGTTTCCTGACCCATGTTGGTGAAGGTTAAGATTGTTACTTTGTCTTTGGAATTGAGCAGTCTGCCCATAGGATCAAAAGAGAAATGGTGGGGGTCTTCAATTTTTTTAAGGTTTAAAAATACTTCTGTGTTATCTTTTGGGTCCAGCCCAAACCCCTAGTGTTTTGTGGTGTTTGGGATTTGGTTGCAAATATCTGCTCTCACCATTTTGTCTTTTAGGATCATTAGGGGGTCTTTTGGTTCTGGGGAAGCACTTGACAGTCACTGGTTTAACAATGGGTTATGTTCAGAGAATTTTCACTAGCAACTCCTTAGTAGCATTGCTGTCAACCAATTGTTCTAATTGTATGGTACCAAGTTCTGCAAATACTGGAAAAGCTTCCAAAGGTGCTCTGTAATTATTGATAATTCATTCTTCAGTGTCAATGACTTAGGTGCCTTATAGTCTTTTGGGGAGCTGGTCAGAGGATTTTTCCCAAGGCTTCTTTCTGAGAAGGTAAAACCTAGGTAAGATTTTATGTGTCTATGGTACATGGGCATTGTTGGAACCTGCCTTGAGCAAGGGCTGATCTACATAGTGTGCTTAGGTGGCATTATTTCATGCAGAGTGAAATGTGGGGGGGAGCTTGCCTTGTCGCTCTACGTTAGCAAGGGAGCATGTTCCCTTCACACTGATTAGCTGGGACTTTTCTGCCTACTCTTCCTTGCTAGCTTCCCAGTCTGCTTTCCTTGTGTCATTTTGCTGATTGTTACTGTTTTGGGCCATAGGGCCTTGAGTTTTGGCTTCCCTGACATTCTTGCTGGATCTTGAGGTTTTTGTGGGCCTGACTAACATTTTTAGTTGAAGTGGGAACATAGTCTTAAAAATGGAGTTCCTTCAATGCTGTACCTTAGCTACACGAAGAACTTAGTGCAGTTACAAAATAATTTAGAGAGTATGGTCCCTACTTATTTAACTGAGATTACATTTTAAGGCTACATAAGGGTGGTAGCTATGCCTGGGGTGTGGTCCAAAGAAAGGAACTGTGACTGGGTCTTTATGATTTATGTTGCAGAAATCTTTCTGCTTTAGTATATTACTAGTCTCCTTTTCCAGTTCTTTTTTGTTTCCTGAGAATGATCTCCATCTGAGACTTTGGATTAGCTTTTGCTGTTTTCTGCTGGGATTGTGAAACATCAAAGATCTCTGATTCTCCTGGTCCCATCCAGACCTGTAGAATACAGAAGCCTTTTCTAGGTTAGTGCTACTTGACAACATGAGAGTGATATTCTAAGCACTAGCTACTTTGATTTTGGTGGTATGACTTTCATATGATGACCAGGAAACCAGGGAGCTGTTCAGGTTTGAACACTTTTCCTGCATTGTCACTACAACCAGGTGGTGGCATGACTGGGGAGTTTAGCAGGTGAGCTGGTTTCCTGATGGAAACATCCAAAGTAGTGAGAGATTGGAATCAGAATGCATTGTTTCTTATTTCTAGTACTACTGGTGTTTTGCCATTTAATTTTACCTGGGTGGTGCTGAAGGCTATTGCCTTTGGAAATTGCTAGGTATCACTAAGGGCCTTCGTCATACATAGGCAGAGTAAGTCAAAGGTTGTTAGCTGTACCACTTTTACAAGAACTGGGAAAGCGAACTTTGCTGTTCTTCAGGACATGGGCATAATGAATAGCAGAGTGGACACTTTTTGCCCCACCATTTCTGGGGCAGAGTGGAGGGAAGAAGGGGCAGTGATCCAACATGAGGCCTCAGGGAACAGCAGTAGCAAGACCAGTAAACACAGCTAGCAGCTGTGTTCACAGCAGCATCTGAGAGGGAATTATGTCACATCACATATTTAGTAGCACCATCAAAGTGATACTATATTCTGGCTTTGAGAGTCACCTGTAGTATCTGTAGGATACCACTATTCCCTTGTAAAGACTTAACCTTTATCCAGGCTATGGCCACTTTGGTATTTCTGAGGACACTTGGGAACTGGCTGTGGCTGTTTTTAGAATCTTTGTGGCTATGAAAATCCCTTTTGAGATCTTTATTTCTTTTGCTGAGCCTCCAAGTATTGGAGAAATTAGCCTTGAAAAAGACATTGAGCACCCCCTAAGTGGAGCATTGCAGTAGTGTTCAGCAGGTTAAGAATGCATTGAACAGCTATCCCTTAGTGTTCAGTCTTCAGTGCCAGAGATTGCTAATGCTTTGTTTCAGATATGAGCCTAGTAGCAACTTATGATATCCCTTATCAAGTACGATGTCATCACTGAACTATTCCGATTTGTTCTTTTTACAGCTAAAAATTAGGATGGGTTTTGGCAGGGTGGGGCAGGAATTGGATTTATTTTGCATGTCTCCTAGCTCCACTAGTGTCTTCCTCTGTAGCTTGGTATAGGTTGCCTGCTTTTGTGCCTCAGGGTATCTTTTGGCATGGTAGGGGAAAGCAGCAAGGGGTGATAATTGATCTTATATCTTGTGGAGAGTGTGAATGGTGTGGGCGAACTAAGATATTCTGATGAAAGGCGCCGTAAGTAGCGGTATTACTGCTATAAATATGATCTGTAATGATGGGAATGGTGCGGTCTTTGGTAGTTAAGTGATCCACTCTGCATTACACTGACTACACAGTACATGAGTATAACCAGTATTTTTATTGCTTACTCCATGTCTCTGCTTCGAAGCTGCTTGTTCTCCTGACAGTAATGACACAATTTACAGGGAGGAAAAAAAAAAGCCCCCACACATATCCACCAGAGCCTCATCACCAGAACCCCAGACCTCATTTGGCTGGAAGCATCACAGTGTACATCTTCTGAAGAGGAGGTTTCTAATCAGAGAGATGTTGAAAAGAGAGTCTGTTGCTGTGGCCTAACATTTACAGCTCCAAGAATCTGTTTGCTGCTAAGCTAGCCTAGTTAGTGATGACTGTTGGCAACATAGGGACACCTGCCCTTGGATCCTGACCTCTTGTGATCTTAAGCTGAAGATGTGATCAGTACACATCACTTTACCTTCTCTTCTTCCCTCTTCTTTGAATAACTGGGAAAGGTTAAAAAAAAATCTAGATATTTTAAAGTACTGATTATAGGAATATTCCTGTGCTACTGCTAATTCATAGTTTAAGACTGTGGGCTATTTGAGTTTGTGCCTTTGACCCTTTCCTTGTACTTTTCTTGGGGAGGAAGGGTCAGTATTGCTTATAGCTTTTGGATGTTCTGCCTAAAAGCTTGGCATCCCTGAGACATTGCCTCTCATGTTCTGGTTTTGCTTCTAATGGTTGTTTCTTCTGCAATATTTTGAGGATTTTCTGTGTAACCTTCACAAATAATCCACAACTGTTCTCTTATCATCTGTTACTGCCAATTCAGACTCCTCCTAGGGCCATTTTAAGAGGTGAGGAGAGGCCGTGGTTATGCTCATTTACCAAGTGTCTGTTAAGTGCCTATTATGTACAAAACCAGCCCTTAGCTTCTGGGAGTGAGGCAGAGATCATTAATATATGCTCCTTGTTACTTTAGAGTTTGTAGTCTCAGGATGTACGAGGAGAGAGGCAACAGATAAGTAGCTCTGTGCCCCTGATTAAGTCATAAAGTGAGGGGGCTGGACCTGCTATCCTCCAAGGTCTCCTCCAGCTTTAGATCTATATACGCAATGATGCAGCAGGTGCATCCTAACTGTAATGTGAAGTTATAAGACTCTGTGAAGGAATGAATTTTTCTGATTGGGTGGGTGGGTTATGGTGTGAATTTAAGGAGGACTTTGTAGAGTCCTTAGCAGACAGGGGTGGGGAACCTGTGGCCTCAAGGCCACATGTGACCCTCTAGGTCCTCAAGTATGGCCCTTTGACTGACTCCAAACTTCACAGAACTGTGGATTCAGTCAAAGTGTACACTCGAGGGCCTAGAGGGCCACATATGGCCTCAAGGCTGTAGGTTCCCCACCCCTGGTTAGCATTTGAGTGAGCTGGATCTTGAAGGTAGATATTCTAAGATGTAGAGATTAGGGGGAGCAGCATGAGCAAAAGCTTGGAAATGAGAAAGGCTTGATTACATATAAGAGACCAATGATGATTTGGTTTGGTTTACCATAGCTGACAACCGTGTGTTCTGTAAGGTTCTCCTGACTCTTTTTTTGTTTGTTACTGTTATAGTACTGGCACCTCTGTCTTCCAGTGTTAGACAGTTGGGGAGACAGTGCACTGATCCTTTGCTTTTTTTCCAATCTTTTGTGTTTGCTGGGTGGATTCTAGGATCCTCTGATTTCATTGGGATTGTATCTTGCACTTTGGTAACATTTCAAGCCTCAAATTGACAGTACAAAGAACATATATTGGGGTTGTTTTCTTGAACTCTAATTCTTAGAATGGCCACCAGTTCATATATTTACCTCCTTTAGAACATAATGGTATTTTTTTGGGTTTGTTTTGTCTAAGCAAGTTGTATGATTCTGGCTGGAGAGTTTCTTATGTTCAGCTTCCATAATTTTTAGAATTCTTAAAAAGCTATTGCTAAAGCAGAATCTTTGATGTTATACTGGCTGATTTGGGGCAGGTCATTTGATACTTTTTGATCTGCAATTCACTTGAGCTGTAGAGTGGGAAAACCAGTCATATTCTGTTTCTTTACCCTACTTACCTACTCATTTGATTTTTTTCAGACCCTCCATTATATTCCTGGCCTTCTATCTATTCTGCCCCAGCTTGCTTCCACTGCTTACTGGCAATAATCCTGATGGATTTATCAATCCTGGCTGATTTTCCCCCGACTTATATCTTACTCTGTTTCTGTTTATTTTTCTCCTTTTGACTTTGTTGTTTTATGGAGTCCATCATCTTTTATTTTCTCTTTCTCTTTTTTTTTTTTGTGGCTTTTTGGAGGGCAGTTGGGGTTAAGTGACTTGCCCAAAGTCACACGGCTAGTAAGTGTGTCAAGTGTCTGAGGTCGGATTTGAATTCAGGTCCCCCTTTCTGCAGGGCCTGTGCTCCATTCAGTGCGCCACCTAGCCGCCCCCAGCTTCTATTTTCTACCTGATTAAAACCACTCATTTGGTTTTCTGTTGTTCTTAGCATTTTCTCATACTGTAAGACTTTTACTTTCTTAGTATGAAGTTGGATGATCCTCTAAAAAGCATAAAGACAAGTAAAAAAAGCTTCTAAGCCTCTGGGGCCTCATGGGGGATAATGAATGTGCCCTTCAGGCTGATAATTTAGTTTTTTGTCCTTTGTGGTCAAATGGACAGGTGTCCAGTTTATCTTGTCCTATGTCTCAGTGGGGACCCAGCCAGTTGGGTAACTTGGCTTGTCTTCTCCCTCTCTCTCTCTTTCTCCTCTCCAAAGGTAGCTAAATTTTGATGGCCAGAAGCTGCCCACTTAATTTGGGGTTTACTGGTTAGATCTTCTCCTCCCCTTCCTTCCCCTCCTCTGTCTTTTGGGCCCTCTTGGCTTTGAATGACTTAAAGAGCCATATTTACCCAGTGGGCATTACCTTACTCTAAGTGAGTACATGGAAAGACCTTACCCTAAAAGAGTTTCCCATTGCATCCTGGGTCATCTCCAGTCATTCTGTTGAATATCTGGTCACTGGATCCAGATGGCTGTGGAGGAGAAGGTATGACTGGTGACCTTGCACATCCCTCCCTTCCTCATTCAAATCAAAGTCAACTGCAAGTCATATCATTTCTCTGATGTCATGGTCCTCTTCAAAAACGAAGGACAAACACAACCCATGGACAAAATAAGAAACTTTCGTAGTTCTATACAGTTGAATGTACCGTATAGTATACATATACACACACACACACGCACACACACACACAAACACACACACACACACATATACACACACACACACCACACTGTACTATATAGTTGAAACTGGTTTGTTGTGCTGCCTGGTGGCTCTGAGTGAGGTTTGAGAGAGATGTGGCAGAGTTTAGTTTTCCAGTTGTTAAGCCATACAAATATTTATCTTGTGATGTAGTAAGGAAAAAAAAAGATTATTCTTTGGGAATGATACAGTTTTGTTTTTGGGGAAAATGTTAGTTGCTAATAAAATCTTGGTGGGCTGCCACATTTGGTCTGGCCCTGTGAAAGATCTAAGTGGGAGGCTCTTGCCATTTCCTCTGAGGTGACTGCCTTGTGAGTAGGTCTTTTCCTTAGCACTTCTGAAACATAGGAACTATTGAATCAACATCTGTCTCTTACTTCTGCTTTCCCACAGGTGATGCAAGTGCTGAATGCTGATGCCATTGTTGTGAAATTGAACTCTGGTGACTATAAGACCATCCACCTGTCCAGCATCCGACCCCCAAGGCTGGAGGGAGAGAGTACACAGGTGAGAATGGGGAGGATGTCAGTCATGTTTAAAAAACTGTAGAAAAAGCAGGAAAGTAATTGCACTGTGGGGGATAGATTTGGGAGTGAAGAAGGTAAATAATTTTAGATTTCTGAATGCTATGCCAGGAAATACCTACAACAGTGTTTCTGTAATCTTTGGCTAGCCTCCAGTGCATACAACCCCACAACTTTACCTCACTTGGATGGACAATATTGGAGTCTTTATTTTTTGCTTTCATCTTTGTGTTTGTGGTCATCTTCAGTAGTTGGAATGTGCAAGATGTTGAGGACACTTGATAATAAATGTTCTTTACTATTGTATTCTAGATCTTGATGATGGTCCCAGCATCATTAATATCAGGCGATGATTGGTTTCTTGGCATCTTTTCTCATTGGTCTGCTTAATTTCACAGTTTCCAGTTCTGTTTCCTTGTTTTACCTGAAACAATGCCTGTCCCCTTTTTCATGGGTATATTCTCTTGCCAGCCTTTTATAAGTGGTAGCTGTACAGATTATACCTATACCTGTGAATATGAGTAAACACTCTCTCTTCCAAAGCACATTAATGCCTTCTTTTCAACTTAAGACTAGAGTGATGAGAGGTGGTGACCTGTCCAGGTCACCTGTCCAGGCTATGTCCACACATAGCCAGTGTGTGGTAGAAATAGAGCTTGAATGCTGGTCCTTTGGGCTTCAGGGCCAGTGCTAGCCACTCATCACTCTAGTCATAGTAGAATAACATTTCTCTACTAGAATTGAGTTTGAGATCATAACTGCTAAGCTGCTCAGGCTCTTGTCAGATGTGCCACTTCTGCAAATCTGCCCTTTGGACCAAGACTCAGGAACTCATGAGTGCTTTTTAGATAGCTCAGTTATATAGAACCCATCTCTGCATTATGAAAAGTGTTTGGTATACTTGTGAGGTTGGACACAGCACAACTTCATGGGTCATAAGTTACTTTATGACTTTCATTTTTACCTTTTGATAAATAATGTATTAAATATTTTTGGATGAGTCCAAAAATAGGTCCTTAATTAATGAGTGTCAATTGGCAAGTGTTTGGACAAGTTTGAGAAATTCAATCCTGCTTTGTACAGGTGTTGGGGCTTAAAAAAAAGTGATAGCATTTGTAGAATGCATCTTTGCTAGCCGTCTTTCTTGTCTCTTTTTGTTCTGAAGGGAACAAATTTGTTCCTCTAGAGTTCTGCAAGTAGATATGTCTGTGCTTTTTACACGTGGAAATTCATGTCCTCTTTTAATTTTCTGTGAGATAATAGAGACGGCACATAAAGGTAAAATAAAAATACCGTGATTGTCTTTTAAAACAGATCATGCATTAAAAACGCACGCAAAATGAGTTCATCTGGATGTCTGACCAGTCAGTTCATTCTCTTTCTTTTTTTCTTCTTCACTAAAAGAGGCAATTTGATGCAGCAAACAATGCTTTAGTAAGGATGAGAATTTAAATGCCTGAAAGTCTGGAAATGCCAAACTAAGGTTCTCTTAGTAACTATGGCTCTGCCTCATTGCACAGAGTAAATATACATCTCCAGTTTTATCAGTGTTGAGAGTAATGCACAATTCTACATCTCTGCCTTGCAGTGTTCCCACAGCAACCATGACTTTGAAATTCGCATAGTTTAACTTTTGGCCTTGCATTATGAGCCAAAGTATCATTTAAAAGTAGGTTTTGGAGTTGAGTTTTAAGCAGTTTTCCAAAGTTGCGATAGGTGTGGGGTGACCAGAGGGCTCTTACAGTATGGAGTGGCAGCAAATTTTATGGAGTAAGAATTTAGTTTTTCCAGTTACCTAGTATCCCCTCCAAGGGTAAAAAGATTTGTTGCTCTTGGCTGAAGGATTGATATGAATGTGGAATTTAGAATTGGGCTTAGACTTTTCAGTAGTCATTTCAGGTTCAGAGCTTTAGTATTCTTTTTGGCTTGGGGAAACAGATTGACTTTTTTTTTTTTCTAACTTAGCTTCATGATACTGCTAAATCTCAGGAAAACACTTGGGTAATAGGATTGATGAATGCTTTTTTATTCATTCATTCATATAGCAAAGTGATGGAAAAAGTGGGTTGGGTTTTATTTATTCTATACTTTCTTCCCATTTCTTTAAGTTCTGTTAGGATTCCATTAACTGTATAATCCATTGTGATCTTTATTTGGTTGGAGGGTATGTTGTGGGAGGCAAAGATTTTTTTATTTCTTTGCCTTGAATTATACAGATGCCAAGTAGGACATTAGCAGTAAAAAAGAAAAATATTGCCTAAGGGTATTATTTCCTCCTTCCCTTTTTCTGAAAAGGATGTTTTTGTGGGAGATTTGTGTGCATACGTGTGTGTGTGTGTGTGTGTGTTTGTTTTAGCCCATTGCAGGAAGGATTTTGAATAAAACAGCATAATTTGAAGGAACTGTTTTAATTTCAGGAAATCTCTAGGAAAGCTCCTTCATAAATACTTTGGATTTTGGGTAACACCTGTTTAGATGACTAGAAACATACCAAGTTGGGGTTGGTTGTAGGATTTGTGTCCAGTAAAGATTTTGGTCAAGTGGTTCTATTACAAGTATTTTTATTGATTTGTAATGTTCATAAATTAGAAATAGAAATAAAAGCTTCTTCATAGGGATCTTTCATCATTTTGCAGTACAGTACTTAGGAAATGCCTGTATTTTAGTGACAGTGAGTTATTCCATGGAAGCAGTGTTTCATTCTTTGGAGGTGTTAACTTTTTGGATCTTATATAGAATATATGAAGAGGATGCCCTTGGTGACCTGAGTTTCAGTACTTTAACAAATACATCAGAGGTGCATGTAGTTAGTTTCATTATCCCGGTGTTTGGCACATGGAAACCTGTGTCAAGTCTTGGAAAAAGACTTCTGGTTTTTTTTTTCCTTCTGTTACCCTAAAGGATGTTTCATATTGTGTAATCTTAGGACTTCCTAGTGAGCATTTGACTTAGACCTAGAACTGGAAAGCCCCATGCTTTATTGTTGCATTGGGCTTTGAGTGACATTTGAGTGTTAATGACAGAGGAAATGTAGCTCCTAGGCATCTGATAAAGGAGCTAGTTGATTCTCTAGTAAAATCCCATTTTGCATTGTTACTGTAGTTGGGAGCAAACGATAGGCAAAATTGAAATTTGCCTTGAAATAGTTTTTATTTTACAGTTAAATTCTCTCCAAATTCTGATGTGTGTCCTTTTGCAATGCCATAATTTTATATTAGGCCTCTCAGGTGTGCACTCTTTACCCCAGCTTGGGACCCTGGGAGAATTAGATTAGAAGCCCAGAATCTGCCATCCTAAACAGCTTGTCTCCCCACACCCCCCTTTATTGTTTACCTTGATTGATATTTTTAAAAAATATTGAAACATTAAAGCTGGAAGGGAGCTTGTGATCCTGCCTTTCTCCCACTTAATTTTTTTTTTGATATCTTATATTTTCATATCACTTTCATTTTCAAATAGTTTTCTCCCCTCTTCTTTTCTCAGTATTCCCTTAGAATAAAAAAGAGGGGAAAAAGTTCATCAAAACTAACCATCACATCAGTTGAATTTGACAGTTTATGTGCAATGTTCTGTACCCATAGCCTTAGTGTCTCAGCTCTACAAGAAAGGGATGGAAGCACATTTTTCTCATTTCTTCTCAGGAACCAAAGTTGGTTATTATAATTACCACAGCATTCACTTTCGTGGTTCCTCACTTCCAGATTTTGTAGGTCCAGAAAAGGGAAGTGAGTAGCCCAGGATCATTGACACATTGGTTAGTGAATAGTTGAACCTTCTCCACGACTCTTTTCTATGTCATCAATATTTTTTTTAAGTGCATTGTTCTTTTGGATATACCAAGCTGTTGTGTGATGTTGAGTTCTCTGAGACTATGCAGTAAGTCACGTTCTTCTTCTTCTGTCTTCTTTGGTCACTTTTTCTACAAATTCATCTCTATATTCTTCATGGTTGATTGCCAGAAATCATGCTGGATTTGATAGAAGTGTAGGAATATGCTATTTAAAAAAAAAATTTTTTTTGGAAGGGGGAAGGCAAGGCAATTGAGGTTAAGTGACTTGCCCAGGGTCACACAGCTAGTAAGTGTGTCAAGTGTCTGAGGTCAAATTTGAACTCAGGTTCTTCTGACTCCAGGGCTGATGCTCTAGCTGCCCCAAGATGGTATTTTTTAAGACCAAAATACTACAAGATTAGTTTTTCCCAAACCTTATTACTTTGCTCTTTTCTTTGTGCTCCGTTACTTTTGGGATACACTTTCTCCAAGTGTTACCCTACTGGAGTTTCTCTGTAAGCATTTACTTTGTATATCAGAGCTGCAGTTCCATGCTTTTTTGAACAGTTTTGGGGATTTCTGAAGACTTTTTTTGTCAGAAACAGGGCAGTTTGGGTGCTAATAGCTACATCCATTGTATAGCTCCCCCGTCCACATAGCTCCAGGGTGCTTCTCATTCAGAAACAATTAAAAGCAGTTTTGAACCTATTCCCTTCAGTTTAGATTTTTAAAGGCAAACTGACTGATCCTCTTGGACCATAAAGCTGTAGCCTTACTTAGCTGCTTCTGTCCCGGTCATGCACAAATGGTTTAAAGTTAGAGGGCCAAAGTCTCTAAGTTATGTCAGGGGCAAACCCACTGACTATGATCTTTGGCGTGTGACTGGGAACATAAGGCAAACAGCAAATTATAGAGGGACTCTAGCTTGGCATTAGGGACTTGGAGAAAAGCAAAGCCTCTTTGAAATGAATATGGCATTTTACAGGTTTCCAGGGGAGCGATTTTGAGATTGGAGCATTGTGATCAAAAGACTTTGAATATGTTAGAGCCCTGGCAGAGGCATTCTGTACCAGCATCAAGTGTGTTTGATGTAGGTATTTTAGAGAAGAGTGCTTGAAACCATCTGTATTTGGGTGACTTAAAAAATTGTTATGCAAAAGTAGTGGGTGGGTCTTTGCTCATCTTATGATGACCCCAGCTTATGGCTCACCTCTCTTTTGGGAATAGTAGCTAAGGTTTAATCATTTAGAGAAGCAGGATGATCTGTTCCTGGGATGAAGGTAACCCAAAGCCACAGAGGAAATGTTTGACTCCTTCTACAGAGTCTGAATCACTTGGTACCTGGGGAGATGGCATGATTCTTTTGAGTTCATATTCTGTTGCTGTTACTAACCAAACCTGAAATTTATTCAAACTGTAAGCTCTGTATCTGTTTTTTTTTTTTGGGGGGGGGTGTAGGTGGGGGGAGTAGCACTTGGTGGTTCTCTTCTTTTCATTTCTACTACCACTGTCCTGTTTCAGATTCTCGTACCTCCTTGGCCTATTAATACCTGAATTCCCTGTCTTCTGGTCTGCCACCCTTTGAGGGGTTCATCTTCCTTATTACCAGATTGTCTTAATCTATTTCTTTTCGATTTGATTTCTTTTCTCCTTTTTAAACCATTTTCTTCTATGATGTTCTCCCAAGAGACCCATGAGTGTGTCTGCTTCAGACATTGCATTTTATATTCTATATAAATTTATATTATATTTATATTCTAGATGGTCAGATTCTTTAGTTGTTTCTTATTCAATACTAATTTGCCTTTCCTAATCTGTCTTCATAAGTTAGTCCCTCCAACCATTTAATCAATAGTATTATAATGCAACTGTGAATTCCTTCCAATTTATCTAAATCTTCCTGGTACTGATGTGCTCATGTGTCTCACCTCTACTGCCTCCTGTGAGGTGCTGCAGTCATTCTCTGTCCCTGTGGGGATTTGGCAGCCTCACTACATTTGGTGTCATTTGGAGAGTTACTATGCTTGCTGTGTGTAGTTTACCACTCCTCTTGCCCTATTTCCCAAACACCCTTCTTCCTCCTCCTTACTTGAGGTAACTAACTTTCCTGTCACTACATTAGTACAGTTGTTATTATTTCACCCCCTTTCAAGTTCATGGCTATTTCCCTTGCCTGTGCTAACTAGAGCTGCATAAGCTTATGTTCAGAGGCCCTAGAAGCAGGTATTTGTGTTCCTGTTTATCTATTTCCTTTGTAATTGGATTGTTTTGATGGTTGGATTGGCACACTAGCCCCCCTTGCCTTCCTCCCCCCTTGATTGCTTCTTTTGGTATCTTGCCCTTCTCTACCCCTCCCTGAAATGTGTTTGTTGTTTTCCTCATAATGTATATTCCATTAGCTTACTGAAGATTAAGTTCAATCCACCAGAGGGGTTAATTTCAGGATTTTATGTGCTTTTGAAGATTGGTCCCCAGTTGGCTTTCTTTTAATACCTCTCTTATTCAAGCTACTCTTAAGTATTTTTCTAGCAGTTCAGGCATTTTGTTATCTAATTCTCCTATAACCTTGCATCTTTTTTTTTTTTAAATTATTTTTAGTTATAAGATTTTGAATTCTAAATACTTCCCCCCCACTCCCCACTCCACAAGACAGCATGCAATCTGATATAGGCTATACATGTATAATCATATTAACCATATTTCCACATTAGTCATGTTATAAAGAAGAATCAGAACCAAAGGGAAAAATCAGGAGAAAGAAAACATAGAAAATAACAACAAAAAAAGAGAAAATAGTATGCTTCAGTCTGCATTCAGACTCTGTAGTTTTTTATTCCGATGTGGATAGCATTTTCCATCATGAGTCTTTTGGAATCCTCTTAGATCATTGCATTGCTCAGAAGAGTTAAGTCTAACAAAGTTGGTCGTCTCACATTATTTCTGTTACTGTGTACAATGTTCTCCTGGTTCTGCTCACTTCACTTAGTATGAGTTCATGCAAGTCTTTCCAAGTTTTTCTGAAGTCTGCCTGCCCATCATTTCTTAGGAAACAATAGTATTCCATTATATTCATATACCACAATTTGTTCAACCATTCCCCAATTGATGGGCATCCCTTCAATTTCCCCAATTGATGGGCATCCCTTCTTTGCGAACTGCAGAAAGAACTACTATAAATATTTTTGTACATGTGGGTCCTTTTCCTTTTTTTATGATCTCTTTGGGATATAGACCTAGTAGTGGTATTGCTGGATCAAAGGGTATGCACAATTTTATAGCTTTTTGGGCATTGTTCCAAATTGTTCTCCAGAGTGGTTGGATCAGTTGACAACTCAACTAACAGTATATTAGTGTATAACCTTACATCTTTCTCTTTCTCTCTCTATTTGTACTTTCACCACCCTATTTATGAACTCCTTCACATAATCTCTTAATTCTCTTTAGTCCATTCTCCCCATAGTCATTAATCTTGTCAAAACATACTTTCGATCCTGTCAGCCCTGCATAAAAACTTTAATGGTTCCAAATCACCTATTAAATAAAGTCTTCTTATTTTGACATTCAAAACCTTTCACGATTTGTTCCCAATTTATCATTTCATCCTCTCCTTCACGTGCCCTGAACTCTAGGCCAAACCAGGCAACTTGATCTTCTTTGGACATGCCTGGCATCTCTTGACCTCAGCTTATATTGATTCCATTCCTGAAATGTCCCTTACCTGACAATTCCTGCTTATTTCTCAAAGCCCAAGTTCAAGTGCTCTCTAGTCCTCTAAGCCTCCTTCCTTGATCCTCATAAGAGGCAGTCCTTTTCCATCTCTAAATTGTCAATATACTTTATATTTTTAGTATGTATGGGATCTTCAAAGTCAGTAAGGGAAGAGATTCAATCTTATTCATCTATTTTCACAACAATTTCTGGCAGAGTGCCTTTCACCCATTAGGTGCTTGATAAATATTTGTTGAATGTATAATTTCAACTGACTTGAAATTTGGAGGTTTACTTTACCATTTTCAGACTTGTGGCTATTAGATTTTCTTTATTTGAAAAATTTAAAAAGTAATTATCCCCTGACATTCCTAGGGGTCAGGGGTAGGGGACCCCTTGCAAAGAATGTGAAAAGCTATGATTAAGTCTAGGCCCTACTACAAACTTTTATTTTAAATTATTTTGATTATATTTATTTAACACAAAAGAAGTAAAACAACACTCTGCACCCATAAAAGAAGTTGCAGTTTACATATCTGAGAGATTAATATCTCCCACATTATGCAGAGTCTTTGCAGTCTCCAGTATAGCTGCAGCAACTGCTTCATGGATTTCTTTCTCCAAAGAAAAGTGCAAGATACAAAGATCATTGTGGAGAAAATCATGTGACTGAGTCTGGATGGTAGAGAGACAAAGAAGAGGCATCTCAAAGAGAGTGTGTAGCTTGTAATTTTTAGGGTACTGAAGCTTTTAACAAAATGTAATTGTTTATAATTAATTTATGTATGTATACTTCTGGTAGTAAATTATGAAATAGATTAATAACATGCAGATTTATGCATATATGACTTACTTTTTTTTTTTTTTTTTAGTTTTCTTTACATACAAATGTCAGCTATGATTTTCTGTAGTATGCTGCAAATCTCTAAAAATTCCCATTTAATTAGCGATGGCCAACGAATGTTAAACTCATATATGTTGAGGGTTGACTATACATTAAAAAGCTTTCCCCTTATATTGATATATATTTTTATGTATTCATTTTCTAGGTCAGCTACTTTTTCATACTTTTCAGAGTTACAGTTGTATGTTTGATTCCTGTTTCACTGTACTGGCAGTATAGCAGAAGTAAACAGAAATATCCCTTCTACCAGTAGCATCTATAGCAGCAGTTCTCAACCTGTGGGTTATGTTCAATTTGTAACAATGAAAATACAACCTGCATATCAGATAGATTCATAACAGTAGCAAAGTTACAGTTATGAAGTAGCAACGAAAATAATTTTATGGTTGGGGGTCACCACAACATGAGGACCTGTATTGAAGGGTCATGGCATTAGGAAGGTTGAGAACCACAGATCTATAGGATCTTGGCAGGTAGGTGGTGCCTTAGTGGATAGAGTGCTGGACCTGGAGTCTGGGAGACAAGAAACAGTCCCTCTTTACAGTTGTGTTTACATTCTGATGAATTATATAAATGTCTGCTATTATTATTATTCCTCTAACCTCTTTCCTCTTAATCTGTTACAGTAGCAACAATGAAAGAATAAAAGTCTCTATTCTTTTATGAACGAGAGAGCTAAGTGATAGCTCTATTTGCTTATATTGGCTGTTGGGATAGCCTGAATTAGCAGGCTGAGAGAGGAAGAGATTTGATATTACTTAAAACTTGTTTTATTTTGTTTTTCATTTCTCATATGAGAGGAAAGTTATTTGAGCTCTTTACTCTTTCTTTTAGTGTGTCCTTGTCTACTTCAGGAAAGAGTCCATTGGTTTTTTCCTCTTCTGTTTAAGATTTTTAGGTCTTTCCTGCCTTTGCTAAATTGCTCTAATAAGCCTGTCTTCTCTCTTCCAACACTGCCTTGCTTCCTCCTTTCACCTTAGTGTTTCTTTCCTATGGCTATTTCAGACTTCTCTTTGCACATTCAGTTCAAGTCAAATACAATTTATTATGTACCCCATTTGTGCAAGGCACTGTATTAAGCTGTTCTGGGGATACAAAAAGAGGCAAAAGACAGTCCCTGCCCTCAAGGAGCTTACAGTCTGAAATATACATGGTTTTCTTGGTAAATTATTATGCTGTTTTAATTTGTAACACACTTTTTGTGGCCATTATTATTAGATAACTATGAAATTCAGAGTGTTCCAAAAGTCTTAAAGCAGTTTTAAGCTATTAAATCTTAAATTTCACTAAGATTTTTGTGACCCCTGTATAAGTCAGTGGAGAAGAGTCAGCAGTGCTGTGTTAGAGAGATATGCCTCCATCCTGCAAGACACTAATTGATCAGAAGGTACCAGATATAATAGATAGAAATTGATAAACTAAAAAATTGAATGTAGTAAAATCCTATAGCCTTTCACATCTTGCCCTCATCAGATAGAAAGAAATGAATTTTGAGTTTTGAGGCTATTATTTAATATTTCATGTCTGTTAATATGACAATATATTTGGTTTAGAATTTGTTCTTTCCTTTCCTGCATCTCTTCTTCCCCAGGTCCATATGCTTTTCTAGACAGTATAATTTTGGATGTATTGAGTTAAAATGTAGATACTTTCCTTTTCTTCCCTTACTTGATAAATTCACTGACTGGCCAAATTAAAGCCAACTTATTTGCCTTAGCTGACTTCCTATACAATCTGTTTGTCTTACCTCATTCAAGAGTTAGTGACTTGAACAATCCTTTCTGAGTACTCTTGATTGGTGATGACTATTTATAATCCCTTATGGAAATGTGACACTTTCTCCCTCATTCTCTCCTCAATTTACCTGTTTGAGATTATTCCCTCTTGTATGCTGTTTGCAAAAACCTGGTAATTTTTTCTTGTATGAGGTTAGAAAAAGTGAATTAGTTATTCCTATCATTGGAGAAATGACTTTTATCATGCATTGTGGAGGCTGTTGGAAAAGGCTTGCTTTCTCCATTATTACCTACTTATGCTAGGTTTAGTCAGGTAGAATGGAGCCTGGTTGCTTAGAGCTTTCCTGTTTAAACCAGTCTCTACTTGTCTATCCTAGCTATCTTGACTTCTGTAGCCCCCTTGATTTGAATTCAGGTTTTTCTTTTTTTTAACCAGGTATGGATTTTCTTGGACAGCCAAATTATAGTTGTTTGTTAATGCAATTTTATGTTCTGGAAAAGCACATTTACACAATTTAAGCAAGACCAATCTCCCTTTGCTCCCAGAATTTATCTAAATTGATATCTTAATTAGTAAAGCTCTAAATATGCAACACAGACACCAATTTTAAGAATACAATTCACTGACTGCCGGTATAAGGTTTGGTTCTAAATAAGTAACTGAATTTGTGAATGCATATTTTAAGCCTACACTTCAGTAATGATATAGTGTTCCTGTCTGTCTCTTCGTGTGTGAGGTCTAAATTTAAAGTTGGGAGTAAGTCATAGTAGAACCAAACCTAATAATCTCCTTGGGCCTGGGTTTGATTAGTTCAGTGGAGAAGCTGCATAGTATCTTGGGGGGGAAGGACCCCAAACTAGATTAGGGGTCTTAGAAACATAATCTGATAACTCCTTAGGTAAAGTACTTCAATTTTGGTCCTTGGTTCTCTAATTTTTCAAATGAAGGAGATGGAACTAAATTAGGAATTCTTAGCCTGGAGTCTTGGCCTGAACTTGGCTTTTTCTTATTTTTAAAAAATTTTTAATTAAAAAAATTAAAAAAAAAATATTTTGTTAACTGTTTTGATGTAATTGCTTTCCTTTGTGATCTTATGGGTATATTTTATAAATTTAAAAACATTATTCTGAGGAGAATAGACTTTGTGAGACTGCTAAGGCACAAAAAAGAATCTAGGACTAGATAATCTCTAGAAAACCCTTACAGTACTGATTGGTACAGAAAATAGAATATTTCTGGGCAGATGAAGTCATACTTACCTTCTGCTTAATGGCTAAATCTCCAGAAAGAAGAGTTGTGAATTTGACATTTGTCCCTGCTATTTCAATTTTCTTTCTCTTTTCTCAGATTTATTTTATGAAATGTATAAACTGGAAATACATAGGATTATAAAGTAAACCAATTATATTGAAATAAAGATGCAATTTTTTTTTCATCCAAGAATGCCCCCTAAATCTAACCAAAGACCACTTGAGAGTCTATAGACTTCAGGGTCAGAGCCACTGCCCTAGTCAGATGCCGTTTTTGGTAGACTGGTACTCATTGATGATACCCAAGAACTGAGATTTTGCTAAGGTGGGCCTCATTTAGCCTCTGATGCATTACTTTTTTGACCACTGGCTCAGAGGTACTGAGGCCCCCACTATTTCCTCTAATAGCAGAAATATAATGTTTTCCTACAGGTCTTCTAGTCAAGTAGTACATTGACTTGTCTCTCCTTAGCTTTGAGAATCTCTCAAGGATTGCTGTGAAAAAGGGATAGGAGAGGAATGCCTCAAGAAATCCACCTGGTTCAGATAACAGTTATCGAGGGACTAGTTGTATCCTTCGGGGTTTATCACAGACTTTTTAGGCAAAGGTTTTGCTTGTGAGGGCCTTGTCATTCACTGTTTTCAGGGTGAATTTATTTCTGTGTAGCAAAGTAAAGGGCTTATGGAATATTGCCTTGTTGCATCTCTGTTCACATCCCATGAACCGCTGTACTAACCGAATTTTCTGCCTGTAGGATGAAGAAAGGAAGAAATGCAGAGCTGGCCATTGCCTATAGTATGTGCAAGCAACTCTCTAGCATAGGGTCATGGCATGTTACTAGAGGAGTATGTGAACTAAAGCATGCATAATGGCAATTTGGGAGCATTTTGTGGATAAAAGGGTTTCAAGCACTGTCAGACTGGCTTATAGGGCATTCTGTCAACCAGAAGTCTATATTAATCCAAACCTGTGCATACCTGCAGTACAATGATAGTTGATGTTCATAATGAGGTACTTTGAGATCCTGAAGTGCTCCTTGAATCATGAAAGAAACATTAAATTATGTGTTCTCTTGTACTCTAATTGGTGATCTGTGTGTGGTGTTATAAGAAGAGTGGGTGAAAAGGTCTTCCATATTTGGGATGGGCTCTACAGCAGCTGTGCATTCTGCATGTGCTGTAGGGTCCAGTCCTCAGCTTTAAAGGTTCAATAAACACTGTTCTGTCTGTTGCTTTACAAATGATCAGACCCTGTTGAATTGATTTACACTAATAGAACTTACAGGGATCTGATCTGTAAACTGGCATATTCATTTATTCTTTTTAAAGTGAGGTCAGGGATAGAGAATAAACTTCAGGGAACTGTAGCTATTTAGCAAAGAAAGCATTTAGTGAAGGCTAGAGAGGGGTGAAGTTCATAGGTCCCAGTTCTATTCTAGGCTGTGCTATCAAGTTGTGTGGCTGGGTGCAGTGTCCTTAAAGTCTCTGAACTTCACATTTCTTGGCTTTGCAGTATAGGAAATGGACTTGATGATCCCTAAAATCCCTTTCACTTCTTATACTCGATGATCCAGTAACTATACCATGAGAAAAATATGGCTGCCAAGCAGAATGGAATGTTTCTTTTAGTAAGTCAGCACATTCTCTTTTCTGTACAGAAATTTATGTGGAAAACCAAATTAGCATCAGAAGGTATTTCAGTAAATGTAGAATCTGAGCAAATGGAGTTGGATGATCATCTTAAATATTTTAATCCCAGTGTGGTAGCTTGGGGATCTGGCCTTCTTCACTAAATGGATATGTTTGCTAGAGTTTTTGCATCACTGGGGTGGGACCTGTTGACTTTAGAATCATTAGTATCCTCTATAAGCTGGTACTTTTCAAAATTCCCACTGACCAATCTGTTGGTCCTTATGATAATATTAACTTTTCTCATTTAAAATTTTTCAAATTTAGATTGTTCACTGCTATTTTGGCCATGGTGGGCATAAGTAGGTTCTAACACATTACAATCAAGAATTGAGTAGGAGAGGTTGGGATAAAGGGTGAAATCAAAGAAATATATAAAAAGAAGATGGGCTGGTTACCTAGCAATAACTTAGGGACAATTAGTGTTTTTCAATGTAAATGGTACTGAAAGAAGGCCTGTAGTACTTCAGGTTGGAATGTCTTGGTAAACATATGGGAGTATGTAGATGCAATGGGCAGGCATGGGTAAGGCATGATCTACATCCACCTTAAAAGAAGGAAGAGACATTAATTCTTATGTTAGAAAGGGACCGCTCAGGTCTAAGATTTGCTATGATAATGTAATGTGGTATGAGAATTTAGGATCTCTGACCTGATCAGTATTGTCAGAGGGGCTGATCTTAACCCTGCTAGTGAAATCCTAATTGCTCAGTTTCTGAGCTGTTTGAAGCAGCTTGTGATCTGGGACCTTACTGTTGTCATGTCATAGTGTTGGTTTTGTTTTTTTTTTCATTTTGCTGAAACAGCAATGACTACCATATGTTCACATCAGTGATACTAGTATAAAAACATACGCTCTATTTAAGTCACTGGCAGCAGTCTGGTATTAGAGCTTCTCTGGGTAAGTTCATAAATGGGGATTGATTCTCTGTGGGCTTCTTTCTCTAGTTTGAGAACTTTCACCATTGATTTCTTTGACCTTGAATGGTCTAGGGCAATGGTGTCATATTAAAATAGAAATGGATCCTTTGCCAGAGGCATATTGACTTAGAAAACCACAAATTACCAATATCTATATTGTTTTGTATTTTTACTTATTTTATTAAACAGTTCCCAATTACATCTTAGTCTGGTTCACCTCTCTTGAGAATTTTGGCTTCTAGTTTGACATCTCTGGTCTAGTGCATAGGGAAAATGTAAATCTTTAAGATTAACTATAGTAAGGGCCCACATAATATCATTTTTGGAGTGCATAATTGATATCTTGCAGGCTGGTTGGAAGCCAGTAGGCAGCCATTAACCAATTCATAGCCTTGATGTAATGGACTGCCTGGGGTTCATGCCACTTGGCAGCAGAGCTGCCCCACTGATTTCAGCTTGATTATTGAGGAAAGCCACAAGTGGAGTATGTAACAGTAACCTAACAAGGAAGCTACAAAAGTATATGCAATAATGTTGTCCCTTCTATTAAACCTGTTATGTCAGTGTCTATAAGAACATATATCTTGTTACTCTTGAGTAGTTATACAGCACAGTGGCTAGAGTGCGGAACTTGGAATTAGAGAGATGAGTTTGAATCCTGCCTTTAGTACTTACTGGCCTTGTGACCCTGAGCAAGTCATTCAGTGTTTTTGTGTCTCAGTTTTTTCATCTGTAAAATAGGAATGATAATAGAATAGCACATGCCACTCTCAGAGTTGCTGTAAAGTGGTTTTTAAAATCAATCAATCAATTAATTAATTTACTTTTAGTTTACTACATTCAGTTCCACAAGCTTTTGAGTTCCAAATTTTTTCCCCCTCCTTACCCACCCACCCCACTCCCATGGGAGCATGCAGTCCGATATACGTTCCACAAATACCTTGTGAAGTGTTTTGCAAACCTTAAATTCTGTCTTCCTCCTCATTGAAACTGCTTGTAAGAAGTACTGTATTTTGCCACATAATTGTTACACCCTGTGGGAGTGGGGTTGGTGTTTCAGTCCAAAAATTAGTTATAACCTTTCATTACGTAATCATTGCATGGTATAATTCTGTTCATTATGCCATTTAAAAGGTAAACAGCAGCAAGGTGTTCACTTATAGCATATGGGTACACATTTATCTCTTGAGAGCTTAGAATTCCCAGTGCATGTGCATTGTCAGTATATTTCTGAAAGCTGACTTGTATGGTTTGTTTAGAGTACTGTAGTACTAGCCTATTGTCACTCAACCCAATTAAGAGCTGTAGGCACTAGGGGAGTAGGTGAGCAGGTGAAGCTGCCCTGAGTAAGTCATATGATATGGTAAGACTTGCATCTTTCCTCACTAGCTAAGCTGTACAGTTCATCAGCCAATGAGCAGTACAGTTGAGTAATAAATGATTTTTTGGTAATATTGGCATAGTTAAAAAAAAAACATAGTGGTCGCAGGCTGCATTTTTGCAAAAATATTGGCATAAAATCTGCAATGATTATGCAGTAAAATACAGAACTTTGTTGTTTGCTTTTTTATTGACATCTTTTGCTTTTGTATCACCTTTATTATCACAAAGAAAAAAAAAGAGGAAAGAAAGGCAGTCCGGTAAAACTAATCCACTCCTCAATTGACTAAACAAAGCACATGTACCTTTGCTTACCTAAAGTTTCCCACCTCTTCAAAGAAATGAGGGAGCTGTATTCTTAGGTGCAGGTAGGTGACATGATGGACAGAGTGCTGGACCTCAGTAAGGATGTCCTGGGTTCATTTCTGGCCTCGTCTACTCACCTTGCAGTGTGACCCTGGGCAGGTCACTTCATCTCTATTTGCCTCATCTATAAAATGGAGATGATAGCACCTACCTCCTAGGGTTACTGTGAAGATCAAATGAGATAATCTTTGAAAAGCACTTAGCACAGTGTCTGGCATAAAGTAAGTACTATTTAAATGTTAGTTATTATTGTTGTTGTTGTTACTATTTGGGGCAAAGCTTGATTGTTGTAATTATAGAATGTTCAGTTTTAATTTTGTTGTTGCTTTCTCCCTTTACTTTATTGTGGTCATAATGTATATATTGTTTTCCTGTTTCTGCTTTTTATGTTTGTGTTAGTTTATAGAACTCCTCCCATCCTTCTCTGTATTCTTCATTTTCATTTGTTTTAGTGGCATAGTAATATTCCATCGTATTCATGAGCTGCAGTTTGTTCAGCCATTTCCTAATCCATGGACATCTACTATATTTCCAGCTCTTTCCTACTACAAAAAAATACTGTTATAAATACTTTGTGGTATTTTGCATTTTTCTGTCCTTGACCTTGCTGGGGGTATATTCTTACTATATTTCTAGTAGTAGTGTCCCTGATTTAGAGGGTATGCACATTTTAGTTACCTTCTTAGCATAAATTCCAAATTTTCCTTCCGATTGGATGGACCAGTTCAAAGCTGTAGGTGCTGTTTTCTAGGATATTTGGCTTCTAGTCTTGCCTCCCTAGCTCCATTATACCACCTAGTAAGTATCTTATGAATATCTTTTTGAACTCATGTGGTAGTTTTCATTCTAAAAGCAGTTGGATAAGGTCTGGTCACACTCATACTGTTAAGGTTTTTCTTTAAGGTCAGATTCTTATCTATGAGAACCTCATGATAAACCTCAAATTTCTATAGCACTTGGCATAACATTCAATTGTGTGTGACTGATTATTTTTAATTTATACATCTTTTCTCCCTGACAACTATATTGCAAGTTTCTTCAGGGTAGGGGCTGTCTCCTCTGTCCTATATTCCCTGTGACTTTAATAGTTTTCTGAAAGTTACCTCTTTTCTTTAGGAGAGATTGTAAAAGACAGTATGATCTGACACTCTGCATCTCTGTGCAACACATTGTGCACACTTGCTCCCCTCCCCCCCACTATCTTGTTTTTAACTACTTGGCATTTATTGTTCTTTATTTTCTAAATATTGATGCTGTATGTACTTATATGTGTTTGTTTTCTACCTCTTGATAATGTAAGCTCTATGAATAGAGATTGTTTCATTCTTTGTACTTGTGTCCCCCGGGCTGAGCATAGGAAATGCAATAGCAGTGATAGTGGTTATTACTAGGAATTCAGGCAGAAGTAGCCAGAGAAGGGGAAGGAAAAATCTTCTTCCCTTATCTTATATTTAAAGCCCCTTTATAATGCTGATGTTGAGTGTCAAGAATTTGTCTTTTATTTTTAATCTGCCATGGCTTTGTCTCATCTTTCTACCCAGTACTAAACTGAAGGTACCTGCTCTTTTCTCCCTCTTCCTGGTCTCTTAGCTGAACTCAGCTTAGAAGATATTTAAGGTTATGGATAATTGTGGATCATTGCTTCACTTTGGTTCTGTTCTTTTGAGACTGTGACTGTACAGATGTCTATCAGCAGTGGCAAACTGGGGAGGAGGTAATAGGTGAATATCCAATGCAGGATGCTGTATAGATTGGCTGTGTCATTTTCTGTTGATTCAGTAGAAGAAATTAGTTTCTTGGCCATTTTCAAAAGTAATTTTAGCCCATAGAATCCCTGCCACACTTGAACAACTTTTGGAAAGTGTAATATTTTACCCAAACCCATTAAATGCTACCACTATTTCTCTATTCCCTTTACTGTCCTTTTACTGATTATAGAGATATTTATGTGGACCCAGAAGGCTGACTTATTTATTTATTTTTATTTTTCAGTAACTTGGTTTTCCCTAGTGCCAGGTGCTTTCTAAGACTCAAACACTTCACAATGATTTCTTTGGTGATAATCATCTGCACTTTCCTGGCCTTTTTCCTCAAGGGATCCCTTTGTGCTTTCCAGTCATTAATTCCACTGTTCATACCAGAAAACTGTACCACCAAGGTTCTGTGTAACTAACGGTGAGGTCATATGGCAAATCAGTAGATGGGCCCATGGAGTCTTACATCTGACCCCCTTGAAAGGCAGTAAAATAGATGCACACAAGGAAATGTTGCAGGCCAAGTTGAGGCTGATGCAGGGACTTCTGGCAGCATTTTTGCTACCATAGGTTGAATGTCTAGGTGTTGTAACATACAGGATGTAAGCATTCTCAAGAGAGGGTGCTTAAGTCCTCATGAAAGCCGGGAAATTGGCTGTACTGTTTTAGGGAAGGCAAGGCATGGCCCCTAACATTTGACTCTGGAAATGAGTAGCAGACTAAGGACTGAGTTCTTAATTAGTGGTGAGAAGTGACTGTCTAGAAGACAGGCAGGCATCACAGAGCAGTTCAGTGGAAAACAAGGGCCAGGCTTTGCTTTTCCTTACCATTTGATACCTCTTTATCAGAATGCAGCACTTGTGCATCGGCATGGCTGGCTTCTTCCTGGTAAATCTGCTTTCAGGCTGCTTTCCATAATGAAGTTCTCCCCGCTGCCCGTTGTCCACAAGCACAGATCTTGGGTGTTGTTTTAAGGTTTGGGGTGGAAGCAGGCTTCCCTGATGTTTTTTCTGCGTTTAGGGGAGCTGGCTCTAATTGTTTGTGATTGACATGTACTTTGTAGGGGCTGTCTCTCTCAAAGTCAGTAGCTTGTCTGGCAGGAGAGGTTAAAAACAAAAAAAAAAAACCTGTACTTTTCTAAGCAAGTATTTTGTTTAAAAAAGGTATTTGTTTTTTATTTGTTGATTTGGAACCATAGAGGGAAAAATACACGACTTACAGTGCAATAAAAGATTGATGAGAAACAAAACCATGAATTCATCAGTATCTTATCTCTACTAGATTACAGCTACAAAGATCACAGTTACTCATCTGTGTATCACGCATCACAACTGATTATTGCTGGCTTCGGGTCTGACACTTCAGAAACCCTGCTCAATCAGCATAGCAGCATTGTAAAAATGTTAAGTGCCAGTGGATTAATTTTTAATGCATACTGAATATGTGTGGTAAGAAATGTGTGATTGTATTTGGGAGTGAGGGAATAGATTTTTTAAGTGACTAAACCTAACTAGGATCCATCATCACTTTTTAATAAATATTTTGGTATTAAGTCTCTGCTTTTAAATGATTACTTTTTATCTTTCTTCATTTTCCTTCCCTTTTCCTATCCCCCAGCAACAAAGAGAATGTACCACATACTCCCTTTTCTAGTAGAAATGACGTGATTGGGTCACCCATTTTATAATCTGCCTTGAGGTATTGTTTATAGTAAGTCAAATTTGAGTCATTATGAAACATAGTGTGACTTCTGACCAGTGGGATACCAGGCAGTTCTGATGAGCTTGTGCTAGCTGCCTCAGAGGGCAAATCCAGAAATGGAAAATTTTGGTAAGGCAGATGCATGTGTGTTAAATAATAAATAATAATGAAGGATTTTTTTTTTACCGCATCTTTCTTCTGACAATATTGAGAGCATGCCTCAAATATATAATTCTCCCTTATTCTCATATTGTCCTGGGGGAGGCAGAGATGAGAGGTGCTTACTTTTAAAATTGTCTTTTCTTACAGCATAGGTAACAATTCCCTTAAAACCCATAGTGTGGCTGTTTCATGAAGTTTTTATTAAAAGGATTTATGTGGCTCTGAAAAATACATGTAGAATGCCTGGCATTTTTATGAGAGGGACTTTATCTCAAGGTTGACTTGTTTCCTGTCATAAGTAACTTTCTTGAGTTGGAAAGACTAAACTGACCTTTCTTTCTTTTCCCAAATAATTAACACATTTTCATGGCTTTGTCTTTGTTTACCAAACAGGTAGTTGGAATTACTTATTTTTCTCCTTTATTTCAATTTTCTTTATCTGCAGCATCCTCTGTTTCCTGTCAGGGCATCAATTTATTATCATGGATCCTAATCTGTCTCTCCCCTTTTTCTCTCTGCCTAAAAGTGTAATTGTTGTCAGGTGATTTGCTATGGGGCCTATGAGAGATCCTGCTTCATTTCTCTTGCAGGTGATTTTTAAGGACCCTTCTAAAGGTGCTCAGTGGGTTCCTTTCCATCCTTAGACATCTTTTTTAACAAGCATATTGCTGTGTGCTTACCTATGGTTCTTTTTGGAGATACCCAGAACCCTTTAAAAGGCTAACTCTTAATCTTATCTCCCCCTCCCCCCTTTCCATTTTCACCCAGGAGCCATGTAAGAGATTCCACATTCTTAAGTCAAATACCCTGAAGCTGTTTAGATGCTGTTGTCTCATTTGACTTTCCTGTGGAATTCAGGTGGTAATAGGTCAGATGATCTTTCTGTAGTTTCAGACATTTCTGCTTTATGAGCTGTAGCAAGTGGTGCTAGCAGTTCTTAGCCTGGAAGAGACAGCTATTGATAGACTTGCTTCAGAAATGTTGTCTTTGTTTCCAACATTTGATCTAGAAATTCATCTTGTGAGTGGCAAGTTGCTAAAGCTTGGGTGGCTTAAATGAAAAATGTTTGACTGTTGTGGTTAGTTTATAAATGTAGATATAAGAATTGGGTTGGTCCAGGGGAGGAGTAATGTGACCAGAGGACAGAATGTGCCACCAAGATGAGTCTTTGGCTGATGTTTAAATTGCATCAAATTAAAGGGTATTTCTTATTCTCTGCTGTGGTGTCACTAAAGGACAGAATTAATGGCCTCCTTAGCATCCCTTGGGTTCATGCTCTGTCACTCTCCCAGCATTCAGCTTTATTTGGGGGATTATCAGGAGGTCAGGGTAAATTTTTCAAATTCCACTGGCCAAAGAGGAGAATTATCTCCTTGCAGAGCTTATCTAAGAGTGTTAATTTTTTTCCTCTTCATTTTACCCTTCTTGGTCTTTGTCTTAACCGTGACAATCTTTTTCTCTTTTGATTCAGTCTGGAATAACTATTAAGAGTATATATAGTGTGCATACATACACACACACACACACACACACACACGCGTCGTACGTGCTGTTTTATACCACAAAAAGAGCTGAAACTATTGGGGGAGGTGAGAATGTTAGAAGCACATTTGCAGTATATAAAACTTTTTTTTTTTTTAATGTGATGTACAGAGGGTTGTAGAAATGCTAAGTCCTTCTAGTCATTTTCCAATAGTTCTATACTTCCGTCAATTTCTCTTGTTGCTTTGGGGCTGGTGTTTTTGTCTTGTCTAGACACTTGTATGAAAGAAGACCAATGCCCTGGGACACAAGTACCAGCTTCATTATTATAGTTCATTTGTGGGCAGGGCAAAGGTGACATTAGAATGGCAGTACCTGAATATTGTTTTGAATTTCAGTTTGATGTTCCTTTGCCCCCAACTCTTCATCTGCTACACAGTAACAAGGTTCTACTTCCCAAGTTGTTAATACTCTATACTTCCTGTGATTATTTTTGTTTATTTAACTGTGTACATGTTCTATCCCCACCCCATCCCTCCCAGGAAAATTTAAGTTCCTTGACTGCAGCGGTGTCTTGTTTTTGTTGTGGTAACCCCCACATCTGTATAGCAGTGCATTACACTTGTAGTAGGTGCTTAATAAATGTTTGCGTTGAATTGAATTGCATTAACTCAGCCTCACATTGGTCTTCAACAGGTAGGAAGAAGTTTATTGGTTTAGATTAGAACAGGTAACTCCTTATCAGTTTAGAAAAGGTAACTATTTGTTCTCCTTAGGAAAAGCAAAGAATCATGGCTGTGTATCTCTATATATGCATGCTACAGTCGATTTGTAACATGATCATAGGCACAGTGCATGGCACTTAATAAATGCTTCTTGACTGCTCAGACAACATACCCCACCAGTAGACTGAGTATCCCTCGCTTATGAGATTGATATTTTCTCCAGGCTCTAAGGTCTTCTATAGGTTTCTTAATGGTCGTGATTTCTGGGATGAGAATATGAAATGAGTCCTGCCCTCCCAGCCCCCCTCAAATCCAGAACATGGGACTGGCTCTGATTTCCCCAGGCATCCTGGTCAGTCTCTTCCTTAGGGAGCCTTTGTTGGTTTGCTTTCATTGTCAGGGAGTTCATGTTGTCACCCCTCTTACCAGAGAAGAAGGTGCTGCATTGCCTATAGTAAAATAACCACTGGCCTTTTGGATGCTCTGCATTTAAAGTTAAGTGCATCCCTTGCCCTTGCTGTCATCTTTACAACCTGTGTCTTTTCCTTCCTAGGGACAGCTTTCTAGCTTATGATCCCTTGTAATAGCACTGAGAGCCATGTCTGTTTTAAGTTAAGTCTGAAGGTTTCAGGGCTCATGTTCCTCTCTTGAGCTGAGACAGTTACATTGTACCTGAAGCAGGAGGGTGATGGTCCTTGACTTCTGTTAGACAGAAAAGATGAATTTTTAGTTTGTCTCAGTAATTGAAACCATGATTAATCATTTAAGAATCAGTGTGTTAGGTTATCTTTATCAAAATCTTTATTTTATTTACATAGTTATCCCTTCTACATTGCAGGGGTTAGCGGCACAGTACCCCCATGATCTGGAAAATCTGCATAAAATTTTTGGGCCTTACCTTCATATCAGAGAAGTCCAAATCATTGTGGTATTAAAAGATAAAATATGTTGATATTATACAATACTATACATATATTTTATGCATTTCTGAACTTCTTTCAAACTCCCCCAAAATTCCCATTTAATTTCTTATGCTGACCCGTAATATATTGAAACCATGATGGGGAAAGTTGCATTGTGGAAGGGATAACTGTATGAGGAGAACTGAGGTTCAGGAAGTATAGTGGCTTTCCAAACACAATTTGAAGGCCCTAAATTACCTGCTTTAAAAGAAAAATGATGAGGAATGACCTATTCTGGGTAGTCAGAATTTACCAGGAAATTCTACTAAACAAACCTGAGTGATTAATCCCGTCATTGATAAAGGAACTTTCAAAACTAGGTGCTTTGTTTAATTGTTTTGACTTTTTTTTTTTTTTTATTGCTTTTTGGAGGGGGAAAGGTAGGGCAGTTAGGGTTAAGTGACTTGCCTAAGGTTACATGGCTAGTCAGTGTTAAGTGTCTGAGGTAGATTTGAACTCAGGTCCTCCTGACTCCAGGGCTAGCTCTATCTACTGCGTCACCTACCTGCTCCCTGTTTTGATTTTTTTAAAAGTTAATTATTTAAGTGATTTTACCTTCCCAGGCTTCCCTTTAATTTCTTTTTGCGGTCAGCAGAATCTACCTTCTCTTTATCCCCTCCCCCACTTGAGAAAGAAAGAAAAACAGAACTCCTGTTACAATGCAGACGTGTAGACAAGCAAAACAAATTTCCATACTGACCAGGTGTTATTTCCTAATAAGTCTCTCCGCACTCCAGTCCTTCCCCTCTCTTAGTAGGTTTCATCATGAGTCCTCTGAAATCTGAATTATGCTGACCAAAGACCCTAAGTCTAAGTTGTTTGTCTTTACAGTATCGTCATTATATAAATTGGTTCTGTCCACTTCACTCTGCATCTGTTCATTAAAAACTTACCAGGTTTCTCTGAAACTATCCTTTTTATCATTTCTTACAGCATAATAGTTTTGCAGCTCATTCCTATGTATATCATAACTTGTTCAGCCATTCCCTGATTGATGGGCACCTCTCAGTTTCTAATTCTTAGCCAACTCAAAAAGACCTACAAGTATTTGTGTATGTTCTCAGTTTTTCTTAGTACCATTCCCTCCCTTAACTACTCTCCGTTTTATATTCCCCATCTCCTTTCTCCCTGTTAAATAAAATGTGTGTATTCTTCTCTCCTTTGATGATGAGAGTGAGGTTCAAATATTAGCTTCTCCTCCCATCCTTTCTTCATTGTTTGTATATAACAATGTATTGTGTACCTCAATGTGAGATATTATGTGAGATAATTTCCCCTAATTTTTCTTTCCCTCTCAACAGCCTCCCTCCTTCCCTTATTGCCTTCTTCCCCTTCTTTTCCATTCTTCTTTTAAGAATAAATCATCATTTAACTACTCCCAGGCTTTCTGTCTAGTTAATTACTCTTTAGGACCCCAATGATGATGATAGCATTCAGAGGGGACACAGGTATTAATCTCCCCGTATTAGATGTAAAGAGTTTATCCTTGTTTAATTCCTTATGATTGTTTGCTCATGTTTATCTTTTTGTTTCTCTTGACCCCCATGGTTGTACTTCACAATTTCTATACTGCTTTGGTCTTTTCATCAAGGATGGTTGGAAGTTCTCAATTTCATTAAAGCTCCATTTTTTTTTCCTCTTGTAGGATTATATTCAGTTTGCTGGGGAGATAATACTTGATGATAAGCCTCTGTCTTTTGTCTTCAGAAATATTGTATTTCAAGCTCTCTTTTCCTTTTTAGTCGTGACCGCTAAATCACGTGTAGACCTGACAGTAGCTTCCCAGCACATGAATTCTTTCTTTCAGACTTCCTGCAGTATTTTTTATTTTGGCCTGGAACCCCTGGATTTTGGCTGTACTATTCCTGGGAGTTTTCATTTTGGAGTTTCTTTCAGAAGGTGACTGGTCAATTCTTTTTATTTTCACTTCTTTCTGTTTTCACTATAAGACCTGAGCAGTTTTCTTTTATGATATTTTGAAATATGATGTCTAGGCTCTTTTTTGTTTATGGCTTTCAGATAGTCCAATGATTCTTAAATTTTCTCTCTTTGACTTGTTTTCCAGGTCAGTTTTTGCTGTGTAATACCTTATATTTTCTTAAGATTATCTTTAGTTGTTTGACTTTGATTATTTCTTGTTGTCTTATGGGGTCATTAACTTCTTTTTGGCCTATTCTAATTTTTAGGGAGTTTGTTGCTTGAGCCTTGTTTTGTACCTCTTGTGTCAAGTTCTTAATTACCTTATCACTTCTTTCTTCCCTAGCTTTCCTTTCCTTTCCAATTTTTTTCCTCTAATGCTTTCATTTCACTTAGAAAAACATTAAAACTTTTACTTTTTAGACTCTTGTTTCTTCCAGAAATTCCAATAGAATTCATGTCCAGGCTGTGTCTCTGAGGCTTGCTTTGTACATATTTTGAAGTCATTTTCTTCTTCATTTGTGTCTGAGGGTCCCTATCACCATAGTGACTCCTTGTGGTGAGATTCTTTTGTGTTTATTCAGTCTTCTAATCTACTTCCTGACTTTGGGTTTGATGTCTGGGCTGAAGGGAATATCTAGCCTACTCTGCTTTCTTGTGGTATTGAGTGTTGTATTGTTCCAGTATCTCAGGGACAGTTTAGATTGGTAACTTGCAAGCTTTTTTTTTTTCCCAAAGAGGTCTGGTCCAGGTCAAAGTCTAATTGCTGTCCTCCTAGACTGAGTTCTGCAAATTCCTGACCTGATATTGGGTCTGAACAACAGGTCTGTGGGTTTGTCCTTTTGGGAGTTTCAAGAGATTGTGGCTGGACTCAGTCAACTACCAGCTAGCCGGAAAGCTCTGCTGATTGAATGACAGAGCTTCTCTTTGGTCTTGGATTCTTTGTCCTGGTTATTCCTCTACAGGTTTCACGTTGTGCTAGAAACTGGAACTGAGATCCAGATCTGTCCTGGGGTCTGAGCCACATAGATGTTGGTTTAGTCTGACCTAGATCTATGACCTGGAACTGGGTAGTAATGCAGAGCTGCCAATTGTCACCTATTCCTGCACCCTATACAAATTTATGCCTTTCTCTGTGGGATCTTGGATCACTTCTTGCCCTGGTGCACAGCCTTTTCCTGAACCGTAATGCTCTGTGGGGTGTACTCATGACCAGATCCTATCCCTAGTGTTTGCATACTTCTCTATTTCCTTATGCCCACAAGGGCTGGAAAAATGACTTGTGATTATTTCCCATTTGATTTCCTGATCAGAATTGCATCTGGTGCTTTTTCTGTTGCAGGAATTGGAGCTGGGCAGATAAATTTTTATTTCTTCCTGCTACTTTTCCTCTTGACTCCTTCCCTTTAATTTCAGTTATTTTTTTACATAGGCAAACCCTTACTACTGAGTGCAAAAATAAGCCCTTAAGAAATAATGAAATATTAAAAAATAAACTTCAATATGTGCCCAACAAATTTAAGAGACTTTTACCCTGCATGAATTTACCAAGATAACTTCCTTGTACCAGAGACATGAAAGTAGAACAAATATGTTCGTTATTTATTTCATTGCTTGTTATTAAACATTGGCCTTTTAATCAAATACAGTTACTCAACTGATCCTAGTCATAGTATCATCATCTGCACAAGAACATAATGCTTGATGTTCAGAAGGAGAAATCTCATGTTCCTTAAGGGAAGGTCCGTTTAAATTTTCAGGTGATATAATGTGACCTAACAGTGCATTGTACATAATAGACATTCAATACATATTAGAGTGAATGAATGGTTTGAATTAATTGGATGGATGCTGTCCTGATGAGGGACATGGAATTGCCATGTTAAATCTAGATAACTCTATACGCTCTGACCCATGAAGATCAAATCAGTGTTTGCTTTCTTTTCACATTTAGAATATGTATGTGTGAACCTTTTTTTCTCCTTTTTTATGTGATGGTGGTAAAATACAATATGTGTTTCATTTTAGAGATTGAATTATAAGTTTAATCAGACAGCTATTTACTTAGCAAAGCAGTCATGAACATTCCTTTTGTTATTAACACTGATTTAGCACAGAAATAGGTATTCAGAGTTTGTTAAAGAGGCTCTTTTTGTCTTCTTTATTTCTTCCATATCCTTTAGTCTGTCTTATCCTTTTTGGTGGTTTGAAGGGAGCTAGGTTCTGCCTTCAGAGAATTGACTCCTGTTTCTTTTTATTAATTATACCTTTTTTCTTTGTCAAACTTTTTGATTTGCCTGGCTGTTCAGTTTTCATCCTTTCTTTAATCTAACATCTTCTTACAGTGCCTAGGAAGGAGTGTTATGGGCAGTTAATAAATTTCATTGATTAAGTGATGTATGATTCTCTCTTTGTATTTATATTTACATGAATGAAGTGTTAAGTATCAGTAGACTATTTCTTGACTCAATCTGCTAAATTGCAGTCATTATTCATATCCCCCTACAAGCACCTATTGCTTTTCTCTCTTGATTACCTAGAGGTGCTACTTTTGTTTCTTTACTGCTTTGGGGGGGAAATTTTAGTATTAGAATGCATTCTGATATCCAGGTGAAATAAATATTTATCCTGGATTCCTTTCTCTGGTTTGAGAAATATATGTGCAAAGGGAAAATAACAGGTGGGAGGTTGTAAAACTGGTGTTAGAGATTAACATTAGTGGCGGTCAATGGGATGGGTTGTTGGAAAATCCATTATCTTTCACTGAAAGGGATTTTGGTGTAATTTGTATTCCCAAGTGATTGTGGGACAGGATGACATCTTCATGTGAATATTTAGTTGACTGTTTTAGATCACCTCATGAATTTGATCATTTCTGTAACTGATATAGTGTTTCTTCTGTTAAAAATAAAATCATTTATAAGATGTTAGTAGTTAGTCCCTTAGCAGGGTTTTGTTTGTAATACTCTTATTTTGTTAGCAGTGTAATCCTTAGGAAGATCAATGCCCAGAGAAATACAACACAGTGTTCCTAATCCTTTAAGCGTCTTTGGAACGTGCAGAGAGACTTGTGGGAAACTGAGGAAGCAAGACATGTTCTACAAATGTGATCCAGGCTGTAGAGCTGCAATTAAAAGGAGACTAGATCTCTTAAATCTTGCTATAGCGATAACTTTAGGAATTTTTGCTTTTTATTTTTCTTCCTTGTTATCTTGTATTCTGATTACTAGCAGACATATTCTCTGAATAGATTCCTCCCATGTGAATCACCAGGGCAGACAGTGATGATGGTATCCATAACCTGCTGTAGCATATTAGGATCATAGAGATAGAAGTTTACTAGACATATAAGAGAGAGTCCTCTGGAAAGATATGTCACCCTGGTTTCCCTTATTGCCCTTTGACCTCAAGCTTTTTGTACTGACAGTTTTGTGTTCTAGTCTATTGTCTGCTTTTTTTCGTCTTAGCTGGGAAACAATATAGGATAAAAATGATTCCTTTATTTTTACTAGTTTATTTTTTTTTGAAAAGCTGTTTTATTTGGGCCTTGTTCAGAAGTGGAAGGAGTATCTCTTGTGATTGATAAATGGTTTTATTCCCCAATGTGCAAAGGAGTTGGGAAGTATTTCTCATTTCTTTAGACCAGTGTCACGACCCTTTAATACAGTTCCTCATGTTGTGGTGACCCCCAACCATAAAATTATTTTTGTTGCTACTTCATAACTGTAATTTTGGCACTGTTATGAATCGTAATGTAAATATCTGATATGCAGGATGTATTTAAATTGAACATAACCTACAGGTTGAGAACCACTGCTTTAGACCAAGCTCACTCTTGATAAGTTTGCAACATTCATTTTTGATGGCTTTCTGTCTATTCATTACATTTATATTGTTATGGCATACTCTATATTGTTTTTCTGGCTTTGCTTACTTCATTTTGCTTCAGTTCCATATAAGTCTTTCCAAGCTTTTCTGTATTCATCATGTTGGTCATTTTTTGTAGCCTAGAAATATTCCACATTGTCCAGCCTCTGATTGAACATTTTCATTGATGAATTCTAAAAAGGCAGCCCATTCCCCAAAAGTTCATCTGTACTACATAGTTTCTTAATTTACCTCTCTGTAACTTATGTCCATTGGCACTTGTTATTCCCCCTGGATCTGGTTAGTATATGTCTACTCTCTTCTGTATGACAGACCTTCAAAAATTTGAGGACAGTTAGATTTTTCCTATTTTATTTCTGGACTAAACATACAACCATTCCTTAGATGATGTGATTTCAGGATTGAACAAAATAGTCCAGATGTCATTTGAGTAGCATAGTATCCCAGCATAGGATTATTATCTCCCTTATTATATATGCCTAACTGCCTATAGTTGCATCAGAATTTTTGGCAGTCATATCACACTTTTAATGCATTGCAGTTAATTAAAACCATGAAGTATTTCCACCTGAATAATTTTAAACCAGGGTCTCCCCCTTTCATGTACAGTTGATATTTTTCAGTTTATGTCCAAGACTCTATATATTTTCCTCTATTAAAATTTTTCATTTGTTTTGACTCCCTCCAACAGAGTACTATTGAATTGTGTTTCTGTTATCCACTGTATTAGCTTCCCCTCTGAACTCTGCTCTCACCTCCCCCAATTCAATGATAATGTCTTTTACATAAAGTACATATGTAATATATACAAGATTGGTCTGGTGATAGAGCCCAATGGCATCCTATTGGAGTCCTTCCTTTAGGTTGACATTGGTTAGTTACACAGGTCTCTTGGTCCTCGAGCTATCTGTGACTCCATCTAACTCTGCCATTATACAAACTACATTTCTCCATCATCATAATATCCATAAATATTATCTAGTCAGTTTAGGGCTATTTAGGGCAATTGATGATGAATTAGGTTTCAGGAATTGAGTTTGCAATGATAGTGAATGGACTGTCATCTACATTGGAGTCTCGGAGGACCACTCACATCTGCAGTATAATTGTTGCCTTCCTCTGTTGCATCCCATAGAAGCCCAGGAGAGATCAAAACTATGACACATCCAGCAAACATTTATGTCCCACAAAAATAAACATAATCAATAGTGTATAGAGTACTGTGTGCCCACCATCCAACTTTACTTCCCAGAGGATGTACAGGACTTTGTATGCCTTATATATGTAGGACCTTTCATTTTGTCATTGACTTCTTTTAGGTCTCCACCTAGTAGTGAAATTTTTGAGTCAAAGGGTATAAACATTTTAATAACTTTCTTGGCATAGTTCCAAAGTGCTAGGAAAGAGCCTTTTAAAATTGTAATGTTCTCTTTGAATTTGAGATAATAATGATTAGTGGTAGTTTATTGGTGACTTTTGAGAATCCACTTTCAGTAGAGGAGGTAGAATATATTTCACAGTGATAGAAGACAGTAGGAAGCAGAGGGAATGGTTGGGATTTGGAAACAAGGTTTCTTTAGAGTTCTTATTCTGGATGAGACTTGAAAAGTTTAAAAATTTTTTATGGCATAAAAAGTCAAGTGTCATGGTTGAAGAACATTAAGAGCAGAAGCTTTTATCTGTCTAGTTATTGATTTAATATTTTATGGATGCCATAGTCATTTCCTGATATCTCCCCTGTGCCTTCTACATCTCTCCCTCATACAGAAAACAGTTAAAACAGATTTGACCAACATACAGTTTGATGCAGAATGCCATGCCTGTAGTCTTCCACCTGTCTATTGAAGGGAGAGAAGTATGCATCTCTTCTGTAGGATCAAGATTGCTCATTGCATTTGTTCTGTTTGCCTGAATTTCAGTGTTGTTTTTGTTTACATTATTGTAGTCTTTCCATATATTGTTTTTCTGGCTAAGTTTATATTTATACTGGTCTCCATGGAAACCCTAAAAAGAGCATGGCCTCTCCAGTTTTTGATTGTGTACATGCAGTGGAGTAGTTTCTCTGTTGCTTGCTTGGGGGCTCTTAGAACATTTGTAGTTTATCACTGATTGGATTGCTTCCCAAAGATGGCTTTTAATAAAAACTGCTGGTTGTCTATGAAGTTAAAAAGGAAAAAAAGTGCAGATCATTTTAAATTTCAGGAGTTAATGGATTTTTTTTTTTTTTAGAGCTATCTGAATTTTTTTTTAAAAGCTTGTACCACTACTTCTTTCTTTTGGGAGATGTTGATGGATGCCGTCATTAACCCCAAAATCCTAGCTTGACTAACTTATTTAGGTAAGTGACAAAAGGAGTACCCCGCCGCCCCATTTACAGAGGGCCACTTAGCTGTCTCCTGGCCTTTGGAGTGCATGAAATGTTTGTTGTAGCACTACTCTTGCCAGAATGATACTGTTTGATGCTGTGAATGCCAGTGTCATGGTGGGGCAGCATATGCTATGTCGGGGAGGGAGTGGACGCTTGCCTTTCCCTTAAGCACTTTGTGAGGCAGTGAAAGTAGGAAAAGCATTGAATTGCTATACCACCCCCTGCAATCTCCCTTCTGCTGGTTTTGCATGTAGAGAATAAAAGATTAAGTAGAAAGGGAAATTATGCAAAAAGGCAGTGTAATTTGTTCCTTAGGAAAGAAACTGGTTGTAAGGAGACTCAAGGCTACACCTCTCATTTGGCAGTGGGACATGCTTTTTACAGAGGCTGGTCTTACTGTACTCATTTATTTGGAAGATAATGGCATGAGGTTCTCTTCTGAGACAGAATAGTGTCCTTATTAGAACAGGTTCTTTGGCCAAACATTTTCCTGGATTGCTGTTCTGAACAAATGGCCTTTTTTGCACTCCTTGGTTACTCAGCACCCTCTGGACACTCGCCCTAGTCATGGGCAATTGGTTGTCCAAACAGTGTATGCAGGTCTGTGAGGAGGAGCTCTTGGTGAGGAGGTGCCTATGTGCTTGCCAAGCTGACTACTGGCTGGTGTTTTTACTCCCATGGCGGCTGCTGCCTGAATCACAAGTAGCTTCAGAGTTGATGATCTGCAATTCTTGGACTCCCCTTCCTTTTTGCTTGCAGCTCTTAGAATATCTGATCGATGAGGCAGCATCTTGGCAGTGGTCCAGTCTAGCCAGCCATATCGTCAGATATAACACGTGCATTTGGTTTTTTCTTTTCTCATTTTCTCCCTTCAAGCAACGCTCTGGGAAATCTCAAGCTGATGGAGCTGGAGCACTTGCTCCAACAGGTATTCATTCTTACTTGCCTGCTGTCCCCCGGATGATTATAATGGATATTTCCTGAGTGTTCCATTCAGCTTATTAAATGTGATTGGACAGAAAATCAGAGATTGTGGGGTACTTTTGCAGAGTCAGTGGTACCCCATTACTTTGGGAAGTAAGCTAGTGCTTCCCTTCATTTAAAACCCCTTCTAAAACCACACTTCTCCAAAGCCATTTTCCTAACCTGTGGATGCAGCTTAACTCCCAATGTCAGAACATCTTGTTTCTTCATCCCTCATCCCTGCACATAAGCTATAATGAGGTAATTCAGGTGTCTGTCTTGTTTACAGAGGAAAACAAGGCTAATATTTCACCCCCTTTTGTGACTTAATTTGAAGAAAAGTTGAACTGACTAGATATCTTTTATTAAAAAATGGTAAACACCAGAGAAATTTTTTGGTAAGAAAAAAAATGAGCCAGTCATATAGCTATAGGAACAGGTAACCAGTTAACTGTCGACATGCACCCTGTAGGTAGTCATATAATCTTGGAATCTGGAGGATGACCTCCAACATATTGGATGAACCCCTAAAGTGGATGTGGCCAAGAGTTACACAGGATAAGATGGCATGACTGTGTTGTGAGCCATCCTGTTTGAGAGAAAGAATTACCCATTGTGATAAGATCACTGATCCATCCAAGTAAGAAGACATTGATATAAGTGACGGTGGAATTCTTTTTCCTGAAAAGTAGAGTTACATTGGAGGGGATCTCATTTTGAGCTGCTTACATATGACTCCTGTTAGCCATTTGTCAGATATAGGTGTCATTAAAAATGAAATGGTTGCAAATTTGAACTAATTTTAATAAATAGGAGTGTTTCATAAACTGTAAAGCACTTTGCAAATGTTTAAGGTGATCTTAGTATTTTTCTCTCTAAACTTTTTCTTAAAACCAATTTCCCAGTGGCAAGTAAAGAAGTTCTTGCCTGGCTTTTGCCACTTTAAAATTTAGGAGGAAGGAGAAACTCTGCTCCTGTCATGTTGCAGCTCTTGGATCTTTGGACAAGGCATGTGCTTAGGACACTTCAGCTCACTACAGCCATTTGCCATGAGGCAGTGTTCTGGATGCTGTTAGTTCTCTTGAATCCTTCTTGGACATCAACCATGTAGTAACAGTTGCTAGGGAAGCTGTTTCTTTTCCTTTTATGTTGCAGAGGTACAATAAGTGGCACCATAGCCATATAGAACAGGACTGATGACAAAGGACTAAGCACAAAAAACACGTGTGCATGTGCTTGAGTAAATGTGGGTGTGCACTCACATACATGTACATCCAAAAGTCCATACACATTAAAGAACCCCTTTTTATTTTTAATTAACATGTGATCTTGAATTTATAATTCTGGTTTCCAGGCCCTTAACAGATTAAAAAGTGGAATTTAGATGGAGCGTGGAAGGGATACACACACACAGGCACACATACACACGTGCACACACACACACACACACACACACACACACACACACACACACACCCCCTAACCTGTGACAGCTAACAAGTAAGGAGACAAAAAATAGAAAAAAACAAAAATTTCTCCCTGTTAGTTCATCATCATAGACCATCATGAATTGCTGTCGTCAGCGTGAAGAGGGGGAAACCCTTTCATCACTAGAATCCTTGTCAGTTATGTCATTAACCCTTTGAGGATTAAGGGGAGGAAAAGAGGAATTTTATCTGTTAACATTGGAAAGAACCATCACGCTTTCACATATACATAAAGTTAAAAGATTTTTTTTCTTAGTAGGACAGGGCTGTGACCAAGACAAGCACAATTACTTAACTCTGGTTTAATAGTACATGACGAGATATTGTTCTGCTTCCTTGTTTGGGAGTTGAATAGTACTCTATTGCCTTTTTGAGGACGAATAGAATCACTGAACTTCCTGCTTTGAAAGGAAATCCAAATACCATTCCTATTAGTGAATCCAAGAATAGCATATTTTTGCAGTGTAGTACTATATTCCCATATAATACATCTATATTCACAGCACTGCAATTTCATTAACATCAGGCTTAAGTTAATCAAATTATTTGTCTTGTCAGCTCTAGTCTGAGTGACCTTGTTAAGTGACCAGTTCTGGTTGACCTAAATGTGACATCTTTTGTGCTATCAAAAGGACAAAGCTGAAACATTTTTACTAGTTTGCTCATGTCATTGTTGATGACATATTAATGTCTGTGAGTTTTAAAAGCCCAAAGAAGGACAGCATTGAGAAAAATGATTATTAATAACCAACGAGTTGGGAAGATCCAGAGTTTTTCTAGTTTTCTGTAGTCCTCATTTCAAAGTTCAGTCTCATAAAGGACGTGGCTGATGATGAGATTGAATTAATTCTGAATCTTGGTCAGACTCCATCCAGCCTTACAAGCAATTTAATCCCATTATTCTACTCAGGTTTGGGTGGGGATAAATTCTTTGATTAGATGCCCAAGACTGGCAGTAATTTAGAAATAAATGACATAATCAGAGTTCATTAGAATATGTCCAACCTCTCATTGTAATATTCATTCTCTCTCATTACTTGTTAACCAATTGGAGTTGATTGCTATCTTCTGGAATAACTACATTTCCAAGGCCAAATACACCTTGAGCCTGCCACCATGAGGGTCTTTGGCATTGAAGAATGCTACTGACCTCTTTATTAAAATGACTAATTACCCAGAAATTTTGTCTCTCAAATTTTTTAAACAGCATAGCATTTATGCCTTTCGTGTGCTTCTTTACTTTTTCCAGAGCTCAGTTTCTTTCAGACCCAAAATAAATTTTATTGGACCCATAGGTTCATTCCGATTTGCATGGCTGAGTGGGCATCTATTTGATCTCCTACACACAGTTGACACATGTGCCTTCACCTCCTGCCTAGCCAGATGATTCGAAGAAGCCTATTTTATAACTGACATTTACTTCCTGAAATATCTGAGGAGATTCGTGCATAGTCAGTGCAGTGCAACACTGCTGAAATTGGACTGCATTGAACTCAGAAAGCGAGTCTGGCTTTTCTGGTCATAGGCAGTTCTCGCAGAATCAGCCAAGGGGCACCTTCACTGTTGATCTATGAGCAGTTTTAGAGTGGTGGCATTGTAGCCAAGTGGAACCAAAGGGATGTTCTGTTGTTCTGGAAGGCTTCATTTCACCTCCTTTCTCTCTTTCCCTGGAGAGAAATAAAATCCAGTTGTTTGATGTAAATGTAGTGCTGAGGCTTTTTTAAAAACCAGTTTTAAAGTCTAACCCATCTTTGTTGGCTTCCCGATTTCTATCCTTCCACCAAACTGAAAACCTAGAGAGGTTGATGTGGTTTTGTTGTTTCATGGGCCTTACAAAATATGGGCCTGCTGTCACTGTCAAAATATGGTCACCTGCCACTCTCAGGGGCTTTTCAGTGGGCAATGAAATGAGAGTAATTCTGCTGCTGAGAAATAATAGGGTTTTTGCTTGAATGTGTGTGCATGCATGCACGTGTGTGCGTGCCGTTCAGAATGTGCATCAGTGGACTGCAGATGATGGTCTAATTTGATGTGATGTCTCCGTTTGAGAGCAGAAGCTGCTGGTTTCATATGGGCTCCCTGTAGGATAATGAATTGTCGTGCCTCTGCTGATTATCTAACAAGTTTGAACAACGTGTAACACAAGCTGACAAGACAAACAATTTTATTAATTTAATTCTGCTGCTAATGGGATTGCAGTGCTGTATGGCTGTAGAAGTGTTATATGGGAATGCAGGACTACCCTTCACAAATATACCATTCCTTAGTTTTATTAATAGGAATGGAATTTGGATTTCTTTTTAAAACAGAAAGTTTAGTATTTGTTTGTTCTCTAAAGCAATGTTCATTTGAATGAATACTGAAAAGTAGTTATGACTATTTGGGGAATAGTGGCACTCAGACAAAATGAGCCCTGTGTTATCAGCCTTTGAAGTATTAGAGCAGATGCATGCTGTGTGGCCAGTAGATAAGCTTTTGGTTTTTGCAAAGCAATTATAAATAGAACAGCTTTTGTCTTAAATATGCCTTGAGTTTGATCTTAAGTTGGACGAGTGCCAACATGCAGGGAAATGGGTCATATTTTCAATTTAGTGGCATCTGATCTTTGATATGGGAGCTTTCTTTGCTGTATTTTAACTTCATTTCTTTTTTTCTTTTTCCCTGTCATCATCTGTAGAGAATTCCTGGAGAATTTCTGATTTTATTGAGTTCTGTTAGGAACTGTTTTTTGGTGATCTGACTCTTGGATTGTTGAAGTAAAATGATTAGCTACATGTGCATTAATGTCATCATCATTTAACAGGAAACTGGGCTGTTATAAATTGTTTAATTAAGAACAAATGGATGTGAAAGGGGCAATGTGCTTGAAATATGGGCTTTATGAAATTGCCCACAAAGGAGATGATAAATTTCTGTCTCAGTGAAAAGATCAAGACCATCCAAGGTGAGCTTCTGCCATCTCACTTGCCTTTCTCCAGAACCCTGTATCTTTATCCATCCATTTTCTCCTTTTTCCTGCCTATCTCAGATAATGAGGTGATGATCTACTTCTTACCAAGTTTAATCCCTTAACCTGTGCCCATTTCTTTTCTTTTTCCTTTGTTGGGCCTTCACTCTCCAAGGCTCTGTCAGTAGCCCTCTTTTATCTGTACATTCTGTCCTTTGGTTATCTTATCCCCCATTGGGGGAAAGATGAAACAGCAACAAATATGCTTAGTCAGTCAAAAGAAATTAATTTATTAGCTGTGTCTAGATATGGATTCCTCATTCTTCATCTTGAGTCCATTCTTTTATGTCAGGAGACAGGTTGTTGCACCTTTATTGGACCTCTGGGATCATGATTTATCATTGATCAAATGTCTTTCAAAGTTGTTTGTCTTTCTAATGTTATTGTTGTAATATATCTTATTCTGGTTCTATTCATTTCATTCTACATCAGTTGATAGAAGTCTTCCCAAGATTCTCTGAATTCTTCTCTTTTGTCGTTTCTTATGGCACAGTAGTATTCCATTACCATATAATTGGGGAATGTTTGAACAAATATGAATATTTGAAAAAACATTTATATGAATATATATTTGTTCTATTTTTTTTATTAGTTTTCCCTTAGTATTCTTTGCCACTAAAAAGAGACCTAGTATAAATATTTTCGTGCATATGGAATCATTTTCTTTTTCTTTGACCCCTTTGGATTATAGGTCTAGAAATGGTATCACTGGTTAAAAGATATGCACAGTTTAATGACTTTATGGGCATAATTCCTAATTGCTTTCCAGAATGGCCTATCTATTAGATTTCTAACTTATGTAGCAATGTTAGCACTTAGGAATATACCTCATGCCCCTTAGTGGTTTGAAGCATATTAGTGTTTAGAAGTTTTATCTGCCTTATCTTTCTTTGCTTGTGCTATACTTGAGAATTTAAATAAGCATTTTTTCCCTTAGATTTATTTGCAATGTTTTCTAGTTTTGAATACAGATTGGTTTTCTCTTTTACCCCCTTTTTAAAAAAAGTTTTGGCTTCCCAGTCCTTAGTCATCATGCAGTGACAAAGTTGTACTCTCTACTTTGAGCTTAAAAAAAACCACATTTTAGACATTGAACATTTTCCTTCTACTGGGCCATGTGCTATTGGGATAGAGCTCACTTTGATTATGAACAATCTGTACTATTAGAGAATTTCTAGGAAGTTTTCTTTAACCGTACGCAGAGCTCTAGTGTCAAGAAGTCTCTTAGAGCTTGTTTTAAATGAATAGATGACAGTCACTTGAATTTGCAAATTGTTTTTATTCAGATGAGTCTACTAATGTGGTTTTCATCTAAATTACATGAATTCATTTCTGAATTAATGAAGTCAAAATTAACAGCGTTTGATTTTTCCATTACCTCTTATTTTCAAAATCTTTTAAAGGCTTGAAAACTCTAAAGAGTTGTGTGCTTCTAATAGTTATTGGAAATTTAAGTACAGAATTTGATTTTCTTTAGTACTTTCCTAGTATGTTTTATGGTTCTAGTCAAGTGACAAGGTTTGTTCTGTATTTTTTACACACTCTCAACCAAGGTTTGCCAAATCTTGTGATTATCACTGTCAAGTTACAGGCTTGGGTTTGTAAGAGGAGCTTCAAGAGGCCGCTCATTTCTTCTTAAGTCCTTTGCCAGCAATTAGGATAAGCTGTCAGTAGTGCCTGGTGCCTAGAGGGATGAACAGACTTAGGCATGGTTTTCAGTGAGATATTAATAACCGTTTCTACTCAGTTATTAGTTTTACTTAAATTTTTTTGGTATTTTCTTAATATCACCTACATTTTCCACTCTTCCCCTCTGTTCCTCCCAAAGAATCATTCCTTGTAACAAAGAAAAAAAAATAACAAAAAAATAGCTCAGCCCAACTAACCAACACTTTGAAAAGTCTTCCTTTATTTGCGATGTTCCTAGTCCTTGGTCTCTTTTTTGTCTTCAGTAAAATGTTACTTTTGACTCATCTTCAGTTCCCAAACTATTTGAAGGTGTTGCTTTCCTGTTTCAGACTTCATGTACTAAAGTTTGGTTGGAACTTTCCTAAATATACTTTCTCTGCCTTCTTGTAGGCTCATGCTATTCCTTTCCACCTACAATGCTGTATCTTTTAAGTGCTGCCATCAATTAGGATTGAGCCACCACCTCTATGATGCTTTCCCTGGCAGGCCTTGTTGAAATAAATCTTTCCGTTATTTGAACTACCCCCTTTTACTCTGACCTTCACAACACTTATCCCTTTATATTCTATTTTACTTTTTAGATAGCTTTGAACACTTTATCAGACAACAGGTTCCTTTATTCCTGGGACTATTGTTGTGTTGTTCTATTTGGCTTTTCAGCATCTGGTCCATTCCCTTATCAATCCATCCTCTATACAGCTTCCATTTTCATATTCCTAAATCACAGTTCTGATTATGTTATTCACTTACTCAGAAAAGCTTCACTGGCTCTCCCTTGTCTTTAACATTTAATGCAAACTCCTGTCTCACATCTAAAGCCCTTTCCCAATCCAGCTCGTCTTTTCAGCCTTATTACATAGTTTGCCCGTTTTCCAGGCAAATTGGACTACTTGTTGTTCCCCATATACAACATCATGTTTCCTCTCTCTCTGCATTTGCATGAGTTGTCTCCTGTGCCTGGACTGTTCTCTTGGTTCACCTCTGCCTCTTGGAGCATCCTAGTTCCTAAATCCCCCAGCTGTTCATACATTTCCCCCAAATTCCCCCAAACAGCCCATCACTGTGTATTTATTTTCTGTGTATTCTTTGTTGAGGAACTGATTCCATACTCTGTATTTCTGGCTTAGCCTGGTCATTTTATTTGTTGCATAAGCTTTGAATTGTACCACGGACTTGTGAGCAGCCATGTCATTGCCACATTCTTCATTCAAGCTGAGAGTTGTTGACCAGTTTATAGTCTTACAGCTTCTTTTAAGACAAAAGATAATTTGAAGTCACCAATTTCCACCAATGAATTGGAAGACAAATGTGGACTAATGCAATTCTGTGAAATGAAGTTATTGAAGTGGGAGATTAATGAGAGTATATAATGGGGCACAGTGACCAAGTTGTGATTCTGGGAGCAAGTACTGAAAATTGAACAGGTACATTTTTCATCGTCCTGCTGAGAGAAGACCTGTTCTCTCCACCTTTATGTGTTTCCCTATAGTTTCTTTGAGTTGTCAGTGTCTGTATTCTACCCACAGGCCTCTAGAATAATTCACACCCTCTAGAAGCATAATAGATCATAGTCCTAGAATCCTGACTTTACACCTGTACTTACTCATCTGTAGGTATGCTGTAGTTTCTTGTCCCCTATCTGCCATCAGAATGTAAGCTTCTTGAAGGCAGGAACTGTCTGACTTTCATATTTGTGTCCCTAACACTTAGCACCTAGCATGCACTTAATAAATGCTTATTTACTGATTTTGGAAAATATTTTTGGGAAGTATATTTTGGGACACCTGGATGCATTTTTGCTTTCTCATCAGGACCAGAAATATAGTTATTCAGAGGTGTTGGCAATTTTTCATTTTTCTAAAAATTATTCTTATTCTCCATTTCAAATTGCTGAATTCAGATTGAGGCACACAGTTTAGATTTTAAAGTCCTAAAATGTCAAGCACACTAATTTAAATTTCTTTTTCTCATAGCAGTTTGATGGGTGAAATCACTTTTCTGTAGTGTTTTTACTTTGCAGGTCTAGCATAACCTGAGTTGTTGACCAAGCATTGAAAACTTTTCAAAAAAAATCAATAGTAGCCACATGCCTGCCCAGAGGCTTTTTTAGCAATTGAACACACTGACTCTTAACATGATGCTTTGGGTCCCTTTTAAGGCAGCTAATTGATTCATATTAATCTTATTGCTAGCTAGAATCTAAAAACAACTTCTTAATAATTGCTACCTAAGTCAGCTCCCCATCATTCTCCCCAAACTAGAATTACTTTAACACCTAGTATTTGTACTGACAAAACATTTGACACTTGCATTTATTGTTAGCTGTTAGGAACAGATCCAGTTTTGATGTATAAACCCTTTCTCTTGCTTCCAACATACATTTTCTCATAGAGAGCATAATTTGAAAAATCATGTCATTGCACCTTTTTTATTTGTAAGAAGAAAAATTGTGTGGGTCACATTCTGTCTGTCCTTTCAGGTTGATACAGAGTAGTGTAATTGAAAAATCGAATACTTCCATATTCTACTCAGCATTGTTCATTGGTGAAAAGACAACATTAAGTAAAATTATATTATTAGGATAGTGTTAGAGAAATAGCTCTATAAATGGGTCATTCTTCAAGCTTCCAACCTGCTTTCCTTCCCATAGGCACTTTTTTCCCGTAATGTAGAGGCTATTATATCATGCTATTCAAATATAACCCTTGTTATGGCTTTATTTTCATTGTTTCCTAGATGTTGGCAGTACTCTGTGGAGGGCATTAGTATCCATATAATGTTACCAGTCAGTTGGTTTTGTGTGTGTGTGTTTCCACATTTATGAACTGCTCTAATTCTCACTTTCTTCATTTTCCATAGCTTGAAATTCACACAAGGGATGAGCCCAATTCTCTAAGAAATGGAAGACTCCCACAAACCCAGTGATCCATCCCAGAACAGACCTCAAATTACAGCTATCTACATTTTCTTTTACCCGATCTGTATAATCTTCTGTACCAACACACAGGTTATTTCTCCTGAAATTATAATAGCCCACTTAAGGACCAGACTTATAAATGTAGCCAGTTAATAATTATAGGCACCTGTGAGCCCCCTTCACCTTCAGTGTACAACTGTTTGCCTTTCAAATAAGATATCCCTTAATAGGAACAATTATATGTGGGTTTCATAAAATTAATGTGATTTAGGGTATGGTGTTATTGATGAAAGTTGACAGGGGCAAGGTTATGCAAGGATTACCTATATAGGCTTGACACATCTCTCACACTTTTGAGGGAACTTCCACAGTCTCTTTCTGCTGTGCAGGAAATAACTCTGTATTGACATCTAAACTGTTTACATTTAAAGTCATCTAAAGGCTAATAATTTTACTTGGTACTTCTTGATCTGAAAACCAAATGTTCATTCCTTTTCCCAGAGGGATTTCTTTTTTACCTCTACCCTACCCAGCAATCCTACATTATAGCCATTTTGTACAAAACCTGCAACTTCCTCATTTCTTTTGGCTAGCTCCATTAAGTAGGTGCAGAATCTGTTCTTTTTGTGAAGTATTTTAATAGGGTGATTTGGCTTTTAATGGTGTTTAACTCTGGAAGGAATTCCAGATACTCATTAGATCAGTGATGTTGCTGTATTACAGAAGCTGCAAAAGACATTTCTTGCCACTGAGTCTCCCATTGTCAGTGTGCCTGACTTAGTTTAAAAATAAATTAAAAACTTAGAGGGCCAAAGTAGGTATATCTCATTTGCTTTGAGAATCCGCTCCCCTAAATGTTGCATTTTTCTTCCTTTCTGTCTCATTTTGTGTCAGAGTGAAGGATTTGGGAGCTAAAAAAGAATAGTTTTGTAACTTGGTACCAAATGACATTTCCTAGACTGGTTCGGAGGATCAGATGTGAGTTTTTCAAATTGGAACCTTTTCTAATGGGCTCTTGGGAAATGTCTTAGCTAAATTGCCACAGTGACTGGTGAAGTCGATCGAGGTAAATTGCTCCCATTGCAGAGGATTCAGAAACCAGGCAGTCAAATCTCAAATTCCTGGGGAGCTCGGGCAGAACTATTGCAGATGGTTTCCCTTTTGAATAGAGTAAGGGGTTGGAACCACAGTTGCTGAATGGATGAGATTATAGCTGTATTTCTATATTATAGCTGTCAGACTGCTTGGAAGGCTAGTGAAATTAAAAAGACCCACATGTTGGATAAGGTGAAGTTCTTTCTGAAACACACACACACACACACACACACACACACACACACACACACACACAATGTTATCATAGTTGGTTAGATTAGTGCTGCATCCTGCTCAATGTTTTGTTCCCTAGAACAGGATCATGGAATGTCTTAAGTTTCCTTAGAATGGAATATCTTGATTTCCTTAGAAGTTCAGGGCTTTATTTTGATCTTTTTTGCCATCCATTTAAGAATCCATTCCACATATATCATACATGAATTTACCCAAAGCCTCCTGGAATCAGTTTATATGTAAAGTTTAGCTTCTTCCCTAGAATTTCTTCTAGATATCAAGAATAATAAATTCTACAGATATCATGCTCCAGTTCAGGTAGAGTTAGTGAAGCCGAGTTAAGAGACTTAACTATTAGATGTTAGAAAGATCAAGAGTTATGAAACTATTAGTTGTGTGTTAAAACTGCTGCAGAATTGAGTGAATGTGTGGGTAGGGCCTACCATGAATATTTGAACCCCTGAGTTACAAAACTAGGAGAATGTTTCCCATAGTTTGACCTTTTTTATCTCCTGAAGTAACATGTGATTACAACTTCTAAAAGTATGCAATAATTCACTTTGCTATCATGCTATGCTCCCACAATGACTGTTTTGTAGTTTATTATCTCTTCTCAATCCTTCTGTTTCATATCCTTGCTTTTTATATCCTTGCTTTGTTGAAGAAAATAAAGGTAATCAATTCCAAGTTCTGTTCCCTATTTTAAAACATTTCTTCGTTGTTCCCCATTCTCACCTCCTTTGCTCCAGGCTCAGATAGACTTGCTGACTAGGCCATCCTTTCCTTTTCCTTTCATCATCTCCCCTCATTCTCTTATCTCCCATCTCTCCTCTGCTGGTGGTTTTTCTGCAAAGTCTCACAATTCCTTTAAAAAAACAAACCACTTTTTATTTGTCCTTACGTCTTTTAAAGCTATCATCCCATTTCTCTTTTGCCTTTTGTGACTAAACTCCTTGACTTGACTTCCTTCTCACTCACTTCCCAGCTGCCTGGCTCTTGACTCTTCCACTCAGCTGAAACACTAGAAAATGATCTTACCAAGATGTTCCCAATCATCTTTAAAGCACCATTTTTCTGATTTCTGGCCCTTCTTTGTTTCTCTGCAACTCCTGACACTGTTGATCATCAACTTTTAATGGTAATCTCAATGGTTTCTCTGGGTTTACTTATCTCTGCTTATAACTAATCCCAAATGTGCATACGTTTCCTTAACTTTATTTTCAGGTCTCCACTTGCCTGATGGACATCTTCACCTTGGTGTCTCACAGGCATCGCAAATGTCAGAATGAACAAAACACAACTCCTTGCCTTCCTCTATAAACATGGCCTTCTTCTAAACTTAACTGTTTCTGTTGAGTCCACCACCTTTTCCGGTTTCCAAGGTTTGCAGTCTCAACTCTTTGCTATATCCCCACTCTCCCCCCATTATCCTATCAGTTGCTGAATCTTGTTGATCTTGTCTCTCTCACATCTCTCATATCACTTTCTCTCTACTTAAATAGCACTAACCTAGTTCAATCCTTCTTAGCCTTTTATCTTACCATTTACAAGTTTCCTCCTAAGTGGCTTCCAGTCTCTCTCCTGTAAAATTCCAACTTTTATGCAGTTGCCAAATTAAAAAGTAAAGATTTTGCCAAGTTTCTTTCCTCCTCCAGAGTTTTCTGTGGCTTCCTGTTGTCTCCAGGCTAAAACATAAGCTCATTCTGATATGTGAATCCATCTACAGTCTGACTACAACTGGTCTTTCTAGAAACTTACCATTATTCTCCTTTCCAAACGAGATTTCAACCATACTGTCATGCTCACTCTGCATTCGGTGCAGTCTTCTGTCCATGGTGTCTGCATCTTTTCCTAGGACTAGGTTCTTCATCCCTGAAATGCTCTGTGCAAACCCCACCTCCCATCTCACTTCCAGCGTGCATGTGTACTCGCATGTGCGTGCGCGTGTGCACACACACACACACACACACACACACACCTTTGCTTTCTTTCCAGTTTCCCCTCAGTCTTTTAATCAACAAGAATTTCAGTGTTTGCCATGTGCCAGGCATGGCAAAAGTGCCCACCTCCTAGTAGAAAGCCTTTTTTGACCCTTTGAGTTGGTAATTCTCCCTCTCTCTTAAGTTATCTTGTTATCTGTGTACATGTTGAAACCTGAAGCTGAATATAACCTCCTTGAGGGCAGAGACTGTCGCCTTAATCCTTGTATCCTTAAGGCCTGGCATAGAGCCTTCCTCATAAAGGCTTGCAGAAGTGAAAAATGAGCATGAGCAGAATTGGAAGCAGCTCACTTTGTCTTCTGGATGTTTTTCTTCCTGATTGCTAAGTGTGCTGCTCACTGGCTCTGATCTGGATGAGGGGCAGAAATCTCAGGCACCCAGTTTTCATATTTTACATTTTCCTATTTACCTAAGTCAGCAAAAGAAATCAAATGTGTATTTAGAAACCCCAAAAGTATAGTGCCAAATTTGGAAATTGCAAGAGAATTGCTATAGTAACATTTATTTTGCCATCCTGCAAGAGTTGAGGCTTTGTATTACTGATGGATCCATTGAATAGTTTTATTTACATGACATATTTCTTTTCTTTCTAGATATCTTTGTGCTGTGTTCCCTGCTTCCATCTTTATTCTTGCCAAGATTTTGGTGCAACTAAACATTTTGCAGTTTTCCTCTACATTTTGTCCATGTCTAATTTAGACTTGGAGCTCCTCTGGGCTCTATTGCCTATGTTCTGTGGTTTGTAAAGTGCGATGTACTTTTATAGCTTCTATAAATAACAAAATATAGCTTATGGCAATAACACTATGGCACCCCATGTTTAATTTGTGTGTGAAAAAGAGAGGGAGAAAGATCTCCTGGTTGTGAAGAACCTAGTATTCAGATTTGTGCATCTTTTCATATTCTCACATGGTTCCTGTGATTCTGAACTTGAAAGAGGAGGGGAAAAAAAGTGTTACTTTATCTGTGGAATATTTCATCAACACTCATTTCCTTCCCTCCTCTCTCTTGGGTGGTTCTAGGTAACGTATGCATGAATGAAATTGGAATTGAAAGATAAAGGATTATATTCTGTGTTTCACAGTATGTTAGAACGTGGAAGACAAATATTTGCATCCCGGAGTCACAGATTCAAACCCTGAAGCTCCCATTTTGTTTTGGTGGATTGCTGAAGGTAGTTTAATGTGGTGGGGATTTGGGAAACCCAAAGCTTAGAAAGTGCTTGAATTAGCCCTGTCACTACCCTTTGATAAAATGCAAATTTAGTTAAAATGGTAGACTTCCAATTAAAAGGCTCCAGCAGGGAGTCTGTTTTGATAATGAAAGTGATTAAGAATGGTCTATTTTTTTCCTTTGGTATGAATGTTCGACCAGAATAGCTTGAGTTTCTGACTTTAATTGTACTCTGCTAATGAGATTCTAATAACTCTTAGGTTCCAATAGTGACTAACAAATCTATTAGTTCTCTGATATTGCTATGATCAATGCTAGAGGCCAATAAGAAAAATACAGTTTCTGGTTGCCATTGTCAATATAAGATCCAGTGTCCCCCAACTTAACTTGGTTATCCTTCTTTTATTTGGGGGTAGTTATGAAGAAATGATCTTTCCATTAAGCTATTTGTAAGGAGTCAATCTTCAAACCAAAATCAGAACTTTCAGTTTTTTGCCGTTATCATTATCATCATCATCATCATTATTATTATTATTCTATTATGTCTGGATTCTGAATAAGAATGTTAAGATTCTCCAGTTGTCCTCAGGTAATCCTGCTAAAGTTACTTGGCACAATGGAAAGAGTTCTGTTTCTGGAATCAGAGACTGGAGTTCATATCCCATCCCTCTGCAGACTGTCAGTACCCTGCTGGGCAACAATTTCCTCATTTAAAAAAAGGAAGGGGTTGAATTCTGTGACCTTGGAGATCGAATCTCTTCTATGTCTAGATTCATGATCCTAGAAACCAATAGAAATTTTCCAGAATCTCCTTTATTGCATACTATTCCTGTAAGCCAAAAGACTGTGGTAAATTAAAGACATGAGTGAGCAGTGATGGTAGTTCTGTATGATGGCTGACACTACATAGGGGCAGAGAGGATTTAGGACTTGAGGAGATCTTAGAGACAATGTAACTCTCTCATGTTAGAAAGGAAGAAGAGCTTGAGGCCCACTAGATAAAGTGAGTTGCCTCATATTATACAGAGAATAAAAATAACCAGACTGTTTGATCATGACAAAATCTTTGTATTCAGCTAATATCTTTGACAAAAAACATTTGAGAAGAACCAGTCCAGGAGTTGATTATGTGTGCTCATTAGCACTTCAGCAATATCACCCTGCATCTTGTCTTTCTTGGGCATCCAAAGTTCATTACTGATGTCTCTGATTTTTATTAACTCTGCTGATTTCCAGTTCATCTCCCCCTCTCTCCCCTCTCCTATTCCTCATTTAGTACTTACTATTGTAAAAGCTGACTGTTTGTTTTCCAGTAGGTCTCCCTTGCAATATAATTGTGAGATAGAGTAATCTGGCAATAGAATTAAGGGATTGGCCTCAATTACCTACTTTGGTTCTAGGTTTTTACTTTGAAAATTAACTGACCCTGTCTTGTCTTATGAAAAGATTACTCTTGTTAGAGTGCTAGAAATCTTACATGGAATGTTGTAGAATTAGGAGGCCTTGTTATTTAGGGGAGTCTTTTGGAGCAGAGTCATTGATTTCCTATATAGTGAGGAGCTTTCTCTTAGTGAGTCTGGGTAGTTGTATTTTTTTAAGTATTTAAAAAACAGCCATTATGGTCTTATGATCTTTTAAAGTTATTTTAGTCATACTTTCAGCATTTTTAACTCCATTGCACAGCCCTATTCCCCATCTCATAAGAGTGAAAACCAGTGACAGGAAGTGATATTCAGCAATCTGTACCTGCGGTCTACAACCTCTCCATAGAGTGAAGAAAGGTATATCATCAGGTCTTTGGAATCAAGCATTGTATATAATCTAAGTTCTGACATTTTTTAGTGGTGTTTTCATTTATAGTATCATAGTCACGGCGTATATTGTCTCACCATTTCTTTTCTCTGTTATCAGTTTATATAAGTATGATGCCAGGCATATAATAAGTGCTTAATAAATACTTGTTCTTCTGAGTTATCCCTTGTTTTTTCTTAATTCCTTTTGTTCAGCATTTGGTGTAGTGGATAGAGTACCAGGTCTGGAGTCAGGAAGACTCATCTTCTGTGAGTTCAAATCGGACCTTGCCTCAGACACTTACTAGCTGTGTGACCCTGAGCAAGTCAAACCCTGGCTGCCTCAATTTCTTCATCTGTAAAATGAGCTGGAGAAGGAAATGGCAAATCACTCCAGTATCTTTGCCAAGAAAACCCCAAATGGGGTCATGAAGAGTTGGATATGACTGAAAAAGGACTCAATAATAAAAACAATGGTGCAGTAATATTCTTTATGTTCATATACCATAAATTATTCAGCCATTTCCCTTTATTGGTACAGTTCTTGGCCAGGGCTGACTCAGGCTGGTCTGTGAGATACCCATAGACCATATAACATTTAATACAATGAGTTAGCAATAGCATGGAAAAGATATTTGCAAAGATATTGTGTTAATTCATTTAGGTGCAGCTCCCTGTTTCTTCATGTTTGTCATGGTAGAGTGCCCAGTCAGAAGGGTATGTTGACCTTTAGCCCTCTGGACCAATTAAATTTGAATGGTTTCCCTTCCCCCTCCACCCCCATTTTCAGGGAAAACCTAATTTATATATCAGGGACTAGTCTTACTATAATAAGTCACAACCTGATTAGCAGTAGATATTGCTTCTACCACAGGTACCTAGTTTCTTTCCAGATTTTTCTACTCCAGTAAGTGTTGCTATGAATATTTTATTGTTTATGAGGCCTTTCTGTTATTACTTCCTTGTGTTATATGCCCAGTAGGGTGATTGTGAGGTGAATGAGTATGAATAGTTTAATAACTTCTCATATAATTCCACATTCCTTTCCAGAGTGCTGGAATAATTCATAGCTACTTAAACATTCAATCAACAATTATTAAGCTTATTCTTAGTACCAGGCACTGTGCTGAGCAAAGACAAAAATAAAAATCCCTGTCCTCAAGGTGCGTATATTCTATTCTGTTTATATTGATGTGCCTCATTTCTTGGAGTCTCTCTTATATTACTTATTTGCTACTTAATATATTGATCAATTTGATATATATGAAGTAAAAATTCAGTTGTTTTCATTAATTTGGAGTTTCTTATGATTATTTTAAATTTCAGCTTCTGCCTACAAAAATTGTACCTATCTTTAGCTCACTTAAGAATTGAGTAATGGTTCTTGACCGTATTTGTCAGTTCCCTGTATGTCTTTGATATTGGGCTTTTCAAATCACAGGTATTGATAATTGAGATATTGATAATGACTTTTTATATTGACTAAAAAAAGGATTCTTCTCTACTTTTCTACTTATTCTAGCTGCATTGATTTTGTATGCATACAAAAGCTGTTTAATTTTATGTAAATGGATTTATTTTATCTTTTGTGATCTCTTCTTTTTGATTTGGTTATGATTAAATGATCCTGAAGACAATTTTTAGTATGTCTCTTACCAGTATTTTGAGAAGTGAATACTTACTTGTCAGACTTCCTTTCAGAAGGTAGAGAGAATGATACTGGCATTGAAAATGCTGGCAGATTCAGGCCCAGAAAATTAGAACCCAGACTTACTTCTGGAACAGCAGGGTAATATGGAAATTCCCTTCTTGGGGTTCTACCGTTTTGATTTGCCTCACTCTATTATTACATCTCTAGGCCTGGCTCCAGACATGCCTAGTCATCTTCTCTTCAGTCCTTTATTCTGGGAATAAGAAACCATTTCCCTGGAGGATTTTACCTCTCTTCTCTCCCCCTCCCCTGAAATTTCCACTCTGAGAATTTTTCTGCACTTCTCCCCAGTTATCGACTGTTTGCTCAGGCCAACTGTTTCAGGTTGGCCCCCAAACCTGTGACATTTCACTTTCTACTCCCAGCCTACCTTCTCACCAGCTGCCTTGCCAGCTGCCTTGCTTTTTCGTGGGTATCCTTCATCCTTCCCCCACTTCTAGTTTTAGAACCATAATCAAATAAATACTACAATTGCTTCGGGTAAGGGTATGTCATTGTACTCTCCTATAATTCTATTCACTATCCCTGTAACTTTCCACAAGAAAATATTTCTCTTTGGTCATCACTCTTCCCGTATATATTGTTTCTTCCTATTAGAAAAAGGTCCTTGAACTATATTCCATTTTGTATTTGTAACCCAAAAACTTAGTACTGGGTTACAGATAGCACATAGTAAGCACTCCTAATGCTTTTTCTTTCATTCATTTGTCTAGCATACTGAATATGCAGTGGCCATCACTTTCTTAGATTGTGTTCTAAGCTTATCAGCCAGAAACAACTATGTTACGCTGGTGCCCTCATCACTCACTTAATAGTGTGGGTTCTTCATTGCTGCCTGGCAGCACGTCTACATGGTTCTTCTGCCTCTTTTGTACCCTTAGTGTGATTGACTGCTGAACCAGGTTTGACTCAGTAAAAAAATATTTCCAGGTTGTTTTCTCTTCTTGGCATTTGCCCTCTTCATTCATATTATCACTTTCTTAGTTGTGTTTCTTGAACCAGATGTTTACTAGCTGGCATCATTTCCTAGTCCAGTTTCATTTCCTCTGGACTTAACTACTTTTCCAACAGAGCTCTTTGACTCTCACTTATTCCTTCCTATGAACATTTTTAAATCCTCTTTAAAAAATGTCTTTTTACACAGACTCCTTCTGGTGTCTTTATTCCTTCCTATCACAGATAGACACACTTTTACTGGGACTGTGCCCTCTTGTGTCCTATTCTAGGAGTGTGTATCACCTATTCCTTTCATTTGCTTTCTCAACTTGCAATCTGAAATGACTTAAGGAGCTTTGGCATTTTCCTGATAAGGATATTTATGGATCATGCTGGCAGAATTCCATAAAAGTGCATTAGTATTTCTTTCCTTGGCACTTTAGTGCTGGGGTAGCTGGGGAATCCCTCTGACCATAGAAGAATGTTTCTAGTCCTTTACCTTTTTCCTTCTGAAACAGTGGTCTTGTCCTTAGCTCTTTAGCAGACCTACTTGAGGTGCTGGGGAACAGGAATTGGAAGATTCAGAGTCATGTAATCTTAGGGTTAAAAAGGAGCTGTAGAGAATACTTGTTTTTCCTCGTCATTTTATAGATGAAGAGGCCCAAGCCCAAAGAAATGCATACATAGTATAGCTAACTAGGGGCAGAGGCAGGCCTGGAACCCAGATGCCTTCCAGTTTACTACAGTTCAGCTTACCCAGCAATGTTAGGTTTTTAAAGCTTCACAAGTAAAACAGTCAGAGAAATCTGAAGAGAAATGGACGTGAGTAACATATTATGTCAAATACTGTATACCGCTGTATGATTACTGCTTAATTATCTCAAATTAGACATCTGCTTTATGAGCTTTGTACAATGTTGACCCTTATTTGCTATGCATGGCAAAATCAGTTAGTAAAGAAACTTTTCAATTCCAACTGTGTGATGTGGCATCATGCTGACATTTTGATTTGGGGAGATCTAGATTTGTAGGGGGTGGGGTGAACTAAGCAAGGTCAGGGGAGCATTGATAACAATTCTGCTTAGGAGATACCTCATTGACCAAAGCATGTATTGGATCAGAATGCAGTTATTCAGCATGAAAGCTTTAAGCAGCTGTCGCATCCTTTCCAGCACCAGTGTGACATCTGGACCTGATATTTTTGTGTAAGAGAAATGGTTCTTGCTAAAATTGTTGTCATGGGATTGTATATCACATGAGGTTCGAGCTGGGGATAGCATGTCTCTCAGCCTATTGAACTGCTGATTCACTATAATTTCTTGTTAAAAAAAATCCTTTGCAAAATCATTAGTTTGGAGGGTATAGGCTTCTTCATGGCAAGCATTTTTTGGGGGGAAGTATCCTCAAGGTGAATGGTTTAGCTAAGTTAGAAGATGTATTCTGTTTGATGCATGATATGTGGACCTCCCTCTATGCTTATATTTTATAATACCAAGAAAGAGGATTCTTGGTTTGCATGTTTGTTTGTTTGTTTGTTTGTTTCTTTATTTTTGCTCAGTGTGAAATCAGTTTATAGTGAGTATTATGGTTTTTAATTTTCCAGGAACTCAAATTCAAGGTTATTAAGTGTCATGTCAAGCATGATGAATGAATTTCATGTGATACACATGTAACTGGCATATACTAGCAAGAATAAGAGTTACAATTCTTAATTTTAGATTATTTTGAATGTTGTAGTTTTCAGGTTTTTATAGATGTACTCCTTTATTTTTTCATATACCCTGCACAGGAATGCAGCCACTACACAGAGCCAGGGGCTGGTAAATGTGGGGGATGCCAGAATTCTTTGCAAGGCAGGAATTTAGAAAATGTGGCTTTAAAAATTGCCAGAGCCAAGGAATTTTTAAAAAGCCTCTTCTGAGGGTTTGTAGGTATATATTTTTCTCCTCAGGATTCCTGCAGACTTATTTATTCTTAAGCTGTCTTAGTTTCTCCTATTACTTTGTGGGAGAATTATGGGTCAGGAAAGACAAGAAAGATGTCTTAATATCCTGCAAAGCACACTTTACCTGTAGGGTTGGACTTCCTGCCTGTGCACATTTATGTATACTTTGTATTTTCTGTGCATCGTTTATTGAATTCTTTCAACCAAGTAGATAATGGAGAGAACATACCAAATTGTATCTCTAGGCGGCAGTAAATCTGTACTAGGTCTTTTCCCCACTCCTATAGTCTGCTTTGCAATTTTGGCTTATGACTCTTTCCTTTCATATGGTCATTAAGTTCATGTAGATGCTGTCATCTTTTGCCTATTTCCACTGCCGGCTCTCTAGAATAGGCCCTCATTGCTCTCTTATACTACAGCAGCCTTTTCCTACAGCAAGTCCTCCTGTCTTTGCTTCCCCATTCCAATCTGTCCTTCATATTGCCTCTAATAGGCATGGTCATGTGGTTATTCTTTACTTAAGTCCCTTCACTGGTGTCTTTTCTCCTGGGAAGTTGACGTTCCTTCCTTTGTTTGGCATTTGCAACTCTCTCAGTTTGGTGCCACCATTGGATAGAGTGGCAGTCCTGGAGTCAAGAAGACTTGAGTTTGGATTCAGCTTCCGCCACTTACTGGCTGTGTGACTCTAGGCAAGTCACTTTACCGGTGTTTGCCTCAGTTTCCTCTTCTCTAAAATGAGAATAAAATGCACTATCTCCCAGGGTTGCTGTGAGGCTCCCCAAAATAATATTTGTAAAGCATTTAGTACAGTGTCGGACACATAGTAAGTGCCTTGGGTCTTGGGTGAGAGAAACTGGAGTTGAGTTGTAGCTCTGCTGCTCCCTCTCATATTCATTTTTCTCATCTATAAAATAAAGATGTTGAACTAGGACACCTCTAAGGTTATTTCTATCTTTAATTCCTAAGATCCAAAGATTTTTTTCATCTTTAACTCATTTAGCTATGAAGAGGCAGTGTTGTGTGGTGGCTTGAGAATGGGTCTTGGAATCAGGAATATCTGGGTTCAGGTCCCATTAGCCACATGACCCTGGGCTAAAAGCATACCTCTAAGACTTAGGTTTCATAGATGGTGTCCAACTGGAATGGGAGAGGGAGTTTCTCTTTGGGACTTTCCTACACCAGTGAAATCAGAGGTCCAGTTGGCAAAATGTCAGACTTCACATAGTTACTCCCCTCCAGCCACAGCACACTTAAGTCATCCAAGACTTGTCCTTTGACTCCTTGTAATGCTGGCATTCTTCCTTGTATCTAGAATATCTTTCACTGCCCTGATCAGAAAGAACTTTTTCCTCCTGGGGCCTCAGAATAGAACCTTATGTTCACGTATTGTAGTCATTTGTGTATGTCTTATTTTCTTGCTATATCATAAACCCCAGGGGTTGTCTTTGCTGTGTTTTTTGACATAGTGCCTCAAATAGAGATGTTTTAATTTACTGAATTCCACATATAGTCTCTCTCAAGAGGAGTTTTTTGATATTTTGGTTAAGTCTCTTCTAAAAGGTATGCTAATCACTACTTCTCATTGTTTCTTTATGTAGTGAATAGTCATGGTTGATGGTGAAGCTATCAGGAGACTGACTGAAAGATAACATCTTTAAACATTTCTATGTTAGGCATCTAAAACTTGCTCATCCCAAATGGAATCAAAAGCAGAAGGAAATTAGATAAAGGGAACAGAATGAGGTTTTTGTGTCAGGAAAAATGCTTTTCATGCTTTTTACTTCTCCCAGGATCAAGTTACAGAACTGACTAGGTCCTTAAATCTTAGATTTGGAAGTGCTATACTAATATATCCTTGCTGATTGATTGATTATTTAATTGATTGAAGTGAAATATAACTTGAATGGTCGTTCTGGTTCAACTGTTTGTTTTTTTTTTTTTTTCAATCAGGAACATACATTTCCCAAGTATTACCTAGGAGTGAAGGTTTTATTCATTCATTCACTCTGTAAGGAATTTCTTCTTATGTCAAACCTGAATCTTTCTTTTTTTAATAATGAAATTTATTTTATTAATTTTTTAGAATAGTTATCTTTTGTTTATTTTTAGTTTACATCATTCATTTCCATGACATTTTGATTTACAAATTTTCTCCCCATCTTTCCCCTACTCCCCCCCCCCAAAATAGCAATCCCACTTTATACCCCTGCCCCCAATCAGTTCTCTCCTATATCCTCCTGCATCACCCCTCTGACTTTCTAGTAGGGCAAGATGGATCTCCCTACTCCAGTACCTGTATATTTCTCTCCTTCCTATTCCACCCTCTTCTTGTGCTATTCTCTAGTTTGTCTCTGTCCCTTTACAAACAACCTCTTCCCCCAACCTATCCTCCCCCTTGTCATCCCCTTTTCACCTACTCTCCTGTAGGCCAAGATACCAATTTAGAATGTATGTCATTCTTTCCCTAAGCCAGCTTCAGTGAGAGTAAGGTTGACCCATTCCCTTTTGTCTTCCTGTTCTTCCCCTCCCTTGTAACAGTTATCTCTTGCCTCTTCTATATGAGAGGAATAACCCTGTTCTGTCTCTCCCTGTCTGCTCTCATATTATTCCTCTCCTACCTCTCAATTTTACCTTTTAAAATATTATCCCATCCTATTCAATTGATCATGTGCCCTCTGTCTATGTACACATATATACACATACCCATGTACTCATATGCATATATACCCTCCTATATAGACATGTGTATATATACATATGTATACATTTATATTCCCTTCAATTATCCTCAAAACTGAGAAAAGTTTCATAAGTTATAGTTACCGTTTTTCCATGTTGGCATGTAAATGGTTCAGCTTTGATAAGTTCCTTATGAATTCTTTTCCATGTTTACCTTCTCATGCTTCTTGTATTTGAATGTCAAATTTTCTATTAAGTTCTGGTTTTTTCAGCAAGAATGCTTGGAAGTCTTCCACCTCACTGAATGACCATATTTTCCCCTGGAACAATATACTCAATTTTGCTGGGTTGGTGATTCTTGGTTTTAATCCTAGCTCTCTCTATCTTTGAAATATCATATTTTAGGCCCTTTGATTCCTTAGTGTAGAAGCTGCTATATCCTGGGTTATCCTGATTGTGTTTCTACAGTATTCAAATTGTTTCTTCTTGGCAGCTTGTAATATTTTCTCCTTGATCTGGGAACTCTGGAACCTGGTTATAACATTCCTAGGAGTTTTCTTTTTGGGATCTTTTTCAAGAGGTGATAAGT
>CM053585.1:460318096-460342813 GCA_028646515.1 Pseudochirops corinnae
TCTGGAACCTGGTTATAACATTCCTAGGAGTTTTCTTTTTGGGATCTTTTTCAAGAGGTGATAAGTGACTTCTTTCAAGTTCTATTTTGCCCTCTGGTTCTAAAATATCAGGGCAATTTTCCTTGAGAATTTCTTGAAGATTGTTTTCTACGCTCTTTTTTTGATCATGGCTTTCAGGTAGTCCAGTACTTTTAAAATTGTCTCTCCTGGATCTATTTTCCAGGTCAGTGGTTTTTTCAAGGAGATATTTCACATTGCCTTCTATTTTTTCATTTGTTTGGATCTGTTTGATAGTATCTTGATTTCTCATAGTCATTTGCTTCCATTTGCTCCACTCTGATTCTGAAGGAATTATTCTCTTCAGAAAGCTCTGGAGATTCTTTTTCCATCTGGCAAATTCAACTTTTTAAAGAATTCTTCTCCTTGGCCTCTTTTGCCATTTGAGTTAATCAATTTTTAAGGTGTTATTTTCTTCAGTCAGGTTGTTGAGTCTCTTTTCATGATTTTCTTGTATCATTCTCATTTCTCTTCCCAATTTTTCCTCCTCTTCTTTTATTTGGTTTTCAAAATCCTTCTTAAGCTGCTCTCTGGCTTGTAACCAGTCTACATTTTTCTTGGAAGCTTTTGGTGTGGGAGTTCTAACTGTTGACTTCCTCCTGTTCCATGCTTTGATCCTTTTTGTCCCCAAAAAAGGAATCTAAAGTTGCATTTCTGGGCTTGCTTTGCTTCCTTTGCCTACTCATGTTGCCAGTCAATTACTTGACTTTTAGGTTCAGTAGAACTCTGCTCTCAGAGGGGAGAGCTCTATTCCAAATCACTGGGGTTTTTGCAGCTGCCAGAGCTTTTAGGAGGCCACCGTTTCTGCACCCCCCACTAGCTTTGGATCACTGAAAATGCACCTCAGGACCACCACTCAAGACCACTATGCTGATCCAGGCAGGTCGAGGCAAGAGCACGTAGCCTCTGAATGATTGCTTGGCCCCCATGCAATCTGCAGGCCTCGAGCTCTGAAGCAGCCATGTGGAGGCGGCTGCAGTGCTGCAGCTTCAGCCGCTTCTAAGCCCTGGGGCAGTCGGCTGGATCCTCTCCCCAGAATTTATCTGAGTTCCACTGACCTTTCACTTAGTCCTTGTTTCTTATCGGTTGGTAAATCTGGCAAACACCACAGCTGGTGTTTCTCTAGCTGTGGCTTGTTCTGGAGGCCCCAGAGCTCCAGCTGTGCATTCATGTGGTGCTGGTCTGGACTCCCAGCGCACTGCAATAAACCCCTTCCCATCTGCCTGCCAGGCTGCCTTCAGCAGGAGCTTTGCCTCTCTGCCACTTTGTGAGTTCTGGAGCTTTAAAATTTGTTTAGAGTCATATTTTGTAGATATTTGAGGTGGTTAGCAGGGGAGCTGCGGAGTTTTGCTGCTTCTATGCCGCCCTCAGCTTTACTCTTAAAAGGGGACCCTGAATCTTTCTTGTCACAATTTAATCCTCTTCTGTACCTTTTTTTTTTCTTCTCTGGAAATAGAGATTGTCTGGTTTACAGACTTATTATTGAGATTCTTCAAAAACCTAAAGAGGTGTGTTGGTGTGTTGCCTTTTCTTTAGAGTTAATTACTTTGAGTATTTTCTTCTAGACTGGTAGGAAATAATGGAGAATATTAGCCCTTAGGCGTAAGGATTGATCATGTTTTCCCCTGTAAAACGCTAATATTTTCCCTCCTTTAGAAATCTGTAAATTATTCCAGTTTCCTTCCCATAGTCAAGGGAAAAAATGCTCCTTTTTAGAGTCAGAGGACCTGTGTTACCACTTTTACTGCCTTTGTAATCTAGGGCAGGTCACCTCAGTTCCCTGGTTTTCTGTGTCCTCATCCATAAAATGAGAGAGTTTGGCGTTAGTTAACTAAGATACCTTCAAGTTCACAGTATTTGATCTTATATTTCAGTTAGTCAATTGATTAATAAGCATTTATTGAGCACCTACAGTGTGCCAAGTACTACACTAAGTGCTGGGAATGCAAAAAGAGGCAAAAGATAGTCCCTGCCATCAAGGAGCTTACAGTCTAATGGGGGAGACTACATGTAAACAAATATATACAGAGCAAGCTGTATATAGGATAAATAGGGAGTAATTCAAAGAAGGAAAGCACTGGAAATAAGAAGGGTTAGGGAAAGCTTCTTGCAGAAAGGGGAATTTTAGTTGGGATTTGAAGGAAAGCAGGGAGAGCCTTCTAGACATGGGAATCGGCCAGAGAAATTCCTAGAGCTGAAAGGTATCTTGTTTGTGAAATAGCAAGAGGCCAGTATCACTGGATTGAAGAGTATATTGTAGAATAAATGTGTGAGAAGACTGGAAAGGTAGGAGGGGCTAGGTTATAAAAGAGTTTGAATGCCAAACAGAGTATTTTGCATTTTGTCCTGGAGGCCATAGGAAGCCACAGGAGTGCATTAGGGTTGGGGACTGGGGTGGAGGGAGAGAGGGAGGGAGAGAGAGGGAGAAGTTAAATGCTTTATCTGGAGTAGGCACCTTGGTTTTGGAAATCTAGTTTTTCTGTGTAGTTCCTCTGTAACTTGGTTTAAGTTACTTAATGTTCCTGAGTTTGTGATATGTATATATATATATATAATACTTAATACTCAATCATACCTAATGCTTTAAAGGCCTCTAGGTGGTACATTGTAGACTACTAGACCTGGAGTCCGGAAGTCCTGAGTTCATGTCCAGCCTCTGACCCTTACCAGCGGTGTGACCCTGGGCAAGTCAGTTAACTTCTGTTTGCCTCAGCTGCAAAAGGGAGATAATAATAGCACCCACCTTCCAGAGTGGTTGTTAAGATCCAGTGAAGTAACATTTATAAAATTTTTAATATAGTGTCTGGCACTATGTAAATACTAACTGGTAAGTATCAAACAGCATCCTCTTCCTCCTGTTTCTTCTTAAGTAGAGCAATACAGATATACTGGGAAATTCAGCAGGAACTTATTCTTTAGTTACATGCTAACATGTGCTAATACAGAAATCTTCCTTGTTTTAATATAGAAATTTAATAGATTTGGGATTTATCATGGGTATATTTCATAATTATTTGTAGATATACCTTAGTGTATGAAAGGTATCTCTCACCTATATTAGGAAAGAACTCTCATGGTTGGGCCTTCTCTTAATCTATGTATTTTTGGTGTGTAAGCTTCTGGCCAGTTTGTCGAAATAAGATTAGTGTTAGTTCCTGCAATTCAGGATGTGTTACAGTAGTATAAGGAAAATACAGTAGTATATGGAAAACATATAGTTTTATAAAGTACCATCCATAGAAAATGCAACTCAGATGAAGAATCAGGAAAGAGAAGGGTAAAAGTGCCAAATATAATGTACACTTGTTGAAAACAAAAAAGAGCAGAGAATGTTGCTAAAAAAGGGAAAATATTTGGAAGGTTTTTTGGTCAAAGCCATTACAAGTAAGAGGAGTGTGTGTCTGTGTCTGTGTCTGTGTGTGTATTTTGTATGCTTTTCCTCAGGTAAGAATAGGATGGTATTGACCTGTAAAGAACCCATGTGCTTTATTTTTCTTGTATAGCAATATAATACAGCTAATTTGTTTCATGAAAATAAGATTTTAGGGTTCACTTAGTTTAAATAGAAAATGAGTAATTCTTGTTTTATGATATACTTCCATGGTGACCCAAATTCTGACTGTAAAACCTTCAATTGGGTCTTTACAGAGACTGGAGAAGAAATAGTCCTTTATTTAAATGCTGAGTCCTCCTTGCAGTTCTCTTTCCTTACTCCACAGTCTCATGATTTACACTGGACAAGTAGGGGGAAGGGGCACAGAAAGGAAGAAACCTTTACATAACAGCTACTACACTCTAGGCCCTGTGCTAAACACTTTAAAGATATCGTCTCATGTGATCCTTACTGCTCTGCATTTCTATTTTATGTTTTAGAAAGTTGAGGCAAACACAAAGTAAGATGACTTGCCTAGGGTCACCCACCTGGTAAATGTATGACTCTGGATTTGAGCTCTGGTCTTCTTGACTACAGGCCCAGTGCTCCCTCCACAGGGAGACCTTGCTGTCTGTTGGCTGGATTAGGAGGAGACACTATACCTCCTCATCCCCACTTCATGTGAACATGGGGCAGTGGGTGTTTGAGGGCTTCCTGAGTCTCGTACTATGAATTTGCTCTACTTCGTGCTTTCTAATTTTTGTAAGTCGTTGGCCAGCAAGCAGTACCAGTGCACTTATTTTCTTGCCATTCGGGATTTGCTGGTGTCAGCTGGGGTGTGCCTGTCAACAATTTTCAGATGGGCTGGAGTATTAAAAGTGTGCAGATGTACTGCTTTCCTTTCCAGAGGATAGAAGGAAATTTATATTAATGGAAATCATCCCTTATTTTTTGCTCTTACATTATAGAGTCACTTAGGTATAGTATGTTGTTGCTGATAATGATGACAGTGATATTATGAAACAACACTTTCAGAATGACTTTATAAACTTATAATGTTGATTGTGCTAAGTCATCCATATGCACTGACCTGATTTTCCCTAAAATCCAATTGCATTCCTTGACCTGATGCTAGCTAGTTAGATTTATGGTTTCTTTTTGTTAAATAGCAGCCAGCCTAACTATAGCCTATATATGTGCGCTTTTGTCTAGACTTGTGTTTTGGCATCCTCTTATATTCTTCTTAATTTTATTGTTCTATCCCATTTTGGGATTCTGAAATGATCATAGGTCTAGATCTAGAGCTGAAATAGAGATTATTAATGACCTATTTAACATCTCATAACTATTCTTAGAGAGATCTTTGCAGGTTCTATTACTTAACTGTCATTCATTTGTTTATTTATTTTTTTTGCCTAGCATGAGGACCAGCACTTAATGAGAGGTTTAAGGATTCCAGACCTTTTATTATTCTGCCTTTTAATGTTTTGGTGTTTTTCATTATGCTGTCCATCTCATAACTCTAATTTGTTATGATATGTATTTGTATTTGTATTCAATAAAAATAAGTTAAAGGGATTTTGTCTTTTATTCTAGCTGCAATTTATTAGAGTTTTCTGTGGACGGTCTTGGTTTGATATAAGAGGTAGGTCATTCGTGGCAGTGCTGCCTTGCTTTTATAGTTTGTCTCAAGGAGTAAACTAAATAGTTAAATAAAATGAAATTCCTGAGAAAAATTTTTGGATTTCACCAAAAGCCATTCTAATTTTCTCTTGTATTCTGAGCTTTCATTTCCATATACACTGTGTTCATTTACATGGTTTCATGTTTTCAGGTTCACGTAGGATAGTGTGGGATGATGATTAAAGAAAATGAAATGGACCTACTGCTGTATGGAGACACTAGGACACAAAGCATTTAGGATATTTGTGTTGTTGGTTATGGAGAAAAGGTTATGACTCTTTGGCTGTATCCCATGTATTTGTAGTTTTTAGGGTACCCAGCTACAAGAAGTCACGGCCAGTCCTATTTAATCTTACTACCTACCATCTGATACTACCCCTAATTAATCCTGTCTACGTATGCCTTGTTTTACATGGTTATTTGCATATTGTCTTGTCCATTATCCTCTGAGTTTCTTGAGTGCAGAGCACTGATGGCTTTCTTTCTTTTTCTCTTTGGCCTTTCTTTGAATCCTTAGCACTTAACATAGTACCACTTAATAAATATGTGTATCCCCTAAACCTGGAATTTAGAAATGTTTGTTGACTTTCCTCTATCTCTTTATAAAAAGTGAGAAAATGAAATTTTCCATTTTGGTAAGGACTGAACTTGGAAAACTGTTCTAAAAGCTACCCAAACTCAGTAAGCCTTTATCCAAGGTCTTTTGATACTGAGCCTTGAGGATTGGAAAAGTTTCAATTTTCTTTGTTTCTCTAGTACCTACCATAGTACCTGGGATGTAGCAGATGATTTATCTATAATGGCTGATTGTCTAGGTACTGATAAGTGTGAAAAATGGCATAGGTTCTATTCTTTTTAAATTTTTTTTCCAGGCCCTATTCTTAAGGAGTTTACCTTCTATTAAAGGGATGATATGTACATAAATAACTTTTTTAAAATGAATTAAATGTGTGACAGAACCAAACCCAGAGGAATGGAAAACCATCTCCTCCTCCCTGCTTTCCTCCCTGTTCCTTTCCCCCACCTTTTCTATATCCTCCTTTGTCAATGTCTGTCTGAAGGTTTGTCTGTCTATCTCATATTCCTTTCTAAGAAATGTTTTCATGCAATCTTCTTATTCCTCTTTCCTTTTGGAATAGAATCTATTTCTTGGAACTTCGATTGTTGATGGGCTGCATTAGAAAGTGCTCTGTAACTTGAGTTCAGATAGACTTGAGTCTTTTCTTTGCCTTTCTTCTTGTTGCCTATCCATATTGGTGACTTGCTTGTTTTCCCCTTAAACCTATAATTGTCTCAGATCAATGGGATGTTTTTCTCCCATTGGGAGTTAGTACTAAGAGATGCACAACTCTTTGCTTATAGGAACTGATCTCTCTTAGTTCATCTTGTCTCCTCCTCATTCCCCCTCCCCAGTTTTGGGTTTACTTTAGAATGTGGCTATAGTGTTAGTAGTTTGTAGGAATTCCCATTTTTTTCCTCTGTGATGGTCAGCTAGCCAGTCCTTAGCCTTCTTTCAATATTCTGATCCTATTTTTCTGCTACTCAGAAGTAGCCCAATCTTTAATCTTTCTCTCTACTTGAGCCCTAAATTGTCTTTCTTTGGGTCTTCCTGTCTCACTTTCTTTTCTCTTCTTGAGAGTAGAGTTCTTCTTGTTTATCCCATCAACTATAATACTGATTTACTGATGTGAACAGGATTTTTTTCTCTTGAAATATTAATTCACTTCTTCCTTCTACTCTCCTACTCATTATAAATTTTGCTCCTTAGATTTTAGCCCATTGATGCTCTTTTTGCATGTTTCCTTACTATGTATGGTGTAGTAGGCTTTTTAAAAAGAAAAACAACCAAAAAGCCCCAGCCCCCTACCCCCTCCCCACTCACTCATACATGGCCTTTTTGATTTTTTTTTTGTTTTTGTTTTTTTGGAGGGGAGAAGGTAGGGTAATTGGGGTTAAGTGACTTGCTCAAGGTCACATGGCTAGTCTTTGTGTTGTCTGAGGCCTGATTTGAACTCAGGTCTTTCTAACTCCAGAGCAGGTGTTCTATTCACTGCACCACCTAGCCTTTTTGATTCTTAGCCAAATGAAAACAGACTTTTTGTTTCTTAGGCTTTTGTTGGTGGCAGAAAATGTTTGACTGTTTGGTCATTTTTCATATAGACTTAGGTTATTTTGGGTTCTTTTGATGGAAAACTTTTTATTCTCTTTTACTAAATTTCTAATTATTATTGTTGTTCTTTTAGTGTTTAGATTCAGCTTTATAGGATATGCTATTTTTGAGTGCCAACCAATCCTGTTTGCTCTTTGCAATATCATTACAATTTTTCCTAGTCTTTTTCTTTTTTGTGCAAACAAGGAGTAATCTTGTGCTGTTCTGATTGATTATTCTAATTACTACATGAATATTAAAGTCAGCTATCTACCTGCGTAATAGCTTGCAAAATATTATATGCAAGGAAACAAGAACCCTCAGCTTGATGTTGCACATAAGAGAAAGGGTGATTGTTGTAGCCCATAAAGAAATCCATTTTCTCTCATCTATAAGTGACAATGAAGACACCACAGGAGGGCAAGTCACGAAAGCCCCAGAGATGTGGTTACTTGTGTAATTTAAAATGGATTTGGACAGTGTACTATTAAACATTTTATCACTTGAACAGGCATAATACTGCCAGCCTTATTCCTCCATTGTAGTAGTAGGGCACAGCTCAGAGAGATGTCAGATGCTTTGATTTCCTCTTTGAAAAAATTTTGGTCATTAGTTGACAGTGGCTAGTCTTTTCTTTCTCATGTTTTTATCCTTACTCCTTTATATACACCTAGTCTTTCATAAATTCTATATTTGATTGCTTCCCCCTCCTTATTCCCACCTCCAAATCTAGGCAGTAAGTAAAAGATATCCATTGGTAATAGAATCTTTGTTATTTGTGAAATATGAAGTTGTTCTAGTCAGAAATTCAAGATGGTTTCAGGACTTTGACTTAATATTTTCTGTCATTGTTTGTTAGAACTAGAAGGTGCTGTCATAGATATTATCTAATCTAACTGAGGAAATTGAGGTACCCATATGGGTGAAGTAATTCAGCACAGGTTAACTTGAATCATGAGATAGAATTGAAAAATCTTGGTATTTCTGTGCTGCTGTTGGGCAACTTCACCTTTGACCTGGGAAGGTCTCTTCCCTCCTGTAAGAAAATTTGGTTTATTTTCAAGATACGTTAAAGGAATGCTCTGGAGTATTCTATCTAAGGGTATAACACATACTTGCTAATCTTAATTAGGTCATTATCCCTTTCTGTCTTTGTAGAACTCTCTGTTAATGGGATGGTTACAATCCCTGTGTGTGTTTGACTGGCTTATAAGACTGTGTATGAATTGTTAGGTTCTCTAAACGTTTGCTTGGTGCCTACTGTGTCTAAAGTTCTGGGGATACATAGACAAAAATGTAATCATTGCTGCTCTCAAAGAATTTTGGTACTACTTGGCATGTAATACGACCCCAACAGAGGTAAATAAAAGGTCGTTGATGGAGGGCAAGAGCGCTGGGAGGATCAAGAAAGGCTTCCCAAAAGCAATAGCACCGGAGTTGAGTGTGGGTGAGGATTCAGAGAAGCCAAGGTGAGGAAGAAATGTGTCTGCTAGGTGTGAGATGATAGTGTGTGTGTGTGTGTGTGTGTGTGTGTCTGTGTGTGTGTGTCTGTCTGTGAGAGGAGAGAGAGGGAGAGAGAGCATGTCCTTTATTTCCAGTTTTAAACTCTACTTCATGTTGTGTGCATGATATCTATCTAAGAGTTTTATTGAAAAAATTAATTGCCTACAACACTTAATGAAGCTTTCAGAAGTATTTAATATATAGGGCCTCACAGAATCAATGTTGATTTTAAAAGCAGTGACATTTATGTCCCCAAAGAAAGTGGATTGGATAACTAATTATCCCATGTCACTAAACCTCTCTGGACCTCAATGTCTTCATTGGAAAATGAGGGGTATTGAATTGAATGATCCATTAGACTTCCAGATTTAAATTGAAAGCTTGTGCCCTGAATTTCTGATTAGGGTTAGACCAGATGACCCCAAAGGTCCCTTCCAGTTTTTAAAATGTTTAATAACAGACCTTAAATGATGGTTTGCATTAAAAAAATTTTTTGTTACAGTCTCCTTTAGGACTATAATTCCTTGCATGGAATAGAAAGCTATGTGGGCCAGTCCAAATGTGATGTAGAATTGTGTTTGCATCCAACACCTTATTTTAGCACTCTCATGTTTTTTTCCCCCCCTTAAATTTACATTTTTAAATGAGTGATAATGTTGAAAACACCTTTGTGGTTGATAATCACAGTCATAGTTCCCATGTTCAGAATAGAAAAATTAATTAAAATACAGCATATTAACCTGTGGAACAGTTAGTTGCCTACTGGTTTATAGTTGAAGTGTGGTGACAAATGACTTTGCTTGCCCTCTACCCTTGACATGTGATTAGGGAATTATGCTGTAGTTTCAGTAGCAGACAGTCATGAAGATGCCAGCCAGTGAGGATGAGGATGAGCTGTGGAACACCTTTGGGACGAGGGCATCTCTGCAACCAAAAGGGAACTCATTTTTCTGTTCAAACCTCATTCTGTCATGGGCTATAGTCCTTTGGGGGTAACTATGGATTGTTAGCTTGCTGAAAATAGGCTTTAATTGGCTGTTGTACAGCATAATGATTTTAATTTGACAGGAGAGTCATAATTCAATCAGCCTATTAGATATTTAAAGTTGCATATATGTTTAGGGATGGGAATAAGCTGTGGCTCCCAGAACTTCTCTGGAGGCAGCAAACGGCAGACTCAGACTCTGGGGCTGGTTATGTTCCACTGTTGACTGCTGAAACAGGTCCAGGTGACAGACTTTTTTGTTTTTTTTCCCTTCGAAGACCGAAACAGAATCTTTTAAATGCTTATGACTCAGAATGGTATACTTAAAGGCTCTTTTGCTTACAACTTGCCAAGGAATGGAATGTTTCTGACTTTCTTTCCTTCCTTATTCAGCTCTGAGATCTTTTGATTGTTTTTTTTTCCCCCTAAAGAAAGAAGGCCTATTAGTGTGGAGGTAATGGTGTATATATTTGCCCTAATTGATGCAGTTCCATTTTTATTCAAGCTTTGGAGTATTTCTACTTTACAAAAAAACAAAAACAAAAACCTAACAAAAAACCTTACCACTTGCTAGTTGGCTTCCAGGAATAGTTATCCCACTATCTAGGGAAAAGTAAGTCTGCCATTGTACTGGGGAGGGGTAACAAAGGTGATTTGCTTCTTTGTTGCTTCCTTACTTGGTAGAGATGAAAGACATCCCCCAGGCCTTCCCCTTTCATTCCTTTTATTTGTATAGCAGAGCAATGAGTATTGTTTGTAGCAGACTTTGGGCCAGATGTGCCTAACTATTACAGAAATGAAGTCTGACAGCTGCTGGTTAACCTTTTTAATAACGACTCTTCTACTTTAGTCTTTTCAGAGCTTTAGAGCCTTATTAGATATGAACAGTTTTTGCCCAAAGGGAATAGCACCCCTCTTCTTGATTGCCACTGCTATTGTCAGCAGAAGGTGATTAGCAGTATTTTGTGGTTCTGTTTTCTTACTGATAGAAACTGTGTTAGTAGACTCTATCACATCTTGGTATTGTTACAAAGTGTTTTGGTGCCATAGAAATGAATTGCCTTCCAATATTTAGCTCTTTTACCTATGAATATGTAAAGGAACTGAAAATATGAAAGTGCAGTATGGTCTTGCTTCTTAAATTTTTGTAGAGTACTTTGTTCTGCAACTGTATTTTGCTTTGATCACATTTTACCTTGAATTACACTTCTTGTAGACATGTGATATCCCTCTTAGGCAATTATAATCTCCTTACAGGAAGCGATTTGGTTGTTTTTTCATCTTTGTATCCCCTACACTGCAGGCCTGTGGCATGAAGCAGGTGCCTAGTAACTGTTAGTTAAACACTTCGACAATTCAAGTTGCTTGTGAGCCCAAGGAAATTATAGGAATGCTGGCACTTGTGCCTAGACATTTAAATTGAAAGCTTGTGCCCTGAATTTCTGATTAGGGTTAGACCAGATGACCCCAAAGGTCCCTTCCAGGTTTTTCTGAAATCCACCTATTCATTTCTTTTACAACAGTAGTATTCCAGCACTTGTGCCTAGCAATGTACCTTGGCTTGTGAGTGAACTTTCACATTTTGCAGATGAGAAAACTGAGGTGCAGGTTAGGTATTTTGTTTAAGGAAACACAGGGAGTAAAACTGAGATTTGACCACAGGCCCTCTGACTTGCAGCCTAGTCCTATTTCCATAGCAACACACCGGTTCTCTCAGGGCATGGAGTGTCTTATGTAAACTTTGTATTTCTGCCTGTATTTCTGAGCACAGAAATCTCCATTCGATGTAATGTAAGTAATTAAAAAACAAAGAAACTCCATTTCTTTGTTCAGCAAGTTTTTATTACATGCCTACTTCATGCAAAGTACTATGCTTGAGGCTTAAGAATACAAATCCAAAAATGAAACAAGACATTGAGGGAGAAAAAATGTAGCCCTGTGTCAGAGACTGTTTCCTGATATAAAGGATTTCCTTTTCAGCCTGTTTTGCTGGATTATCTTTTGTTTCCTCAGTGCTTAGAGGTACCTTCAGGTTCTATCCTGGGGCTTCTTCTAGGCTGTATCTAGGTTATCTTATCCCATTGATTTGACTATGTTTATGCATGTGACTCTCCCAAATCAGTTCATTTGTCTGTCTGTCTCTTCCTATAGTTTATCTATCAGTCTGTCTGTCTGTATGTATGTATCTATCTATCCATCTATCCATCTACCTATCTACCTGTCAATCATCCATGTGTTTGTCTGTCTGTCTCTGTGCATTGAACCTTAGTCTTTCTCAAGAACTCCAGTTGTGCATCACCAACTACCTTATGGTCATCTTTCCCCCCCACCCCTCCTATGTCCTAGTCATGTCTCAGATTCAGTATTATTTAAATAAAATTATCCACCCCCTCCAAAACCTGCCCTCTTCCAAACTTCCTTATTATTGACTTGGATACCATTCTACTTTGATTTATTCATGTTTGTAACTTCAGGCGCATTCTTGACTCTCCTTACTTCTAATGAATTAGTCTGAGTTTCATATCTTTCCCCTGTTTATTTATGTGGTCTTATATATATATTTTTTTTACCTGAATTCAGTTGCTGACTCAGTAGGACTTTTGTAATAGCTTCCTAATTGCTCTCCCGGCTTCTAGTTTCTCCTTTCCCCAATCCATATGTGACCCACATAGCTCCCAAATTAATATTACTAAGACTGGTTGACCACACATAGTATTTTCCTGCTCACAAATCTTCAGTGACTTCCTGCTCTGTCCAGGGATAAAACAGAAACTTTAGTCTTGTACTAAGATCTTACTCCCATCTTCCCTTCTAGATTCACTTTATGTTATTCCCCTAACACATTTATACTTGAGCCACAATGGTTTATTAACTGTCAGTAAGCATTTACTAAACATTTCCTATGTGCCAGACTCTGTGCTACATGCTGAAGATTCAAAGAAGTTAAAAAAAAAATCTTTGTTATAATGGGGAGATAAAGTGCAATAAATTGAATGTAAAAGATACATACGCGATAGTTCATAGGTCATCTCAGAGGGAAGGCACTGGCATTGAGGGGGACCAGCAAGAAGCTAAGGGACTTAACCCAGGCCACCCAAATACACAGTAATAGCATCAGGATTTGATCTCTGGTCTGCCCTTTTCCCAAATCCACAATTTTTTCCACTATGGCTGAGCTGTCAAACTCCTAACTGCAGAAGTGAAGCTGAACCCAGTTAAAATGTAATTGGGAAATGTTTGACAAAATAAATTTAAAATTCAACAAAATATAGGCAATGTCCATTTGTGATTTTCTATGTCAATGCAGTCCTTGAGGATGTATGTTTCTACTTGACTTTGGCACCACTGCCCTACTCCATGCTTAATTTGTTTAGTTTTAGTGTGCAGGAGCAGAATAATGGGTCAAAGTTGCTAAAAGGCATCTTTGGACTCCACTGTCAAGCAAAACGACCCAATAATTATTTCAGGAGTTCTTAACTGGGGCCTGAGAATTTGTTTTTATTTTTAATATTTTGAAAATTGTATTTCAGTATAATTGATTTGCTTTGTAATTCTATGTATTTATTTTTAATGTTTAAAAACATGCTTATGAGAAGAGCTGCTCCATAGGTTTCACCTGACTCCTCCAGTGGTCCCTGATACCAAAAAGGAAGCACCCCATAGCTGTAGGGCCAAGGGGTCATTTCATTGCTCTGGGGAAGTCCCAGATGAGGAAACTCCTTGTATCAAGGTGGGTGACACCTTTCTCTTCAGCTTATCTTTTTAGTTGCCTAGAGCAAGCACTGAGATGGTAAATGACTTGACCATGGTTACACTATCATTTGTGTAATAGATGGGACTTGAATCTGTCTTACTTGCTTTAAGGCCAGTTCTCTCTCTCCTGTAATGATAACTGTTCAAAAGAGCATGTGTGTCGTAATGTAGCAAATTCCCCATCAGCTGAAGTTATCAAGATGGCAAAGGGTGACAGACCACTTCCTTTTTTTTTGGATAAATAGTATTTTATTTTTTCCAATTATATGTAAAGATAGTTTTCAGCATTCATTTTTCGTCAGATTTTGAGATACAAATTTTTCTCCTTCTTTCCCTTCCCTCGCCCCTCTCTCTAAGAGAGCATGCAATCTGATACAGGTTATACATGTGCAGTTATGTTAAATGTATTTCTACATTAGAAAAAAAAAGGAAAAACTACCCCCCAAAAGTGAAAATAGTATGCTTCAATCTGCATTCAGATCTTGTAGTTATTTATTTGGATGTGGATAGCATTTTCCATCATGAATCTTTTGGAATTGTCTTGGATCTTTGTATTGTTGAAGAGTGCTAAGTCAATCATAGTTCATCATCGCACAGTGTTGCTGGTACTAGATATAGTGTTCTCCTGGTTCTGCTCATGTTCATGTAAGTCCAGGTTTTTCTGAAATCCACCTATTCATTTCTTTTACAACAATAGTATTCTGTTACATTCATATGCCACAATTTGTTCAGCTGTTTCCCAATTGATGGGCATCCCCTCAATTTTCAGTTCCTTACTACTGCAAAAAGAGCTGCTATAAATATTTTTGTACATGTAGGTCCTTTCCACTTTTTTATGATCTCTTTGGGATACAGACCAAGTAGTGTGATTGCTGGATCAAAGGCTGACTGATCACTTCTCAAGAATACTGTAGATGAGATTACTTTTTAGGTATGAGTGGCCTCCAGATGACCTCCAATGTCCTTTCAAACCCCTTCTGACTAAACATAAAACTGTGAACTATCTTATTTAATACTAGAGTTCTGAAGAATAACTGATTATAATGAACTATACTCCCAACACAAAGTTCTGTGTCAGGCATCTGCAGCTTTTCTCTCCCTGTAGAATGGTTTTAATAAATAATACCATGAACTTGCATAGCATACAAGCCATGATGTTATGATACACGTACCCAAGCAGAGCTGTCTAGAAATCTTCTTCCAGGAAATGAGGGGAAAGACAAAGAAGTGCATGGGTGAACTACAGTTAACACTATATTGTCATTAGTTGTCAATGTGCTCTCCCTTCTTAAATAATCATTCATGTATTTAACTGTTTGCATATTCATCCTACCTAGAGAAAGTCAGTTTCTTGAGAGCAGTGGCTAGTGTTTGTTTTGTTTTTGTAACAAAAGCATATCCTGCATAGGGCCTGCGTTTGTCAAGGTAGGCAATACTCTACCTTAGTTGTGCCATCTGTTGTGCATAACCTTCATTGATTTTTCAGTTCTTCAGAGTTCAGCTTCCTTTTTATACATACTGTTCATTTGTTCTGGTTAGTTCAGTGTTTCCCTGGATTCCTCATAATCACAATTTCTTATTGTGTGATAATACTTTGTCTATGGACTGACAGTGGAGAAGTCATTTATTCCCTGAGTCTTAGTAATCTCATTTCTAAAAATGTGGCTGATACTTGAATTACCCATATCAGGGGATTGTTTTGAGCAAGGTGTTTTATAAACCTTAGAGGGCTACATAAATGAGTCACTGTATTAGACAGTGATTATTATTATTGTTGTAAATAATCTACCAAATTCCAATTTAAAAAAACCAAACAACCAAACCAGACTGTGTCTTGTCTTTGGCATTCCTTCTGTGTGCCTTTTCACATAGGAATCCACTTCATTTTTACCTTGGCTTCTTTACGGCACTTTGAATTTCAGCTTAGGTGCCCTCTCCCACGTGTAGCCTTTCCTGATCTACCATTTCCCCATTTGGTAGAGATTTCTCTCTCAACATAAGTGTTTGAACTTATCTTTATGCATTTTATATTCTTCCATAAAATATAAACTCCTTGAGAGCAGAAGCTATTTTTTTAAGTCCCAGTTATAGTTAGTATATTAAGTAGCCTCTTGTTAAATGCTGTTCTTCCTAGCTTAAATAGCTTCTTTAGCCTTTTTTTGGATGTAAAAATTATTTCCACTTTTCTCTGAATCAGTTCATCCTTTTTTAACTACACTGCCTCACTGTGGTCTCTTTCCTTCTCTGACCACTTAACACTTGTTTTCTTTAGAATTCTTATTGATACTTGTTTATTTTATGTGTCTGTAAATCTCATAGCCCCAGTAAAGTTGCAAGCTCCTTGGGAATATAGATTGTGTTATACATTTTAAAAATCTCTAAGTTCTAAGTACATGGCTCATAGATATTTCTTAAATTAATTCCCATCTGCTTTGCATATATCATCCTGCCATCTCTGAACTATTATGGTGTAGGTTAGAGTAACAGTGCTGAGAAAAACAAAGGAAATGAATGGTTTGGAGACAGAATTGAAATATGTCTTAGGGATGTTATTAGCAATGGAGAGCCACCAGTAATTTTTGGATGGGTTGATTGAAACTGTTCTAGTAGCATGGAGTGATTTTTGGAAGAAAGGAAGAGGGTAAGCAATGAAATGGGGTAGAGGGAAAAGTATGAAGAAATGAATAAAGAAAAAAGGGAAATGGCTAGTTATATGCATTGGAGGCCTGAGTTTTGGAAGGGTTGTTTGGGAGAAATGGTGGTAGGAATTGTGGGAGTTTTGTGATTGTAGTATTAATTTGGGGGGGGGTGTGAGAGAGAGAGAGAGAGAGAGAGAAGTAAAAGTGAAGATAAAGAAAACAGGGGTTCATAGAGAAAAACGGGAATTGTAAACAAAGTCTCTTAATTAGTATTTGTGTTTGTCGATCTGTGATCATATAGACATTGATTTTTTGTTTTAACTTTGATTTTTCAAGGAAAAGTTCTATAGTGAATGTTGATGATGCTTTGGGGGATTGTCTGCCATTTAGGGCCTTTGGCATAAAAGCAGTTTTTAAAAAGCGTTATCTTTCTGTACGATTGTAATTGCTGATGTTTGAAAGTAATGAAATGTAGTTCGCATTCTTACTGTGTTACTGATTTTTAATGTTTATTTGCAAAACCTCCAATGTGTGTCCAAATCCTTGAATGCTTTCCCAGAATTATCACCATGCCCTTCCCTTAGATAGGAAATATAATTGTTACAGCTTTGCAAAATGGTATTTAATGGTGGCTGACAGGATAATGTTTAAGCACAATATGTATCGGACACTTAAATTTTTCTATTATCTAGTTCTTGGCACAGTTCATTGAATTGAAGTTGTACTGAGATTGCAGAAAACCTGACTGTCTTAATAACCTCAGCTATGCAAAATGCTTATTTGATCCCAGGTCCCTCCTGTACTTTCCTACTTTCTAAGGAAATGCAAAAGGAAAGAAAACAATTTTTGTTTTTTCCTTTGCACTTTATGAAAAAGCTTGTATTTCTGTCAGTAAAGCAGCCAGGATGGACTTATTCAAGTTAAAAGGAAGGATTTACATCTTCATTTTCTTGGGCTGAATTATGAGATTCTAGCAAACTCTTTCTGGCCTAGTTTTATTAAGAAGCCTCAAGTTTCATGTTGAATAGCCACACTACTTGCTATCGGTAGATTTAATTGAATTCAATTTTAAATGGATCACTCTGTCTATTAGTCATACTTGATGCTTCTTTCAATACCTCTTGCATAAAATATATGCCTCATTTGGACAAGCACTTTCATTTACCCAGGCTCTACCCTAGTTTAGTCCCTCACCATTTCTCCCCTGGCCTATTGTGATTGCTTTGTAATTGTTTTCCCTGCCTCCAGTCTCTTTAAGGCATCCTCCTTAGAATCCAGGCTGTAATCGAGCTGAGCCACCATCTAGTTTAATGTATATCAGAAAAGGAATCCTCCTTTACTGTCTGTCTACCTCACAAATAGTCATGCAGCCTCTGGCTGAAGACCTTTAATGAGGGGGCACCCACTATCCCCTGAGCAACCCATTCCAGTTTTGGATGGTTCTTATTATCAAGCCAGGTGGTATAGTGGCTATAGTGAGCAATTGATTTGGAGTCAGGAAGAAACAAGTTTGGATTCTGCTTCAGATTCTTACTAATTGTATTATCCTGGTAAAAGTCCCATAATTTTTCTCAGGCTCAGTTTTCTTGTCTGTAAAATAGAAATAATACAACGTATTCCCTAGGGTTGTTAGGATCAAATGAGATAATATCTAAAAACTGCTTTGCAAACCTCAAAGGGAGGTAGGGACTGGACTTGTCCAGTTTGAAGCAACTGGTGGCCCAGTAGATAGAGTTCAGGGCTTGGAGTCAGGAGACCTAAATTCGAAAAGTTCGGCCTCATACGTTTCCTAGATGTCTCACACTGGGCAAGTCACTTAACCTCTGTTTGCATCAGTTTCTTCAGCTATAAATTGGGGATAATAACAGCACCTACCTTGATAGAATTGTGAGGATCAAATGAGACGGGGACATGGTAATGTTATATTTAAATGCTTGATCCTTTTCCTTTCCCCGAGATTACATTGGTGTAGGGAGGGATTTTCTGTGCTCCCTCTACAGTGCATTAGCATCTTCACTGGAACTCAGCACCTTAAAAAGAGGACAAGAGCATTGAGAGGGTAAGTGGCCTACCTGTTGCTAGATGGTCAGTATGTGTCAGAGAACCAGGTCTTCCAGGTTCTGAGGCTGGTGCTCCAGGCATTACGCTAAGTAGACCTTCAGGTGCTTCACAGCAAGCATCATTACCACCATCGTCATCATACCATTAGGTGAATACATATCAAGGGTTGGTAGTATTGCATTTGGTATGTTGCCTTTAAGCATAATGTAGTTTCCCTTATCTCTTTTAACTAGGTCTGCTTTTACTGTTGCCTTTTGTGGGTCATGATTGCAACCCTTGCTTTTTTAAAATTTGTCTGAGGCATAAAAAATTCTTTGCCAGCCTCTCATTTTGTCAACTTTGTCAATTCTTATGTTTTAAGTATGTTTTTGAATATAGCATATTGTCATTTTCTATTTTGTAAGACATTCTACTAGTCTTCCTGTTTTATGGGTGAAATCCTTCCGTGCAGATTCACAGTTATGATTGTTAAATGTATTTTTCTTACATCATATTGTCCTATTGCTTTGTTTTCTCTCTTTGCCTTTCTTCTCTTCTATTCCATCTATAAATAAAGAATTTGAGGGTAGGTAAAGCTACTGAAAGCACTAGCAGTTAGTGATTGAATTGGTTGCATTCTATCCCTCTGACCCTTCTTTCTTCATCTAGTCCAGATTTTCTTTTGCTTCATTTAATTCCCCTTTCATGATCTGTTCTCATCTTTAAAGAGGGATTTTTGTGCGTATTTGCTCCACACCTCTATCCTCCCTCTTAAAGCTCCCTCTCTCCTTTCTTGCCTGTTCATTCCTGTTTTATTAATGTATTTCTAGACAAAACTTCTTCATGTGTGCATGCTGGTGTTCTTGCAGAACCTTTCCTTCCATGTTTGAAATGTCCCTTCTTTGTGCTGTGTACTTTCTTCTGTTGAACCCTGTTAACAGAAATAATAGTTTCCTTCTCCCTTCTTTATTTTTTCCATAGTGGTTTAGTCCTTTTCTTCTGTAAAATCCAGCTAAACAGGACAGTTTTACTACCAAGAACTGCTCTTTCTTTTTATTCACTTTGAATATGAAAACATTAGGATTCTGAAGAGGCATATTGTTCTTTTCTCCTTCTTAGAATAAATTCTCTTAGCACCTTCGAATTGCTCAAATGTATTTTTCTTTCTAGATTCATCTTTTCTCTTATATTTCCATTTCAGAGATTCCAAACCTTTTTTTTTTTTTTTAAAGAAAATCAGGAATGACTAAAACTCCTTTATTGTGTTAAAGGTCACTTTCTTTCTCTTTACGATAATATTCACTTTTGCAGAATTAGTTATTTATTTCTGTTAAAAGTCTTTTTCATTTGCCTTTTGTATATTGCATTCTAAGGTTTTCTCTTCTTTATAGTGGTTGCAGTTTAGTGATCAGGCCTTTCCTGATGCCCATTGGTGTTAGCACCAACTGTTCCCCCCAGTTACTAGTGCTTTCTCCTCCAAAATACCTTTTTCTGCTTTCTGTATATTTTATGTATACTAAAATGTCTCTCCCATCATTTTTCTTGAAGACAAAGAGTATTTATGCTTTTTCTTTGTGTCCTCAATACTTAATGTAGTGCCCTTCCTTTAATAAGTGCTTAATCCAGTACTTGTTATTTGATCTATTATAACTCTTTCTGTTTAGCACTAGACCTGAAATCTGGAAGAGCTGAGTTCAAATCTAGCCCCACTCATTTACTAACTATATGACCCTGGTCAATGAACCACTTTATGTCTAAGTTTTCTCATCTGTAAAATTGGGATAGCATCTACTTCCCCAGGTTGTTGGGGTGACAAAATAAGATAGTATTTGTAAATTGATTTGCGAATGTTAAAGTGCTATATATTATTATTACTACTTTATTATACTTTTTCTTATTAATAAATTATTTCCATTGCAAAGTTTAAGTTGGCTCTTTGAGGTCAGAGATTGTTGTTTCAATTTTGTACCTCTAGCAATAGCTCAGGGCTTTGAATTAAATCTCAATATTGGGTGCAAGAATGCTTCCCTCCTCCTCCCCCCCCCCCCCCTTTATGAGAGAAGGGAATAGGAGTTGCTAGAAGACTTGCCTTTTGTGATGTCCTTGTCTTGTATGACCCTTTTCTTTTTCAGTCTTGTTTAAAAAAAAAAAAAGACAGAAAAGAGTCCTGAATTCATAAGTCTATCTTTTAAAATGAAAGAGGAAGCTTTCTTAATCTCCTGCGATTGGGAAATTATTTACCGAAATTAATGGAATATAATTGTAGTTGTTCAAATATCTATGAGGTACTCTAGAATGCATGTCATAAAGTAAAAAAGTCTATTCGTTTGTCATTTTAAATGACTGTTTCTTAATTTGAAAGGGCATTTAAAAAGCATTAAAGCATATTAAAAGTAATGTGGCACTTTTCCTGAAGTTTATTTTTGCTGTTATTTTTGAACAGTGTCAAGTATTATTGGGTGGGTTAATAAGTGCTTAATGGACCTTTTCTCTTTTGAAATGGTCCACAAGATAATATGAAGACTGTATTAGAACACACTGGAAAATGAATGAAGTACTAGACAGAGCCCACTGCCTTTATCATCATGGGTATTCTTTCTGTTTTTGCCTAGCTAGCCTCACTAGTGCCAAATTAAATGGGGATAATGTTTTACATTTATAAAGTGTCTCTTCAAAACACATGAAAGCTGATACAAATGGAGTCAATTTTCACTGCCATATTCTGTCCTGCTATTTATAGGTATACTTCAATTTGCACAGTCTGATATTCTTAGAAAATTGCATATGGAGTTAAATATTTGTGAATTACATAATATTTTAGATGTAGTAGAACTGAAGGTGTTATGCATAGGAGAGTGCATTTTTTGCACATGGGACAATTTCCAATTCATTTGGAAGTTGAAGTCTTTTCCCTTCTGATACTTATTTCAGTAATACCCACTTTTTCAAGCAATAGACATTTTAGATTAACATCATATTTTATTTTGTGTGTGCTTATTTATATTAGTGAAACTACCAAGTTGCATCTTGTTCCTGGGATCAGTAACAAATTTCATTGAACTTATTAGCACCTATAGGTTCATCTTTTCTGTTCCATGTAGTAGATTCATCTTACTTATTTCACATAGTGTGGAAATCTAGACCACCTTTTATGAAGTGAGTGAATCAGTCAATCCACAAGTATCTATTAAATGCCTACTTTGTGTCGTCACTAGGACAAAAAGTACAGAACCAAAAAACTTATTTTCAGGAAGTATATATGCTATCAGTTACACACATACATGCATAATTATGTATTGAATATAAAAGAATACAGAGTAAACATCAAATAAATCCAGAGTAGTTCAGCAGGGTGGGTACATTGGGATAAAGGACAGCTTTGTGTGGATTGTGGTACCTGAGTTTATTTTGAAGAGAGGAATTCTTTGAGATAGATTTGAGGAGGGAGTGCTTTCCATCCATTGGACAGGGAGATAAGAAATTCAGTATCATGTAAAGAACAGGAAGTATAATGTGAGTGGACTGAATAATTTAAGAAGCGGAAAAATGTACTGCCAAGTTTGAAAGGTAGATTGGGAGCAAGTTATGAAAGGATTTTTTTTCGGAGTGGGAAAGGCAAGACAATAGGGGTTAAATGACTTGCCCAGGGTCACACAGCTGCTTAAGTGTCAAGTGTCTGAGGTCAGATTTGAACTCTTTACTCCAGGGCCAGTGCTCTATTCACTTCGCCACCTAGCTGCTCCTATGAAAGGATTTTAATGTCATAAGAAGAAACAAAGGAAGCAAGGGAGAGAAGAAGGAAGGAAATAAAACATTTATTTTTATGTCTGCTGTGTGGTAGACTCTGTGCTGACTCCTCTAAAAGAGTTTATATTTGACCATAATTTCAATAGGGGACCACTGGAATTAATTGAATGGGGTATGATATGTTTAGATCTACCTTTAAGTAAAATTATTTTGATAGATTTGGGGAAGATATATTGGAATGGGGTGGGATGAATGAGTCAGGGAGACCAATTAGGAGGCCCTGTAGTAGTCTAGACAGTAAATGATGAAGGTTTATTAAGTTGTTAGCAGGGTGAGTAGAGAGGAGCCAATTAAAAGAGGTTTGCAACTGATAGAGGCAAGAAAATGAAAAGTTGAAAATAACATCAAGGTTATGGACCTGGGAGAATGGAAGAATGGTAGAGTCCTCAGAAGAAGTAGAGAAGTTTGGTAGAGAGGAAAGGTTTTGTCATGAGTTCAGTTTTGGATATGTTGAATTTGAGATGTAGTTAGGAAATCTAGTTTGTATATCCAATTGATAGTTGGTGACATAGAACTAGAGCTCAGGAGAAAGTCTAGGGCCGAATACACACATACACACACATATTATATATGTATATATGTGTGTTGTACATATACACATACATATATACACACATTGATGTATATATCTTTGAATTATCTGCATTGAGATGATAATTAAACCTGTAGTAATTTATGAGTGTAATAAGAGAAAAAGTATAGCGAGAGGAAAAGAGAGTCCAGGATAGGGTCTTAGGAACCACACACAATTAAGGGCGTGATATGAATGATGCCCAGCTGAGGAGTTGTCAGATAAGAAGAAAGAGTAGATGGCTGTATTGTCGTGGTGGTGGTGGGTGAGGGTAGTGTAGATCCATACCTTTTGAAAGCCATCTTTAGTGTCATCTCTTCTGAGAATATGTTTTACTATAGCCACTGATAGTCAGATTTTTTGAGTTTCTCCATAACATTTTTGCTATATTTTGTGCTGTAAGCTTCCGTAGTTTGTCTTCTTTATCTTTTCTGGGTAGTGCAAATAACTTGATAATGCTGGAAAATCTATTTTACAAACATAATTCAAGCATTTTTGGAGCATCTCAATTCTAGTTGGTTTTACCACCAAAGAGGGGGAGTATTTATAGAATTTTGAATTCATGTTCCATTTTGCTGTTACTTTGATGTTTTTAAAGGTGAGCTCACAAAAGTTTCTTTTAAAGTTGAAGCTCTTCACTAATATGGTTTGTTTAGACTGACAAATTATGCTGGAGATTTTAAAAAAGTGACATGCCAAAAACATCTACAAAGCTCCATATTCTATTTCCTTTGATCGTCTGTCACCTTAAATTCACATGGGTCATAGAAAATGATCTAAATGAATGCCAGAGGTGATGAGGACTTGACAACTAGTCATGTGGATTAGAGGGAAGCATTTCTGTCCTGGCTGGTAACGTGATCACAGATTTAGAGTCTGAAGCAGCTGAAAGAGACCCTCTCATTTTGTAGATGAGAAAACAGAGACTGAGAGAAGTTAAGTGAGTTTCCCAGTGTCACACAGGGTAATAAGTTTCAGAAATGGATTTTATCTCAGATCCTTTAACACCAACTCCAGCATTCTTTCTGCTGTACTATACTTGCTGTCATATTAATTTCATTTAATTTCTCTGTTCTTAAGAAGATAGACTTCTGACTGTGGAGATGGCAAATGTAAAGTTATGAAAATTTAGTACTGTTACTCCCAGATGTGTTAAATAACTTGAAGTGGCCAATTAAGTATTGTCAAGTAGTATTTCTTGAGGATTATTTTAGTAAATAGGCTCTAAGAGGTCATCTAGTTCAGCTCACACGTGTTTTAGATGAGGAAACTTAGGCCCAGGGAGATTAAGTCACTTCCCCAAATAACTATCAGATAAACTTTTTTGTTATTGCGATATCATTTTTAGTAGGTACATGGAAATTGCCATTTATTTTGCATTTAATTGAATTGTCATTTTTTTTCATGCTACATATGAATATCAGTGACCCAGCCATGTCTAATTCAAAATTTAATAATTATGTGGTCTAAATTAGTGACATTTTTTTGAAAGCTGAGTTTTTAGTTTGTCTCAGTGCTAGTTAAAAAAAAAAAAGCCAAAACAGTTGTGTTTAAAGTGGTTCAATTCTGCTTTATCGAGCAGAGGATAAATAAAGCAAGGCAGACTTTGTATATCAGGCTTATATCATTTACTGCCCACAACACACTGAACAGAATATATGTTCTATAAGAGAAATGCAGTGTCTTTGTATAATCAAAGATCATACTCTTCTAGATTTTTGCAGGTAGAATGGAACATTTAATTCAGCCCTCTTCATTTTATGTGTCAGAAAACAAGTTTTGAGCAACATTTTTTTCATAGAACTCATGTCTCCTTACTCCCAAACCCAAATAATGTGGGAATTGAGGAAGGAGAGGGCATATTTACTGTTTGTTGGGACATAAAGAAAGGAAGAGTTGATGCAGAATATAACATTTGGAGCCTGAACTTGAATAAATAGGATTTCTGGGTGTAACAACAAGCACCCTAGCATGCCTAGGGCAGCTACTAGCACAGGTTCTTAGATCTGCTTTTCTAAAGGAAAGCAACTCAAAATGGGTTAACAAGCTTACTTTAATCAAACATATCATTTACCTAGTCCAGGGGGAAAAGGCAGCCCCCTGAACTTCAGAGAATACAAACAGAAGTTACAAACAAACAGAAAAACAGATCAGCAG
>CM053585.1:460343313-460362209 GCA_028646515.1 Pseudochirops corinnae
GCCTGGCGCCACAGGCTCCACGTGACCACATTCAGCCTATTAGGGAACACAGTATACTTTCAAATATCCAAGGGTCCTCAAAGTCACGTAGCCACTTCAGCAAAGGGCCTAGGGGCAGGGAAGATCTTTAGATTCCCGTAACACTGGGGTAGGTAGAACAGGGAACTGAATAATACAAGGCACTGAGATAGCAAGAATGGTTAGTTTAGCTGAAATAATTCAGCCAGGTACTTATAGGGGAGTAGTAGACTTAAAGGTGAGGGCCAGGCTTTGGACATCTTTTACCTAGCACAAGGAGACTCTCTGTAAATATGTTGGATATCCAAGGACTAATATGTAAGTGCTTAGTCCTGATGCTTTTCCCAGGGTAGAAGAATCTGTGTTATTTCAATAACTGTTGAAAAAAGTGTTAGGAGCCAAATTAGTAGTGCTGCATGTAAGTACATGCACTGGTGAAATTAGGGCAGCATTTTCATCTGGCTTCAATAATAGCCGATATTAGGTATATGATGAATATTTACTGCCATTCCTTCTCTGGGTGTTCTTCTCCTTGTCCCTGTTCTTCTTCTTGTCCCTCTTCCTTTCCTCTTCTGTGGAAAAATTGGTTTTTACTTCAGTGGCATGTTTACATACTTTCTTCCCCTCCTTTACCAGTTGCTTCCCATAAAGTGGAGATTTGTCCACTTGATAGTTACTGAATTATTAGTATGTTCGTGGAATGTCAGGGGTTATGTTAATGATAATATCATTATCAAAGTGTGTTTCTTACGTAATTTCATCTGATCCTCACACCCCTATGAGATAGATGCTATTATCTCCATTTTACAAAATCATTTCCCCCTGGTTATAAAGGTAGTAAGTGTCTGGGGGAGAATTTGAACATTTGGACTATCTGCATGACACTCCAAGTCGAGTGCCATATATTTCTGTAGCTTCTAATTTATGGATGCAATGACAAATTATGACATAATCCTTGTTTTCATCCATCATATAATCCTTATGTATAACTGAAACACATTGTCTAATGATAGGTCTTTTCTGCCTTACAGTTGTATAATTTAGGCCTGCTTTCTAAAAAAGATAGTACCTAGGATTTATGGAACAGCCTTCTCTGGACGTCCGAGTCACACATATCTTATACCTCACTGATAACGCTGCTTTGTGTGTGAGGTGAGCCAGTGAATAGCACTGGGTAGAGCAGACACTGAGTCATCCTCCTAGAATCTCCGTGTCATCAGTTTCAGGACCCTTGAGGTGCTTGGTTGATGACTTTCTCTTTCTTCTGTTTTGTTTATATGCTCTAAATTCATATTTTATAAGGATTATCCGTGTTATTTGTCACTTTTTAAAGTTTGTTGTGCATGTCATTTGCCTTTTGGCCCCTGGGCAGAGCGGCACTGGTACAATGAAATGTGAAGGGAACAAGGAATAATATTTTCTCTTCAGGAGAGCATTCGTGTCTGCACTAGATGATTCTTAGCTCCTCCTTGAATATGCTGCCAAGGAGGCCTTTTCTCAATCCTATTCTTCTTGACTTCTTTGCAGCCTTTGACACAGATGATCGCTTTCCTCCTTAATGCGCTCTTCTCTCTTGGTTTTCACTACACAGCCCTCTCCTAGTTCTCCTCCGTTTATCATCTTGCTTTTTCTCTTTGTCTTTTTTCTGGCTCCTCTTCTAGACTGCAGGTCTTACTGTAGGTGTCAGGGTTCTGTCCTGAGCCTCCCTCTCTTCTGGCTCTATACTGCTTCACTTGCTGCACTCAGCACCTCCCGTGGATTTAATTACCGTCTCTGTATGGATTACTCTCAAGACCATACCCTGAGCTCTCTGTTAGTCTTTAAATTTCTGTCTCCAGCTACATTTTAGACACTTCAAATGGGATGTCCGGTAATGATCTTAAACTCAGCTGGTCTAAAACGGAAACCATTATCTTTCCCCCAAACCCTCCCCCTGTTCCCTCTCCCTCTTTCTCCCAAACTTCCCTGTTACTGTCAAGGACTAAACCATTCTCCCAGTTCCTCAGTTTTACAACCTGGGTGCCATCCTCATCTCATTATTTTTCACCCCCCTTGGGTAAGCTTTTATCAAGGCTGGTCAGCTTCACTTCTGCAGAATCCCTTCACTGCCACCACTCTACTGCAGGCCCTCATCGCCTCATGTCTAGGTTCCTGCAGTAGCCTACAACTCCAGTTCTGCTTCTTAACGCCCTCCCCATTCCAATCCATCCTCTGTTTAGCCAACAGAGTAATTTGCCTAAGGTGAAGGTCTGACCGAGTCAGTCTTCCCCTTCCCCCTCTAGCTATTCCCCCACATCTAGAATGCTCTTCCTCCCTACCTCTGCCTATTAGCTTCTCTGGCTTCCTTCATGTCCCAGTTAAAACCCCATCTTCTACAGGAAGGCTTTCCTGACCTATCCTAATTCTAATGCCTGTCCTTTTAATTATTTCCTATTTATCTTGTATGTTGCTTGTTCCAACCTATTTGTCGCTTATTGTCTCCCCTATTCGGTTGTGCCATCTTTGAGGGCAGAGATTGCCTCTTGCCTCCTTTTGTATCTTCAGCACTTACCCCAGAGTGTGGTACAGAGTAGGTGCTTAATAAATGTATATTGACTGACTGATTGACTCCTAATTGATCAGTGAGGAACCGGTTGTTCCTGGCTTCATATGTATGTTGGCCCTGCATATGTTATTACAATCATTTTGAAAGATGTGCTGTTCGCCTTGTACTTGAGTTTAGTACCCCACATGTGAGCTTTATTTGAACTTTTCTGTATCCTCAGGTATACCTTTTTCCCCCTTGGGAACCAGGAGGGGTGGAGTGTAATTCTGTGGTTTCTCTTAGTATATTCAGTACATTTTTATATTTAAATAAAAGGAGGGCATTTGGAATGGTGGAGTCCTCTTTCTCTTTAATGTTTATGGCTGGAAGTCTATACGCCGCCCCCTCATTTGGATGCCATTGACTAAAAAGGGCAAAGATTGGGCGCGTGTTTATATCTTTGTCTTGAGATTGTAACGTGAGTAGTGGGCAGTCAGAAGGCGGCCTGGGCTGTTTGTTGTTCCTTCGACTGTATTTGCTAGTGCTTGCCTGTGGTGGAAATGGTTGATGTATCTTGATACAGTCCTGATTGATGACAACTAGACTGTGAAATAAAAAGTAGTCATCTCCATTATGTAAGGCTAAAATGATCTCTGGCATTCCATTGGTGTGAGACTAGATTTACTAGATGTTTAAACAGAGAGACAGAGACAGAGGGAGATTAGAAACACACACTTGCACACATACACACAGAGAGACAGAAGCAGTGACAGACTGATTTGCACTGGAGGAAAGAATTTGTAAAACTTACCTCACAGCCTGATTTAGAGCTTCAGTGATGACTGACAGCCAAGTGGTGCAGTGGGTGCAACACTGGGCCTGGAATTAGGAAGACCTGAGTTCAAATCTAGCCTCAGATACTTTGTAGCTGTGTGACCTTGGGAAAGTCATTTAACCTTGTTTGCCTCACTTTGGTCATCCGTAAAATGAACTGGAAACCCTTCAGTATTCTTGAAGAGTCTAAAATGATTGAACATCTGATAATTGGCAAGACACCAATCTATTATCTAATGGATTATCTAAAGGGAGGCCTTTATACTTCTCAATGTCATATTTCAGGCTCATTTTTAAAAATACTAAAGAATTTTTGTACATATTTGACTGGCTCTTTTGAAGATTTATTAGTGTGAACTAAATGATGGCATTGTTTTCCTCACCATTTTCCCTTTTATTTTGTTCTAGAAATGAACTTTAATTTTTTTAGTTAACAGTGCTTTATTTTTTCTAATCATACATGTAAAGACAATTTTCAACATTTTTGGAAAGATTTTGAGTTCTAGGTTTTTCTCCCTCCCCTCCCTTCCACTTCCCAGGATGGCAAGCAATCTGATATAGCTTATACGTGTGCAGTAATGTAAAACATATTTCCACGTACGTTGTATTGTGAAAGGAGAAACAGAATAAAAGGAAAAAACCACGGAAGAACAACATCCCAAAGTGAAAATATTGTGCTTTGATCTGCATTGAGACTCCATAGTTCTTTATCTGGACATGGAGAGCATTTTCCATCATGAGTCTTTTGGAATTGTCTTGAATAATTGTATTGCTAAGAAGTAATGTCAGTTGCTAATTGTACAATTGTGCTGTTACTATGTGCAGTGCTCTCCTGTATCACTTCACTCGGCATTGGTTCATGTTAGACTTTCCAGGTTTTTCTGAAATCCACCTGCTCATCATTTCTTATAGCACAATAGTTTCCCATTATACTCATCTACCACTACTTGTTCTACCATTTCATTCCCAAATTGATGGGCTCAATTTCCCACGTTGAGGTTCCCTCAATTTCCAATTCTTTGCCATCACAAAAAGAGTTGCTGTAAATATTTTTGTTCATGTGGGTCCCTTTCCCTTTTTTATGATCTTTTTGGGATACAGAGCCAGTAGTGGTATTGCTGGATCAGCGGGTATGCACAGTTTGATTGGCCTTTGGGCATAGAGGAACTTTAATTTTAAAAGGTATGTAGGGTGAGGAATCAGCAGACATATTTTAAAGGAAATGAGGATAATGTCTGAATGGAGCAGTTTGAAACTCTGGCACATACTGTTGTTCAGTAGAAAATTGTTGCCTGTGTAAGAGATCTAGTTTATCACAGTATGAAATGATTTTCATCAGGTGTAGTATGTGTATATGTGTGTGTATGTATGTATCTAGTATGTATAAACTAAAGACAAACACATTTTTCTCTTTGCTTATATTTGTGTATATATACATACGCACATTTAAATATATACATATATACACATAAATAGAGCAAAACTAACCAACATATTAAAAAAAACCTGATTTTATAGTAATTTTCCACATCTGTCTCCTACTTTTGCAAAGATGAAGTCAGGGAAGGTGTTTTCTCATCAATCTTGTTTGGGGCCAAGCTTGGGCATTTAGCTACATTGTTTCCATTGTTTTACTTTCTCTCTTTTGTGTTTTGTTTTGTTTTGTCTCTTCTTTCTCATTGTTTACTTCATTGATTATAATCCTCTTTTACAACTTGACTAATGTTAAATGTGAAGATATTTGTAGAACCTATATTTGATTGCATGCTGCCATGGCGGGGGGCGAGGTGGGGAGAAGAGAGGAAGAAGGAGAAAATTTGAAACTTGAGGGATTGTGGTACTGAATGTTGTAGACTGTAAGTAAATAAATAAAATTTTTAAAAAGTTGCCATTGTTTTTCTTACTGATCAGTCACCAAGCAATAATTAAGTGCTTACTATATTCAAGGCACCATGTCAAACTTTAGGGATGAAAAGAAAGTCAAAACAGTCCCTGCTCTTAAGGGGCATCTAATTGGGAGACAACATTTAAATAAATAGGCACATATAACATATAGTTAGAATATATGAGAGGTGAATTGAGAGAGGAAGGAATGAGTAGCTATGGGGAATAGAACCAGTCTTTTTGTAGAAATTGAGCTGAATCTTAAACAAAACCACGGAAATTAAGAGGCAGGGGTAAGTGGGGAGAAGGGAATACATACAAGAGATGTTGAGCAGGTTGAAATGACAAGATTTGACAGTAGATTGGATTTGTGTATTGAGTAATAATGATGAGTCAAAAATGACACTTCAGTTGTGAGACTGAGTGACTAGGTGGTGATGCATGCTCTCAAAGGCAAATTGGAAGTTGGGAAGAAGGTGGGGGGAGGGGATTTGGAAAGAAGATTGTGGGCTTTGTTTTGAATATATTGAGTTTGAGATGCCTGTGGGATATTTGGTTCAAGATGGCCAAGAGACAGTTTGTGAATAAAATTTTTGAAGACACTGGAAGGGAAAGAATTAGGAAAACAGATGTTTAAAAAAAGCTTGTTAGAAAAAGACTCAGATAAAAAGCTGATAAACATAAAAAAAATTGGAGGAAAAAGAGTAGCAGGGGGAATTTAAATTTTACTTAATTGACAAGGAAAAAGGAAGAAGAAAATATATAACTAAATTAACAAAAGGAAAACCCCCAATATTTCAGTGAAACCTGAAAACTAGGGCCATGGTTTGCCAAATGGAGGAGAGAATTTTAAGAGGTGGGGTAGAGCCTGCTTCAAGTAAATTAGGCAAAACTAATTGTAGGAAAATAGTATTGACATAGAAAAGAAAGGCTATTTTTTTTTAATCTAAAAGAAATACTAATGATACAAATAGAGGAAAATATTGCAACTTTAAATATAAATGATCTAAAAAGAAATCTAATAAAACAAGATAGTTGTAGAATGGATAAGAAAATGAAACCCCAGCCTTTGGTTTTTAGATGTACTTCATGTTTAAAAAAAAAAAAAAAAAAAAGACACACATAGATTCAAAATGAAGTTTAAAAAAATGTAATATGCATGATGTGAATCGATAAAGGCAAGAGTTGCAATCAAATAGCAAACAAAACAAAAGTTTACAATAAATTAAAGGAAATTACATTGTGCTTAAAGGTACCATAAACAGTGAATCAATATTATTAAATATTTCTGCACCAAATTGCATAACATCTAAATTCATAAAGGAAAAATTATCTGAATTGCAATGATAGGAACACAATAATAGCAGGAGATTTTAATGTTCCTCTCTTAGTTCAGAAGAAAATGCAATAAAGATAAATGGGAAAATACAGAACCAAGCAAACTCTTGAGAGAATTTAGAGGTAAAAGATTTATAGCATCTTCTGAATATGACCACTAAAAGATACGTTTCTCAGCATCTTTACAAAAATAGAGCATTTATTAGGGCATAAAGAAATTGAAAATAACTCTGAAAAATCTTAAAGTTTAAACGCATTCTTTACCACAACATATTAAAAATAATAAGGGGAGCACAAGAAAAAGACAAGCACATGGCCCAGCCGAAAAGGGAGACTTAACAAAATCATAAACAACGAGTATTTTCAAGAAGAAATCATAGAAACATTTACCAGGCAAAAGACGTGAATGAGAATTCACGAATGAGAAGACGTGCCAAAATTTCTGCAGTGAAGATAAAGCGGCCTTCGGAAGAATTGTATCACTAAAAGCATGTTAGATGTACATAGAAAAGTTATTAAGCACTTAACATTTGCCAGATAACCATTTATTCTCAAAAAATTGCGAGGTCTCCCATTTCCCTCTTGGGAGAAAAATTTAATCCTGCCACCTAAACGAGGAAAAAGCAAAGAAGGAGCACTGTAGACAAATATTCCTTTGATTTAAAATATAATGCTTGAGAAGAAGGCTATAGCAATTTATCCCCAAGCAGCTTTTGTTTTGAAGGGTGGGGGGGAGATCTAGCATGTTCCAGGCGCTGTGCTAAGCACAGTGTAATATTTTTACAAATATTAACCCAGTTTGAACCTCACAGCAACCCTGACATCAGTGCTGCTATTGATCCCATTTAATAGTTGAGGAAATTGAGATAGAGTTTAAGTTACTTATCCAGGGCCACATAACTACTGTCTAAAGCCACAGAAGAACTCTGCTTTGCCTGACTCCAGGCCAGATATTCTAGCCATTGGGCCACCAGCTGCCTCTGATGATTAAGTGGGATTTATATAGGGATGCAAGAATGGTTCAACATTAGGAAACCAGTTAATTATGATATGGTATTGGCAATTCCTCATACACTTTTGTTTTCACATTCCATGCTACATATTTCTTTTTCATTGCCTTTACTTGGGCATTATAATCTTTGGATTTTCTGTTGTCCACACAAATGCAATCTTAATGTCATTTTTCTGTAACTTTGTGCAGTTGTAAAATGGTTTTGCACATTGCTTTTGCCATGATGATATTGAGGAATTTTCCCAGATTATTCTTTCTCCTGCTAGGCTGGCTGTGGAAGTGGTTTGACCACATACTCTTTTATGTAGGTCCTAAGCAGTTTGACACCCTATCAGAATTATAGGAGACAGTGTGCCTTTTGTTTTTGAAACAGGTAGGTGGCCAGTGTCACTGGGTCAAGGACTATGTGTTGGGTAGTAAGGTGTAAGAGCAATGGAAAAGTAGGAGGGGGCTAGGTTATGAAGGCATTTGAATGCTAAACAAAGCATTTTGCATTTGCTTCTAGAGGCAGGGGTGTGTGTGTGTGTATGTGTGTGTGTTTTTAAGGAAAATTATTTTCGTGGCTGATTGACTGATCAATGAGAGGAGAGAGAAGCTTGAAGCAGGCAGATCCATCAGTAGGGTATTGCAGCAAACCAGGGCCTGGGCTAGTGGTGCTTGTGTGACTATGTAAAAATTGTTTCTGCCAACATAAGCCAACCTTGAGATTTGTTGAGTATACCTATGCAGCTCATTCTGGAGCTCTGAATGACATCATGATTGCTCTTGTTCTTAGTCAGCTTGATTGATAATTGTTAGTCAGTGATAAATGAGTACCAGTTAGAGATTTAGTTGTGTTACCTTAGCTACACTGGTGTCATTCCTCTTTAATTACTTTTTCCCATTTTATATTTTACTTAACATAAATATGTTGTAGGAGAGAAAAGGAGATTGTTTTGAAGCTTTAGCCATGACTTAAAGAATGTTACTGATGATTAGGTTGGATAACCCAAAATCTTTGCTGGATTTCAGTCCTGAGACCCAATGCCTGCTGATAGTGACAGTTCTCTCTTCTCTGTGCAGTGCAGTTCCAATTTCATTGTTGTGGTGCAAAACCAGTCTTTGTCGTAGGGCTTTTAAAAATAAATATCTCAATATATTAAAGCTGAATTTAGTCAAAGATATCAGTGAAGTAAAGCCTATCTGAATCCGCTGTATGTGTTCTACTCTGTGGCCTTGGACATATAATTGAACCGCACTGAGCCTCAGTTTCACTTCTTTGAATCACGAGTAAGTTGGCCTTGATAGTTTCTGACATCCCTTCCAGTTTATGCCTGTCATCCTATGATCCTGTATTCAATGTGTGATGCTGGGATGTGTTTTATATTCACAACTGGGAGGAGGTGTGACTGGAGACATAGAAAATAAAGGCAAGTCTTCATTTTTGGGGCTTGTTGGTCATGGACAGGTTCATTGTGGAGATGCATTAGAGTGCTGGAGTGGAAAGAGGAATAAGTTTGAAGTTGGGAGATTTGAGTTTCATTCCAGCTCTGTAACCTCTGGTCATTCTTTGAACCTCTTAGCTTATTTCCTCATCTATAAAATGAGAGGGCTTAACTAGATGATTTCTAAGATCCCTTCTAATTTCAAATCCTATAATGCCTCTGGTTTCAATTCTAGCTCTTAGATTTATTTTGATATTTCCTGTCTCTTGTCCTTATGTAATCCATGTACCGCAGGTTGTTATTGCTGTTGCTTAGTTTCAGTGATGTTCGACTCTTCATAACCCCATTTGGGGTTTTCTTGGCGAAGATACTAGAGTGGTTTGCCATTTCCTTCTTTGACTTATTTTATAGATGGAGAAATTGAGGCAAACAGGGTTAAGTGACTTTCCCACGGTCACATAGCTAGTTAGTGTTCAAGGATGGATTTGAATTCAATTCCTCCTGATTCCAGGTCAGGCATTCTATTCTTTGTGCCACTTAGGTGTCCAAGTTATAGCCTATTCCTTTTTAACCCCTGACTGCCAATTTCCCACAAGTAGAAGGAGTTTAAGGAGTTAAGTCTTAGTGACTTTTTTCTCATTTTTTTTTCCTACCTTAGCCAGTAGCCATTACAACACTCACTAAAAATATCTTGAAAACTATCTTAGCATTATTGAAAGTGAAGTAAGATTAGAAGTTCAGTTTGGAATATTTTTTTCCTGAGTTATTTTCTTATGATACTTTCTTATGTGAACTTGAGAACAGCTTTTTAAATTTATCCGTTTTTTCCCCCTTCTTTTCCTTTCTAGTTTTCTTAATTTTTTTAGAGTACTTTTGTTTCAATACTAAGTTTTCTGTGAGCCCTCTCATAATGTCTCTTTTCCTTATAAGCCAGTGACAGTGTTAGAATCCTATGACATTTGGAGAGCCAATTTATGTTACATTTATTGGACTTAATTTGCACACAGTGGATTACTCATTTTTGTTGCCAGTTTGGTGTCCAGAGCAGGCCTTTTCATCTGGGATGGCATGAATGCTTTAACTTTGTTCACTTTGAATTTCAGATGTCCTTTCTCCTTCAGTTTCTGAGTCTTAGAAGTAGGAAAAACTACATGTTCCCTAGACCCACATGGAAATCTGGGAATTGATTTCTCCCTGAAAATATGTTCTTTCCCCAGAACAATTAAATGGCTGAAAAATAAATTCTTCCCATGTGACCCAAGACCATTGCTGTACTAGGAAGACTAAGATGGTTGGAATAGGCTGGAAGAGCCTTTTGTCTTTCCTTCTGGCTTTCCAGCTTCTTCCTCACGAGTACTGTGACAAAGACATGCTTTGGCATTTAGGTTTTTTGAGGAATAAGGTTGTTCTTTTATTTCACTATTTCTGCTATGGTTGCAGAAGTATTGTAGCTACATGTATACCACATATGGTCTTGCTACCATGGATAACAAGTCCTCAGAGCCTTTAAACACTTTACTTGCTCTTACATTTTGATTCTGTGTATGTGCATGTATCCATCTGGTCCTGGTCCTTTTTATTTTATTTTCTCATTTTTTTCCCATTTCCCTTACACTAGCAATGAATAGCAAACATTTCTCAAAATGCTGTTATATTCAGCTTTCAAATGTAATTGAGTAGACAAACAGTTTCCAAAAAGAGATTTTTTTGCACGATGATCTTGTGTACAATGCTTTAATTTTCTGTGAGCTGGTTCTTTTGGCACATAATCAAATACTGTGCACTAGAGATAACAGGTAAGTTCCTTCAAGGACAAGAAATTGCCTGAATTAGGTTTGGACTTCCCCTTTTTCCCATTGTGAAATTGTTCATATTGGCAAGATGCCAGCAGGCACTGATATCTGAAGCTGTCTCTTGGATTCACCCTTCTATAGGGTTCACACAGCCATCAGTTTAGTCCCTACTCTGATGACTTCATACAATAGTTCCTCCTATTGGTTCTAGTCTTACCCTGTACATTCCAGTTTGCCCACAAATACCAAATTAATTTTCTTTCTATTCTTATGATCATAGATGTCCTGTAAGAGTCAGTCTTAGACTTTCTGTTCTTTTCTATTTTTATGCTTTCTTTACTCCTTTAAAGAGCTCATATACTCTCATGTCTTCACCTTTGCCTTTTAGCTAATACTCAAGATGGAGTAGCTAGGTGGTGCAGTGGATAGAGTACTGGACCTGGAGTCAGAAAGATGAGTCTTTTTGAGTTCAATGTTTATGATCTCTGACACTTATTAGCTGTGTAACCCTGGGCAAGTCACTTAACCCTATTTGCCTCTCAGTTTCCTCATCTGTAAAATTAGCTGGAGAAGGAAATGGCAAACCACTCCGGTATCCTTGCTAAGAAAACCCCACATGGGGTCCCAGAGAGTTGGACACAAGTGAAAAATGACTGAACAACAAAACACCAAAGATAAATGGCTTATCTTACTCATCCTTTCCTTTCAGGCTTCTAGCAGGCCACCATTGTCTCCACTTACCTTCATGTCAAAATTTCCAGCCTCTTAAATATTCTTCTTCTAGGCTATATAGCCCGTTGGTCATTAGATTTTATTGAACCTTCCTTTAAGGTAGTGTGGTGTAGGTGATAGACTTAGGAAGACTTGAGACTTGGATTTATAGTCAAGAATATGTGGGTTGAAACCTCAGACACTGAGTTATTGTGGTTCTGGGCAATTCATATACTGATAGAAGCCTCAGGTTTCTTATTTTTAAATAAAGGTAGCAATGTCAAGTTATTTAGTGTTAAATGAAATACAAAGCATTGTCCAAATAGGAGTTATTCTTATCATTATTATTATCATCAACTCTGTCCCTTCTTTCTCTGTTTTTACCACTCACTAGTCCTTACCACATCTCATCCCAGCTTTCTTTTACTTACAGGCCGACTACTGAGGAAGCCTTCCAATTGTTTTCCATGGTCCAATCCATTTTAGGGCAAATGAGATAGATAAAAAATGTAAAGCATTATGCAAACCTCAAAATCCTATACAGATGTTAGCTATTATTATTATTATTATTATTATTAAATGCCACCTTCCAATTAAATCATAGAAGACATTTTCATCAACCTCTCTGTTCAAAGGTTTAAGTATATACCACTACCTGCTACCTTCTACCTTCAACAGTTTTTCGTTGTCAGTCATAGCCTTTATTCCATGGTGTAAATGTTTTCATCCTCTGCTGGATCTCCGTACTAGTTCATTCCTGCTTCTCTGCTTTTCTACTATTGTTCTTCTTCTGGAGTGTTTTTTGTTGCTTTCTCACCTTCAGCATCCAGCTAAGTTGTCCCTTTTTCTATGAAACAGTTTATAGTAACTGAAGATAACATCAACCTCTCTTATCTCCACTCCTGTTGTAAATACTGCACAAGAATTTGTATATTTTAAAGTTGTGTGATGAAATATTATATCTGTATCTGTTGCTGCTGATTTTTTTAAGGTATGTATATCTTGTCTCTTCAATAAGATTGTAAATTCCTTTAGGGTTGATATCATCTTAATAGTCTCCTACCTATAGGTAGGTTACTAGTATAGTATTATATCCTAGATCAGTGGTTCTTAACCTTTCTAATGCTGCGACCCTTTAATACTCCTATGTGGGCGTGTCTGCATGTGGGTAGACCTGCCTGGAGACTGATAGAGGAGCAGGAGCAGTGTCTCTGTTCCTAAGACCATCGGAAATATGTGTTTTCTGATGTTTTTAGGTGACCCCTGCGAAAGGGTCGTTTGACCCCTAAAGGGGTCGTGACCCACAGGTTGAGAACCACTGTCCTAGCTATTAAAACAGGCTGATGTAATAAATTTCAAATGTAGATTTGAGGTTTATACTCTTTGCGTCATACAAATGAGTTCAGTTATATAGCAGTGCCGTAGCTCATTTAAGGTTTAACTGTTTTGACAGAGGAACTGATAAAATGTCTGGATTTTTACCTTTGAAGGATCAATCAGAAAAGCAAATAAAAGCATCTGAAAAAGATTAACTGGGAAACTAAGATTCAGGTTTTTAAAACAAACATAGCCTCCTTTCGAGGAACACATGGAGAAATAGACACCTCTAATTTCACTGCAGTTAATGAAATGGGAGGGAAAATGGAAAGGTATGGTTTGGAATAATTTCCACTACCACCCCTTCTTCTAACTGCCTTTACTTCAGTGGATGATTTCTTTCTTGACTGAAGGCCTCAAATAACCCCTTCACCTTGTAGTAGGTTCTTTCATTGTAGATAACATAAGAGTATATCAAATTGAATGAGTTTTCCCACTGGGCTTTTATAGAAGGAGATTGGTATCTGTAGAAAGATGGAAATATCTGAAGGAATCAAAATTATCAAATGTCTCCTTTCTGGGTTCACTTAAATTTAGGATATAAAACAAGATTAACAACTATGTGAGAGTATTTAACTCTTCTCTCACCCCTCTATTGAAATATGGATGTGTACAGAAGAATGCATGTGTGTATATGTGATTTTTAAAAATAGCACAGTAGAATATTTTCATAAGGGTTGATGAATTGAACTGTTCAGTTTAGAGAAATTTGTATAAGACACTTCTTCAATTTGAAACCCCCTAGGCATACAGAGTAATCAAAGATGCTGCCTTTGCCTCAGTCAGCTCAGAGTAGATAATTGAGGAGGGTCTAGAGGAGGGTCTAGAATGGAGACTGAAAGTCTTTCATTTTAGCTAGGAGGGAAATCTAGTAACTTCCTTTCATGAGATAAACCTAGTGAAGATATCAGCAATTTGAACATTTTTGTGGAGACCTAATTATATTAATGGTATTTTCTAAACTTTGGCAAAAGGGTAGGAAAATTTTAAATTGAGCTTTTTTCCCTGTATATTATCAGTCCTTGTAACGTAGGCATCTGTATCATATATCCCCCGTTAGTAGACCCGCCTGTTAAACAGATGGTAGAAAGAACCCTTTTTTCGATTGAGTAATTCTAAAGTTAGGACCAAAAAGCATTAAGACTATGGTTTTTTTCTCCTGGCTGCCATGATTCAAATTCAGATCTTCTATAAAAATAGCATCAGTAAGAGGGCAACTGGGGATGATATATAATCTGCTGTTCAGAATCACAGCTCTTCAGTCTAGCCTCACTCTCGCTTCTGCCATAGTTATTTGTATACTCTCCTCCTTTTTCTTTCTTCACCCTTCTTTACCTTGTCCTTTTCTTCTTTTTCTCTATACTTCCCTTTCCCTTGAGTCTTCTCTTCCCCCTCCCCTGTCTCCTTCCCTCTGATACATTCTCCTTCTGTCTCCCTCCTAACTCTAAACCTCACCAATGGAGATTCAGTTCCTTGGGGAACTGCATTTTCTGAAGACAAATTGATCCTTTAAAGGGTCATAAGGAGAAGGAATATCTGCTATTTTTTTTGAGGGAGGACCTGAGGAAAAATTCAAACTACCAAAATAGATTGCAGTATAAGCTGATGAAGAAACTTCTTAGTAACTAGATATTATAAAAAACAGGAAATAATTCTCCCCAAAGTTTATAGAGCCTACTTCATTGAAGGTCTTTAAGAATAGGATAAAGATAGACTTGAGCAAAAGCACAGAAGGGGTTTCCATTCAAAAAGGCCATAGCACTATCTGAAAAACATGATAGCAGTGCCAATTAAAAATAACTGTGTAATAAGGCTAAGCTGGTGCCTTCAGATGCCAATATGTGGGTGATGGAGTTTTGTGGGGGGGGTTTTCTTCCACTGACTAGAAGATGGCAGATGACTGAAGACAGGTTTCCCATTTCTGTTCTGAGTCATTGCAAGGCCTTCACAGAACGTCATTTCCAGAGTGATCAATGACCACTAGCACATCTTGATTTGTGTATCATCCACCCACCAGAAAAGCAAGCATAATTTATTTCCCTGTCTTTAGAACAACAACAGATTTTCATATAAATTGTCATCTAAACTAGAGAATTCTCTGTTAAAATCAGGCTTCAGCAGAACTCCTTTTTTCACATTTAATATTATGCCTACAATTGCCTAACCATTTAAAATGTTTACCTGGTAATTGGGTGGGATTGACTTTATTTTGGAATTTCTCGGGGATATTTCTATTTCAGGAGTTTGAAAAAAAACTAGATAGAATGAATGCCTCAAACTTTTAAAACGTAAACCATCAAAATAGGTTTTCCAAGGTGGTCATAGGTGCCACTAGTTATTGAACTTCAGAATAAATCTAGAGTGTTAGAACAAGTAGATGTTGCTGTTTCACTGTGAAACTTTGTTTTTTTAGTGCTTTAGTCTTTTTTTTGCTTGCTATATGAGATTTAAAGAAAACAAAACCAACCATGGGTAATTGGCTTGAAGAAATTTGATGTTTTCCTAATTGACTGTTTCTAACTTTCTCCATGTGATGTTTCTTCCAGAATGTCTTGTTATGATATAATTCCATAGGAAATGACAAAACCATGATTGAAGATAATTAGAGAATTGCCACTGTTTTACTTTTGGAAAAAATATTTCAACCCCCTGGCTTAAATGTTTTGTCTGAAGTGAATCCCCTTTGGTCATGGTTTTGGAGGCTCACGGTTCGATTTGACACTTTTTAGAGTACCTTACGTAGATGTGATCTCTGATCTCTTGAAGCATAATCTAGTTAGTGTCAGATATGAATCCCATAGAAAATACCTCAATCATAAGGTAAAATGTGAAATTGCTATAAGAATGATACAAAATTTACTATTCAGATCACTTCCAACTTATTGTTGAGCTAAAGCAGAAAAATATTCTTAAATTGATTGGAGAAATAATGATGTTATGAAGTGACTGTCAGTGTTTCAGAATAGCTTATCAATATATGGTATAACTTCTGTGGCTAAATGAAGATATAGATTCCTTTCTAGTCTTCATTTCTAATTTCTATTGTATTCTTTATTTATATTCCTTATAATTTCCAGTACCTAGCAACTCCTGCCAAAGGAGGATTCTTAATGCCTCTTTAAATATGATCATAAACAATACTGCAGAGCTTATAGTTTGGAACCTGGGTATTGGCATATGGAATTCTGCAAGCATTTGTAACTTGTGGTACATTTTTTTTTTTTAAATCACTAAAGCCATACAGACATTGCTTTTGCCATCTAACATTTCCTCTGTTTGGGAGTATAAAATGTTCGAACTGGAAGGGTGCTTACAGGGTGTGTAGCTCAACCCCTTCAGTTTTACAAGTCAGAAAACAGGTCCATCTGTGTAAAAATCCATCCATATTAACTATCTGGACAATGTGCTTTATCAAACACTTATTCTCATATCCAGTTTCTTCATATTTCTGTCAGTTTTCCGGGGTCTTCTTCCATAAGTATGTAACATATTTACCATCAGTTCTTTTCATTATTTATTGGATATTGGGTTAGGAACATTTGTGAAACCAAGTAACTGTCATACTCAGGATCTTGATCTGAGCTTGATTTAAAGAGATTTTGTTTTGGTAGCATTCCCTTCCTCTTGGCTTAGGGTAGTATGTCTTTTATAAAGCAATCTCCGAGTTCTTCAAGGAGAAGCATTGGAATGATGCTGCTGTCATTTTAAGCATGCAGTGTTGGGGCTAGTTGAACAAATCATCAAGGTTCCTTCCTACATGTTATATCCTTAATAATTGCCTCTAAATAAGCTCTCCATAATCAGAAACATTCCTGGTATTATTTGTAGTAGTAATGGTTATTTAGTTGTACTTAATAACTTATGAAATTTTGGAAAGGATATAGCATTCATGTTTAAAATTTTCTTAAAAGCACAGGAAAGAAAAGTTCTTTCCTTAATATGATCAGAAGTAATTATCAAAAAACAATAGTGAATATTTCTTTAAATGAAAGTGCTAGAATGCTAGAAGCTTTAATAGCCTAAGTTCACAGGATATACTGTGCTTGGCACTGCAGATACAAAGAAAACATGAAAAGACATGACCTTAGGGAGCTTACATTCTACTGAGGAGGTATATCACATACACACACACACACACACACACACACACACACACACGTGTAAGCAATAATTTGAGTAGGGAGAGAGCACTAATGACTAGAGGAATAAGAAGGGACTTCCACTAGGAGATGTCCCATAACTGAAGTCTCAAATGAAGCTAGGGATGCTGAGAAGTGGGAAGTAAGGAGGAGTACATTCCAGGTATGGAATGTTCAAAGATGTAGAGACCCGAGATTGAACATTGGCTTCTGAGAAGACTGTGGTGGCACGTTTACCTGCAGCAAAGGAGAAAAATGTGAAATAAACCTGAAAATGTAAACTGGAACTATATTGTACCAGCCTTTGAATACCAAATTGAGGAATTTCTGTTTCATCCTAGAGATGGAAGAACCATTTAAGGTTCTTAACATGGAAATGACATTCTTGGTCAGATTTTTGCTGTAGTAATGTTATTTTGACAGCTGTGTGAAGGATGGTTTGGAAAACGGAAAGAGTAGAAGTAGAACAGACAATTAGAATTCTTTTTCAGTAGTTCGGTAAGAAGTGATAAAAGTTTGAGCCAGGGTGATGACCCAAATTCCTTGTATTTCACTACTTTTTATACATTTGTATTTATGCTGTATATATTTATGTACTTGTTATATCCCCGATTAGCATGTAAAAGCCTTTTGAGTAAAGATTTTTTTGTGTGTTTGTTTCCTCAGTCCTTAGCATAGTGCCTGATATGAAATAGGTCCTTAAATATTTTTTAATTGATCAGTTGAGAGATAGGAGAGATGCTGAGGAGGTAGAATCATCCATAATTGGCTGTTTGTTGATTGTGGAATGTGAGGGAGAAGGAATAGTGGAGGATGACTGATGTTATGAACCTGGAAGTTTATATCAGAAGGGTGGTGGTATTCTGAACAGAAATATGGATATTTAGAGGAGGAGGTTTTTTTTGGGATGGGGAGAATTTGCTGAGTTCTCTTTTGAACATGTTGAATTTGAGATATCTAAGAGGCATCTTGTTGGAGATATTCATTAAGAGAGTTGGTGATGGTTGATTGGAGCTGAAGAAAACCCTTAGGTTTGGATATATAGATCCGGGGATCTACTGCATAAAAATAATTCAATCCTAGATAACTGAAGAGGTCTCTAGAGATCACCTTGGAAGACTAAAGGTAAAGCTTCAGAAGACTAGGGGGCCAGAGGGGGACACCAATTAATCCAGTGATGGATATTGAGAAGGGACATATAGGAGAACTAGGGGAGAGTAGTTTTTTCACTAAGAAAAGAGACAGAGAGATTATATAAAAGAAAAAGAAGGAAATGTTCAAGAGAGGTCAAGAAAGATAAGGATAGAAAAGAACATTTGGATTTAGCAATTAATAGGTTGTTGGTAACCTTAGAAAAAGAAAGTAGTTATGTATTGAGCTTGGACCACAGTTTTTAAGAGGTTGAAAAAAGAGCCACAGATGAAGATATTGTGGGACAGAATGGTGGCAGATTTTTCTAAGAGTTTGGCTTTGAAAGATAAGAGAGATAAGAAAATGACTTCTGGGAATAGTAAGATTAGTAAACTATTGTGAACCAGTTGAAAGTAATGTGTGAATCCCAAGTAATCTTTAATATGGGTATTTGGTGTATATCAGGAGGTTCTACATAATTGGGATTTTTTTTCCCTAAGAAATAAACTTTGGGGGAGATGATTAGGAGGAAATACTCAAATTAGAAAAAGGTTATTAGGCATTTTGTATGTTCCCAACACTTTGTGCTATTTAGCAATAGAAGGTAGAATCATTTTCAGTGTTGCAGGTTACAAGATTCTGGTACTTAGGCAGTTTTTCAGTTAGGTTGCCCTCATACTGATATGTTTTCCTTTGTTTGTTCCCTCCCTT
>CM053585.1:460362709-460389689 GCA_028646515.1 Pseudochirops corinnae
CTCAACGGGAGAGCACTGGCCTCAGAAAAATCGCTTAGTCCCCCTGCTGTCTGCAGGCCGCGGGCGGGAAGCTGCGACGTGGAGGCGGGTGCAAAACCTCTGCCTTTAGCTTTTCCGCTGTGGAGGCCTTTCGGCCGAACACTTTTCTCCCCTGATTGCAAGCCCACTGACCTAGTTCTGAATGCTGCTCGCAGCTGCCGCTAATCCGCTCACCAGAGAGGCTCCTCTGCTCCTCCCATCCATCTGCCCCCGCGGCACAGCCGCGGCTTCAGGCCAGGCTGGTTTCGGTTCACAGTGTTGATATGGTTCCTCGTAGCCGAGCTGACTTTAGTGGGAAGTATCTTTGTGTGCGTTTTGGAGTTCTAGGATTGGTTTAGAGTCCTATTTTATGGGTATTTTGGGGTGGCTATGTGAGAGCTGCGATATGTTGCTGCTGCTATGCCGCCATCTTGGCTCCGCCCCCCCGAGGCAACACTTTAACTACCAGAGTATACCCAGTTAAAGGGGATTCTAGATTATATAGAAATTTTATCAAAGGTCACTTAGCTACTTGTTGGCTCAAGAGTGGATACTCTCTTAGATCATGCTATAGGAAGCCTGGAGAGGAATGAGACGAGGCTGGCCTGGATGCCCTCATTAAAAAGAAATTTTAAGAGGACTCTTCTACCTGAGGGACATGGTGCAGTAGCAGGCAGTGAGTCCTTCCAATGTGTGAATTCCAGGGCTGGAGAGAGGCTTCAGGATGAAGTGCTGGGGTGTGTATAGTTGAGGAACGAGCAGCCTTGAGAGGAATGAACAAGGTATTGGGGCTTACCTGTAGATAAATTAACTCCTCATAAAAATTTTAAAAATATTTACAGCATCCTCTTGTCTCCCATTTAGGAATCTTTTGTGTAACATTCTTAATAGGCCCTTATCTGGCCTCTGATTGATTTCTTTCAACAACAGGGAATTCATTATTTTATAACAGTTCATTCCATTTTAGAGGAGGAAAAAAGCAATTTGCCTATGGTATCACATTAGCCAGTTTACAGTCATAACCATGATAATAACTGGCTCTTAAGTCTTTGGTTTTGTTTCTTTTGTCTTCTACTAACTTGAGAGAACAACTTACTCTTCCATTGCCTGGGTATTTGGATAGTGGCCAGTTAGGGCAACAGTGCTTCAGTTCCTATAAAATTTGCGTATACACATATATACACGTGTGTACATGCAGTGTGTGTGTGCGCTTGTGTGTGTGCATGCACTTGTGTGTGTGCATGCACTTCTCTGCATCTGTGTATTTGTCCTGGAATTACTTCAGAAGCTACCCATGTTTCTGTACTGCTTGATGGAGTACCCTCACCACCCCCTGGTTTACCATCTGCTCCTTTCACTAGTGGCTTGACTAATAATGTGTATCCTTGGTTCAGAGCTCCTCTACCAATTTCCTCTTTGGAACCACTCATTCTTATTGTGCTAAATGAATGGGGGGAAAAAGAGAATCACAAATATGACCTTTACTTTTTTCTTGTTGGTACCCTTTTATAGGCAAATGTCCTTAATAAAATTGTTAGGTTTGCAATAATTCAAAAATAGTGTAGTAGTTTTTCTTGCTATTTAGTTAAAGCAGAAAATATTAATCTTTTTGGGGACCACAGGAATCTTGCATCCGGATCATTTTGTAAGGGAAACTAATAAGCATTAGTAGCTATAGTCTTTGATTGGTTTTTTTTTTTAGACCTTTGTCCAAGTGTATGAAACAGGGTGACAAAAGGACATTTATGCTAGTAGTAAACATACTAAACAAAGAAACGTAATAAACCTGTGCATAGAAATTGCCATCACCACTATGGTCTTTCTTCAGTGAAATGGGTCTATTACTGTGGAGTCATTGTGGGGAATGAAGGAAACTTGGCACTTGTAAAGAATCTGAATTCAGCAGTAGAGAAAAAGAAGAAACTTGAAAAAAATCAGTAAAGCTCAATCTGATACTACTGATTTTAGGGGCAGAAGTCTAGTTCTTATTGTATGGTTGCTTTAGGGGTGTGGGCAAAGGAATAAGCATTTCTGTAGCACCTGTTGTGTGCCAGGCACTGTACCAAACACTTTTTCCATATATTATCTAATTTGATCTTCACAACAATCCTGAGAAAATAGGTGGTAATTATTACCTATATTTGACAGTTGAGGAAATGGAGATTAAGTGATTTGCCCAGGATCAGAGAGCTAGTGAGTAACTGAGGCTGGATTTGAACTCAGGTTTTCCTGATTCCAGGTCCAGACTCTATCTACTGCACCACTACCTGCCTCAGCTTCTCAAATATGGCACCCCCATAAGCTGACAGAATTTTTTTCATTGTATTTCCCTGCCTAATATCCCCCCACAATATCTTTTGGATTTCATGTTGTTTAATAAGCATCTTTAAAAAAAAATTCAAGTACCTCTTATTTAAAGAATATTAGTAATTCAGTACAGTCTGATTACTTTTCTATGGTGTGCAGTATCAAGGGCAGACAAAAAGCTAAAGTGGCAGGAAAATTTAAGGAGGTATTTAGAGATAAAGGGTAGATAGATCTAATTACAACTATCCAATTAGATTTCTATTGGTAAGTGTTGTACAGTTTGTTAAATGTAAAACAGTCTGCTCTCTCCCCATGCAATTTTGGGCCTAGTTCATCTACCATCTCTAGTCTATCCAACATGCTTTCTGGAGCAAACTTGAGTGCATGTACACATTCACGCACGCGCATGTGTGCATGAGCTCTCTGGGTTATCCATCCAGCTGAGCAATAATTATTCTCTATTCATTTTAATTTTGGTCTTTGTATGGTTAAGATGAACCCTTGAGTGCTTGAAGATCTCCTTTAGAAGGTACCACAATACTATTTAGAAAGCTTGCAATTAGTACATTTTTATCGATAAACAGTTTTGTGGAGATTCATTCTCTCTCTCTCTCTCTCTCTCTCTCTGTCTCTCCACCTTTGACAGGCATGTATCATTCCTGTTTTATCCCTTATGCTGTTAATAACCAGGATTTTCTAACATAGCTCTTTTATAATATCTCTCAGTAGTAGCTGCACATAACAGATGATTAATAAATATTTATTGAATTGAATAGATACATTTCTTGTCTTGGAACAGTTCAAGAGAGCCATTGGTGAGAGTAACATTTTTGCTCAGTCAATAAGAGTTTTATAAAAGGACACCTTACTTCCTCGTCGAGGGAAATGCCTCCATTTCCATCTCTACCTTTCTCCCTTTTCCTGATTCTTTCCTAAGAACATAGCTCCCAATTATCTCTTTTGCAAGTCTTCCCTTGATGTTAAGTACCAAGTTCCCTGGTGGTCAGAGGGTTTTACAAGTTCTTAACTATCTTTGATGTATTTAGGTTTAAAAAAAAAAAGCTTTCCCTTGTCATCTCTACTTTTCATTTCAGATTTAATTGATTGAGTTAGGATGATTGTAAATGGAAAAGCGTTTTACATTAGTGATCAAAACAGGCCCCAGAGGTTGTGAATACATTATGATTTTAGTTGACAGATTTCTGTGAGGCTGCTTTTCCTTGTCTTCTCAGTCAGTGCCTGCTGACAGAATCAATCTTGACTGTAAATTTCTTTAATAAATGAATAAAGCAACTCACCAAATTCTAGAATATTTTGAAGGGCTAGTTGTCTCAGGGTACCTTAAATATTTTATTGCTATGGTTGCCTGAGCTTCTGTTGCATTTCTAAGCTCTGAGTAGGTCTTTTAGGGGCCATTTTTCTGAGCTCTGTATTATTTTCTTGCATAGTGCCTAGGCTCCTGCTACTGTTAATTTTCTTAGTTGGAAAATACATTACTATAGCTTTGGAAGCCAGGATCAGTCTAGAAGTAGTTTCTCCAGTTGATTTCAGGGAGATTTCAGCATTTGGGGATAAAAGCTTTTAAGTGTGGACTCAGTTTCATAATCTGGTGAAAGTAATGACTGGAACTATTTGTGAAGTCTGATACTGCTACCTAGGTTTTCTTCCATAGTTGGAAATAGGTTTGCTTAATAAAAAAGTATTTGACTCCAGCTACCACTTGCCAAATTTCCATTGCTGAACGAGGTCTTATTTTTACACTACTCTGGTAGATAAAAAAGGCTTCCGTGCTTTTGAAGCCTTTATGGTCTTAAATTGGATACATTTTTGTATTTTGGGGAAATAAAGATTTGGTGAAGAAAAATGGGTGTCTTGATACCTAACCTGAGCAAAACCACTCTTCCAGCTATTATTTTCCTAAAACACGACCTAGTCTGCTTGCTTTCCTGTGTAAGGGAAAGGAGAAGGGAACAAGCATTTCTTAAGTACCTACTGTGTGTCAGGCACTGTGCTGAGTGCTTTAATGTTGTTATCACTTGATCCTTACAAGGACTCTGAAAGGTAGGTGTTACTGTATTATATCCCTGTCTTAGAGTTTAAAAGAGAAGGGAATCTTACTGATTAATGGGAGCCCCACCTGTTCTTTGGTATTTAGACTTATAATATCACTTCTCTTTTGTTGAAGGTGTAATTTGACTCTTGCATCTTCCCTAACTTAAGAGTTTCCTCATGAAAAATTGTGAGACTGTAATGTGATATGTGGTCATCTTGTCTTGTATGTCTTACTCTTATCTTTCCACCTACATTTTCTGCAACATTGTCCTTGGAGCTGGAACTTTCCATGCTCTTTCTCTGCCAAGTCTAGATTTTATTTTTGGGGGAGATTTGTGCTGAATCAGTTCAGCTGTGTTTGGGGGTAGGGAAAGAGACTTGCTTTTTTTCCCCCTACAGTAAAAATAACCCTTTTGTACCACAATCCTTATAAAATGTGCTGACGTGCAAATCTTTTAACTTCCTATACCTCTTGGTTTAGAGAGAATATAATTTTTTGTAGCCTAGGGGTTATGATACAAAATTATCTTCCTTGTATGTTTCTGGAAAGGGATAATAATTCATATTTATAGAGTATAAACCTTATAGGATTGCAAAGTACTTTCCTTTCAATACTTCTATGGCATATAATATAGGTATCTATGTTACAGATGAACAAACTGAGGCCCGTAGAAGTTAAATGAATTGTCCACATGTCACTTGCCAAGAAAATGTCAGATCCAAGCCTCATTTTCTAACAATAGGAACAGTAGCAAACTCATAAAATGATGCCTGATTTGGTAGGATAATTTAAGTAAGATCCAGTGCAGGTACTATTTACATGTTTGCTAGGCATTTTCTTGAACTTCTGTGAGAATGATTTGACAAGATAAACTTCTCTTATAAATTTATTGTGGGAATTATCACCCTATTCTAAGTCAGTAAATTAAATTCTTACTCAATGTGCTTAACATTCATTGGGACCTTATTGTTTTTCTTTGCTATTCTTGTGTTTCATGAGTTTACATTAATAATTGATTTTCCTTTTCATTATTCCCTAACTGGGGAGGGTAAAGCATGATGGTGGTGATAGGACTTGGGTGGTTTGGTTGTTAGAATAAAATTTATGTCTTTGATATGGCTTTTCAGAGACTACAGTTCTCTCAACTCTTTCCATCTGCTAATAGAGCTTTTATTTTACTGCTACAACTTCATGTTTGGGATTTTATTGAGTACACAAGGAATATGATCTCATTGCATGAATGTGCTTGAGAGATCCTTTTGCTTTTCCCTGAAATTCTTTTATCTATTTATCTCTGAGACTGGACCCTTTGGTCACATGAATTATTCCTGGTGCTGTTCTGAGCAGATTTTTACATGTTTCCAAAATATTTTTGTAAAGAAATAAAAAAAAAATACTTATGGTGGAAAGGAGTGAAACAGTTTTGAAGCCACCTAGTAGAAAAATCACATACTTATAAAATGGGGAGATGTGGTATAATCCCTATTAAATCTACACTACTACTCTAGTGTAGACTTAAAGTAATAGTGTAGATTTAATAGTGAAACACTAAATTCCAGTACCTCCTTTTAGGTGAAAGGTATCAGTATGAAGTTTATTCACTACAGAAATATGTATTATACTTTTAAATTTTTTTAGAATGATAATGTAGAAAAACTTTTGTATTCTCCACACACCAGTTTTCTCCATATTCCATGTTTAGTTTGACTTCTCTTTATCTCTCATTTTCATGGATGCTAGGCTCTCTTCACAGTAAGTCTGAGCATTTATGAGATGGGGTTTTTATCTATCTATCTGTGAACTGGGGACCTTACTTGTCTTGTTAAATATTCTGTTTTGTAAATTTTGACCTCTTGTGTAATAGACGTTTCTCCTTTGTCAAGGTAAGTTTTAGATAGAATCCCATGGACTAAAATGCTTAAGACTAAGTCATGGCAGAATGGATGGGAGATGCTGAAGAATGAAATCTGAAGACACAAAAGGATAAGATTCCTTTGAGCAGGAGAAATGAGATTTGTTTGAAGAGACAGATTTGAATACATAGGGAACTCACCAGCCAACTTGAATTTTAAAAAGAAATGTACAGAAGAGAGAAGCAAAGCTATAGAAGATGAGTGTAAGGATTTGGCATAGTTTTGCAAAAATAAATGTGATGAGTTCCATAAATTGAGGCAGGTGAAGGAAGTAAAGAACTAGAAAAAGGAATATTAAAGAAGTGATAGAAACTTTACTCGGGCCTGATGGGATGGTGATGATCAGAAACAGAAGGGGGAGCTGCTCAATCTTAGTTTGTTTTTATTTTCCCTGCAAAGAAGAATGGGATTTTTACCTGAAGAAATAGAACAAACGTGACTAACAAAATGTTTATAACCAAGATTGATATCTAAGGAGGTAAATGGAGAGCTACCCTTGATGAATTCAAGTTACCTCACTCAGAGGAGCTATATCCCTTGGTCCTCAAATATGATCCTTGACCCACTGTCAGTGATACAGGAACTTAAAAAGGCCATGGAAAACAGGAATGGCACCAACCTCAGAATTGGAGGAGGGGAGAAATCCCTATTTTTTAAAAAGGAAAAGAGAATAGAGTCAGCAAACAGTAAGGCTATATCAGTAGTCTGAATCTAATAAGATGAAAATCAAGAGCGATAAATGTACAAGTCTTGCACTTGGATACAGAAAAGCAATTCACAGGTATAAGATGAAGTATATGTGGTTAGATAACATCTGTTTTAGAAATCCTGAGGGTTTCAAGTATTTTAAGGGCTTACGTTTTGAGGAGGGATTAGTTCAGGGTAGCACCAGAGATCAGAACCAGGAACAAGTGGTAGAAGTTGCAAAGACACCTGCTTGGGCTTTTTGTCATGAAAAGCTTCCTAACTGGACTGTTGAAAAATAGAATGAGCTGCTTTGAGAGGTGATATTCTTCTGTCTTTGGATGTCTGAAATTATAGACTGAATAAACATTTGTCGGGCATGTTATAGTGATGTGGGTTTTGTGTATGGATTTAATTAGGTGGTTGTTTGAGGTCCCTTCCAACTCGGAAATTCTGTGATTCTCTGAGACAGATATTCCAGGGTAACTATGAGCTATAGTTTTGGGTGCTTATCCATTTCCAAATATAATGCTGATATGCACTTTAGACTCCCTTTCTTTGGAGGTTTCCTTCTTGTGATGTCCACTTTTTTCCAGAGCCCCGAAGCAACTTTTGTCATCTTTCCATGCCATGAAAATTGATGGCACAATATAACATAACAGGTCCTGGGAGAAATATTTCCTGGCAGGTGCTCCTGATGAGACATGATCATTTCATTCAAGACTGATGAATTAAGAATAATTAGCCTCTGCCTGCCTTCCAGTTGCTCATCCTTCACTAATTCTCTGTGTACAACTTAGCCTTGTGCAGTTATGTGCCAGAATATTCTTCTGTGACCATTGATATAAAATGTTTGATTCTTCTATGAAATATAATACTAGAGTTTGGATTGTAAAGCAGGTGGAAATATTCTCTTATGTAGTTGTGTATCACCATACCTAATTACTTGGTATTTTTGTCTTGTTCATATTTATATGATAAGGTACCTGTATAAGGTTAAAACATAAATAAAATTTGAGTAACACTTCAAGACAAGAGAAGAATTTAATCTTCCTCCTCCTTACTCACCCCCACTTATTCATTTTCAAGACAGAATTTGAATATGGTCATTGAGAGAGAAAACCACAAATTCAGTTAAATACCAACCTTTTCCCTCTTGCTATCTCTCTTCTCCACTCTTGATTGGGAAAAAGAAAAAGAAAAACATATACTTAATCAGTGAAAACATATCCCTTCATTGGCCCTGTCCCAAAATTAATGAGTTCATAACCTCTGTTGAAAAGTGGGTGGCATGTTTCCACTGGAATTGGGGTTGGTGATTGCATTGAACAGAGTTCTTAAGTCTTTTAAAGTAATTTTTCTTTACAGAGTTGTTTTTAGTGTACAAATTGTTGTGATTCTTTCATCTCAGCCTTCATCAAACCTGTGCTTCCCAAGTTTCTCTAAAATAGTTGTATTCATTATTTCTTGTAACTAAGCAATATTCCTTTATATTCATATACCCTAATTTCTTTGGTAATTACCCAAATGATGGGCATTCACTTCAGTACCAGTTCTTTGGTATAGGAGCAAAAATAGCTGTTTATATCTATCAGTCCTTTTTCTCTTTTTAAAAAAATCTCTTTGGGATATAGATTTTGGATACGTATTCATCTATGAAATATAATAACAGAGTGTGTGGTGTAAAGCAGGGAGAAATATTCTGTCTTGTAATTCTGTGTATACATAGCTAATTATTTGTTTTTTTGACTTGTTCATATTCATATGTCATTAGGATAGAGTCTGAGGTGATTGAAATACATTTAAAAACTTGACTCTTGTCCTCAAGGAACTTAAAGTTTCACTGTGATGATAAAATATAAACAAGTTGAAGTATAAATAAAATTGAGCAGTGGTATCCTTGGGTCAAAGTTTAATGAGTGTGGCTAGTTCCAAATAATTTTCCAGGATGGCAGGACTACTTCATTTTTCCACCAACAGTATCATTAGTGTACCTGTTTTCTCATTACATCTGTAGTAGTTATCTTTTTCATTTGTCTTTGCTAATCTGATGGATTTGAGGTGGAACCTTCATTCATTATTAATGAGCTGGCACTCATATCATGGGCATAATAATCCACAGTTGTCCTGAGGAGAGCTTTTTTAAAATTGACTCTAAAGTTCAAGAAAATATGAGTTCCCTTTGCTCCTGTTGTTGTTACAACTATTATCAGTCAGTCATTGAATGTTTATTAAGCACCTGCTATGTGCCAGGTGCTGTATTGGCATTGGAGGCTTGAGGTTAACTTCAATTAAATCCCTTGTCAATCCCCCATTGGGCTGTGAAGGGTAATTGACTTCTTTAAGACTGTGCCACCTGACCACAAAATTAGGAGAAACCTCAAGTGGCAACTGCCTCAAATACTGATAGATTCTCTGTTGTCTGTATTGGTTTAGGGAGATCCTCTGTAGAATTTGTCAATGTGGTATTAATTTTTTTTTTCATAAAAGCTAATAAAACTGTCTGCAGCAGCTTTGCAAGGATCTGTAATCTACAAGAAGGGATTATGCTCTTCTGGATCTTTTGAAGTATTATTATCAGATAGCATGGTTTACTGGAAATCAGATTGGATTTGAAATGGGAGACTGAGTTCTGTTCTTTGTGTGGCCATTAATTATATGCATAACCTTGCACAAGTAACTCTTCAGCTTCCTGTTTCCTCATCCGTATCTTAAGGGGAATGGAAGTGCTTCCAACTGACCCTCCAGCTATTAGAGTCAATGACTTATGCTATTTAGAAATTAACTTTTTGACTTAGTTTGCCATGCAGCAGTTCAGAAGCGTGGGTATGTTGATCTCCCCAATATCATGTAAGAAACATGAATGTTTTCTTAACCATATGAATCCATGAATTGGTCCTCACATTAACTGAAAGGACATTCATTGATCTTCCTTCTGAGGAATTCCCAAGTACTTTTTCAGTCTTTCTTTTCTGTTGTTTTTGTAGGTTCTGCTCTGATGCTTTTTCTTCCATATGAAGACATATTCCCATACTTGCCAATGTAATCTTCTTAAAACACAGATCTGACCAGTTGAGTTCCCTGCTCAGATTGCTTCAATGGCTCGTTATTGCTTCTAGTATCAGATACAGACTCCTTGTTTAGCACTTAAAGCTTTTCACAGTCTTCCTGTAATTTATTTTTCCAAACTGATTTCACATTATTCTTCCTCATGCACTTGACATTCTACCCAAATGGCCTTACTTGATGTTCCCCCTACATGACATTTCATTTCTTAACTCTCAGTCTTTTTGCACAGGCTGTCCCCGAGGCTGGGAATAATCTCCCTTTTCACCCTGACTTCTCACTCCCATCAAAAAACAGTTTAAGAGCCACTTCTTATAAGAGAAGATGCTCCATTCCATGCTCTCCTCGTTGGAACTAAACCCTTCCTCCCTCATCCTGTATTTACTTTTCTGGGTGCAAATTGTTCCCTCCCGTGAAATGTAAGCTCCTTGAGTGTAGCAGTCATTTTTTTTTATATTTGTATCCCTAGTACACAGAAGGCACTTAATACTTGTTGAATTTATTATCTCCTCTGGCTCTTGTGAGTAGCACCTTATTTGTACTACTTTTTAGGTATTATGGTCTGTTTTGTCTAATTATTTGTATACATGTTTTAGCTGCCTAGATAAGTTATAAAGAGCAAGGATAACATGCTGTTTATCTCTAGTGTATTAAATATAATCGATACTTTAGTGTTTATTTAATTAGTAAATCTAGGTATAGGGATGGATATGTAAGGGACAGAGAATGACTAGTTCTCTAACCTTTGACATTTTTCTTTTCACCTTCATTGTGACAGTGGAGGGTTGTTGGTAATATCTGTCCCATCCCTGAACAAATTCACCCTCTCCACACACAGATGGATATCCAGGAAAAAGTTGTTTAAGTCTTCAATTCAAAGCAGAAAGAAAATCTTAAGCTTGTAGCGCTTCTTACCATCTGCCTCATTCTCAGTGCCCATTTTGGCTAGGAATGTGGATCCCCGTTACCTTTCTGGCCTCAAGAAGAAGAGAATGTTTACTAAATGCTTTATCTTTGTGCAGTGACAAATAACATGGTTTCTTACCAAAGTTGACAGACGTTTTTAAAAAGCTTTTTTTCTCAACAAAGTCCTCTTAGTTTGCTTGATGATTCCTGTTTCTCCTTGGGTCTTGAGTCCTTTTGGATAAGCACATAGAAATTATCCATGCCGGCTCTTATTACTGATCTGCATAGAATCCATGCTTATCCTAGCAGCAGCTGGCCTCTGAGAAAAAGATGAAGGATTAGCTGGAACAACATGATGAAAAATCAAGTAATGGCCAGCCCACCCCTTAAAGTCTGAATTTCCTCTCCTTTGTGGAGTTTTTTATTTTAGTACTGAGGCGATTGTGTCTGTTGGGGATTCCAAATGAAAAAGTATCAGGAGCTGGCCCTTGATCAATCTCTTCCATCGGCATGCATGACACTTTGAGACTATCTTTGAATGTAAGTTGGATGTGCAGTGTTCATATATGGTATCAACTAATAAAATAATAACCCCAAAGTTATTAAGAGTTGCTTTCAGTGCCTTTAAGTAATGGATTTGCCAAATGACCTATCTCAGTGGGAATTGAACTCAGTTTGACATGAACATTGGCTTGTTTGTTTTTTTTTTTTAAATTTTTCCAGGTCACCTTCGCTTTCATACAATATTAATAAGTAAAGTAGTGAAGGATTTTTTTTCTTGTAGTCTTTCTTTTTTCCTTTACTGACAGAGGATGCTTAGTGAATTAGTGTTTTATAAATACTATTAGAAACAAGTTTTATCTACCATATTACTCTCTTTATAGGGTAAATTTTATCTAAATCACTAGTTAGTAATATTCAGTAGCTTTTTCTCCAAAGTATATTATTATCCTCCCATATTAAAATGAACAGAACTGTGATTCTGTTACAGTAACATTCATGATTCAGAAATAGATGTAGGTTTCATATATAGAATGTCAGCACCAAAGCAGCAATTTCCTTCCCCCCTCCCCCATTCAGAATTTTGTGGCTATATCAGAAAATTGCATAACTAGGTATTTTTTATTGTTTGGGAAAGAATCTATCTACAATTTGATATTTAAACTGTGGAAACATGGGGGACATTTTTGCCAAATGTATTAGAAAACATCAATAAAACTAATAAATAGTTCTGTTGCAAAAATAAAGTTTATGTGTATATTCATTAACTGGAAGTATCCACTTTAAAGAAATATCTGTATTTATATGAAATGTAGTCATTTTAAAATTATTTAATAGATGTTGTCCAGATCAACAAGAAAAAATTAATTATAACTTAGTCTTGTTTTCCTCCTTTCTTTCACTTTTCAAACTGTTGGATTGTATGGCCTATGTTTTTTTGCCACCACTTTACTCAATGTCTGTGCTTTCTTTCATCTCTTATTCTTAAATTTTGTTCTCTTATCAATTTCCCAATAAGTAACTGTCAAGTGATAAGTTGATGACCTATGGATCATTTAACCCTGTGTCTGCTTCTCAGTCCTCATTCACCTTGACTCTTTGGCCTTTATGTTTATCTCCTGTGTGGAAGCTCTCTTCTTTTATCCTGTTTAGCATTATAATTTAGACCTTGTTTAGCCTCTCTTTCTTCACTGGCTCTTTGCCTCCCGTAGTCAATAAAATGAAGTGATTGGTTAGTCTAAATCATCTTGTAAAGTATCTTCCAATGCAAAAATCTTATGGCTATAAGATCAGTAAGATTCCCAATGTTATGAGTAGGGAGTTTGAAGTGATAGTTCTGATGAAATTATCATTAAAAATGGTAATAGAATAGAAACAAACAGCAAAATATCTTGAGAAAATAAGCACACAGTTTGCAGCATGAAAGGCATGTGAATATCAAACACTGAAAGCCAAAATCCACGTGTGTTCTTGACAGTGCCTAGTGATATTTCTGTGTTCAATCAGCTCTTCATGCTTTTATAGGCCACTCCATTGTCATGTGACCAAAGGAGATAGAATCAAGAGAGGTTCTTCACTAGGGACCAGTTAGGAGGCTATTAAAATAGTCCAGGTGCTATATGATGAGAACCTGAATGAAGTTGATGGCTGTGTGAAAGAGAATGAGGCATAGAGGAAAGATGTTGTAAACATGGAAATGACAAAATTTAGCAGCTGATTGGTTACATGAGGTGAGTGAGAATGAGAAGTTGAAGATAACTGCCCTGTGGCTAACCTTAGTGACTTAGAGGATTGTGGTGTCCTCCAGTAAAAGACAGGTTTGCAAGAGGGGAGTATTGGGGGGGAGGTAGAGGGGGGAAGATTATAAGTTCTTGTTTTGGATATGTTGAGTTTGATATGCCTGTGGGACATTCAGTTCAAAATGTTCAAAAGGCAGTTGGTATGCAGAATTGGAGCTCAAGATAGCTACCTCTAGGGCTGAATATATAGATCAATTGATCCATAAACATTTATTAAGCACCTATTGTGTGCAAAGTGTTGGGGATAAAAAAATTGGCATAGTTCTGCCCTCAAGGAACTCAAAATCTAATGAGAGAAAGACAGTATCTAATAGGGAGCTGAAAAGAAGTGGGATTGGGATGGAGAGAGTTCCAGAGGGTACCCAGCTCTGGACATAGGTGCATGATGATGGTAATTTTACCATTTGTTTGTTAGCTCTTTTATTAGCTCTGTAGAGTTTTTTCCTCATAGAACTCTTCCACTGCTGTTTCTGTAGGCCAGCTCCTAAATTTATATCAACTTCTTGCTGTTTAATTGTGTGAGATATGAAAATTAATTTTTTAAAATAATTGTATTTCAGCCAACTCAATATGAGACAATGAATAATGAAGCTCTCTCTCATCTCCAGTCCAGTGTCTACAACTGGACCTTTTCTCCTTAATGCTAGTTAACTCAAACATAAAATCTGGAGTTAAACTGAAGTATCTGGGTGCCAAGAACTTGAATTTAGTGTTCTCCTGCTCTGTCTAGATGCTGTGAAACTTTTTGGAAAATGAATTGTTACCCTGAATCATATCATTCTCATGTTGTATCCCAGGCACAGGAAGTGATAGTTACTGTCTGTGTATCTCTTCCTACTCCAGTCTAATTTCTAATTATATCTAATTTCAAACACAATGAAAATGCAGATTTTTGGAAAATTTCCTCTCATTCCCACTTTCATCCATGATTCTCAATCTTTCTCCCTCCCTCCCTCCCTCCCTCCCTCCCTCCCTCCCTACCTGCCTCTCTCCCTCCCTTTTCTTCCTCTCTCCTTTCCTTCCAAAGGAGGGCAGGATCTACTAAATATAAAATATGTCCCCATAACAAATTGAGATTAATTTGCCATAAAAACAATTATTTTGAAAATAAATATTTTAAATGTTGTAAACATGTAACCAATCTTATAATGTATTAATTGATGAAAGCATTAATAATTTTTTGTGTGTGTACACAGAAAGTATGTCACCTATTAGAACCAACATATGAACTTCCAAGTATTCATCTTCTTTTTGTACAGTAATAAGGTTTTAACAATGATGGCTCTTACTGGCATAACATAGAGAATGCAGTATAATTATTATAAAAACTCATCTGTATAGATTTTTTTCCTTATTGATAAATAAATAATACATTGAATATTTAAGAAAAAGTTTGATCTTGTATGTAGGTAAATTTAACATTTTAACTTTTTCAGGGTTAAAAAATGTTGACTTTAGAAGAAGAGCCATTTTTTCTTTTTCTTTTTAAAATTTGTGTTGATATACAAAAATGGTTTTTTATTACCAAAAATTTCCCTAGTAATCTCCCCTCCCCTGAACTCTCCCAAAGAATCATACCATATAAACATAAGAAAAGAAATCATGAAAACTTGATCAGTCCATCAGTGAATATGAAAATAAAAATGTACATTGATCACATCCTTGAATATTTTGCTTCTGCAAAGTTGTAGGTTGAGGGCGTCTTCTCATCTGTTCTTTGTAATTTTACAGCATTAATTTTAATTGTTTTGTGATTTTTTCCCCCCATTTACATAGTTTTAGTCATAGTCATTTAGTCACTGAGCTTTCTTGGCTCAGTTTACTTCACTGCATCAGTTCATATAAATCTTTCAATGCTTCTCTTTATTCTTCTTATTCATCATTTATTACATCACAGCAATATTCCATTACATTCATGTACCACAATTTGTTTACCCATTCCTCATTTGATGGGCATCTCCTTTGTTTCCACTTTTTTGCTATCACAAAGTACTGTTATGAATATTTTTAATTAATAAAAATTTTCTATCCCTCCTAACCCTTACCTTTAAAAAAGATAACCCTTGTAGTAAATATGCATAGTTAAGTAAAACAAATTCTCAAATTGTCTAGTAATGTATGCCTCATTCTGAATTATAAGTCCATCATTTTTCTTTCTGGAACTGAGAATATGTATCATCTTTGGTCCTCTGGAATCTGTTGCTCATTTCATTGATCAGAGTTAAGTCTTTCCAAATTCTAGTTTCTCTGAATTTATCCCCTATGTAATTTCTTAAGGCAGAATGGCATTGCATTCTATTCATATTCCTTAATTTGTTCAGTTATTCCTCAGTTTATAGGCACATCCTTAGTTTTCATTTCTTTGCTACTACAAAAGGAACTGCTGTGTATACCACTTACATACACACAGGTTCTTTCTTACTTTCCTGGATGTTTTTGGATTTTAGGCCTTTTTAGAGGTATGTTAATTCAAAGGTTTATTAAAGGTTAGAGACTTTACAGAATGACAGTACTACTACATAGGTATATCAAAAATATGTGTGCCTCTTTTTCCCACAGTCTCTTCAACAATTGTCATCTTTCTTTTTTGTCATCTTTGCCAACTTGATGCATGGGAGGTGGAACCCCCCAGAGTTGCTTTGAGTTGTATTTCTATAATTATTAGTGATTTTGAGGATTTTTTTCATATGATAGCTCTGTTCTTCTTCTTTGAGAAGTTCCTCTTCATATGCTTTGACCATCTATCCAATGGCATTTATTCTTACAAATTTGAAACAGTTCCATATATATTTTGCAAAATCTTTATCAGAGAGCTAACAAAGTCATTGTCCCCTGCATCCTTCCTTCTTCCCCCCTTAACTATTTGTCTTCTAATTTTAGCTGCATTGGTTTTGTATGTGGAAAATCTTTTAAAAAATTTTTTATGCTATCAAAATTGTCCCTTTCATCTTCTGTGATCCTTTCTCTCCATTTTTTGGTTTTGAATTGTTCTCCCAGCTGTAGATCCAAAAGGAAATTTCTTCCTCGTTCTTTTAATTTCTTTCTGATGTGACCTTTTATATCAGTTATTTATCCAGTTGGAGCTAATCTAGTTGTATGGTCTCCCTGCTTGACTATTGATTCTCACTGTTAAGGAAATTCCTTTTTACTCAAACATAGCCTTTAGAAATGCTTTTAATTAACCATTACCCTTAAAAAGATGTTTAGAAAGTGTTAGCTTTTAATGTGAAAATGCTAAGAAACGGCAGAGTTCATCAAACTGGACTATCTTTGGGCTATACGAACCAGAACACTCATTTATTCACTCACTTTGCTGTGTTGTTCAGTCAGAACTGCGCTAACAGTAATGTAGTTCAGGTTGACTCTTTAAGCTAGCTCATCAGGAAACCACAATAGCTTACAGAAGATGACATAGTAGTAATAGTAGCAGCAGCAGCTAGTATCTATATAGCACTTACTGTACCAGAAATGCAGAACGTTTTGATCCTCTGGGAGGCAGGTGCTATTATCATCCCCATTTTATAGATGAGAAAGCTGAGGCAAACAGCATAAGTTACTTGCCCAGGTCACACAGCTGGTAAGTGTCTGAGGCTGTTTTTTAACTTAAATCTTTCTCACTCCAGGGCTGGTGCCTTATCCATTGTGCAGCCTAGTTGTCTTGCCTTTACTTTTCCTTCTCAGGCCTGAGGGGGCAGCAGAAAGCAAAAATCTTTCTCTCTAAGTCTCAGAGCCTGTTAGTAGTTCTCCCTGGAGCTTTCAGCCAGTGGAGTCAATTCTCTCTGCTTAATCTGGTATCCCTCAGCTGAAGCCTTTTCTTGTTTCTGATTGCCTATATGTACTTTAGCTCCAGTGGAACAACTTTTCAGCACTCCACTTCCCCCTTGGTCTTCACTTCTGTTCTGAATTTCCTTTTCTCATTCCTATGCTCTGCTTCATTTCTATTTCCTATAGGGATGGATATTTCAAAGAATGAAGCACAACAGAAAGTATGGAGAAACAGGCAAGATTTACAGAGCAAAAATAGAGAAACTATTTAGAAGAGGTAACTCAAAATAAGTACCCTAGGAGCTTTAATTCCTTGAGGAATTCAGAAACTTGAGAAGTAATACATGTGCTTGTCAGTCAACAAACATTTTTTTGGGCTTGCTCTGTGCCAAGCATTGTACTGGGAGTACACAAACAAGCAGAAAGATAATCTCTGTCCTCAAGGAGCTTATATTCTTAAGGAGGAAGACAACACTGAAAAAAGAGACGTGGAAGGTATTGCTGAAGTGTGAATTCCTGGACTGAAGTGATCTTTCAGGATGAAGAAGTTTCTGGGGCACGGTGGAGAAGTTCAGAGTATAGCCAGGAGAAAATGAAGGAATAAGGACCAATAATCAAGGAATAAACATGTAGAGAACTTATAAAAAGAAGAGAATTAAATGACGAAAGAAATCTTTTTAGAAAAAGGTGCCCAAAAGGGTATTAAAAAACCCTAAAAAATGAAAGATGTTGAAGAGAAGAGAAAGGAGTGTTTTATTTAACTGCTAAACTGAAAAACATAAAAGAGGGATAAAATTAAATAGAAGAAATAAAGTGAAATTAATAAATTAAGTAAAATTCCAAAACTCATCTAGGTATGACAAACTTGAGGGGAAGTGGGGATTTTGAGGGTGAGGGACAGAGATGCCATAAAGTAGATTAAGCAAAAATAATTGAAAAGACAAAGTGCTCAGGGGTGGCCAGGTGGCACAGTGAATAGAGCACTGGGCCTGGAGTTAGGAGGACCTGAGTTCAAATCTGGCCTCAGACACTTACACACACACACACCAAAAAAAACAACAACAATGAGCTGTGTGACCTTGGGCAGGTCCCTTAACCCCAATTGCCCTACCTTCCCCCTTCCAAAAAGCAAAAAAAAAGAAAGAAAGAAAAGACAAAGTGGTCACTGTATAAAGAAATAGAAACTACTGCCCCATTCAAATTATGAAATAAACCCAATATTAGAGATAAATGGAGGAAAGTATAAATCTTAATTCTCATTTTAAATATGAATGACTTAAACACTCCAATAAAATGAAAAAGTGATGAATTAAATAAGAAAATAAAACCTCAACTTAAGTGAAACACACCTAAGGACACCCCCTTCTCCTTTCCAGAGGTGGAAGATCCACAAATGTGGCACATTACATGTATTATCAGACTTTTTTTTTTTTTTTTGATGTGTTGATCTTTTTTAAAAAATTATTTGTTATATTAGAGTGGTTCTCTGGTTTGGGGAGTTTGGGAGAAACATTGTTAATATAAAAGACCAATATCAATTAAATTTTAAAAAAAAGAATTGTTGTTTGAATATTGATTGATGAAAACCCATATGGAATTACATTCAATTATATTGAAGTTCTGATAACTCTTTTTTAAGGTAAATTCCAACAGTTAATCATATATATACTTAAAACTAAGTTGATTTAACCCTTCACACCTCATCAGATGCTATGTTTTATTCTGTATGCTTCTTGATAAGTTTTCAACTCTGATTACTAAGGACTATATTTGTTTTATAGTCTCTTGGGCATTGTGTTTATTTAATGTAAAAAGCTTCCATTTCTTTGCCATTCTGTTTACTTTCTTTTCTTTTTTCTCCACCTCTGAAATCTGTATTTTAATCCTAATTTTTGTTCTGTATGAACCAGAGCAAGAAATTTGACCTTTTTATGCCTCTATAAAATGAAATGATTAAATTGAATAAGCTATAAGTTCATATTTCAAAAAATTTTTCACTTTATTTAGATTCTTCTCTTTAGGGATCTCTGCTTTTATATTTGAGATGGTTACTTTTCCTCTTATAGATAACATCATAGATCTCTTTCCCTTTGTGTTTCTTATAGCTACTTTTGGTTCATTTATTTTTACGAATTTATTGTCTTATGTTTATGTTGATCTAGTTTCCAATTTTTATTTTTTTTACTTTTTGTGCATATTAGAAAAAAACTTTCAGATAATTTGTGGTTTGTTTGTTTTACAATAGCAAGCAATAAAGTTGTATCTAATAATTTTTCTGTTTTGGATGCATGATGCAATTGTAGATTTGGGTGCTTTTTGTTGTGAACTTCACAATTCCGTTCTGTTCCCTGTTGTCCCTCCCCCTTTTTTTCTCTTGTGTTTAATGGAATTTAGAAACATTTCTTATTGGTCTCTTTTAAATAATTGCATTTAAGGAACCTTTTTTTCTGAAGTGGTGGATCAAAAACTTGGTGGTAGTGGTATATATGTGCACCTACATGCACACATATACTCTATTGAAATAATGTGTTTATCCTGTTAGATGAATATTTGATATGACTAATTCATTTGCTAGTCTAATCTAGATTGTTAATCTCCTGCTTTAGCCATTTATCATTAAGGTTGCATTTAAGTAATTAAACCTTTTATGAGCATAAGTTTTTATTTTTGTAGTGAAAACAAAGTAATGCCAGGTTTTGAACTAAATTGTCAGCCTAATGCAGATAGAATTATCTGTATTTCAAGATGTAGTCAGTTTCACTACTAATTTCTCTGGTCAGCTTTCCTTAACAAGTATATGCCACTATGACTGTTTCCAGTGCAGAAATTGGAAAATATTTCTGCTTTTTAATTCATTAAACATGCCAAGAACCTGTAGAAATCAGAAGATAGCAGTTAAACATTAAGGGATCTGGACTTTGAGTTAGTTGTACAGTAGCTCTCTTTTGAAGATGTTCATTTTAGTCACTGAAATGATAGTCTTTTGATTTAGGAAGCCCCTTCCTCACTTGCTGTGTTGCAGTTTTTTGAGGCTTGATATATTCATTAGATCTTTATTGAAGCATATCCCATGTTTCCCCTGGTCTTTTCTTCTGTTACCTTCCAAGACTCATGATTTTCGCTGTTTTGTTTTATTTTATTGGTGGGGGAGGGGGATAATGTTCATTTCTAAGTAATAATGGATTGAGGAGATGCAAATTGTTCCTTAGGGATTTATCTCCAGCCTCTTGGGTTTCATTTGCCTCACTGTATTTTTCAGTACTTCATTTTATCCTTAGAGGTTTTTTTCTGTAAGGTGCTATACTTGAATTTAGGAGACCTAGGTTCAAATCCCTACTCTTAACAGTAGCAGGGAGAACCTAGCCAAGTCACCTAATCTCTTTTGTCCTTAGCTTACTCATCTATTTTTTTTTAATGGAGATAATAATAATAATAATAATTATCAAAGTGCTAAAAATTGAGATCTAAGAGAGGCCCCCTGTGGGAGGGAAGAACTTGCTTCCTGTCCAAAGTGCATGATAGTGCTAGGAAGGGCAGCAGGGATTTTATTCCCCAAAAAAGAATCTCTCTGGAAGGAAGGCAGTTAGCAAGAGGAGGGTACATTAAAAAGGATCTGTTATATCCTACCATAGATCACAGAGTTGCCCAAAGCTCAGAGAAGTTATTATGCCCATGTTCATATAACTAGTAAGTCTAAGTGGCATGATTTAAACCTAGGTCTTCCAGACACTTTGAAGAGGAAGCAAGTTCTTCCCTCCCACAGGAAACCTCTTTTAGATATTCTCAGTTTTTAGCACTTTGAATTTACTTACCCATGTATATTGTGTTTACCACAATAGTATGTAAGCTCCTTATGGAAAGATTTGTTCTTTTTCTTTTCCCTCCTTCCCTCCTTCCCTCCTTCCTTCCTTCCACTAGTGCCCAGCTTAGTATCTGAAACATAATAGATTCTTAAATTAATGCTTTTGATTGAATTCAGTTCAATTAAATAATCATCTGTTTCCGATTCTGTCGTTTAGTCCTGTAAGAGGGTTTGCCATTATTATCCTTTTCATAGTTAACCAAACTTCATTTTGGAATGCAGGGGAAGACAGGGGAAGGTATTGTGAAAAGCATCCTAGAGAATGATTCTGGGTGATAGAGCAGAGAGAGATATATTGCTTTGTACACAGAAGATAAATTCGCACAGTCCAGGTAACCAGGATACGAGAGTCCTTGAAGGGTGAATTTCAATCGGAGTCATTTTGAGTGAGTGTCTGCACCAGGTTTATATGTACATGTGAAAGCAAACAGCAGGTAGATTACCTTATTATATGAATGATAAATGGAGATGAAAGTAATGTTCCCTTATGTGACCTCTTGCATCTCACAAGGACCATCACTGCCCTGATGCATTCTTTTTAACTTAGTTCAAATAATTTTTTTACATCTCGGTAAAAGCCACAATTGTTTCCCCTTGGCACACTGCAGCACTTTCTGTTGAGAAGATTCTTTGTGGGACATTTTCCCTTTTTTAATTCTGTACTTTCTACCCATGAGACATATACCTTGTAAGAGTCCCTCTTATTTCTGTCTCTCACCCTTCCCAGAACTGACTGTTATTTGTGTAACTGTCTGTTAACTTAGACCATTGGTATTTCTGAGAGTTCATCACCTGCAGAGAGGCATACAGGTATCTTCTGAAAACCTTTTCTCTCTGAAGACTCTTAATTATTTCATTTATGACTTTTTTCTTTTTATCTGTAATTTTTCTCTTTATAATATGTTAATGATTAAAACTGCAGCAAGTTTTTTGTAAACCCTGGATTGTACCCATGTAATCTTAGAAGTGTTTTAAACATGTTCTTTCTTTGTCAAGTACTGGAAAATTATTTGAGTGTAGTCTGTAACTAGGAATTTGAAAGTTCAAGTAAAGAATATTTTTGCAATGTCCTTTAGGCACTGCTTGAGCTGGGGAACAGGAGTTATTTGATAGTCTTTGGCTCCATGGTCATAAAAGTCAAGTCAACAAGCATATGTTAAACAATAGGGATACAAATTTTTAAAAAAGCTCCTTGAGGAGCTTACTTTCTAATGGGAGAAGACTATTTAAAAAGGAACTGAATAGCAGGAATTATATGAAGGGCAAGGTACCCACATGGAGGAAAAGTCAGAATCAGAGAAGAGGGAGGAAAGAAGGATGGTTGTCCTGGGCCCTTCCTGGAAATGGAAGTTCCAGGAGGAACTCACCAGTTGGAGAAAAAGACTGCAGGAGTAAAGAGATGAGAGTGAGAAGGCCTTAGGGTGTTAGGGGAACTTTGAAAATGAGAAGGCAGCTGACACATGGTGGCAAAAACTGGATAGTTTTGAGCAGAGCCAGGAGAAAGATGTTCAGTTTTCATCTAAAGCTGATATAATCCCAGTGTCATCTCACAGACTTGCTATAATGAAAACAAAAGGGAAGGAGAAAACTGCCAACGAATCATGTACCATCTATTTTAAGGCCTTTTTAAAGGGGCCCATCTTCATTTACTTCTTCATTGGCAATGAACACAGTAGAAGAGAAAAGGCAATTGTTATTTTTTCCCTAAAAATTTTCTCCCAGGCAGCCTATAAGTATATGCCAGAAAATTCAGATCACTTCAGATTAAGGATCCAGAATGGTCTTTGGGTTCAGTTTCTGTTTCAGATTTTCTGTGTTTAGGATACCTTCTGTCTCACAGACTTTTCACTATGCCTAGTTTATCCTAGGAGGGAGCTTTCAGCATTGTTTCAGGCATTTTCTTGTTGTGGTAGAATACTGGTATAGGGAGATGTTTTCCTATAATATCTTCTGTTTTTACTGACATACATCCTTCTTTAACAGATGTAATTGACAGCGATTTTTTTTCTTCAGAATTGTTTCTTCCCCTCTCATTTTTGACAGCAAGTAAATTTACTGACAGCTGGCAGCTTGAGCTGTAACTCTCTCATCATATTCTGTTGATAGGTTGTCTTTCATTGTGTCATTTAAAAAGAATTTCAAAGCTAGCTTTTATTTTATGTGATAATTTCTGATTTTACTTATGCTTGGAGTAGCTTTGATTTAGGGAAATATTAGATAGAACTGAAAGAGTAGGCTCTTAAATCCAGGACTACTGAATCCAAGCTTACTTTATACTAAATAGCTCTATCATTAACCATCTTTTTAGGTCTTGACAACCATATCTTATGTATCTGGGGGTCTGAATTTGTTGCAGGTTTAAGATGGCCTGAAGTTTGTGTTGACAGAGTTGGTCTATTTTCTGCCAAATGTGGCCAGAATGCATTAATAACCCTTTGGGTAATCTCCGCTAAGATCACTGTTAGTTGTGGCTTTAGTCCAAAGAGAACATTCACACTCTTAGTCAATGGATATTTCAATAAAGGGACAATTGATTATTACAGAGAAGAGTAAATGATGATAGACTAGCTATAGTACTTGTCCTACCCCACCTTTAACTGAATATTCATAATCTAGGTAGTGGGTACATTGGGTAATGAGGGCTCACACAAGTGATTACTCTTTCTGCTGCATTTTAATAAGACTAGCAAAATGATAACTTAACTCTCAGCTTTGATTATGACCAGGAAGTTTAGGGATTTGTATCACTCAGCCTAATATGCTCAAAGTCATTGTTTGCTTTGTAATTTTAATACCATCTCTTCAATATCTCTTACAATTATATTTCTTTCGGAAAAAAACCTTACTTCTTGATGTAAGTTCGTGTTCAGGGTTGAGGAGGGACGGGAAAGGGTGACTTAACTTCAATAGGAACTTTTGTATACTTATACCATGTATTAGAAATCATTGCTTTTTAAATGATATTGATAGACTTTCAAAAAGTGTAGGATGAAAAGTAAACAACCTTATGAGAGAATTATGGAACTTTCTACATCTTTGGGGGGTGGTGGTGGAGAAACAGCCTCCAACCTGAAAATGTTGCTTCTCTTCTTGAGTGAGGTTAGATATTCAAAATATTGAACATATCACCAAAATTATTCTGTATTTGGCTCATCTCTGTACAATCAGATTACATTAAAGGAGCTAAATTTATTCCCTTGTGGCAACAAACTCCCATTTTGGTGTTTAATACATAAAACTTGAAGATTGGATTTCTTGATCCCTCATTTTTAGTATATGAAAATAGTTAAAACAGGAAAGCTTGATGTTGGCAACAGTTATACCAAGTGTTGTCTTCAAAATGTATACACTTAGTCTTTCACTAGTGTCTGACTTGTTGATCATAGGAAAAATAAGGATCCCTGGGTTTATATTGGAATAGGTGAGCATAATAAAACAAGACAATATTTACTTTCATGTTCTTATGATGGAAGAGTGAGACTGGCAAAATATAGCTAGATTGTTATAATGGATTGTCAAGGTGCTTTTCCTAATATTTCCTTGGTGGGAAGCAGGATTAGAAAAGAGCAAAAAGAGTATAAGGCTTGCCCCCTCTTGAGATGTTAAAGTCATGAATGTAGAGAAAGTTATAATGACCAGATCGCATGGTGGATTCATTGTAGAATATGTCTCAGTAAAAGCATAATTGGGAGCAAAACATTTTTGGTGTCCCCTTCCTGGAGATGATGTTGGTGGACGGGTATCACAGCCAGAACAACTAAAAGACTGTCATTGATAAACCTGCAAACTGCATTTCATTGATGTTTATGTGACAAGCAGAGAAAGCAGATCCTGCCATATGGCAGGCAGGTGGTAGTGGCAGCAACATTATCTACACAGAGTGAGATTGGCAGTACAGTTGCAAATAGTGTTGTGTGATATGCATGCAATGGCACCAGTGGAGCACTGTGCACTGGGATCAAATGCATCCAGCTTTTTACTTAACCCTGTGTACTTCCCACCAAGGTAAAGGGCACCACTGATTGTTGGTCTTTTGGTTTGGGTTGAGAAAATGAACTTTTAATACTCAATCTAACAATGAAAGAATCATGTGAGATTTTTTATCTTGACTTTTTTTTATACTTGTATCTTGAATCTTAGAAATTTGGATTTTCAAGGGACCTGTAAGGGATGCTTGAGATAAAGAAAATATTAGACAAGTATATAAAACTGTGATAAATTTCAGGATTTGAATAATTGGATTAAAGAAGAACTGAGATGGTTCTACCCAAAGAATACATGAAATTTTCTTTGTGCATATTGTAGAGGTAGAATGAGCTTTTAACAGCTCTAAACTTCACAGCTTTGCATGGTGAAGTAAAAGAAAATATAGCAGAAGTTTGAGGAAGTGCGGGAGAATACAGATCATCATGTCTTTCAGTCTATTAGGTGTTGACTATAAACAGCTCTACTGCCATGGATTATTCTTCCTTGTACACAATATAGAAGGAAGGTTGAGGCAAAGATTTGGGTCTTCTGTGGAATTCATAGTCACCCCTTTTCTTTAGGGGCAGACATGCATTAGCTGAACAAGGGAACTATAATTATGAGATAAAGTAGCATAACTTTTGTCCTTTATTCTGGAGATTCCCCCTTTCCCTTAACAATTAAGTAGAAAATACAATAGCTAATTATTATTACCTTTGAGAAATCATGTGTGTTTCCTTAGGAGTGTGATGATAGTGCCCTCTACTGTGCCCAAGATACATCAGAGTCCTCTCAGCCAGTCAAATGTTGACATTTTGTGTTAAGAGTAGCTTCAGCATATCTTTTGTTGCTAAGATGTCTGGCGGTTTATAATGTGTAGGTGGAATTGTCTGAATCAATATTTTTCCTTCATTACAATGACAGTGTGGACGTGGATATTTGAGAACTGTGAACAAGTAGAATCCATTCTTCCTGGCCATTGTAGCTGAAGACATCTTGAGCAAGTGTAACATTTGAGCTTAAGCTAACTTTTACTTTGGGTGCTGATGCTGAGTTGTTTGGTTAAATTTTTTTTTTTTGCTTATTTTTGTTTTTTACTCATCTTACTATTTTTGCTTGTTTTTGATCTCTCTGTCTCTCCCTCCTCTCTATTCCTTTCCTTCTCCCTCTCCTCTTCCTCTCCCTTTACTATTCCCTGTGCTCCAGAAAAAATTAGTACAGGATGAGGATTACATATTTCAGCATCTGTTATATAAGACATTGTTCTTGGCAGTGGAAACAAAGAGAAAAAAAAAATTGCACAGTCCTTGCCCTAGAGGACCCTACAGTCTGATGGGGTTAACATAAAATGTACAAATAAGTATGATACAAGGTGGAGGAAGGGCAAAAAACAAGTGCAAAAATCATAAAAAACTTTTGGCTGAGGAATCAAGGCAGGATTCATGGAAAAAGTGGCATCTGAGTTGGGTTTTGTAGGAACAGAAGAATTCCAGCAGGCTGAAATGTGAAGGAAGTATGTTTGAGGAATGAGGGAGTACACAGTGGTAGGAGAGGAAAGCAATATTAGGAAATACTAGTGTAGGTTGACTGGAATGCTATTTGGTATCTAAAGGGAAGCAGAATGAGAGAGTGTAAGAAAGTTAGGTTGGGGTTAGATTATAAATGGCCTTAAATTTAAGTCAAGCTAAGGAGATAGCAGTTTTTTTTTTCTAGGAAGTAGGGAGCCATTGAAGGTTTTTTTTAGGGGGATGTGGGAGTGTATATGTGTTAGAGAGTTATAACATTTTAATCTTTCCACTTTAAATTATTTAGCAATTTTCCATAACTTAGAGACATTGAAAAAATTGACTCATCTATAAAACCAATTTTTTTTTCCATTTTTTTATGGCTTTGTATTTTCTTTGTCTTGCTTTGTAAATTATGTAAAAATTTGTTAGAAAAAGGTTTTCAGCACTGCTCAATACTATTGTGTGTTCACCATATAAAGACATCAATATGGGGGGGGGGCGGAGCCAAGATGGCAGCGTAGCAGCAGCAACATATCGCAGCTCTCACATAGCCACCCCAAAATACCCATAAAGTAGGACTCTAAACCAATCCTACAACTTCAAAACGCACACAAGGATACTTCCCACTAAAG
>CM053585.1:460390189-460447794 GCA_028646515.1 Pseudochirops corinnae
GAGATCCATCTTGCCCTACCGAAAAGTGACGTAGGAGAGAATAGACTGGGGGAGGGGGGACACACTGGGATGGCTGTTTTGGGGCGGTGGGTGGGGGAAAGAGGGGGTGAAAATATGCAACTCAAAATCTTGTAGAAATGATTGATGCAAACTATAATAAAATTAAAAAAAAAAAGACATCAATATCTATATATTTAGTTTTTTGCTTGTAACTCCTCCAAGGATTGTTCTTCCTGTAGTAATTTTATTCCTCCTGACTATAGCTGACCTTGGCAGCTCATAGACAGATATGACTAGGATTGACAGTTGGCTTTGAATTGAAAAAAGACTCAAACTAGACATTCATACTCTGGGGAATGTCTGGGGAAATGAGACTAGAAGATGGTGCTACTATGAAGTGACATTCCTCACCAAAAGTAGCTGTTTGAAAATAATGTTATTTGTATTTATAGAAGTAACAATTTAGAGACTAGTCCTGTGATTTCATTGATATAGGGGACTCTCAAGTGAATAAACACCATCTGTCCATGGAGGCCATTCCCTTCTCAGTGGGTATGGTCTTTGAGAGGTACCCAGAGCACTGAGAAGTTAAGTGACTTGCCCAGGGTCATACACCCAGTATGTATTATTAGAGCTAGACTCAAATATAGGTCTTCCCGACTTTGAGGCTGACTTTTTATCTGCGACACCGTGATACCCATCAATGATTTTATGGGGCCACTTAGGTCAATTACTACATTGATTTAAGAAATCAATTCAAAGGACTTACAAGGGTCCTGATCTATAGTTGTTAAATTATCTTAAGGAATGTTTCTAAGTTTCCTAATGCTTGTAATTACTCTTGGAAATCTTTAAGCTATTAGAATGTTTTTCTCAGGTTGTGGAGATCAAAATCATCCACTTGTCTTCTCAACACACTAAACCAGTTTTCACCAAAGTGCTGTGCTGCATTAAGTACATTTAAGATCTTATAGTTGGCCAGAAAAATGAGGGCTTCTGTTGTTCTGTGCTGTATAGATATCACTTGTTTTTCCTTCTGTTGGATTATTAGAAATTGGAATCACTCATTCTGATATGAGTCCACAAAATATTTTGCCATGAAATTTTAGAATAGTTCCTCTCTTATAGGTAACTTTTTTAGGGGGTTTTGTGGTGGGACTGAGACAGTGGCACAATAAGTATTTGTTCAGCTGGTCTTTTCTTTTCTTTTGGTTGTGAGAAGTGGCTCTTTTCTAGTGCCAGGTGCCTGTTTTTGTCTTCCTTGTTAACTTCACAATTGAAGTGCATGTTTGTATACTGACCTGCTTCACAATCTTATTTAACCCTCATAATTCTGTATTTAGTTCCTATCTTTCATCCTTTGCTTCAGCTTCCTGATCTACAGTTGTTTTCATAACTCTTCTAAGTCAGAGCCAATCTTCTGGAAGTTAGTACATTCTTGTTTTTTAGTTTAACAGAGGTGCTCCATTAAATTACAGTAGTAGAAGTTGCTTCTTCTCTCTGGTCTTTGGTTTCCTTTTTTATTAAATGGGTTTGATGATCTCTTAGGTCTCCACTAGCTCTAAATCTTTGATCTTATTAAAACAATTGCCTCTACTGTTCTTTCTAAAAAGAACCATGCTAAAAATGTAATAAACACGTTGGATGCCAAAATGAATTTATTTGCTAAACAATTTTCTTAAGGGTATGCATAGTATATATTCAAGTAATATTAGTTTTTTTGAAAGTTTTTTCCTTCTCACTATTCCTCTGCCATAATTAAGCTAGCTTTATACATGGGAAATGTATTACATAAAAAGAACTCTTTGATTATCAGAGTTACTTGCCAAATTACTGATGGTCCCTTCTTTATTAAGTGTTTCCTCTTGCCTGTTTTCAGACTTCATGCTTAGTATGATATCAGTCACATACTTACCAGACTTTGGGTTTGTCAAGTTGGCAGGGATGTCTGCTTACATAAATTCTGGCTGTCAGATGGAGCCTGTTAGCATCTCCATGGGTTCCATGATAAGCAGAATTTTAAGAAAAATTCCTCTTCCCCTCAAAACAGATAAAAGCTTGTACCTCTCTATTAGGTAGTATGCGTAGGGAGGATCCATTGTCAGAAATGTATGAAATAGTGCAAACAACCTTCCTGACTGTTTACCCAGATTTTGTAAAGATAGATTTATATACCATTGATGAAATGTGCTTGAAATAGTACTGACCATATGGGGGAAGTAGAAAGGATATTTAGAGAAGCAGAATAAACAAGTGTGAATAAACTGTCAACCCTAGCACCTAATTACAATAGTTTTGAAATGGCATATTTTTCTGGAAACCATATCTGACTGCTTTAGATTCAGGACACAGGAAGGAAATTATTGGCTTATGTTTTTTATATCATTTAAGAGTACATAAATTTATGATGCAACATTTTGTATTCATAGATGCATAAAAATGTCAGAAATCTTAAGGAGTTTATGATCCAATCTTAATTTGCCCTAATCGCTTTTTTATGATTTTTCACTACCTTTCCTAGATTTTCTTATTGTTTAGACTCAGGGATTACTGTGGCTTACAGTCATTTCAGTTTCTAAAGGATACAGTGAGTCTGGTCAGGGAACCTTTAGAACTAGAGTACTTAAGTAGGATAGTCAAAGTTAAATAGAATAAAGGCAAAGGACTTTGGGACAAGAGAAGACCCGTGAGGCAAATTTTGTTATCATGAGAATGAGATGGAAATAAAAACTTTTATAGACTGATTTCCATAGTTGGCATTTGTAAGATGATGATACTATCTGTGAGTTCTTTTGATGTATGTGAGAATTTTCTTGAACACTGAATCCCCGATTTATATGTTGACCTTTTGCCCACTATGCTATTCCTGTATTACATGATTGCATCTGATAGAATGGAATATAGGCTCCTTGTGGTCAGGAACTTTTCTTCTTCTTTCTTCTTTCTTTCTTCTTTCTTCTTCTCCCCCCTATCTGGCACATAGTTTAATGAAGAATTGTTGCTTCATTGATCATTCTATTTATACGTGATAAAATACAGCGTTTGTGGTCATTTCTAATTTTAAAAATTGGATACCATTCCCTTCAAAAATAAGGTTCAAGTTTGAGGACTTTTTCTCATAATTCAGTCTATCTTAGTTATGAGACTTGCCTATACTTGAAAGATCAAAATCAAAGAGCTTTGGGGTTAGTTTTTTTTTTTATAACTTTAGGATGTAAATAATGATAATAATAATGATGATAACATATATTAGCACTTTAAGGTTTACACATGTGCTGTCTATATCATATATGTTACCTCGTTTAATCTAAGATTGAGGTAGGTTTTCTCCTCATATTTTAAAAGTAGTGTGTGTGTGTGTGTGTGTGTGTGTGTGTGTGTATATAAATATAAAACTTTTTTAGGAATACTTCAGAGCCCCAAAATGAAGGGCCACATATTTATTGATTTCTCTTTTTCAGCTGCTGTTTTGTTTTGCTCCTATCTTCTGAGCTACATCTTTTAGGAAAACAAGGCTTCCAAATGGAAAAGATTAGTTCATTCTGGATAGTGGGGAGACATGTACATGGAGGTGGTAAATATAATGTCGAAGTGTAGGGTATGTTCAGAGAGGACTGGTACTTCTGGTGTGATGGCTGCCGAGCCCTTTTCAGGGCTGCTTTCCACCTTTGGTGTCCACCTGTTCCACCCAACTCTCAGCTGTGGCTGCAAGAAGTTGTAGCATGTGTAGCGGCCACACCCCAGTAAACCATTTTGGCAGACAAACAAAACCAAGTCGAGGGTAATCAAGGGGTCTCAAACCCATTGGTGAGTTAGGTAGGTGTCTACCTCAAGCATGTAAAGACTTCCTCTGGTGGAATGGGAGTATGAGAACAGTTTGTTCAAATAGCCATGAAGGCAGCTGAAGCAGGTGCTGTGAAGTGCTTAAAGCTTGGTTAGACATCGAAGACATCAAGGTCATCCATTGCTTCTAGAGCTACCACCAGTCATCTTTTTTTTTTTTTTTTAATTTGCTCATTTACTTTTTATTTACAAGATTCAGTTCCACAATCACTTGAGTTTCAGATTTTCTCCCCTCCCTTCCCCCCCCCCCTCTCCCCCCATGGTACCACCAGTCATCTTGATTCTGTCCTGCCACCGGACTGTGATGACTCTTGGCGAGAGAGTAAGTTTCACAACTTTGTGCAGCTCTGCCTCACTTAAATCCAGTTTACACAGGAATCAAAAGACATCCCCCATACAATGTTGAGAGTGGATAATAGAGGTTAATCTAATTTTTTGTGTGCCCAAAAGGATTGAATGTGAACTAAGTCTGGAAAGATAGGTTGAAGTCAGATAAGGACCTAAAGGTCCTTAAATACCAAGCTAACTTATTTTTATTTTAGCCAAGAAGCAATTCAGGAGCCACTGAAGGTTTTTTATTTTTTTCATTAAAGGGAGTTATAGGCACAGTTTTATTTTTTTCCCCCCCTAAACAAATAAAGTGCTATAATGAGGCAATGTAGTGTTATAGAAAAGAAAACTAGATCTGGGGTCCAGAGGAGCAGCCAGTTCAAATCTTATCTTATACGTTACTGGTTGTGTGACCTTGGGCAAATCATTTAACTTCTCTGAGCCTTAGTTTCCTTGCTTGTAAAAAATAAGGTATGGGAGTGGGACTAAATAGCTTCTAAGGGTCCTTCCAATTCTAAATCTATGATCCTAATGCCAAACCTATATGTCAGGGAGATTGTTTTAGTAAGTGCTGGTACAGGGATTAGAGTAGTAAGAAATTGGAGCTAGGGAGACAAGTTAGGAAATTATCACAGCAGTTCAGGCAAGAGGTAATTAAAGACCTAAACTATATTGGTGTCCATGTGAGCAGATAGTAAGGAGCAGGCAGACATATTTTATATTATTGGAGGGAGTAGAAAGTGGGGAGGAAGAGGGATGGAGGGAGGGAGGAAGAAAGAACCTTTATTAAGCACTTAACTGTGTGCAAAGGACTATGCCAAGTTCTGGAGTAAGAAAGAGAAAAATTGAGTCTGTTCTTAAGGAGTTCATACTCCATTTGGTGGAAATAGCACATAAAATAAAGTTAAACTGCAGGTCAGATGCAGAGTCTAAGGTTCTGATGTTTGATTTATGAATAGGTTCAGGATTGGCCCTGGGTAAGGGTGGGTGTGCTTATTCTTATGAAGGTAGAATATAGAAGACTTGGCAACTGGTTGAACACTTAGAGTTAGGAAAGGGAAGAATTAAAGGTGATACCCAAGTTTTGAACCTGATTGATAAAGGGTGATGGCAGTCTTTGGGCTGGAAGTGAGGGGTATGGAGGTAGAGATGATGGATAATTTGTATTTTGGACATGTTGAATTTGAGGTGCTATAGGAACATCTAGATAGAGGAGCAAGCAGCTTGAATTGCAAGATGAGGGTTCTAGTGAGATTATGACTTAATATAGATCTGGGAGTCATCTACACAGTACTATTAATTGACCTCATAGAAGCAAAGTTGATTATCAAAGAACTAATGAATAATGCTCCAGGGAAAGAGAGGTCAACCATATAAGAGAATAATGGGAAAAAATTGAGGGAAATAGAAAGTTGACAAAAATTGTGGAAGGGCCAAAGAAAAAGGTCACTCAGACTGAACTGTATTTGGTTATTGTGGAATTATTTTACCCTATGTGAGAGTAATTTCATGGAATTGGTTTTGTTAGAAGTCAGGGAGGGAAGGTTGATATTAAGGGAGATAATGGGTAGTAGAAAGTTGAGGTGGAATATTTGTGGACTGTGGTGAGGGAGGTAGTTAATAGAAAGAGTTGGAGAGGAAAGAGAAAATATGAATGATTGTTAGGTGCATGCTTTAAGGAAGAATTCTGTCCTTTCTCCAACCATAGGTCCAGAAGAGAATTGATTAGTAGTCCAAATAAAAAATCAACTCCTATAGTGACTGAAAATTTCATAATTTTCGTTTTTCATTTTGAGTTACTTGGAAGACTGTGTAAGGAAATAATGGCTGTTTACATCAGCCTTATAGGCATGGAGAGATGTGGAAATATCTTTGTATTTTTTCTCCCCTATAGATTCTGATAAATTACCACTGATGAGAGATCTTTTCTCTGTGCTCCTTGCTTGTGTTAGTCCGTGCTTTGTGTCAGCAGCTGAAGTGCTGGGGTCACTCCTCCTGCCCCATCTGTCCTTAGAAGAGGTATTGGCATTGGCAAGTACAAGGTCACCTTGAGATTTGCTTAGCTCATTTTAAAGCAGGACATTTATCCCCTTTCCTTTTTGCTTGTGGAGGTGAAATCATGAACTTGTTAGAAGAATATGTGGACTTATTCCTGCCATTTTTTCACTCCCCGACATTAGTTGAATTTCCATATCATTCTTCAATCACAGCACTTTCATGTACTCTCTGTTTTGAACTAGGGACATTCTTAGCTCCATGGGAAGAGAAAAGAATAAACTAGGAATAGACTTGAATCCCCTGAACTGACTTACTCTGAAATTTCTTTTGGATTGCCCCCTCCTTCCTTTTCCTTTGCCTCCAAAACAGTTGATTTAATAACAGCAGGTGGGGGAAACTGAAATACTAAGAGAACAGTTCATTGACTTGCTGAATCAAAGACATAGCTCAGATACTATCAGTCATTTATCATATGGCTTTCTGAAGGTTTTTTGCATCTCTGCCTCCTACCCAATCCTCTGGGAACCAGTTTGAAGAGTGAATATAGCCTGCCATCCTTCTCTACAGCCCTTTCCTTATAAACACAGTTTTGCTTGATGTGACTGTATCCTGCCAGTGGAGATGGTGTTTAGTTGTTGCTTTGTCCTTTTGGGAAATAGCTCCTCATCCTACCTCCCTGTTCTAGTCAGCCTTTTCTGATCAGGGTTCTCAGTTTTTCCTTCATTCTGAGCCTCAGTGGAGTTATCAGGTCTTGGTTACCCTTTGGAGTCATCTTTATATATTTTCCTTCTCTTTTGTCTTATGACAGTATTATGAGCAGAAAAAATTAACTTCTACCCTTTAGTGACTCTCTCCTTGACAACACTCTCTTTTGTTGTTGCTAAAACATGATTTTTAGACCTGGTGTTTGAATGAGTTCTCTGACAGGAAAAATTCAGAGGCAGCCATCACTTTTTGGCTTGTTTTAAAAAAGAGTTTTTGAGGAGTCAACAGTTTGAAAGGATTGTAATGATGTTCACCTGCATCGTGACTGATTTGACACCCGAGCATCTTGTCCCCTTTGACTTGATCAATTCACTGAGGCGGTGCATTGAAAAGTGGATTCTCTGTTCTTAAAATATTCGGGAATGGTTTCTAGTCACTTAGTAAAATATATATCTTCTTGTCAGTGGTTTTTTCAGGCATGACAGTGACCGAGCGATGGAGAATTTGCAACTCTGTTTGCTCTCTGGGTTTGTAAAGATACATATCTTGTTTAGCTATTTTTTTATGTGAATCACAGTCTTATTTCCTTATAGATATATTTTCATGTTTTTTTAGGATTTGTACCCTTCTTACCTCTAAAAAAATACATGCTTATGAGATGTTTACTATATATCATATTTTGTAATGACTGCCTTACCACCTGACTCTACACATAGCATCATTTAAGGTTTTATTGGAATGTCAAGAGGTCTTTTTCACTTCACAGAAACACTCATCTTGGCATTTGCCAAAATGAGTGTGAATGATCTGTCCCTTTGCACATCTGAATTCTGGGCCTCAGTGAAAAATTCCTTTTCAGCAGAGAAATGAAGGAGCATATGGATGTATGGGAGCTTTGGTGACCATTATTCAAATCAGGTCCAGAAATGAATAAAGGGTATTTGAATATGGCTGCTTGGTCTCCTGGGTGTGTGTTCCCTGTCTTCTGAGGAAAAGATATGTCCAAGGCTGACAGCCTATACTCATGTCAGGTGAATCTATAGGGCAGTAAACATCATGTCCAGAAGCTTTCCATTTTTGCCTGTGAAGTATGTCCAGCACTGACAGCATATACCCATATTAAGCATGATTCTTAGGGCAGTGAGCAGCATACCCAAACATGCAGTTTTGTGCTTTTATACTGGTGAAAAGGGTTTCTGCTGCCTCAGATACTATCTCTGCTGTGTAGACTTCATTTTGAACTTTTTAGTGTTTTCATTGGTAGGAGACCAATGTATTATGTATTATCTTTCACCTTGGCTTAGGGTCTTTTGTCATTACAATTGTTTGAGGAAGCTGAGAAGGCTGGGATGGCCATGGAGTATCATACTGTACACATTTAGGGCCCTTCTTTGGCCTACATAGTCTTATAGCTCTAGGTACACATGCATATTTTTAAGGTTTTTACAGTAAGGGCTATTCAGAAATTCAATAGGCAAGCAAAAATGCTATTCTATATTCAGAAAGGGAAGAGAAAAAGCCTTCACATTAGAACTAGTAACCTTGATTTTGATTTCTCTCAGAATTCTGGATTATGTTTCTTAAAGAGACAGTGAACATATAGAAAAGGAAATGTTGATCATAGAGAACCCAAATGACTTCATCAAGAAATATTCATAGACAAATCTCATTTTCTCTTTTTGACACTTATTAAATTGGTAGATCTTGAGAATGCAGCACATACAGTTTACTTGGATTTTAGCAAGGGATTTTCATATAAACTTTTCTTACTATTCTTATATAGAAGACCAAACAAAGCAGAATAGATAGCGGTACCATTAGGTGGATTTGAAACTGGTTGATTGGCCAACAAGTAGTAATTAGTGGTTCATTGTCAGCATGGAAAGGGGTACACAGGCTCATGAACCTCCTTCCATGCTGCAGTGATTTGTGCCTGGCTGTTTCCATAGGAGACTGCTAGCAGCCATTCTAAGATCTCAGATTTTTAGGATGTTGTAAATGACTGACCTGACACACACATGCAAAGGGATTAGAAAGAATAGATATATTTGGCTTATAATAATATAGTCCTCAAAGGGCTATAAAAATGTGTATGCCCTTTGACCCAGCAATACAACTTCTAGGGCTATATCCAAAGTGGTCATAAAAGTGGGAAAAGGACCCACATGTACAAAAATATTTATAGCAGCTCCTTATGTAGTGACCAAGAACTGGAAATTGAGGGGATGCCCATCAATTGGGGAATGACTGAACAAGTTATGGTATATGAATGTAATGGAATACTATTGTGCTATAAGAAATGCTGGAAAGGTGAACTTCAAAAAAAACTGGAAAGACTTACATAAACTGATGTCAAAGCGAAGTGAGCAGAACCAAGAGAACATTATACAGCTACAGTCTACAATGACTGATTTTGATAGACTTAATACTTCTCAGCCATGCAAAGACCTAGAAGAGTTCCAAAGGAGTCATGATAGAAAATGCCATTCACATCCAGAGAAAGAATTAAGGAGTTTGAATGCAGAGTGAAGTAGATGATTTTCTTTTTTGTTTTGTTTTTCTTTCTCTTGGCTCCTCCTATTTATTCTGGTTTTTCTATACAACGTGACTAAGGTGAAAGTATGTTTAGTGGGAAGGTATGTGTAGAGCCTGTATCAGATTGCATGTCATCTTGGGGAGGAAGGGGAAGAAAATTTAAAACTTATGGAAGTAAATGTTGAAAACTAAAAATAAATTGACTAATAATAAAAAAAATAATACAGCTTTCAAACAGTGGGCAAGATACACATTGACAGTTGTCATGGAGCATCTAGACTTTGCAATGGACCCCTTTTTCCTCAGTGGGGACAAAAGCTAGAGTGATGGCAGATGGAGAGTCATGAAGATCCTAGGGCTTTCTTGGTGGGTGCTGTTTGTAGGTCTTGGAAATTCCAAGGACCACCTCACCAGTGGTCCATGTTCAATTAAATATGAAACAAAAGAGTGTTCTAGTGAACATTATCTCCTAATTCTTATATGGCTTAATGTTATTCTATGTTCCATAACCTTGGAAATTTCCATCTCAAACCTGGGTAATTGTACAAGTTTTGTGGTAGCCTACCATAGCCCTGTACCATATAACTTAAAAAAAAATACCTCAGTTAAAGTTGTAGCATCCTTATCAGATTTGTAGATGACATAAACCTGAGAGCGATGATTGCCATACTGGATATTGACCATCTAGGACATTGTGGCAGATCAGTTAATATAAAATTTGATAGAGACAAAATGAGGAGTCTTATAATTGGCTTATGAAATTAACTTAAGAAGTACAAGATGAATGAGGTGTGTTTAGAAAGATTTTCATCTAAAAAGATCTGAGGTTTTTATTGGAACTGTAAACTGAACAGGATGGTTCAGCTAAAAAATAAAGCTAATACAGTCTTGAGCTACATTAAGAAAAGAAAGTCTGGCTTGTAGAAATAAGAAGGTGATAGTGCTGCTCTACTTTACCTGGTTTAGACCACTCCTGGGTACTTTGATCAATGCTGGACACCACTTTCTAATAGTATCGTTGATAAACTGGAGAATATTCAAATGTGACTTTCCAGTATGTTGTGAAAGACTTTGAGGTCATATTATATTGAAGATGAACTGAAGGAACTAGAGATGTTTGGTCTTGAGCAGAGAAATCTCAGTGGGGCATGCTAGTCTTCAAGTATTTGAAGAGTTGTCACTTGATAGAAGGATTGGGCTTGGTCTGTTTTGCTGCAGAGGACTGAATCAGAAGAAGTGAACGGAACGTGCAGAGGAGTATAACTCAGATATCAAGAAAACCTTCCTCACAACTAGAGCTATCCCAAAGTGGAGTAGACTTCTCTTGGAGCCCATAACCTCCCCTCATTGGAGGTCTTCAAGTAGAGAATGCTGACTACTTGTCACATTTGTTTTAGAGAAAAATTTCATTAAGGTATGAGTTGAAGTCTCTCTTAACTTTTTACGCTTCTATAGTGGGTTGAACATCTGTCTGATCACAAAAACCAAAATCAGTTCTCTCCTTTATGCAGTTTTAGATTAGATGAAAGTATAACCTTTTTGGTGTGTGGAGTGGAGTGCAGGAGGGGAGTAAATGGTGCCTGTACCAATTCTGGCAGCTAGGTGGCTCATTGGATAGAATGAGGGACCTGGGGTCAGGAAGATTCCTCCTCCTGAGTTCAAAGCTGGCTTCTGACACTTACTATCTGTGACTCTGAACAAGCCACTTAATTCTCTTTGCCTCAGTTTCGTCATCTGTAAATTGAGGTGGAGAAGGAAATGGCAAACTTACTCCAGTATCTTTGCCAAGAAAACCCCAAATGGGGTCATGAGTCATGAATAGTCAGAAATGACTAAAACAAGTGAATAACAGCAAATCTTCAGATACAAATGCTCTTCTGCCTGAAGAGAGAGATGGATGTGTATCTGCCTGTATTATAATATTCAGATAGGATATCCTAACAATTCTAATAAAATGCGGATTTGGAATTCAGTATACTCATTCAGTAGCCCACTGTGTGCTTTTATTGTACAGGGATGGGGTGGGAATAAAATCTTGTGATTACTAATTGTGTAAAAATTCCCTTGCCCCCACAAGTACATGGTAACTGCAAGAACAAAACTCTGTATTGATGTCAAATGAAGATAGAAATATCTCTATTGAATAGGAAGTACTCAAACATAAATACATTCATATGAGATTTTTGCTTGTTTAGTACTTATCCTTTTATATGCCCATATCAAATCACATCTTTTTGTAATCAGTACACAAACAGTTGCATATGTTGTATTTAAATGATATACATTATTTAATAAAAAATCAAAAGCGTGTGTGTGGAAAGAAATCTCTCGTGTATGTATATTTGTTAATAGACATGTCTATATTCACTTGAAATCTCGTATTTTCATGTGTACACATATACATACATATATACATACATACATGAATGCATAAACACATCGCAGAATTACAGAACTGCAATTCATTCATTGCAATTCATTCACACCCACTTGTCTGAATCCCACTTTTTATAGGTGTGACCATAGACCATTTATGAACCACAGGAATAAACCATCTGAGTTGAGAGAATAAAAGTTCTTTTCATCTCGTTTAGTCGAGATGGTTTGCATTAATATCTTGATTTTTTTTTTCCTCTAGGTCATTCCCAGCAACGTTGAACTTAAAGACTTAACCCATTTATTGTTCAGCGTCCTATAACCTTTTTATCTGGCCATTGGTCTTTAGGATTTATAACTTTGCTTATGTAAAGTTGTCATGTTTCAACCTTAAATGTTCATTGAAAACAATGTTCTTTGTTTTCAAACTTATTACTATGTAACTGTCAGACTGGCCTCTGGTCATAGATATTATATTTTTTAAGTCAGAGTCATGCAGTGGAAAGTATTCTGCCATACTTCTGATTTTCCCCTTAACTGCTTGATTTTAGGCAAGGCAAGTCATTTCCCTTGGACCTTGGTTTCATTTGTAAAAATGAGGATGTGCTCAGATCTACAAGGTTATGATCAAATGGAATTATCATATCCTACTTATTATTTTGGGATAAATGGATGTTCAAGGGTCATTTTGTTAGGCTTATTCAACCCTAACTTATTTCTTTTCTTTCATTTCAGGTCAATGTGACTGTGGATTATATCAGACCAGCCAGTGCAGCCACTGAGACTGTTCCAGCCTTTTCAGAGCGTACCTGCGCTACTGTCACCATAGGAGGAATGTGAGTGACTTTGCTGGCTATAAATCAGTCAGATCCCCCATGGGAATAGAGAGAAGGAAGAAGCTGAAAACTCTTTAAAAACTGGTGTATAATTGTTATGTGCCTGTATATTTGCAAATCATTTTAAAGTTGCTCATTAGCTAATTACATATTTCATTGTTATTAAGATATATGGGGATCTAATTGTGTTCTTGCTACTGCGTGGAGTATATTAGTACTATTAATAGTGCTATTTATTGTGTGTACTCCATGCCTTAGGTACTATACGTAAAGTATTGATTCTTTCCTCTTTGGTTGCATATTTTAAATTGGAAATGAAAGACAATGAAGACAAGTGTTTTTTTTTTTTTTTCAATGTAGAAATAGATAATGATTATGTAAAGACTTTTTCTTATCTTCAGTGTTAGATCCATCAGTGGTGATTTTTTAAAGTATTTTGGTTGGTTAGAGAATGTTTAATGAAAAAGGGACTTTTATGGAGTTGTGTGGAAGGGAAGGGGGTATCTTGCTGAGCTAGGCTTCCTCAATAAATATCAAAATAATCAGTCGGTTCTCAGTAACAATCCTTAACCTATATAATAACAGTCCTCACCAGGTATATAAACCTATCTTCTTGATGACTGTATATAGAGATAAGCCTAATTTGGTTAGAGAAAGCAGTTAGGTAAGCTCAATGCATAGAATGCTGGGCCTGGAGTCAGTAAGACCTGAGTTCAAATACAGCCTCAGACACTCACTAGCTGTGTAACCATATACAGGTCACTTAACTTTGCTTGCCTTAATCCACTGGAGAAGGAAATGGCAAACCACCTTAATAACTGCCAAGAAAACCCCACATGGGATCACAGAGAGTTGGACACAACTTAAACTACAGAACAACATCAGTTTGGTTAGAACTGTAATAAAAGAGTATTCCCACTTACATTCATAATGAAGGGCAAAAAACCAATATCAAAGGAGTATCCGAACTGCACGTTTGAAATGCTGACAGGATTTGCATATTTATTCTGTCATTTTTCAGTCATGTCTGACTCTTTCTTGATCCCATTTGAAGTTTTCTTGGCAAAGATCCTGGAGTGGTTTGCTCTTCCTTCTCTAGCTCATTTTACGGATGAGGAAATGTATGAGGCCAGATTTGAACTCGGGGAAAGAAATCTTACTGACTCCAGGCCTGACACTCTATCCACTGTGTCACCTGCCTGCCTGGATTTGCATATACCTTGACACTTTTTTAAAAATAGATTGTTTTTATACTTGTTGATTCCATTTTGGTCAGTAGGCCCTATTGCTTTGGGATCCCAAAAATCAACACTGAAAGAAATCAGTGAGATGGGTTTTTAAAGAGAACCTGAGATCTAGTTAGAAATGTGAGGAAATAATATTTTCATGTGTCTCAGATGCTCTCAATCTGAGTCAGTGTTTGTGTTTTAGGATTGAGTGACTTCACAATTTTCCTTCTATTTTTTGTCTTCATTCTGGTGTATAGATTCTCTGAAATGATGCAGAGTTTTTCATCCTTTTGGAAGGATCACTTTTTCATCCCTTGCCCTCTGGGGAATCAATGAAATACTATAATAAATTATAATTTTTTTTCTTCATTAACTTCACTGTGGAGTTAAGCCAGAGTTGTTATTTGTTAATCAAGTCAATCTGAAGAAAAAAAAAATACAAAGACAAAGCCTGAATCCTTCCTCATTCTCTTGTTCCTGGATGAGGAATTAACTTATCCTTTCAGTCCTGGTTTTATAACATCAAGCTGTCAAGATGTTGTTTCTTGTTAATTACTTTTTATTGTATTTAAGACACTTAAATAACTCTTCTTCTGATTTAGTTGTCTTTGTAATTAGATTTAGTCATTAAAAACTCATCCTTTGGTTACTCCCAGAAATCGTCAGTGAAGAAGACTAAAGGGTTTTCTTGGGTTACAACCTATTACTGCCTATAGCTGTCTCAGGTTCTTTTAGTTCTAATTTCGCAAAATTTATTTAATTTCCTTTAAATGTCCATATTTTACTTCACTTTATAACAAATCCTAAATAATACAAAGTATCCTATACAAAGTAGAACAGGAAAAAGATAGTACATGAAACTTAGAATCTCATTTACATGCATCTTTTCAAAGCTGCCCTGCTTTGTCTATTTCTTTCTGGCCTTCTGTTTTCTTTTGTACATTCCAAGGATCCCCTTTTTTGTCTTCTTTCTTTCTTTTGGAGAGATGGCAACTCTGTTGCTACCCTACCTCCACCCTTGCCATTGGAAAAAGAAAAATCCTTGCAACAAATAACCCATTTTCAAACAAAACAGAATCTAAAATTGACCGTGTTTCAAAATACATTTCTCATGGCAAACTTATTTAGTGTTTTAACAAGGTTCTTTCTGTTTATATATAGCATTTATCTTGAGGTTTTGGAGGGGTCAGGAAAGGTTTTCCTTCAAGAAAGGTACTTTAAAAGAAACTCATGGTCGTCTTTCTAGTTGATATTTGGTCTTTTTCATGTTCACTTATCCTGTGACCCAAGACCAGAGTGACATTCTTTTGCTGTTCTGGAAACTGGCTGGTTGTACATAGTGGAGGATAGAAGGAACTCGGGTTTGAAAGAAGCACAAGCAGTGTACAAGGGATGAGTAATAGCGCAGGTTCAAGTTAGATATGCCTGTTTTTAGCTCAGGAAGTTCCCTCTGTCTTATAAGTTGCCTAAATCTTAGTAAACTGCATTTATTGTCACTGTCAGTTCCACCTCCCTAATTTCTCTTTAATTCCTCTTACTATTGTTTCTTTAGCCTTTTATACTCTAGATACAACTTTCATGTCTATCTGAATATATGGCTGCTTAATGGACATTATGAAATGCTACCAGAAGCCACTAATCAGCTTTTACTAAAACTTTCTAGGAAGATATGAGAGAGAGAGAGAGAGAGAGAGAGAGAGAGAGAGAGAGAGAGAGAGAGAGAGATGCCTACATCTTTCCATACCCTACCTAGTCTGATCTTTTAAATAGCCAACAGGAATGTTATTATGTTGCCATAATATTGCTAAATTGATTGTGTACTCTATTGTTTAAATGGGCATGATGTTAGAATGAGATTTCCTTCCTATATAATCCGATCTCCTCCTTTTGTGTATCTAGAGAGGTGTACAGGTAGCATTGCCTCCAGTTATATCTGTGACCCAAGCAGATGATTTTGTCTTTGTAACTAGTGCAGGGTTTTTCTCAGCATTATGGTCTTTCTCTGTTATCATAGGAGGAACCACATGGGATACTGTGCAGCACACTTAACTCTTGTATATCCTAATTTGCATAGCCCTGTGCTAAAACATGCATTCCTAGTTTTCAAGTAGCTTTTGATCTTAAAAACTTTTTGTGAAGCCAGGCATGTTTCTCCACCCTTAAGGTATTCACTCCTACACATTTGAATCCTTCATTTGTTTTTCAAATCTTGTATTGTTTTAAAACACACTACCTCTTATTTCTGTGCCAGTCCCTCAAAGACTTCTCCTTTCCCCATTCAGTAACTCCAGTAACCAAGTGAGTGCAATATAAAGGCTTTCTCTTAGTCTCTGAGAAAGCATAGTAACAGCAGTAATGTAAATGGCTTTGTGAGAGACTGGTGCTTGGGTAGCAGCCAGTGTACTGCTCTACAGATTTATCTCTTATGTTTGATAATATTAATGAAGTTTGGGGATGCATTTTTTTTCTGCTAACTTCTTTGAGAGGAAGACAAGAAAATACATTTAACTTTTTAAATCCTCAAGAAACAGCAACTCAGAATAAAAATAATCTTCTTGGATTCTATATTTGTGATACTTCTGTTATGTATGGCAGAAGTAGGCAAACATATTACCCCTGAAAGCAATGGACACATTTGTATTATTTTGTGTATTATAGTTTAGAGGGTAGTCAAGTGAAAACTGAACTTATCTCTTGGTTTGGGTATAGTATTTGTTTCTAGGAGTCACTTTTGATTTTATTACATGGTGGTCGTTTGAGAGTAACTTAAATCATGTGTACTCTGGGTCCAAAGAAAATATATATCTTGTTCTTACCTTATTCTACCTTGAATATTTTGAGATTCAACATATAGAGAAGACCTAAGAATGCCATGTGCAATGCTAGAACAGCATGGCTCCCTTGATTATTGCCTACTGAATGTGGGAGAAGGTGTATTGCTTGGTCCTGGATGACTTCATTATCATCTTCTCTCTATGAAAATCCAGTTATTTATCTGGAAAATCATTTTGGCATATTTGTAATGATACCTCTAAGACTATACCAAATCAGCTCATATTTTCTGCTAAGATTTATGGCAATCTTTTATGTATATTTTGATATAACCTGAGTGGAGAAAATGTAATACCTTTTGGACATTTAATTATCTTTTTTGGCAACTTATGGGCAAGTAAAGGCATTAGAGGAAATTTAATAGGCTATGGTTGAATTAAGGTACATGTTTTAAATGAAGAAGAAATAAACCTCAATGAAATGAGTCTTGAAACGTTGTACAGATAGGGTGAATTGCAGAGAATCAGAAAATGGTTAGTGTTATGTCACTTTTGATGGGATGAAGTTGGACCCTGGGGGTAGCCTGTCAACTTGATAAAAAGTACAACTCTACAGGAGCTTTTAATTAACTCCTGCAACTTGGTACAAGAAATATAATTCTCAGAAAATGAAAGAAATCTGCCTTTTTCATTTAGTTATAACAGTATGTAGCTAGGAAGGAAACGACAAGCACACTCTGACACTCAGATTATAATTTGGGAATCTTGAAGGGAGAAGGGTGCCACATTGGAGGAGCAGTAGAAGGTCTGACCTAACATTATGTCAGAGTGAAAAAAGATCGTCGACTCTCATTGCTGGATTTAGAATAGAGAACAGGTGTATCCTGAAAATAGTGTGAAGACATGGCCTAGATGGAGTTGTTTGTATTTAAGGCAATGCTCCTGTTGGTCTCTGAGCTATGACAAATCACTGCGGTTGCCTGGTGCAGCTGAAGTGGAGGTGAGATTTATGGATGGAAGGAACAGTTACAAAGCCACTGAATACTTCCAGAGGCCTTTATGGATCCAGACTGCAGAACAAGGGAATCCTGAAATAGAGCTCCAGCTAGTGGAGCCAGAAGTACCAGGAAGTCACTTGGGAGTATGGTCTGAGAAGATAAAGGGGTAGTGGGTACTGATGTTTGCATAATTACTGTTACGCATTATACTTAATCCCAGTTTGAGGAAAGCTACAGGTACTTGTCTATCTCCCACTTAAAGGACCTTCACTGCTGTGAACTCACATGGAAAAGGATTTTTCTATCCTGATGAGACAAAGTCTCTGTCACAGTTGTTGATGCAATGATAGACTGTGTTTCCAAATAACCTTTGAGTTGTAGATATTTCAAAGAGTAGCCTCAAATTTCAGAGCCATCTAATGGCCTGAGTAATGAAAGCCCCTGCTGTTACCTTGGTTGAGGAGGTAGAGAAGAACAAGATGCTTAATGAGTCCCAGCAATAGTGTTCTATGTTTGTGTAGGGCCTTTTTTCCAAGAGGCAAAAAGTATTTGATATAATGAAACTCAGTTTCTCCTACTATCTTGTTTATCCTATGGTTGTTTCATTAGGTTTTAAGTTTGGGAAATAAGTTAACTTTAGTTAATGCAAAGTAATCCTCAAACCATCATTATTTTGGAGGTATAGTGGGTGGGATGGGAGTATATATTTTTTGTTAGTGAGAATGACTTGCTCTGACATCTTCTAAAGCAGTGATTCTCAACCTTCCTAATGCCATGATCCTTTAATACAGTTCTTCATGTTGTGGTGACCCCAACCATAAAGTTATTTTCGTTGCTGCTTTGTAACTGTAATTTTGCTACTGTTATGAATCTATCTGATATGCAGGATGTATTTTCATTGTTACAAATCGAACATAGCCCACAGGTTGAGAATTGCTGTTTTAAAGCACACCTCTTCTTTCTTTCTTTTCATTTGACCTGTGGTCCCTCTTATTGTTGGCCAAGTTGTCCGAGCTTATGATCCTTTCCCTAAGGAATTGACTTGGTAGTTTTGGTTGATTTGACCAGAGGCTTGCTAATGGGGGAAATAGTGCCATGCCTGAGTACTCACATTTATTGTAATGGTAGGTTCTGCTGTGGGAATTGGCATTTAGAAATAATGTTGATGATGATGATGATGATGATGTTCTTCACGTTTAATATAGCACTGACAGGGGGTGAATAGGTATTGTGAGAATTTGTCCCCATTCCATACAAATTCAGGTTGCTTTGTAAGCTCTCTAATCTGCTTCATGATATGCCTGTGGTCAGGGTAGTGAAAATGTATTACAGGAGGAAGATGGATTTTTCACATACTGGTGAGGCTATTCAAGTTAGCTTGTCTTTTACTTTTGATAGGCATACTTAGATTTATGAACAGGAGCACTTTTGTCACTTGGAATGGGTGTTGAGCAGAAGTCTGTGCAAATACAAATATAACTGGGTTATTACTTTGTGAGTCTTAACTCATAGCAATTGTGTTTGCTCACATGGGCAACACCCATTCCTCCCAAGGAGGATAACTGCCCCCCTTCACTCAAACTCTAGTTGTTTTTTAATGCTTGATTTGAAGGCAACTGTTACATCTTTTTATGAACCTTATATCTGCCTTCTCTTATATTTTATTCATCTCTTAATGCCACTCCTAAATTTCACAGGAAGAAAAATTTTAATTAAAGGCAAGTTTATCAATGTATTTGAAAATTAGAACAGATTCCTTTAAATGTCATGGACAGATTTTTACAAGGTAGTTAGAGATTTAATTATATGACAAAGTGAGCAAGTTTAACTTTGAAATAATCATCTTTCTCTTAAATACTGCTATTTAAGTAACAGCAACTAATGTTTTCTGGCCTGATGAGATTACTGTCCTGACATCACTTTGCCTGTTTCCTCAAAGTCTGATATTTTAACCTGAGTTTTCTTGAGGAAAGGGTGTTCCTGTCTTGGGGGTCAGGATAGACATACAGCTTTTTTTCACATTAGGATTTTGAGTAGGGATGGTATTCAGCAGTATGTTTTATGTATTGATTTACTGGAGATATATTTCCAGTAAATGACTTCTTACCACCTCTAGTTCTTTTGTAAAGTCACTTTTTCAAACTACTGTGGAGTCTAGTTTTCAGTGTGTCATGAACTCGCAGCAGCATTAATTTTGCTTACTTGGAGTCAAGAGCATTTTGTTTATAGCACTTGTCTATCTTCATCCTCTCCTTTCCTCATAGTGGTGCTTGTCAAAGTTGCAGTCCATAAAATTGTTCATAACCATGTTATTTTCCTTCAAGCAACCTTATCTATTTCTTCCCCATACCATTTATTTTGAATGTATTCCTGGTTCAATTAAGACTTCCTTGTTACTTTTGAAAAAAAAATCTGTTTCTTTATGTAGAGACCTTTTGAAGATGCCACACTTTGAACCAAACATCAAGTCCTTCAGATCTGTGAATTTTACAGAGAATTATTTTTACTTTTTAAGAAGGGAAAACATCTGATGGAGAAGAACTAGACCCTGATAGACTAAATTATCTAGAGTCTTGGGTGGTGTAGAATTGTATATAATCAATATATTGCAAGGTCAAAGTGGAGTTTATTTTGCTTCACTGCATTTGGATCTATATTCACATACCAATTTGCTACTTTTTACCTGTATGATCTTGGTTGCAAGTCATGTATCCTCTTTTAACGTCAGTTTTCTCATTCCTAAAATGTGAATATTGAACTGCATGATTTTCTAAGGTCCTTCAAACTCTAAATTTGTGGACCTTGCGTCTGCCTTTCTTTGAGAGGTTGAATTGTTGTCAATCTAATATTCTTTCTTAAATCTAAGCTATAACTCCTGTACTCCCTCCCCCGAGATAGGATTCCATTGGACTTTTGAATTATGTTTGACAGTATCATACCAGTCTGTCAGGAATTATAATCCATACACATTTTACACAATTTCATTGCATGCAAATTCCTTTATTTGTAAAGAACCAAAATACAAATCTTTTACCTTCCTCTTGAATTGCTCAGAAGGCTCCTTCTAAAATGTTTTTTGTTCCTTCCTGTCACTTAGTGCACGACTATGGAAAGATTAAGTCATCCATTGAGGGCTTCTAGAGTGTGGATTACATTCAAAATAAAAAACCGGAAAAAGGAATGTAAAGGGGAAAGAAAATCTTTGTTCTTTGGCCTTGTGCTATACTTTAATAAGTTTTGAAGTGAAGCCAGGAAGTATTATGTGAAAAGTATCTTCTAGCTTCTTATATTTTTACTTGGCCTTTTGAATAATGAACAAGTAATGAACATGAAGTGAGGAAGATGTGGATTTGAATCCTCCCTCTGAAAATTACTAGTTTGGAATAGTTGGAAAGTCAGTTAACTTCTCTGGGCTTCAGTTTATTCTTCTTTAAAATGAAAATAAGAATACATGTATTATTTATGACATAAGATTGTTGTGAAGCTCAAATGAGATAATGAATGTAATTTTCAAGCTTTAAAACCCTATGTAATGGCTAATATGGAAATAATATTTTGCATGACTTAACATGTAGAATAGGTATTATGTTGCTTGCCTTCTCAATTGGTGGGGGGAGGAGGGGACTGAAGGGAGGAAGAGAGTTTGGAACAGAAAATAAAAATTTTAATTTAAAAAATTACAGAACTTAAAAAAAAAAAACTATTGCTATGTAAATGCCAGGTAGACCTCTATAGATGTCAGGTCTGTCATGGGCTTAGGTTGCATGCTTTGCTTATATTACACAATAATGATTTTATACAGGGGCTCTACCTCAATGTCTTCTTAGAATCAAGAAAGCAAAATTTGTTCTTAGTCTAGTTAAGGAATATAATGAATATAAAACTTGCTCCTTGTGTTCAACTGACCTGACTATTTGATAAGTATTGAGCTTGTCAGAGAAGCCTGAACCTAACAGAAATGTATAATTGTTCCTTCAGTGGGGAGTAGTTTCATATCTCTCTTTATTTGGACTAACATTTTTTTACTGAAACATATGCCTTTTAACTGTGCAGTCACCAAAAAAGAGAATGTAGAAAGGCAAAAGAATTAGCAGGACAGAATTTGGTATAAGATGGCTTCGGTAATGGAGCCTAAGAAAGAGGAATCAGATCAACTAGAGGAATCAGGACAACTAGGAGAGAATACTGTCTTAAAAAGGGAGCAAGAAGCCTATGTAGGAGGAAGTGGTGGTGAGTAGTGTCAAAAGCTACAAGAAGATCATGAAAAAGGAAGAGTGAGGGAAGAGGAGTTGGAAATATCCTATTAGAGTTGCATTCCCATGCATGTCTCTGCCTTCAGTAGGCTTCATTACTTTAACTGTTACTGCTGTTGTCAGAGCAGATCACTCCAGATGCTGTTAACAATTTTCTTTCTGACTTGGGGTGTGTGTTTTTATGTAGGCGGGTGGTTTTGTTTTGTTGTTGTTTTTTTTTAATGGTTTTTAATGTCAGACTAATAATAAACTGGGTACGTAGGCCTGGTTTTGTCATAATGTCCACAGATTTGCTTTATTTGTCCCCTGTTCCCTGAGAGAGGGAGGAAAGAATTCTTGAAACTGGTATGTACTATGTGAAGGGAGCTCGGCAAGTCGTAACGGTAGTCGATGAAATATAACATGGCAGTTAACAGCTGTATTTTGAAGAAAGAAGAATAACATTCTCTCTACTTGCTATTTCTCTGTCCAAAGGTGCTAGTGATTTCTTAATTGCTAAATCCAATGGTCTTTTCTCGGGCATTCTTCTTTTCTCTTTCTATATTTTCTCATTCTCTTGCATTAGCTTGCATGGATTCAGTTGTCATTCATATACCTATGATTCCTAAAGCTATATATATCTGTCCTTAATTTCTCCCCTGAGCTCCAGTCTCACACCACCCAGATATCTGCTGGACATCTTCACTGGCATATCCTATAGGCAGTTGGAATGCAGGATGTCCAAAATAGAACTTATTATCATTATTATTATTATTCAGCTGTGTCTGACTCTTCATGACTCTATTTGAAGGTTTTCTTGACAGAGATACTGAAGTGGTTTGCCATTTCCTTCTTCAACTCATTTTACAGATAAGAAAATTGAGGCAAATGAGTTGCTCAGGGTCACACAATTTGTAAGTGTCTAAAGCTGCATTTGAACTCAGATCCTCCTTACTCTAGGCCTGGTACTCTATCCACTGTGCTATCTTCCTTAATTTCAACTCTTTTTTAAACTTCATAATATCTGTCTAGGTCACAACCCATGTTTACATTCCTAGATTTTTTTTACCTGTGTCATCTATCTCAGCCCTCATATTTAATCAGTTGTGACATCTTATTAATAAAACCTCCAAAGCATCTCTTGTATCTATCACTTTCTTTCCATTCACTTAAGGACCTACCACTTTATCAAGTTCTTATCACCCTGACAATCCACAGAAATCTCATTGAAATGAGATGGGAAGGTGAGAAGTTCAACTTTAGACTTCTTGAGTTTAAAATGCTGACTTGATGTCCAGGTGGAAATAAGCATCAGACAGTGAATAATGTAAGAGTAGAGATAAGGTGCTATGTAGATTTGGAAGCAGTTGCACAGAAATTATAATTAATTCCATTAGGACTGGGTAAGATCACCAGCAATGAAGAGAAAGAAGAATTTGCATTACTGAGTTTGGGGGAGCACCCATACTTAGAGTATCAAAACAGACAAAGGAGACCTGGTAAACAGGAATTAAATAGGTTAGTGGGCTACAAAGTGAGGCTTGAGGGAGGTTTAGGCTCCTGGCATGACCCCAAAAGGTAAACATAAACAATCAGTCATTTGGAAGGTGGGAAGGTGGGTCATTTCCTGCTTTCCTTTTAATAGCACCTCCAACCTACATACTTACCATCTCATGGCTGTGTTAGACACCCCTTGGTGGGAAGAGCTTTGCAGTCAGGGGCAGTGATTGGTGAGTAAGAGTCCTTCTCCCCTTTTTGTTTTGGGTGTGATAGAGTGAGTCATACATGTTGAGTAGGAACGGATGAGTTTCGACAGATTGCACATTTTATTTAATACATTGTCTTTCCCTCAAAATCCTTCCTATTCTTACACTGCCCTGTTAATATATAGTTACTCAGATCCCAACCTGGGTGTTTATCACTGCATTCCTCACTCTCCTTTTCCTCCTGTATCTTAATCAGTTGCCAGACATCATCATTCTTCCCTCTGTACTCTTCTTTCTACACACACAGCTACCACCCTCATAAGCTACCACCCTACAGTTCAGACCCTCATAACCTTTCACCTGAACAGACTCCTAATTGTTATCTTCTCTCTCTCTTTCTCCCCCCTTCTACTGTCCCTCTCTCTTTTCTAATCCAACCTCCACACAGCTGCCAGCAATAAAACTTAGATCTAACCACACCTCTGCCTTACTCAGTAAAATTCCAGTGGTTCCCTATTGACTCAAAGACAAAATATAAGATAAAATAGCTCATCCTTTAAAATTTCTTTTTTGTGTAAATTTATCATGCATATAATTATTAGGACAGTAGTACATGAATGATTTAAAATATATAAATACATACATTTAGTGTGTACGCTCAAAATTTTTTTGTGTGTTCAGAAAACAGTTGGATCACTGAAGTGGGCAATAGGTAAACTAGGAAAGAGCAGTGCTACAAAAGCTAAGATATTATTACCGAGAAAGTATTCTTTGGTGGAGAGTGAGAGGAATCTGGAGGCCGACAGATGATATAAAAAATTATCTAGAAGGAGATATATTAGATATATTTATGGTTAGGGTAAATCTCATTAGAATGAAACTGAGGTTGCTGAGTGATGGTATTAGAGAGAACAGGTCCAGAAGTATATGGGAGTTTTCCAGTCATGAGAAGGGAAAGTACAAATTACTCAATTGAACAAAGCAGGTATTGCAGAAAGATCATTAGTAATGAAGGTCTGGAGGGTTGAGTAGTTAAGTAAGTCATCATTCCACAGAAGTACTTGCTTGAACAGTCAACTCTCCTTTCCCTGTAAGTCATGGTCCCTGTGAGGGGCTGGTGCTGAGGTTGAGAGTAGATGGTAATGGGGTAGGTGGAGGTAGAGCAGCGGTCATTTTGTGAATAGAGTTTCCTGTCCTCAGCAGCACACAGCTAATTCCTACCATTCGTTCTTTCCATCCCAGGTGGTTAATGCTGTGAGTCAGCAGCATTTTGGTGTCTTCTCTCTTCCGAGGAGTGATAGGCTTCAACTGCCTATGTCCTTGTGCCTGAGGATTGAAGGTTCTGTTTTCTTAGATGGTATATTGGACATGTTGCAGTACTGTACAGGACTCAGGTGATGAAATTTGTTTGGCCCCAGGGGGGACAGTGAATGGAGGTTACACTTAAAACTTTGTGTGTTTCTTTCAATAGAAGAAAAGAAATAACTACAATTAAATCTCGTAATGAGTGTAATATGCCTTCCCATAAGGTGGTCAATTCCATACTACTGGAGGTCATCAAACAGACTACATCACATTTTCTCAGAGATACTAAATGCACTTCCTTTTCAGGTATTGGTTGAACTAGGAGACATCTGTGGTAACATGCATCACTAACACTTTGCTTTCCTATGTGGTTCTCTGTGAATCTTCTTTATAAAATGAGGGAATTGGACTAAGTGATCCATTAAATCCTGTCTCAGCTCCATGAGTTTTGACTCATGGGTGGTGAAGTAGGAGTTAAAAACGGCAGTGGAATTTTAAGCCAAGGTATTGAAGCAGATCCTGGAATAAAACTGGGGAAGTCAGGAAGAAGAACAAGTTTTAGGGGATAAATGCTGGTTTTGTTTTCCAGATAGGCTGTTAGAATTCTGTGTTGGCATCTCAACAGTGAATTTGGAGTTGGAGATAGAGATTTACGAGCCAAGTGTGTAAAGATAATATGTGTGGTCTCGATAGTGTTTCAAATTGCCAAGGGAAAAAGTATAGGTAGAGAATTAGAGAGCATGTGATTGAAATGTCAGACAGGAGTTACAGTCAGTTAAGAGAGACAGCATGGTCAAAGAAAGAAAACAAGAGCCAAGAGAATGTAATATATTTGTTGACTTAGAAGAAATTTCTAGAAGGGTGTGATTAGCAGTTTAAAATGCAGGAGAAATCCAAGGGGATGAAGGCTGAATGCTGAGTAAAGGGCATTGGATTTGACTCTTAGAGGATTGTTGGTAACTTAATTGATTAAAACTCACATTCGTTTTATGCTGAGTAGCTAGGCCAGTTTCTGTGACTAGGGAAGATTTGAGGCAGCATCAGGCATTCTGGTCCCAGGCATTCTTTTGTTGTAGATTTCTGATGTTAAAGCTATGCAATTTGCTGGGGCCAGAATTGCCTTGGAGAGTCCCAGACCAATCTGGACTTCATGTTCAGCTTACAGATTTTATGGTAGATGGAGAAATGCATGGAAGAACCCTACCATTTACCTCCAGTTGTCTATGAAACTGTCATTCCTCTAAGCCGAAGCTTATTTATCAGAACCACTGCCACTATATGAAACTTCTCATCACCCAATATTCTTAGCCCATTTCTTAATTTCCTATGTAGATTGGGTGATTTGGGAGAATTTTTATTTTTAGGTATGATGTTGAACAACTTTATAATGTAAATGGCCTTGTCGTAGTACCACTGTTCAGGAAACAGTATAACAGTATAGGATATGTGAAAGCTATAGATATGTTCTTTTAATATTTCTCTTCTTAGAGAATAAATTAATTCATATGAACTTGTTTTAACAGCGGAACTCTGGTGGCGGGGTGGGATTTAGGGTGGCGAAAGTGAAATAATAGAATGGGATTGTCAGTTGCTTTCTAGTCCAGTCAGCTTTTTCTTCAATGCTTTCCATTCCCTATGTTCTTGGCAGTTAACTAGAAAATGAATGTCTGATTAACCAGTCTGTGGATATATGTAATGGTATTTTAAGGAGCTTTGTCCTGGCATAATGTAATCTGACTTTCTGGAAACAGCTGAGTTGATATTCATTCCCTTTCTCTCCCAACTCCTGTATCATTCCCCATGGGTTCTTATTCCTCCCTGAAGAGCTTCTTGCCCCCAGTGTATGGCCTGTAAAGATGAACAGGAGCTGTAGGAGTGGAACAGTTTGTGCACGTGAACAGCTTTGCCAGCAGCTGGTGGGCATAACTGTATAGTTGTCTGGGTTTTTGTCAGTGATTGTCCTGGACCAGATCGGTTGTCCATTTTGAATCAGTTCAACAAATATTTACTCACTTTAATTTCAAAACCTACCAAAGTACCTTATATTTAGTAAGTCTTTAAATGTGTTTGCTAAATTGGGTTTGCTTCCTACCTCTGCTATTTGTTACCTCTGTACTATGTGTAGCCTGGTTTGTGATTGCAAAATATGAACTCATCAATCCCTGCATATAGACTTAGCCATTTCTGTGAGGCAGTGAATACTGTAAATTGGGAAGTTTATGCATGCTAATGTTGTGATGTCAAAATTTGTCTTTAACTTGGGATCTCTCAAACTTTTTGTTCCCCAAATGAGGAAGTCTGTACATGTGAAGTCCTTGACATAAGTGACCAGAGTGTATATTTAGACCCTGCTAGAGTAGTGAGACCTGAGGCTTAATGATTTCATTCATTCAAAGGTATTTTAGACCCCTCAATGTTAAATAGTGATGTAAAAATGTCAGAGTTTTTGACCACTCTAATTGTACAGCATTCTTTTCCTTTCCAAAACCTGCAGGGGTTTGGTCATCCTGAAATTGAATGTATTATTTCAAGTTGAACTTGTTCTGTTCAAAACATATTTTCCCTCCTTGTAACAGAATTGCTGTGAAAACCATCAGAGCAATTGGAAAAAACCCTAGATAATCTATTTCTAAATTAGAACTTGTTTCTTTCCAGTCTTCTCTGTAATGTATTACAGGCATCACTCATGGTATTCACTATAGAAGTGATTTAATGCTGATTTTTTTAATGACTGTTGCATTAATCTTGGGATTCTGGAATTTACCATTCACTAGTTTCTGACCAATAGAAATGATGAAAACTTTGATTTCATGCATATTGGATAACACTAAGCTTTAGACAGGATTGCCATGAATCTTACTTCTAAAGGGTGTAAGATTGAGAGGTCTGTGGATGGGATGAATGCTCTCAGATTTAGGACACAGCTGCCAAAGAAGCTATAACAATGTCTTTGTCCACTCAGGGCGATGTTGGGCTCCTTATATTTGGGTAGAGTGGAAGGAGACTGGAATCAGCTTCCGTGTCAAATAGACAGATCTTTGGACTTGAAACTGGAAAATTGAATTTCTTGTTCCCAGATATTTTAGCTCCAAGACATGTTTCTTTTGGAAGTTTATTAAGTACTATAACTTAAGCTGTAGTTTTTTACACCTGTAGAACTTGAGAAGATAATTTCATGGTGCCATCTTAATACATGGGAGCTTTCTAAGGAAACTTTTTATCATGGAGAAACTGGGTTAAATGGGCACATTCTTCTATGGTCTTTTCCTTGAAAGTCACTGAAAGCAAAGTTTGTGGACCTTGGGATTAGGCTGATTTAAGGGATTTTTTAATGAAATATGGTGATTTTGGTCTTCAGCTTCCACACCTTAGCCTAGATTTGGTCAACTGTTTGTTGCTGTTGGCAATTGTTTTGTCTCCTTGGCATATAATATTCTACTAAGAGCCTAATTTCCCTCTTCATCTTGTACTTCCCACTCTTTACCCCCAAACCTTATAATATCTGGTGACATTTTATTCATAAATCTTTTGAATATTTAATCAACTACCCTTTACTTGCTGTAATTTTAAAACTTTTATCTGTTTCACTGTTACTAGGCATTTAAATAATTCTCTGACTTCTCAACGCATTTTAAAATCACTTGTTAAACACCTACTATAATATAAGCAGGGCAGTTAGGCTCCAGTGTCTTCATGTAGCTTAAAAGTCTAACTAGGGAAATTTGCTATAGATGACTATTGTGTAAAATACTAAATGATAAGTACATTAGAAATAAGTACAGTTTCAGGAGAAAGCAGGCAAATTAGGTAAGGAGACTTAAGTTGGAAGTTGAAGAAGGGATAGAAGTTTATCAGAAAAGTTCAGTATCTCACTTTGTCTTAATTTCTTAGGCTCACTCATAAGACTTGATCACTTATTTGTATTTTTCTTCATTGTGTCATACTCGTCAACAAGACATAATTCTCATTCTGTATAAACTGATGTGTAACCTGGCTTAGCCAATCATCTCTCTCCACAATGAGCTCAGCCTGCTATAGTTGATTTTTGTTTCTTCTCTGACATGGCCCCTTTTGGATGTATGTCTGGAATAGCAGCTGTATCCCTGGTGCCAAATAATGTGAATTGGAAACACTCCTCATCAATGAAGCACCTGGACGGTTTGGCAAGGTTGGGGGTAAACAGCAACCAGATGCATCAACAAGAGGGTGGGAGGGCTCAAATTGCTTTGTAGGGGGTGCATGCCATGTGAATGAGGCTATTACTGAACTGGTGTTATGAGAGTGCTGTTTGTATCAGTTAAATGTAAGGGATTAGATAATCTATCATTATGCTAATTCTGCATAACAGATGGTGGAGAGTTCTGTGTCTGATCAGAAATGTTCACCATGAGGGAAATTAAGCTACACCCACAGCAGCAATCAGGCAGGAATTCCACTGGGAAGCACAACTGGATACTAGAGTAGAGTATCATTGAAGACACCTCAATTTATATTCTTGGATTTCATTATTAACTTGAAAGTTTGTGATCCTGGAATCATCCAATTCATGGTGTGATCTGACCCCTGTATTTAAAGAATCTTTGGTGAAAGTTGGCAGGCAAGGAACATGGTATTTTTCATTCATGTGTGTGTGTGTGTGTGTGTGTGTGTGTGTGTATAAAATCAGACATGGTTGATTTACCGGTTAAATTTTATAAATCAGTTTCCCTCCTTAACACCCTTTTAAAATCACTTTTAGAAGACATAACTGGGTCAGGAGGAAGGTACAGTATTTATATTTATACACATATACAAATACATTTTTATATATTTATGTATGTTTTACATCAATGTATATGTGGTATATAATATTTAAAAAACAAATACTATAGAAAAGCAAAAATGAAGTAATAAAATTTTTATCTGAGGGGGTACTTGGACACCACTGTAGACTAAAATATATAAATAGATAATTTAATAAGGTCAAAATGGGAAGGTACTTCAGTTAATATGATGAGGAGCAGTACTGCAAAAGCACATAATTCTGACCCTCTGTGCCCTTATCCTTAAAGAATTTTCGTTATATCAACAACTCCCAAATGTCTATTTCTATTTTCATACCCTCCCCCAGTCTTTAGTTGACATTTTTAGCTGTCTGCTGAAAGACCTTTCTAAAGGCGTACACTTAAAATGGTAAAAACTGAAGTACCATCTTCCTAACTGTACTGCTTCCTTTAGAGGGAGGCGTTTCTTTGTCAGTAGTATTGATGTACTTGATTTGGTTTGTAGAATTGATTTGGTGTGGGATATAATCACAAATACCATTCTAGTGCCTTCTCTCAGAGAATACGCCCAATTTATCCTGTATTCTTGTTGTGCAGTCATTTCAGTTATGCCTGACTCTTCCTGATGCCGTTTGGAGTTTTCTTGGCCAAGGTACTGGAGTAGTTTCCCATTTCTTTCTCTAGCCCAGTGGTTCTCAACCTTCCTAATGCTGCAACCCTTTAATACTTGTATGTGGGTGTATCTGCATGTGGGTGGACCCGCCTGGAGATGGATAGAGGAGCAGTGTCTCGGTTCCTAAGACCATCAGAAATATTTGTTTTCGGATGGTCTTAGGCAACCACTGTGAAAGGGTCGGGTCGTTTGACCCCCAACAGGGTCATAACCCACAGGTTGAGAACCACTGCTCTAGCCCAGCTGAAGCAAACAGACTTAAGTGACTTGCCCAAGATCACACAGCTAAGTAAGTATCTGAGGCCAGATTTTGAACTCTGGAAGAGGAGTCTTTCTAACTTCAGGCATGGCACTTTATCCATTGTGCTACCTGGCTGCCTCCATTATTCTCTATGTATTCTGTTAATAAATAGTTGTTTGCTTGCTATTTCCTCCGTTAGACTGAACTCCTTGAGAACAGGGACCATCTTTTGCCTTTCTTTGTATCTCCAGCATTTAGCAGAATGCCTGACATATACTAGGTATGTAATAAATATTTATCACCTATTGCTGGGCTGAGCTCTGTATAGCCCAGCTTAATTATCCAGGATCCTGGATAAGATTGTTATTAGGTAAAGGTATTCAACACAGACTTTAGAACTGAATGTTGCCTTAATAGAATAGTAAGCTCCTTGAGAATGGAAACTGTCTCACTTTAATATTTGTACCTTACACATTGCCTAGCATATATATGGTTGTTGGTGATTTGATTCATTGGTCTAATACTGAAGTTCCCAAATTTATTTGACCTACTGTCCCCTTTAAAAAAAAAAATTGCTCATGTGCCCACCTGGAAATCTTTAACTCTTTAAAGTTTTTGTTTTTTGTGTTTTTGAAATTTGTGTCATTTCAAGAAAGTATAATTTTCTAAAAATGATGTATCTCAAATTTAATAATTTATTATAAATTTGTGAGTTTTTTCCTCCATTGAAATTTTTATGATGCTATCTTGCATCATGTAACTGTATAGTATTGCATTGTAAACAAGTCATTACATGCACATATTCCTGCCATGCTGGACTTTCTGACAATGCCTGACACACTCACCTGCCGACACTTACCTTTTAAGACCTGTCTGCAGACTTGACCCCTGATTGGTTATTATAACTTGCATTTTGTGTGTTTATTTGTTATATAATAGATAAAACATGTACTAATGGTTTTTCAAAATATTCTTATGTTCTCTTTCCTTATGATTCCACTGCCCCCCTTATTTTTATTCAGGGCCCTCCAGTTGCACCTGAAGCTACTACCACACCCCTGGATCATTAGAGTGCCTGTCAGGAGGTGATCTCATCCACTTTGGGAACCTCTGGGACACTAAGTTGTTTCAGCGTCTCAGAAAAGGAATTATTTGGCATATTCACTTACAGAGCTGAATCATTTAATATAAAGAAAGGATAGACTGATAGTCAAGTCCCACTAGCCTTGTGTCTTCTCTTGAGCCTTAGTAGGCGTATTTTGAGAGAGCCTTGTCCAAACAATGGATCTGAAATCTTTCAAGCCGAAGGTCATAATTGACTAGCTAATCACACTTTGTTGACCACCCTTTTTATTAGGAGAAGTGTCCACAAAGGCAGCATAACTAGCTTAGGTCACATGTTGTAGTAATGATTGGTTTGTCTCCGAAGGCCTCACAGTTGAGAATTTCAAGCCTTTATGCTAATGTTGTGTTGAGTCTGTGTCTGTTGTATGTAACCTTAGGCTAATAGGAAGTCTAGGTTTCTTTTCCCACTTTTCACTGGCAAGCAAGGTAGAAATGTACATAAAATATGTACAGTTATAGGCTATGTATGAAAATGCAAAAAACAATAGACCAACAGAATATGTGTCTGTGTAAGGAAATAGGAAAAATTGATGTGGTTAATAAGATAAGATGCAAGAGAAAGAATAGTTTTAATAATGAAGATTCTCTGATCATTTCCTGACCAGTCAGGGTGCTAGTAAGTCTAGTTGCAGACAAGTTTATAATTTAACTGGTTTAAGGCTTTAAATACTTTTAAAAATTATATTTTATTTTATTTTCATGAAGATCTGCCTTCTCTCCTTCCTACTCCTTGTTACCACCTCAGGAAAGAAAGGAAAGTAATATTGTCACAAACATGTAGCCTATATCTGTGCTCTAAGTCCATTTCCCATCTATCTTAGCTGGGTAGTATGTTTTATTATGAGTCCTCTGATGTTATGATTATTCATTGTGTTGGTAAGAATCCCAGAGTCTTTCAGAATTACATGTTTTTTTTTATGGTAGTATCATTACTGTATAAATTGTTCTATTTTTACACACCTCATGCTGCTTCAGTTCAGGTAAGTCTTCCTGGGTTTTTCCAAAACCATCCCCTCTATTATTTCTTACAGCACAATATTATTCCATTGCATTTTTATACCAAAACTTGTTCAGCTATCCCCAATTGATGGTTGCCCTCACAGTATCCTGTTAATTCCACAAAAAGAGTTGCTATTAATATTTTTGTTCTTATAGGCTTTTTTCATTTTTTCTTTGATCTCTTTGAGATACAGGCCTGGTAGTGGTATTGCTGATTCCAAAAGTATCAACCGTTTAATAGTTTTAGGGGCATAGTTCCAAATTGCTTTCCAGAAGGACTAGGCTAGCCCACAGTTCCACCAGCATTGTACTAATATACTTGTTTTCCTATAGCCCTAGCATTTATACTGGCATAACTCTTCCAAGATAGTAACTTTGTGGCTTGCTATGTAGACCACTGAGAGAGGCTACTGGAAAGACTACACCTATATGTCAAATTGACACAGTCAAGGTTTGTAGCAGAGGTGACTGGCCCAGCAGACTAGAAGTTGGAAGAAAGAGTACAAGCTTCCATTGGCACAGTGGAGTCTGCAGCCTCCTCTAGGTTCGTAGGTTCTCATAATTGTGAGTCTATAAATATTTGTTAAACCTAATGGTGTTTGAACATGGCTTTAAAAGATCAACAGTACTCTGCACCCTGTAGGCTTGATAAGTTTTCTTTCTTTCTTTTTAAAAAAAATTTCTCTGTGAAGCTTTCTGAAGATAAAGACTTGTAGGTGAACTTCTCTAATTGTGTAGCCTATTGAAAAGCAAGAAAGTCACAGGATGTGAGGTCAGAAAGGAAGAGCTGCAACTTTTGCTCTGAAATGCCAAGACTATCTTTAAAAATAAATGCCTTATTTGGGAAATACAATCTCTTTTCTTCTGGAGCACATTCTCATTCATAGCTCGTGAACCTGGTTAGGCTCTCACTTTGTTATAGTTGAAAAACCTCAGTGGCAAAAAGAAGGCATTTGCCAAAAGCATGACTAGCTAGTGTTGAGCCCCAAAGTTCAGCTGTGGTAACTCTTTCCAGGATCTTATCTGCATTGTATTTCTCTCTTCCCTTTTCCTTCTTCCATCCATTTTCTACCCACAGGGAATACTTCAATTACTTTTTTTTCTCTAGTACATCGATTTTCATTTTGTAATAATGTTACACAGAGTGCTCTGGAGTGAATGGAAATTACTTTTTCTAAAAAGTGCACTAAGCAGCAAAGCTCAAGCAGCTCCATTCTCTGAAAGCGGAAGCCTATCCAGCCTAGCCTTCCCCATACTTAGCTAGACTGGTTCTTGGAAAGTAGATCATATGTGTTTCTGGAACTGTACCCAAAGCCTTTCCACCATGGCAGAGCTCTCTGGAGCTTACATTCTGCTCATATAGCCTTTAAGAGCACAGGGACACCTCTGAGATGTGATAAGACATTAGAATCAGACTTTGTGAAGGTCCATATTGTTAAATGATCTAAGTATCCATAGTTGAACCATAAGAAATTAGCAGGGAATTAAAGGTTATTTATCTTTCACAATTATGACTGGTATTAGGTGGCTCACTGAATAGAGCTCTGTGCCTGGAGTCAGGAAGACCTGAATTCAAATTTGGCCTCAAACGGTTAACTATGTGACCTTGTGCAAGTCATTTAGCCTCTGTTTGCCTTAGTCTGCTGGAGAAGGAAATAGACCACTCCAGTATCTTTGCCAGAAAAATTCTTTCACGAAGAATGGGACACAACTGAATAACTGAACAAGAAATTAGTAGCTAGTTATTGCATAGAAAGCCTCGTACTAGACAAATTATGTTAGCTCAATTTTATAAAGGTTCATAACTGTGTACAAAGCAACAAATGAGCTTAATTTGATTTTAGATATATTACTACCAGATAAAAAGTACGAAGAATGAATGAATGAAAAGTTTTTGTTAAGCATTTATTATGTCCTCAGGACTAGGGATACACATCCAAAAATGAAAAAGTTCCTGCCCTCAATAAGCTTTGCAGTCTGTTGAGGTTAGATACAACATATTGGAGGATGGGGGGTTGATAACAGGGAAGATTGTTTTGGTCTGGAAAGGCACAGGAATGATAAAGTTGAGCTGGAGCAGAGTCAGTGATTGTCCTTTCCTGAAGCAATGGTAGTATTGATTTATTTAGGATTCTTAGAGTAAAAAGCGAAATGTTCAGAGAGGCCATAGATGGGTTTTATGAAACAATAGATAGTGAGTGACTGGGATGGCAGCACGGCCTGCTCTGGTCTTGGACTGACTGGAAAGGAGCTCAATTGTCATCTAGTGCAGCCTCCTTTTATTTAAGGAAATGAGATCCAGAGACTTGCTCAAGCTCACACAGAGGCAAGATTTCAACTTAGATGCTCTGATTCTAAATCTAGCTGTTTTCCCTGAATAAGGCAGTGAATTTGTATTTACTAACTCAGAAGTCAGCACATTTCTGTCCCAGCATCAGAGTTCCAAAGCTCAGTCGAACTCATGGCTTTTGGGAGTCCAGTGATCTCAAGGAAGGAGATGAATGGTGGGGGTAGAAGGCTGAGATATAGAGCATGTATGATTAATATTTTTTGTGGAAAAGAAGTTTTGCCTATCTCATTTGTTCAAATCCCCTACCTCCTTAGATCTTGTATATTGGGACACAAAAATAATTGTTCTTTACCATTCCCCATATTATATTCTCTTAATATATTTATAAAAATTAAAATACAAATATTCATAAAATCACAGGCATAGTTTTTGCAACCTAGAATGCTGTTGATTTATATTCATCTGGCAATGTTGGGAATTGTTTCTGTATCAGCATAATTGAATGAAAATAAGCAGTTGATTGACTATACTATAGGAATCCTTGTTTAGAATGAAGACTTTAATAAAAACTTCTCACTTGTGTGGAGTTTGTATATGTGTATATATTCTTAGTTTGTCCACTGTAATGTGTAATATGATATAATCTTCATAAGATTCTGCTGCTTGTATTTTGTTGGCCTGATCTATATAAATGTACTAAATCTATGGAATTTGTGACATTCCTCCAAGTAGTTCATCTAACTATGTGATTCATATGTAATCCATGCTTTAGGCAAGTTTTGCTTCCTTAAAGAAAATGGAGTCTATGGAGTCTATCTTTATGCAACGATCCTCTTTTATTGTGATCTTTACTTCTTCCTTGTTTCACTCTACCATTTGCCCTTTAATGTAGAAGGAAAACTCAGTATTAACATTTAGAGGCAGCATGGTATAATGGGAAGATGGCACGAAATGAAGAAATGTGAGTTTGAGGTCTCCTTCAGATACTTATAGCTTTGGGTTTGGCAAAGCAATTGATAATAGGACAAAGGAGCAAGGGGCTCAAGGGTAGAGGATACTCTTATTAGGAGGTCTGAAGGGAAGAAACATGTAGCTAGAAGAGGATTGACGGTCTGAAAAAGTACTTAGAGGAAGAGAAATTAAAGGTCTTGCTTAAGACAAAGAATGGGTTTAGAAGTACAGCTAGGTCCCAGTTAGTATAAATAATAAGTCTTATATAGTCACATATATTCAGATAAAATTTGATTAGTGATTAGTTCCTGGCCAATGGAGATATAGGCAGTGCAAAACTGAATAATGTGAACACTTAACAAAATTTATTATTTTCACTAAGGCAATATTGAAAGTTGGAATGATAAGAGATTATGTTTACATAAAGGAATTTCAGTGTTCTTTAACATGGACAAGGAATGACAGTGTCTAAGGCATGACCATCCTTGTATGAGACTGAAGTGGAATGGAAGAATAGGTCTTGGAGAATTGTTAAGTTAGGGTATTTGGGGAAACATTAACACATATGTTCAAGTCCATTAAAATGAAAGCAGGGAGTTAGGGTGAGAAAATTGGAAAGAGAAAAAAATGCTTAAAAATAAAATTAATAAAATACTAAAATTATTATTTTCACTGGAACTCATTTAACAATGAGGGAGAATGCTATGGGGATTGGTGTGTGTATATATATATATATATATATACACACACACACACACACACACACACATATACACATATACACACACACACATACTCTATTAAAATATGTTTTGATTGATACATTTAGATTGGACTTTAGAGGAAGAGAGGTTGCTGAGTAAAGGAGCATTCTGGACACGTCAAGGGGGAACAAAGGAAAATGAGTTCACAAATAAGAGTGTGTGTGTGAGTGTGTGTGTGAGTGTGTGTGTGTGATTTGTAGAAAACAGAATTTGGAACATCTGGATAGGCCTCTTTGAAGTAATTGTCATGAGCTCAGATAACCTTTAGGAAAAAGGTTGATTCTTTGGGTTAGAAACTTCATTTGATAATGGAAGTCATCATGGCAGACTGCATGCACTACGCCCTATCCTCTAAGTAGGCTAATAGGGCTATAGCCCTGCCTTCCAGGAGAATGGTTCAGGGTGGGTTTTCTTCACTAATTTTTGCTCAGTAGACAAATCTATGGTTACATGTTTTCCCCCTGACTTTGGAACATTTTCTACAGAGGAAATATGTGTGTTTCTCATCCTAAGGAAAGAGTGGAGGAACCCTTACTACTTCATCCGTGGCTTGTCCATTCTTTCTCCTCTCCAGAGCCTCTGCTGACTTTTGGCAGCGTGACGTTGCTGAGAGAGAAGCTGACACAATGGAGGATAATACAGCAATTTTACTTGTCTTATAAAAGCCATAACTGTGGTATTACTCGATAAATGAAGCCATCAAATAGAGGGGGCAATGAGATCACAGTACTGCAGAAATCCTGGGGGCAGAATAAAATTGTCTGTTTAGTAAGCAGAGAGAGAACTATGTGGAACAATGCTTCTCATCCTTCCTTTTTCTAAATCATTTGCTCCTCCTCTATTGGACCATTGTTATCAGGCAGATTCATAAAATGAAGTGTTAATTTTTTTATCACACAATTTCTCTGTACTTCCTTGGCTCTGCTATTTTGTCCTTAGTGCTCACCCATTTATCAAGGCCTGTTTTAGTTTTCTTGGGCACATGAAAGGCAGTGGGATAAGGGTTCTTAATTGAACATCTATGAACTTGTAAAAAAATTACTTTGATAATTCATTTATTTAATAATTATATGCACTTTCTTCCACGTACTTAAAAACATTGTTCTTAAGTTTCACCAGATTACCCAAGGGATCCATAACATTAAAAAAGCGTAAGAGCCTCTGCTCTAGAGGAATCAAGATGTAGATCAGAGTGAATTCTTTAGTTTCCCCAGTTTATGCAATCAGATCCTTGCCATATTCATTATTAGGTAGAAAACATTGGTACTCTTTCTTAGTCCTGTCAAACCCTGCCCCCAACCAATTCCCAGATAGCTGTATATCTCTAATGAAATTTTAAGTTGAAAATTCAGGTGACTTAACAACCCCCAGCATTTCCAGTTTCTAGATCTCAGAGTCCCATTTCAGTTCTGTCTAGACTAAAACTGATGCATGCTCTGATGGCATGGACTGGAGGAAGAAAAGTGGTGCAGTGGAAAGTGTGTTGGATTTGGCGACAAAAGGCCTGTTTCAGAGTCCTGACTTTAGGAAGCTGCTTAATCCCTTGGGCCTCTGCTTCTTCAATCTGTAAATAAAAGCATTGGAGTACATCTCTTCTAAGATCTCTTAAGTCTATGATCCTTTCTTCCGATGTCACCTTCCTTGCTTCTGTGTTAATAGTGATCACTTATACTCAAAGTACCTTATTGGAAAGGACTTAGTACCTCTTTTTTTTTTTTCATCTGATAGTTACTGAATCAGGCTGACTTGAACTTTGCAAGGATTCAGTGACCCTATCACCTTCTTACTGAGTACATGGGGGCTGGGTCTTTTTTCAGGTCCTAGATTAAACTTTTGCAGAGAACATTGTTTCAGGAGTTAGTACCTCCGTTGTTATTTTTGCCTGCCAATTGTATTTTACACTTTGGTTTTGACAGTATTTCTTATAGCTTCTTCAGCCTAGTAGTTTCTAGTGATGGCAGTAAGAACAGAATGTGTCTCACATAAGCCTGTCACCTAGTAGGCATATTTAAAATCCTGAGAGCCCACTAACTATTTTCTCCTGTTGGTTTACTATAGTTATATTTCTCAGTAGGGAAAGAATATAAAAACACTGAAAGAACAACAACAACGAGAACAGCAGCCGGCTTTCCTGAGATTCACCTGGGGAAGTACTTAAGCAGACCTAAGATTTCCTGAGTGTCAGTCACCCTCTGTAACACGAGAAAGCATCATTGTCAGTGGAAGGATTCCGGAGATATTTTATACCAAGTGGTGCTTTGAAAGGTCTGGGGCTAGTAGACTTAGAGAAGACCGAGTATTGGGGTTGGAATATGTGACTGTCGTCTTCAAATATGGGATAGATGGTTATCATGTAGAAGAGAGATTTACTCTGTCAGGCGCCCCCTCCTCCACTCCCCATGTAACTCGTAGCAGTAGATAGAAATTTAAGGAGAAGATTTCAGATAGCTGAAAGAACTGATTACTTTTTCTGTTTTAAAAAATCCTGAAGATCTTGAACTGGAGGATGTATAATTACATGTCAAAGATGCCAGGAGAATATTTATGCTTTTGGTAACAGATTGGACTGGATGATTTCTAAGATTATTTCTAACCCTGAGATATTGTGATTCTAAAAGAATAAAATTAAAAGAAACCAGAAAAAATCAGAGGTTCCAATTTAGAAAATGTTCCGTAATGACCAAAGAATCATGGGTATGTCTGTTTTCCAAGGGCTTATTGTGTGACCCTTTTGAAGGGTCAGGGCAGTGAGGAGGGCAGATGATATCGGTCATCTTGTCTAGGTTTTTGAAAAAGTCAATTGCATGTAGTTTTCCCTTTGGGAAAAGTGGAGAGAATTCCATTTCCTAGATTCTGTAGAAAAGAGTGCAAGCTGAACTCTTGATGATCATAGAATCTGCCCTCATTTCACCCATGCTGCCTGCAGGGTAGCCAAGAGTGTAAAGACATCTGAACTTTTCCTTTCTCTGTATTCCAGAGCTGAAGTTTACATGCTGGTGACATTTTGAGAGGCTCTCCAGCTCCTTGGGTGCCTGTGTACTAGCTGTGTTACTTATTAAATGGAAGGGAGAGTTAAGTTATTAAGCATCAAAATTTAATTTGACACATCGTAGAGCAGCAGGCATTGAGGGGGAGGTTAAGGGGAAACAAGGGTATGAGAGGGGTGTGATTGCTGTGTAAAGGATACAGTGCTATCTCAGATATTTACAGTTATTGATATTTCTAAAATGGGGTTTTGTTTACAGATGTTCCTTGATTGTGTGGGCAGCTCCTCCTGATCTATCTGACAAAACAATCTTTATTTGCCAGATCCTTAGGGATCCAAACGAAAGAATTTTGGGGAGAGGAGAACACTAGTAGCCGAGTTGAGGTCCTTTCAGAGAAGTCATCAAATACATCTCATGGAGGTCACAGAGAGTGTGTCTCCATCTGCTGCTCAGCATGTGCTGTTCTAAGTGGAAAGATAGTAAATTCATAAGAATATCTGTACTGCCTCCAGCTCCCTTCCATCTGGAATAAGGCTCCTGTTCATTTTGCCCTTCACAGATAGATTGCTTTGTTTTTAATGCCAACCATAAAGAGATCAGTTCTGTCTCAGACTTGAGACTGCAATTTCTCCTTCCTGAAAGACATAAAGATATTTGATCCCTTAACATGCCAGGTGACCAACCTGTGATCCCAAGTACAGTCTCTTCATAAATAAAGTACCTAATATGCTTCTCATAAGGCTCTCTATGAATATATGCCAGGGAGAATATTAACTCAAACTGAGGAAAAAAAGTTTCTGCTCATCCCTGAGCTTTCTAGGTCCTCATCTCTCATTTCTATGTTTGTCTTTATCTTGTTCCGTCTCCATATCCTCTTCTTCTTAGAGGATGGCCCCAGCACCTATTGGATTTCTGTAGGAGATTCCACCTTGAGTGTCATTGGTTCCTAAGCAGATAAAGACTGAAATAGAAGAAGCAAATTTCTAGCATGGACATTGGAATCCCTGTTGTCCTGTGAAAGAGGTAGGAAATTAGTCACTGTTGTAAGTTATGCCGTTCAGGGAGATCCAGTGTCCTACAGTGTACAGTGGTTACTGTTCACGGTCCCAATGTTAATTGTCTTTAACATTATACTTAATTGCAGTTTTTGTTATCAATTTTATACTTAATTTTTAAGTCTTGGCTGATGGGCCTCCATGCCACTTGTAAAGATTCTCAGTGATTTTAAAATTTCCACTGAAGGTCACGTATTTATTGAGACAGACTGAGTCTGAACTGCTGGATTTTATTCCTGTCATTTTATTTAATTTTAAATCAAATTAATATGGAAGCACTCTTGTTCCTACATAGGTTTGTGTATATACCTTTTTTTTTTTTTTTTTGGTTTGTTTGTTTTGGAGAGGAGAAGGCAGGGCAGTTGGAGTTAAGTGACTTGCCCAAGGTCACAGGGCTAGTAAGTGTTAAGTGTCTAAGGTCGGATTTGAATTCAGGTCCTCCTGACTCCAGGGCTGGTACTCTATTTACTGTGCCACCTAGCCGCCAACATACCTATTCTCTTTAGAAAATAGGCTGCCTTTTGTAATAATGCATAGAAACTCAAGGCTTGGCACTGCTTAAATTCAGATGTTGCTTTTTTTTCTTAGTGGAAATCATTAGACACAAACAGCCAGATTGAAAAATGTCTATGCTAACCCTGTGAGCCAAAATTATGAATATCATCTCTGGATAACAGATTTTCACTTCATTAGACAAGTCTAGTTGTGGGCTCTATTCTTATACCTTCTTACTTCTTCAGTCCTATTTCCTAGTGCTTATTTAGAATCATAGAATTTTTAGGTTTGGATGAGATCTTAGAGAACATTTAGTCCAGCTTCATTTTACAGAAGAAACTGAGTCCCAATAAAGTAATGTTATATAATTAGCAAAAACCAGGATTATTGTTCAAAATCCATAGCACTCTTACCATGATACAATGATACACTCTGCTGGAAGAATTGCTACCCATGGCTGTAAGAGTAGTTTATTAGTACTAGGGACTATTCCTTCTGAGTAGGTCGGGCTTGCTTTGCCAGTGTTTGAAAAGACTGCCTCTTTACTGGTGTACTTCTAATGACATTGCCAAAATTAGTAGAGTTCAGTTTTCCTGGAAAAGCACATTCCTTTGGAATGATTCCATGCTATATATTCTGTAGTATATTTTACTTTGTTATAAATGATAGCTGCCTCAAGTAACTTTAGACCACACATTAACTCATTCCCATTCCTTAGGGTTCCCTAATTGAGTTCTAGCCTTGTTCCCTCCCATAGTAAGCATCTTTTCACTTATTATCTGTTGTTCAAGAATCTTGGTATTGTTTATGTGAAGTTTTTATTTTGCCATAGAATTTCTGTAATGGCACAGAGAATGTAGAAATATTTCTAAAGCTCAGTAGATTGAAACAATATGGAATTAGCAAAGCCCCAAGCAAATAGAGAGAGAGAGAGAGAGAGAGAGAGAGAGAGAGAGAGAGAGATCAAGGTATAAGCCCCTTCTCTTCACTTTCCTTACTCCTCCCCCCTTTTATAATTCTTTTTGCTTCTCTTAAGACTTACTGAAAGTGTGAACTGAGACTAAACAGTATTTGGACCTCTACCACCTGACTCTGTTTGCATAGAAATTCTTCACTCCTGATTGGACCCTAGTTTCTCTCTGCATTCAAGGAGCTTTTACAATCCTGGCAGTAATTTACATCCTGCCTTTGGCCTGTACTGGGAAAGGGTAACTTCCTGCTGAATAACTGAGGCTGCTGAGACTCTTTATGTACTGGTAGTGAATTCTTGTTTCATGCCTGGCATGTGTAATTAGAGGAGAATTACTGATGTACTCAGCAAGACCGAATTTATGAATTTGTTTAAGGGCACATAATGTCATGGCAGCCAATTTAATGTACTTCTTTGTCACTGGGCAGTTGATTGACATACTGATGTCAGATTCCACACCATCTTCAGCTGCGGAAAGAAATCTCTCGACCTTTTGTTAACAACTGAGAGAAATGAATAAGACAATAAGGTGCATGGTTCAAAGATAACTTCATTTAAAAAAAATATGGACTTGAAAAGGTGGAAAAAGAAGAAGAGATGCAGGAAGTTTTGAATCTTTAACTCATTGAAGAACAGTTTGACTATCATTCTATATTACCCTGTATTAAATTCCTATTTCCAAGGTTTTTTCCTGAAATACCAGTGTTTAGCCTGCTTATTTAATGTGGTATCTTGAACCTTCCAGTATTCTTGAAATAAAATTAGTTTTTCCTAAATAAAACAAACAAATTCTGTATAAGAAAAGGAGTCGTTTTGTGACATTTAAAAAATATTTGCCTCTGTCTAAATGCCTAACACATTGACAACTATCTTCCCTCCTTCAATGAGGGTTAAGTGACTTGCCCAAGATCACACCACTAATAAGTGTCTGAGGCTAGACTTGAACTCAAGCCCTCTATTCACTGTGCCACCAGCTGCCCCTTTGCCTCTTTTAGAATGAGGGTAAGATAGTTAGCTGGAGAGCAAGTATGAGGAAAATGTGATAGGCCTGAAGAATTTTAATGTATAGTCTTAAAGCTACCCCTAATCCCTTCAGTTCCTATAAGCAAATCTTTTTGCCTAATGCTGTATGGGACTGGTTATTCATGGAGCATAGGGAAGTAGAGGATAAAGACCACTAATATCAGATATTGGCAAGCATCCTTCATTGTCTGTATATATTCTTTCTCCCTTTGATCCACCCTAATTATCTCCTTTATTTTTTATCATTTATTTATTTTGCCCCCTTTTTTGGAGGGCAGTTGGGGTCAAGTGACTTGCCCAAGGTCACATGGCTAGTTTTTATGTTAAGTGTCTGAGATTGGCTTTGAAAGACTCCAGGGCTGGTGCTCTATTTACTGTGCCACCCAGCTGCCCCTCTCCTTTATTTAAAAAAATGTTTCAGCTTTAGTTGCAACCTCCTTATTTTTGTATCGCTTTTATTCGTGTATTTCTCTTTTCCCCTTTCTACACAGAGAGAAACAAAGTAATTCAGCAAGATAAACCAATAAAGCAACTAGGTTTAGAGTATATTCAGGGTTACACATTCAGAGTCTGTCATTTCTTTAAATAAGGGATAAGAGGGAAGTTGGGGAAGTGGGGGTCTTCTCTTCTTCAAGGCTTCCAGCCTTATCTTTCCACCAAAAGTGCTTTCTCCAAACTTATCACTGATAACTTAATTGCCATATTCAATAACCTTTTCTCAATCCTAGTTTTCCTTAACCTTTCTGGAGCCTTTCACCATAGTTAATTGCCCTCTTCTTCTTGATACTCTCTTCTTTTTATGTTTTTAGGGTATCACTTTCTCCTGGTTCTTATCCATCAGTTCCTCCCACTCCATCAGCTCCAACCAAATGACTCATTTCTTCTACTGTGCCCTTTAGAGTGCCTGTGCCATAGACAACAAACTTCCTTTATCCTAAATCTTTTTTTTTTTCTTTCTCATTCCTTCCATCTTCAACCCATTACTGAACCTGGCTTCTTCTCAATCTCCTCTGTCAGATACTCATCCAGATCAAGCCCTCTAATTGTAGATGTCTTTCAGGGCTCTCTTTTTGGCCCTCTTCTTTTCTGCCTCTATACTACTTCATTTGGTGATCTCATCAGCTCATCTCCAACTGCCCTTCAGACATCTAATACTGGATAGTCAGTGGACATCTTAAACTCAATGTGGCCAAAACAGAATTCATTATCTTTACCCCAAGACCTCCCCCTTCCTGACTTCCTTATTACTATCAAGGACAACCCCATCCTCCCAGTCCCTCAGACTTGCAACCTAGATGTCACCCTCTGTTCCTCACTGTGTCTCACAGAGGGGGTCTCCTGCCCCCCCCTCCCCATCCCCCAGCCAATATGTGGCCAGGGCCTATTGGTTTCACCTCTACAACATCTCTTATATGCTCCTTTCTTTCATCTGACACAGCCACCACTCTAGTGCAGGCCCTCACCACCTCTTGCCTGGACTATTGCAGTAACTTGCTAGTGGGTCTCCTGCTCCAAGTCTTTTCCCACCCCAGCGCATCCTTCATTTAGCTGCCAAAGTGTTTTTTCCTAAAGCGCAGGTCCAACCATGTCTTTCCTTGTGCTTAGATCTTGGTTAGACTTTGAAGATTCACTATGTCCCAGGACATCATCAGTTGTTCTGACTTTTGTCTTACCACTGGATTTTGATGACTCTGGAAGAGAGAGTGAGGCTGATGACTTTGTGAAGCTTTACCTCACTTAAATCCAATTCATGCACAAGTCAAAATATCCTCTTTTGATATCATTGGTCCTTTTCGAAAATGGACAACGAACAACAAGTGATTTTCTATGGCCTATAGGATCAAATACAAAATCCTCTGTTTGGTGTTGAAAATCCTTTATAATCTAGCCCCGTCCTACCTTTTCAGTTTTATACCTTATTCCCCAACATATACTCTTTGATTCAGTGAGACTGGCCTCTTCACTCTTGCATGTTCAAGACAATTCATGTCCATGCTCTGGGCATTCTCTCTGGTTGTCCCCCAGGCCTGGAATTCTCTCCCTCCTAACCTGTCTACTGAGGTCCCTGGCTTCCTAAAGTCTCAGCTAAAATCCCATTTTACAGGAAGATTTCCCCATCCCTTCAATTCTTGTGCCTTCTCTCTTATTTTTTTCCTATTTATTTTATATATAGCTTGTTTGTACATGTTTATTTGCTTGCTTTCTTTGACATTGGATTGTGAGCTCCTTTAGGGCAGGGAATATCTTTTGCATCTTTTTGTATCCCCAGTTTAATGACTGACTTACTGATACCATTAATACTTTTCACAGTTAGGCAACTCATTTCACCTTTCTATCAGAGTCTTCTCATCTTTTTAAAATCCCTTCATTAAAGGGGTTAAATGTTCATTGAGGCTAAGTACCTTCTAGCTCTCCATTTATGTTTTACTTCAAGGGCATTTTCAAGCAAATAATGCTGGAATCCAATTCCTCTTAATGCCTTCTCTTTGTTGATTGTTTGCAGTTTATCTTGTAAATTTTTTTGTATGTAGTTTCCATGTTGTCTGATAATACTTGTATTTCATATTTCATAGATTTATTTTGAGGAAGGTGCTTTATAAGCTGTAAAATTTAGTTTAAATACATTATTGTTGATGTTTCCAGTAAAATAACAAAAGCCAATTCTTACTCTTTATACCGTGGTTGGAAGCCCCTCCTCCCCTGTCTTTAAACTGGTCTTGAGACTGATGTAATTTGGCAATCCACTGAAGAAGAAGAGGCAATCTGGACTCAGGTTTCATTATTTTAAATTTTGCCTATTTGAGAGGTGGTGCCAGAGTAAGACTCAAGTGCCTGTAGGACCTACCCTGATCTTTCTTTGTCTCAAATTGCATTTGCTTCCATTTAGATTCATGGTTCAGAAATAGCTGACTTTCTACCAATTTTTCCCTATTTTCATTTAAACTTTGTCTTCCTGGGAGCCTGTCTCATAGAGTGGAAAAAACAGTTGGTTTGTAATTAAAAGTGTTCTTGAGCCTGGGCTCTGCTATGTACTGTGTGATCTTGGACAGGTCATTTCTTCTCCGAGTCTCAAGCTCCTTCATGTATAAAACAAGGGGATTTCAATTAGATAATTTCTAGGCTTCCTTCCAACTCTAAATTTTATGATTTTCACAGCATATGAAGTCACAGAATTTGAGAGTACCTCAGCAGACGTTTAGTCAAGCCATATCCATAAATAATCTTTTATAATATAACCTGACAGATGGGTATTCAATCTCTGCTTGAAGATTTCTAGTGAGGGGAATTCCATTACTTCAAAGTAAGTGATACTTTCTCATAATTTATATCTAGTTTATTATTGTTTAAATCATAATTAATTCAGAAGTGGTTTTTTTTTGTTTTTTTTTTTTTAAATTAAGCTTCAATTTCCTTCTTTATGACATCTATCCATTGTTCCTAATTCTGCCTTTTGGCACCAAACAGAACAAATTTCTCCCCTTGGTCTTCTATTTGTCACTGAATATACCCAGTTCCTTCACTTGATCCTCATACATCATGGATTCAGGGGTCTTCACCATCCTTGTTTCCCTCTTATGGACACTGTCCAGCTTACTGTTGTTCTTAAATTGTGTCCATTAGTCAGCTGGCTTTGATTGAGCATCGGCTGTGTCCTAGGCATTGTGATAAGTGCTGAGATACCTAGTTAAACACTCTAGTGTGTTTAAATAAACCTTCATTGAGGTGCTGCTATTTGTCTGGGGGTCTTCTAAGATTTTGGGGGTGGGAGGAAATTACTACATACCAGTAAAAATAGAACATTCCAGGGATTCAACTTCCCCAAGAGTCATTTATTTTTAACCCTTCCCAGAGGAAAATAAAACCATACTCATAAGTGTTATTTTCAAACTATCTCTTCCTCCATTAATTAAAAACAAAATACAGATTCCAAAGCATCATCGGTATAGTAGTGACAAAATATTTTCTATTCTGTTGGATAATTTTGAATGTTTTTGCATTGGGCATACCACACATGATGAGGGCTGGTTTCCATTTATTCCATTTTTATTTCAGATGATTTTGCATTTTCCAAATTTAGCTAGAAATAGTCTAAGAAGAAGATGTGCAAGGATGGAATTTTGAGAAATTTAAGTGATAGTGATGTTTAAAAATCTTCAGGTCTAAAAATTTTAGGGCCTAATTTTTGTTTTCAGGAAATAGGGACAGGTTTTATCTTTCTGTAGCCCGAAGAGGTCACCCTCATTTGTTCTTTAGTCAATAATTTGCTGCTGGCTTTTCTATATGTGGAAAAGAATGTGTTTTCACTCACCAAGAGAATCTTGATTCTTGGTTTCTTAGCATTTGATTTCTTAGCATTTAAGATTATTGATCTGGCTTTGTAGGGAGGGCGGTGTAGTTAGGGGAGAGGAGGGTAGGATTAGAGGCAAAGAAGCAATTCTGTCATCTCTAAATTCTCATTGTTGTCATTCTGTTTGGCTGAACTTTCAAACCTCCATCTGGTGCTCATTGGCCTGTCTTCTGTGTTGCAGAAACATTGCTGAGGCTCTTGTCAGCAAAGGTCTGGCCACAGTGATCCGTTATCGGCAGGATGATGACCAGAGGTCTTCCCACTATGATGAACTGCTTGCTGCTGAGGCCAGGTAAGATGGAGCGATTTTTTTCCCCCCACAAAAATTTAGGAATGTGAAACCACTCTTGATTCAATCCTACACAAAACAAATCATATTTTAAAAACAATATAAGTTCTTGATATGATTAATAATATTATTTTCTTGTTGCTACTGCTGGGGCCCTGCTTATGTGCATACTACATCTTCTCTTCTTTACCAGCCGGAATCCACTACTCCTCAACACTTATATTTTACCTTTAGTCGTGTAGAGAGGAAATGAAAACATTTTTTAAGAAATGAGTTTTGTCTTCATTTCTGACAGCTGGCAGGAGGGTGTTTAAGAAAACCTATGACATTTCACCAGTGTGCTTTTTCCTACAGTTAAGCACCCCAAGGGTATTCAGACAATATAGTACCATTTCCTGCCATTGATAGACCTCAAGAACTATTCCCAAGGACATTCATGTCACTTGGTCCCAGTAGGAGTTGCTTTCATCCTTCTAACAAGTGAGGTACTTTGGGGAACCACCTTAAACAATGCAACAAAATGCTTGCCTCCATCCAAAATTTAACATTTTTTTGTGGAAGTTATTGGAAGGGCCTGTCAGAGATAGAAAAGCTACTGTCCTTCACTTAATATAACAGACAGTTCAGATGCCATAAAGTCTGTTTAATTGTTAGAGGGCAGTTCTTGTCCTAATAAGTCATAAAGGGGAGAAATAAACCTGGGCACATGATATCCAAACTGGATTTAAGACTTTGTAATTGACAGTGTTTTTCTTGCTCTTAGGCCCAGAATGGGCTATGACATTTCCTTCTAAGGCCATGCCACGTGTTGATAAATAGATTACCTCTGGGTTATGACACAGAACGTCAGCCAATCAATCAGTCTGTCAGGGATCTCTGTTGTTTTGGACTTTGTCTTAGTGGGCTTTTGCCAGAGAAGTGGTGAGGTATTGATTCTTGGGTGGATGCAAGGGAATAGAAAAATTGTCATTTTTGTTTATTCAGCATTTATCAATGCCAGTAATGAACACTGTGAAGTTAGTTTTCTTCCTTTTGGATATTGTATGGGATCGTGTGTTCTCAATTTGCAGAGAAAAAGAGATGATGGTATTGGATCTGTGTATTTCCCATTTGTCCTGATTAGTAGAAAAAATGACTGTAAGCTACTATGAGTATGAAAGATACCGAGAGGATTAGAGAGCATTATAGTAGTATGCCCAGTATACAAGAACTTTTGAAAGAATTTATAATTCACTTATTTCCAGTGTTTAGAAGTGTCGTTCCCCCCCCCCCAAAAAAAAAAGAATGTTAGCAAAGTTGGGAGCATGGTGATAATTTTCATTGAAGATTGAGGATGAATAAGCTTTTCATATTCCTTTTAGAAATAAATATGTTAGGCTATAGTGTTTAACAGATATTGCAGACTTTTAATTTTATTTTAATAAAGAGGATTTTTTTTTTTTTATGTTTGTTCACTTAAACTGAACTCCTTGGAAATAATTGTGTTGATTCACCCAGATAGACTGATGATGGAAAAACCTGGTTCAGAGTTATTGTCTTGAGTCCAGGTTGCATTAAATGAGGATACCTTAGCCTTTCCCACTTGACAGGCAATGAAGTTCTCAAAATGAGTAGGCCCATTCATTGTGTGTTGCAAAAGTTTTTCTTCTGGGCTATTGTGTCAGTAAAACACATGAAAGTGATGACTCTCAAAACCCAAAAGTGTAAATCTAATACAACATTAAAGTTTTATAAACTCGGAAAGACAGGGACAATTGACCAGATCAGAATGCTATGTGATAATGTGATAAAATGTATTAAAATGAGATTATGCATGTGCACAGTGTAATATAATAGAAAACACCATTGTACTAGGAATTAGCATACTGGGATTCTAGGTTTTATTTTGACACCAACTGGTTGTATGGTCTTAGATTAATTGCTTAACTTCTTTAGGATTCATTTTTTCGTCTGGCAAATAACAGGGTTGAGCCAAATAGATTTCCACTGTACCATTCAGTCCTGAGAGTTTAGGAAAGAAGAATCAGCATGCTCTTAATACCAATCACTTCCAACTCCTCAGTCTTGCATTTTAGTTTGAGGCACCCCCTACCCCCACCACCATGCTATTATCTACCCTCTATAACTTTTATTCTTCTTCTTACTGCCATGTCCCAGCGCATGTCTCACTAAGTGCCACATCACTTCGTTTATCTTTTTAGTTGATCCTACTGCCCCATGCCTTTTGAATACCCTGGTTTGGGATTGTTTTTCCTGAGTTGTCAATGCTCTGAATTGAACTTTTACCTTCTAATTTTTTTCCTTTATTTCTGAAGCCTTAGCACCTTCTAGCTCGGCGTCCTCTGAAGATCTCATTAGTGAGTTGTTTACTTCTTTGCTTAGGCCTTGAATAGAGCCCCTAAACAAGAACAGGTTTGGTTCTGACCCCATAGCTTCCTGATGCATGTCCTGACACTTAACTAACTGCCTCTCTTTTACCCTTTAAAAATCTTTATTGATTATGTTCTGATCCAAGGCAATTTAAATTACCAAGAAAAATTTCATGAGGTGCTGTAACCAATTATTAGCAAGGCCAAATTAATGATGTCTACTACATTTCCATCAAACATTCATTCAGAAACTCTTTGGGAAAAGGTCTTCATTTTTATTCTATAGGCCTCAGAGCTGTGACAGTTCATTACTAAAGATAACTTTGACCTCCCTCCCTTACTTTGTGGTCTTCCTCCATGCTTACCCTTGATTATGCCAGTGATTATGCACCATATTCTTTGGTAGACTTTTCCTTCCAGAATTCTTTGTGTCCATTAATGGTTTTAAAAGAACACGGTGAACTTAGGTACAGGGCACCCAGTTAACTTGTCTGTTTGCTTGGGTCAGTGCAGCTGGCTCCACAGTAAGCATGGGAATCATTGGGCTTTCTAGGGGTTCTGGAGATGTTGTTTACTCCAGCCTCATCTGCGAGCTCTTCCTGTTTTCCACTGATGGGAGCTCAGGGAGAGATGAGCAGTGAGCACTTTGGGAGATGACAGAAAGAAGAATATTACTGCCAATTTACAGCTGGCTCATTGTTTTTAAGTGCACACACCTGTGTGCTGGAAACTTAGCACATGCTCGTTTTTACCTGTAGACCTTTTTTAGAACCCTTCTTTATTCAAGTGCTTTGCAGTTTTTTGGAAGCCTTCAGTAAGCCTGAACTGCAGTTTGCATAAAGCCATCTCTCTTCTTATTTAAAAGACAAACAAAACACAAAATTCCCAAATGATGGCCTTCCTTTTTTGGCTCACTTGTCTTTTGCCAGCTGCCTCTTCCCCCACTACCTCATGTCCCGCCAAGATAAGGTTTTGCCATTTGCATGGACTCTTGGGTCTTTTTTCTCACGTAGGCTCTGTTGAAAAGCCTTCCCACTTAGCAACCTCTCCTTTTGGGAAGGGAGCAGGGAAGACAGATGCCTGGTAGAGCTGATCCATACTTTTGCCAGTTCTCCTGAACTGTGTGTCTCTATAAAACCTGAGAAAATTGCCCCTATCTCCCATGTTAAGTTTTTCTATACATTTCCATTTACTATTTTGATTTTCCATTATAGAGATCACATAGGCTTTGTTCTTAATTTTTCTGTGTGCTTATTCTAGCTTTATGTTCTCAGATGTTGCCAGTCCTCCTAAAGCAGGAATTTTTAAGATTTTTGTGCATGTGACAAAAGCCCCTTTGGCAGAATCCTGAAACCTATGGACCCCTTCTCAGAATTTTGTTTTTAAATGCATAAAAGAGGACATAAAAGATTATATTAAATTAATTATAAATATATATTATATTAATTATAAAGGAAACCAATTACCATGGAATATAGTTAGCAAAACACTTTGAAAATCATTCACTCCTTGAAATCTATTCACAAACCCCCGAGGGAAAGGGGGGGAGTGGATCCTGTTCCATGTACTAGAAACAAGTTTAAGAAACAGATTAAGAATCAGTCAGGGAATAAATCTCGTGCCCTTTAAAATACAATCAACACACACACACCCCTTTCTCTTTGATTTCTCCATTCACTGTCTTTTTCTTTCTTGTGCTCTGTCCCATTTGCATGTTCTTCCTATAGATCCATGCTGTAATTTCTAATATAACCATGTTACCTGTGATCATATTTAGCATGTGATAGAATGTCAATTATTTGGACACATTTCCTGTTTGTTTTGCTTTAAGCAGCTCATTATGTGGAACTTATATTCTGTTGTCAGTATGGTTTTCAGTTAAATTAAAATCTGACTAAATGATTGCCCTTTTTTAAAGTAAGGAGGACAAATGTTGTATATGGATTCTGCCTTTACATTTCTAAAGCTCCCAATGGGTACATTTTTTTAAAAAAAAAGTTAAATTATTAAAATATTTCATGAGCTTTCTAGAAACCATATCTCATTACAGAGAAATGACATAAGTTGATGGCAGTTAAGAGAATGGAGTCTTTCTTCTAAGGACTCTTCCAACTCTAAATCCTGTAATTTTAGGATAAGAATATGTATGTTTGTATATTTTGGTGCCTTGTTTTCTCTTTGAAAAGCAATATCTTTTTATAATCCAATGTTTGAGATGATTGAAATACATTCTGGACATTTTATAAATCTCTTAGTAAAATCTCAGGAAAAGAAGGTAGAGAGTTATAACCCCTTCAGATTTTCCACTACAGTCTATTCATTGCCCAGCATGCTGGGTAGAGTAGCAGACACAGAAGTCTAGTTATGTTGTCTACTGTTGGGGAAGATACACATAAGCCTGCATAAATTTCAGCTTTCATTTGGCTCCTTTCTTCCCATGCCCGTCAGGAAGATTCTGTGGAACTAAGGAGACTTTCTGTATCCATGTCCTTCAAAAGTAAAAAACTTGATATCCTGACTCACACCCCAGTTTTTAATCCCTACAAGCCCCAGTCCTGATTACCTTCTGGGTTTTTTTTTTTGCTTTTAGCCAGCTTTTAAAGCTTGCTCATTTCTATAGATTGCTCTGTTCTTGAACCTCCAGCAAGAATTTGTTGACCTCTCCTAGACCCATCAGAGACAAAGGTGTAAATTTGTTAGTAACACTTTTTCCCTCAAGAGGACTCTGGTGTCAGCCAGCTGTTTGTGAAAGAAATGTATTTTCACAAAGGATTTTGTTTTAGGCAGGGTTGGAGAGTGGGAATGGGGATGAGAGCAAAGATGTGCCAGTGGATGGGTTGTATCTTTTCATTTGTTCAAAGAATCCTTGTAGCATAGCATTCTTTTCCTTTCTGTGTCTTTAAAGTACAATTAGGAGTGTGAGGGCAATAGAAACATTTAGGGGGCAGCTAGGTGGCGCAGTGAATAGAGCAGTGGACCCGGAGTCAGGAGCACCTGAGTTCAAATGTGACCTCAGACACTTAACACTTACTAGCCATGTGACCTTGGGCAAGTCACTTAACCCCAATTGCCTTGTTTTCCCCTCTCCAAAAAGCCAAAAAAAAAAAAAAAAAGCCCAACATAGAAACATTTAGGATGGGAAAGAGCTTCAGGGTTTATGTAAAATATGTTGTGGGAAGGAGAACAAGGCTGGGCTGCTTTCCCTGACTTGTTTGATAAACGCAAAATCTGTTCATCTTCTTTACATGAAACAAGACTCATTTTCTTACATATTATAAGGTAGCTGCACTACTTCTTTGTCTTTGTGTTATAATAAAAATAGTGATCTAGACTAATTAATAAGAAAAATTTTATAATTTAGTCTGTGTAACATCTAACAAAACAAATCTAATTTAGAAGAATGCAAATTCTTCAGCTGTATTCATTCTTTTCTCCTGCCCGTGTATTTGTCTTTTTCTTTGTTAACTTTTCTATCATTATCCTCTATGCTTTTATTAAACACCATCTTCTTTTTCTGATATACTCTAAAAACAACTTTTCACTGAATGATATTTTTTACTGACATCATCTACCTCTCAGTCGTTCTTTCCATACAGCTTCTAGCTTTACTTTGACTAACGTTTAATGGGCAGATTTTAAATGACCAATAATGTCTCAATTCTATCTAAACTGCTAAGTTCTTTTTTTAATGGATGAATTTTGTTTTAACATAGAAGACAAACTTATAAAATATATTTCGTGAAAAAAATTGAATGAGCCATCTTAAAAGACAAGTTGATATAATAGAAAGACTGATGGCTGCCTTTGGAGTTGAAGGACCTGGGTTCAGATCCTAATTCCCACTTCATTCTGTGGACATGAACAAATCATTTGACCTCCCCAGGAGATGGACTGGATAAACTCCCAACATTTCTTTCAGCTCTTTGTGTATAATCCTATCATAGAGTACTCCTAAATTTACATGTAATCAATAAAGGGTTAAAAAAAAAATCTCAAGACTTTGGACTGGTAAGAAGCCAGTAATAAATAAATATGGGGTTTGGGACTTTTTAAAGTTGTTTTTCTCGTCATTCTCTTTCTTAAATCTTAGTCCTGTATATGCAACCCTTCTATATTGGGGGGGGGGGGAGGAGGTGGGGAGGATTTATGTAGCTTGGTGTCACTGTTGTGATAGTACTGATATTCACTGGGTATTTGTGAAGGATGTTGGTATTGGGGAATAGGCAAGACTAAGTAGATGTGGTAACAGAGAGATGTATTAAAGGGGGAAGTGGTTTCTTGATGCAGATAAATGTGAAAAAATTTAGCTCTTTCTTTCTTCAGAAAAGATGATGCACTCAACATCCAAATAGAAGCAATCAATCTGCATTTAAGGCAGTACAAATGGCCACTTCTTGAGAGAAGTGTGATATCTCCATTTCCAAATAGTTTTCTCCTTCAGGATATTAAGAATTGCTGCTCAGCTTCCTTCTTCAGCTGCTGCTCTTTCTTCTCTTTCTATCTGTACATTACTTCTCTCTGAAAGGCAGGCCAAACTGCCTTCTTTTGTAGGATAGGGAAAAATGTATTTAAAGTCAGAATTTGTCACATTTACTGGGTACCTTTTGTTGAGGTCATACAGTGATCTTGTAGTAAAATTTGGATTAATCTCCAGAAGTTATTTCCCGTTCTTCCATATAGCCACCCCTCTCTTCTTCTAATTGCTTGGATGATCTAGATTACATTTCAGAAGTTATGAAATTCTTCCTTATTTCCTTACATATTGCTAATTTCCAGTACTCTTAACATGTGCAAGAAGTTTCTTTCTTTATGATTCTCTTAGCTAAGCGAGTCGCATCATTTACATTCTTATAGTATGAAACATCTTTAGTTACATTAGCTAGATGATAAAAAGATCAAAGAGAAATAATATATTTTTTAAAACTAAATATTTTAAATATTCCTATAATAGGAAAATGTTGTAAAATTAAGGTGTCTTCCTATTTGGTACATTTAGATTATTACTATATTTCTTATTATACCAGGAGAAAATCCTAGTGAAAAATATTAACTTATGGGGGGCGGAGTCAAGATGGCGCATAGAAGCAGGAGAGCTCTGTGAGCTCCCCCCATAACCACCTCACATACGTTTAAAATATGCCTAAACAAATTTTAGAGCTTCAGAACCCACAACATCACAGAGAAACAAAGCTCCCACTGAAGGCAGCCTGGCAGGCAAACACGAAGGGTTCATCCCAGCATGCATGGGTCAGCCTTACCCTCATTGAATTTGGCTTAGGGGAGAAATGACAAACACTCTAAATTGGGTATCTTGTCCTACAGGAGAGTAGAGGAGAAGGGGGTGTTAGGGGGGATGATGGGGGGGAGGGCCCATTGTGGGGGAAGGTTGTTAGAAGCACACACTTTTGTAAAGGAACAGGAACAAAGTAGAGAATAGAACAAGTGGGGGGGCAGGATAGGAAGGAGGGAAATATAGTCAGTCTTACACAATATGTCCATTGTGGAGATGTTCTGCGTAACTACACATGTATGGCCTCTATTGAATTGCTTGTCTTTCCGGTGGGGGTGGGTGACAAGGGAGGCAGGGAAAGAATCTAGAATTTAAAGTTCTAAAATCAAATGTTAAAAAAAAATATATGTATATGTTATTATTATTATTGTTATTATTATTATTACTATTATTTATATGCAACTGGGAAATAAGTTACACAGGCACTGGGGTAGGGAGATCCACCTTGCCCTACCGGAAAGTCAGGGGGAGGATATAGGAGAGAGCAGATTGGGGGAGTGTATCAACAATGCAGTATTCACAATGCGTACAATAACTATAAGTATGTTGATATGGTTATTAATCAGAAATTGTAACAGGCTCTCTGCATGGGAAATATAGCTAGAGCATTTATTCAGATACCAGAAAACTGAGTCCCAAAACCAGAAAGTCAAAGCCAACACAGGAGTTATGAAGTTGGCATATGTAGATAATGTAGTAAACACCCACATTGTCAAGCTTTCAAAACAGGACAGGCTACCTCAGGCAAAGATATTCCTCTCCTCACTGAAGCAACTGCTCAGTGTGCAGACAGCTTGCTCCCATCAGCTCTGGCACCCCACAGTTCCTGTTCCTGGCTGTCCTCAGAGGGACTCCTTAGCAGAGATTCTGACAGGCTGAAAGAAAAAGGAGTTTGCGCCACAACCGCAGCCACTGCCGCTGCTTCCAGTCACGACTGCACGGACTCTAGCTTGGCTCAGCTTCCTCTTACTCCACCCCTTCCTGCTATGTCAGCAAGTTCAAGGGGCATGGAAGATCTTCAAATCCCATTATCATTACATTTGGCCCCAAGATCTTTCACGTCCTTTACTTGGCAAAAATACATTAACAATACATTTCATTACATAGGTTAATAGGAGTTTTAGGAGTAACTGGTGTCAACAGAATTTTACAACAATATAACAAGGATTGCACACAATAAACACAGAAAACAATATTTTAGGGTGGGGCTTGAGCACAAGCTCCCCATCATTCCCTCCCCAAACAAATGGGGTCCCAAAACCTTGGGCGAAGGTCTCTTCTTCCGTGGCTAGTTGCTGTTGAAATTGGACATAGAGCTGTCCCTGTCCCAAGGGGTCCCATTTGAGAGGTCAGTTCTTTAGCCAGCATTTGGAATGTGCTTGATGCCAGGTCCAGGGGTGACACATCATATTTGTGGACAGGAGGTGACATCCAGCTTAAGCTATTGGGCATCTAGAGGTAGAGGAAGCCTGCAGAAACAAATCTAGCAAACAAGGTGAACAGACAAAAAGCCAGGAAGAAGCAAGGAGACAATAACCAGAAACAAGGTAGATATAGGATCAACCATGCTACTGGAGTCCCTGAATCCACTACTGTAGCCTCACTCACAGTAGAAAATATGAGTTATGGTTACAATTTTATAATAATCTTCTCCAAAATAAACAATAGTTATAGTGTTATCCCTCCCATGTGCTATAATCTCTGCAGCCTTTGGAACATCATCTAGCTTCCGTTTTGTAATGCCAAGCAAAGGCAACTTCCAAGGTTTGGATTACCAGAATAGCAAACCCTATTTATTCGGCAAACATTCACAGAACAGAGAAAGTCAAAATACAGTATAGCTCATTCATTTAGCAAGTAAGTTCTCAATTCAGTTGCAAAGTACCAAGGTCCAAGTATCCCACCTCTGGATCAGTAGTCAAAGTAGCCCACTCCTGGACAGTACATTCATTTAGTCTCTTCTCAAATGGAGAATAGTTTCCAGTAATAAACAAAGTACATTCATTTAGTCAATCACAGAGCACCAAAAAGGCCAAAGGTTTCCCACCCCTGGACACTACTGAATTACAATACCATCCATTAACACTAAGCACTTTCTCAAAAGGGGCA
>CM053585.1:460448294-460466443 GCA_028646515.1 Pseudochirops corinnae
TAAGATGTTGATTTCTTCAGTCATACTGCTGACTCTCTTTTCATGATTTTCCTGCAACATTCTTATTTCTCTTCCCAATTTTTCTTCCACTTCCCTTATTTGGTTTTGAAAATCCTTCTTCAGCTCATCTCTAGCTTTAAGGCATTCTTCATGTTTATTGGAAGCCTCTGGTGGGGGCGCTCTGGCTGCGCTCTCTTCCTCCCTCTCTCTCCCATGATCTTTCTTTTCCCCAAAGAAGGAATCTAGGGTTTGGGAGCTGTTCTTACTTTGCTTCTTATGCTTATTCTTACTCATGGTTGTTCAGACCGTGAATTTTTTTTTAAAATCTCTGTGGGGCTCTGCTTCCAGAAGGGAAAGCTCTGTCCCAAATCGCTGGGGTCCTCCCGGCTGCTGTAGACTTCCAGCTGACTGGATAATGAAAACTCCAAGACCGAGGCCCAAGACTACGACCCGGATCCAGGCCGCTCAACGCGGGAGCACTGACCTGAAAACAATCGCTCAGTCCCCCTGCTGTCTGCAGGCCGTGGGCGGGAAGCTACAACGCAGAGGCGAGTGCAAAACCTCTGCCTTTTGCTTTTCCGCTCTGGAGACCTTTCGGCCGGACTGCTTATCTCCCCCTTTCCCAATCCTCACTCGCAGCGGGTGCTAATCCGCTCACCTGAGAGGCTTCTCTGCACCTCCCGCCCAGCCGCCCCTGGGGCACAGCGCGGCTTCAGGCCAGGCTGGTTTCGGTTCGCAGTGCTGATATGGTTTCTCGTAGCCGAGCTGACTTTAGTGGGAAGTATCCTTGTGTGCATTTTGGAGTTCTAGGATTGGTTTAGAGTCCTATTTTATGGGTATTTTGGGGTGTCTATGTGAGAGCTGCGATATGTTGCTGCTGCTACGCCGCCATCTTGGCTCCGCCCCCCCCAAGTGCTCTTTTTTTTTAAGACTCCGTGCTGTTTCACAAGGGAACTCTTGAACTTCCGAAATGCATTACAGTGGAAGGTCTCATAAACTGTCATTCACTGCAGTGAAATAACAAGAAATGAGAACCTGCCATCTTTAGGATAATTTTTTACTTTTATTTTTTGCTTCTGAATTTAAAAATTGAATGCAATAATTACTAACCACACCTATAAATAGAGAATAGATTTTCTTTTTTTGTTGCCTTCTTCTTAATATAGCTAGTATTATTCAGGATTAAGTTTTATTACTCTGGAAGAAATATCAAGGGTCAAACCAGTTTGTATTTATTTCTCTCCAAGACTCCATTTCACTCAGTAACTATATTACGGAACCATTCCAGCCATCTGGTTTCATAGCCAAGTCTGCTTTTCCTCCTGTCTTTATCTGCCCTAGCTCTCCTTGTTTTGTGAAAATAACCTCTGTCTGCAGCTCTGTGGAGCCCCAGATTTTTCCCTTTCCTTTACTTTGCTAAAACTGTGAGATAGATTGCATTCTCAAATGCTCATCGGCCAAGGTCACCTCTCCCTAGTGCCATACTCTTTTGTTTACCTGCCATGTGGAACCACTCTAACTGGGCCTGCCATCTAGTCTCCCTTTATCTCCTGGATATTTGATTCTGTTACTATCTTTAGGGTTGCTACATAACTCCATTATTAAGCTTATGATTTGTCATATCCATTTAGTATAAGTCTTGAGTTTCTAAGGCAGCCAAATAATTTTATAAGCTACCATGTCCTAATATAATGATTGGAGAAGGTTCTTTTTTAACCTCCCTTTCCCAGTAAACTTGTAAAATTTTAGTCAATTAAATGTGACTCTTCAGTTTATCTGTTTATCTTTATAGGAGACTGAGAGAAGTTATGACACGTACATGTGTGTGTATGTGTATGTACATGTGTGTATATATGGTATGGAAGATGGTTATCGTAGGAGGCCTCTGAATATTCATAGTATTTGGACAAGATTAAAAAGTCAAGAACTGAATAGTAAGATGTAATATTCCCTGTTAATGCACTGTGGTAATTATAGTTTTAGACTGAATTGAAAGTTGGGCTCAATGTCAGTTCTGTAGCATCTGCTAATTTTTTCCCGCCATTTAATGACTTTTCTTCATGATATTCCTTCATTCAGGGCACTTCAGCTTTTTTACCTGAGAGGAACTTATTTCCATTTCATTTGTAACAGTACTTACATATTTTGCATTTTAAAATGTTTCATATGATTAAGCCCTGAAAAAATTATTACTTTTAGTTCTTACCAGCGTGCTCTTCCAGCTGATTCTTTCTTTTGTATTTGGAACAATGCCATTTAATTTGGAAATAAATACAAAAGCTCCTTTTGATTATCAGGTACACATTTAGCTGAAACTATCAGTTGAATGCTGGTAATTGGGATTGGGAGAAGCAGGAGCACATATCTCTTTTCCTTCCCTATCCCCCATTCTCTTGCACACACTGGTTATTAAGTAGCACACAGTATGTTTTGTGCAGATTGCAGTCTCCTTTTCCCCTACCCTTCTATACATGCTCAATCCTTATTTTTTTTTTAATGTGGTTTTTTCTTCTTCAACAGAGCTATTAAGAATGGGAAGGGATTACATAGCAAGAAGGAAGTGCCTATCCACCGTGTGGCAGACATCTCTGGGGTAAGATGCACGTTTGTTTCTTAGAGTGTGGAATAGAGGAACAAGTAATTTGTTGCTTATTCTTTTCAGGAGCTCAGATTATGAGTGTTTATTATTATTGCACATGATAGTTTTCAGCTACTCAATGTTGAGTGTCCTGTCTCCCTTTCCTACCCCCACAAGTTCCTATCTCAGTGCCTAGGGAGATACTGGCTTGTATTCTAGTAAAGCAAGATTTGCACAATACCTCACAGCTCATCTCATCTCATCCACTTACGCCGTGTTTCTAACAATAAATGTGGCTTCTGCTTCACAAATGCTACTTTTTTTTTTAAGCTTTCTAAATGAACTTTGTATTGTGTCTAAGTTGGTTTTCCTAGGGCATAAAAAATGCCCTCTTTAACAAGATCTTATGCCTAGTAACTTGTGAAGAGGCATGGGGAAAGGGAAGGTTGATGTTAGTCTTTAGAAGTTGATGGAGAATTTCCTCATGGCTTGTTTCTCCCAGTTTGGGTGATTGTAGCGAAAAGCTATAGGTATATGAGTCCTACTCCATAGATGATACTAGATGGCTGGAGAATACAGGTGGATCAGTGACACTAACAACTTTGAACTCCTCAAAGTCTATATCTGAATGTTTACTTTGTGATAGAACTCATTTTCAAATATTGAGGAATTTCTCATTTTAAAACATTTTAGAACTTCTTACATCCACCTAGGATGTTTTTTCTTCTCCTTTGATGGGCCTTTTCACCACCATTTCCAACTCTCATGATTTAGATTCATGGTTCATGCATTGCATGCCCATGTTCTGCTGTGGGCTGGACAATGGGGAATTGTTTATGCCATTGGTAAAATGATCACATAACCCAAGTTAGATTATCTTTAAAGGTGAACAGGCTAACAAATCTCAGCCCAGACACTCCAGGAACATGCTTTAGGTAGTGGAAAGAAAATACTAAAAACAAAGACTTCTTGAACTCAGCATAGCCCACAGCAGAGATGAATTAGGGTCTTTTATCTTCCTGTTATATTTTGTTTCCCAGCCTGGCTGAACCTTTTTCCAGTGCTCCTGTGATTACTTATTACAAATGAGAGTCTGAACAGTCCACACTTTCCTGGGTGGCCATGGTTCCCTGCTCATAATAAATGAGGAGACTAGGTTGAGCTGCCCACACAATGTTTGTAAGCAACCAGATATTGCTTCTTAGAAGGAGTGATTTTATTTCTACCCTGCATTTGCACTTGAAATAGTAGTTTTGTTCGGTTAATGCCTCTGGGTCCTACTATTAAAACATAAACCTGTACTTTGTGTTACATTTTAATTTTAGATCATAACCTCTGAGAAACATAGCTGTTCCATATAAAGTTTAGCTAACTTACCATTTTTAGAGGTATCTTAGTATATCTTAATGGTTTGAGATCTGTACTCATTCTGGTTCTAGGCAGTTAAAGTTACTTTGAGAATTTGAACTTTGAATTTTCAATGATATTAACTTTGTATTCCCCCATTGATTCTCCACCCACACCCTCCACCAGCCTTTAATGCTTCATTTTGATAAAGGTGTTAGATTTAAGGATAATTTCCCAAATCATTGAGCTGAAAAGTGAACCATAACCCTGTGTTGGAATGTATAATATAGGATCTTCTAGTTTGTAGATGACTCAGATATCTCAGGAATATGTCTAGTTATGGAAAGACCAAATTAACCTTTTGTTGCTCCATTTTCTTCCTCTAATTTCTAATCCCAGGTATAGATTTGCTAATATCTATTATAAAAAGGAAAAGGAAGCTAATTAGATTGTTTAGATGAAGGAATACCAGCTTAAAAATGTAGGTTATCAATGAATGAAAGAGACTAGTTCTATGATAAATTCTTCTGTGCCATTCTTACTTATGCGCTAATGATTTTTGACATTTCCTTATGCCTCCCTGTCTCTCCTGTATGTGTGTTTTCTTTATTTCTGGGTATTAGAAGACTGACTTATTTTTAAATTATTTAAAAGTAGCTTAAAATAATTTAAAAATAAATGCCAACTAAATTCTTTTTAGTTACTATTTAAATAAAAGAGGTAAAGCACAGTTGAGATGGTGCCAGAAAATGTGAAAGTTATTCACTATAAAGCAATATTGGGTATGATCTTGTCTAACTAGATTACAAATTAATTTAGCTTAGCATGCTGTTTGCTTTTTATTGCCTCTGTATTAGATAGTCATCTTCCCCGGTCCCTTCTGCCCCTTATATTTCCGCCACAGTATTGTATTTGGGGGGTGGGTGCCATTATATTATTTAAATATGATGTATAGCTCTCCCTGGTTACTGAAATATTCTGGGCAGCTTCCTCTCTTGAATGTAGATTAGACAAGTTTGTAAAAATGATGGTTAGTATAGGCAAATGTTTCACAAAGGATGAAAAATGAACAGGCACAGAAAGCAAATATTGAAACATCGTTTGGCAAAGTTTTGTTAATCTTTTAAAAATGTCATTCCCCCCCACCCAAATTGATCCCCTTTACTTAGGCAAGGTTGTAGTTGTAAAAGATAAATGCTAGAGTACCCGTAGTTGACAGTGCATGCTATTTTGCTGCCAAAATAATTTAACGTGAATTAGTGTCTGTGCCTACTCCTTTTCTCCCTACCCCTACACCCTTGAGAAATGCATTCATGAATTCACATTTTTTCTCCATGCTGCCTCCTACCTAAGGAATGGCAGTCTCTAAAAGAGCATGTGCAATTCATGGCTTTGGTCCAGCCTTAGTTTTCCGCTTTCTAGTAGGGACTAATCCTGAGAGACTTTTCATTCCATATTACTCCTCTTCAGCCCCTCTCCATTCCAGTCTAACTGGTCTCCTAGCTGTGTACCACATTCCATTTCTGGCTACTCTCTCTTTTGTGCTGGCTAACTTGAATATACTCCCTCCTCTGCTCAGTCCCTAGGAGCTTTCTTTGGGACCCGGCTCAGGGACTGCCTCCTATGCAAGGTCTTTCCTGATCCTCTCAGTTTTTAGTGCTCTCTCTTCCCCTTGAGCTAATTAAAAAAATATTTTCTCTATTCTTTTTATTCATTTAATCCATGCACATTTTTATTCCTCCAATAGAATGTGAGCTTCTTGAGGTCAGGGTTTTTTTTTAATCTTCATATTACCTTTCACAGTAGGAAATAATAAATGTTGAATTGAACTTGCCTATATGAAACAAGTCAATATTTTTTCCCTGTTTTATTTCTTACTGACCTTTTACAAAGCTGTAGCGTATGGTCTGGGTTTGCTCGGAGAGTAGATAACATACCTTAGTGCAGTGGTTCTCAACATGTGGGTTACGACCCCTTTGGGGGTTGAACGACACTTTCACAGGGGTCACAGGGGTCGCCCAAGACCATCGGAAAACACATATCTCCCATGGTCTTAGGAACTGAGACACCACTCCTTTATCCGTCTCCAGGCGGGTCTGCCCACATGCAGATACACCCACATACAAGTATTTAAGGGTCACAACATTAGGAAGGTTGAGAACCACTGCCTTAGTATGTTCTGAGTGCACAGTAAATAGAGCACCGGTCCTGGAGTCAGGAGGACCTGAGTTCAAATGCGGCCTCAGACACTTGATGCTTAGCTAGCTACTTTTGATGCTGTGATGTATTTGGCATTCTGGTATTCTAGGGAGGGAATAGTTAAGAAAAAAGTAAGGGAAAAAATCTATGTGCCAGCTAGTTAGTACATTGAGAGAAAGTGAAATTGAGATAGTAAGAACCTGACCAGCATTCAGTCAATTGTCTTTCCTTCGTTATACTATGCACACCTTCAGGCAAAAATACCTTTAACTTTAGAACTAAATGGTAAAAATATGAGATTACTAGCAAAGATCACCAAAAAATCCTTGACCCCCAGACCTAGAAAACTTAAAAATATTTTAATTTTTTCTACCACCATTAATGGTATAAATATGAAAATAATTTATAAATGTCTTACATTATTTAATAATTTTGAAATTGAGAAAATACAGTAAAATTAGAAGCTGGAAGAAAATGATAAACTTGGGGAAAAACCTAGTTGGGAGGAGGTCACTTTGTATCCAAGCAACATATTTCTTAGCTAATAATGTAAAGTTATAAATTTTAAAGCAATATGAAGACCCAAGGAAGTACTCTTAGCCCTAAGTTTGTCTTGGTTGCATTTCACAGGTTACAACAGGCTTACTTGTCATACAGGTAGTCAACTCCTATCCCTTATGCCAGTTCAGTCCCTCACGTACACACCACTCCCCTATATACCTTTGCAGACCTGTTCTTCAACTCCACTGTGCCTCATATGAGGGTTGAATTTATTCTGACCCTCAACAGAAGGATAAAATAAATAAGGGTACTGCTTTTTGGTAAAGATGACTTTTTTTTTGGAGGGGGGAAGGCAAGGCAATTGGGGTTAAGAGATTTGTCCAAGGTCATACAACTAGTAAGTATATCAGGTGTGTGAAGCTGGATTTGAACTCAGATCTTCCTGAATCCAGGGCTGGTGCTTTATTCACTGCACCACCTAGCTGCCCCAGTATCCTAATTTCTTGCCACTGCTCTTCTGTCCTTCCTGCCTTCAAATAGGCAGCTAGAAAAGGTGACTTATAAAATGAATTTGAGTCTGTTTAGAAGTAGTGTGGTGTAGAGGGAGAATACTGGATTTGAAATCAGAAGGCTTGAGTTCAAACGACTGACATCTCACTTAGTAAGTGTAGGATCTTGGACAAATCATTTAACCTTATGTCTAAAATGAGGGATTTATACCAGCTGATTTCTGAGTTTCCTTCTGGCCCTGACCCTGTGATACCAGGAAATTTTTGGTCCTCACTCCCATCTCTGTCTGTGCTTGAAAACATTCTTGACAACTTCTTGAAGTCCTGTGTAGTTCTTTTACTAGTCATATTATCATGTCATTTCTCCTAAATTACCAGTGACTTTAATATCAGTCTTGGTGACGGAATGCTTGGTCACAAGAGAACTGCCTTTGTTCAGATCTCCTCTGAACATATTCATTAGGAAGCCTTTCTAGGTTTTTTAGTGATGCAATATTTGTATGCTCCTTTGTTGATGTACCCTATAAATCCTGTTCTCATTCACAAGTGACATAAAATGAAGTAATGGTGTTGTTGTTTTAATGGCAGATGAGCACTAAGAAAAAAGCCATTGCACGTGGTGATTAGAATGTCACTGATGACCTTTGAGAAAAAGTTTCAGTAAACTGCTAGTGGCAGAAGCCAGGTTACTAGGAATTAAATAGAAGCAGGTGATAATGAGGTGGAGACATAAGATAATATTTCCAGGATTTTGGCAATGAAAAATAAAGGAAACGTGGGGTTGAAGAGTTAAAGAAAGGTTTCCTTAAAATTGGAGAGAGCATGTCTGTAAGTATGTGTGCCCATTTTGTTGTCCTGGCATTTGATTGGATATATCACTCCTAAAAACTACAACTCCGTTTCTTGACGTAAAGAGTGTTTAAATTAGCTAATTTACTTAGTTTCTTTATTATCCTCTTCTGTCTGTGGAATCTATAGTGTTTCTGAAAACATGGGCTCCACAATCTAGGGGTTCCCTGGACCTGTCCAAAGGGTTCCATTAAAACATGTGTGTGCGCATACATACACACATGTGCGTAATTTTGTTTTATTTATTCCCCTTTATTTCCTAATAAAACTGTTTTTGCAAAAATCAAATCTTAATCTCAGTTGATCCATGAAAGGAAAGGACAATTTGTTAAGGTATCAAGTAAATTGGTGTTCATCTGTGCAACCAAAGACAAAATAATCAATGGGTAAGTGAGTCCTAGAGAGCTGGAGCTTTGGAAGATGCCTTTGAAGGCATCCAAAACCACTGCTTCATTTATGATAGGGGAAGCTAAGGCCTACAAAGGAAAACTGACTCATCCAAGGTCACTTAGGCAATAAGTAACAGAGATGTAATGTGGGAAACTAGTTCCTCTGTGCTTTTTCCATTGTGCCATGCTGTAATAAATGTAAAATTCATTTTTCTCATGACTTTAATATAACAGTACAAGCCTCTGGCTCTTGTGTGATAAGAGACTCTCAAACCCTCACTGAGATCCTAATTTTTTCTTGTAGTTCACTCACACACACACACACACAACACGCACACAAAATTTCATTTGGTTTCTGAGCCCACAGCACATTACAAGGGGGAAAGGGACTCCCTTTGATAGTGTTAATGAACAGAGTGACAATAGGATAGACAATATCCTGACAGTGACAAAAATCCCAATACCCCGGTGTATCTGGGATATCAGCTACATGGATACTTCTCCCAGTGATTCATTCACTCCGCATCTGTGATTGCCTATGAAGAGTAGCTCTTGCCCGTCTTCCCATAAATCAGCGACAAGGCATATATCCATCCAGCCTGCTAGAAGCCTTCCTTTTGTTCTCTTGACATTGTGCGAGTACCAGTGGAACTATATTGACTACCCATTAGTTATCTTTCTTTCCCTATAAGACCAGACCATATTTTTTCCCTGTCATACATTTCTCTCTTGACATTATTTACATAGCTCCTAATTCTTTCTTTGTAATGTGTTTCAATTTATTCATACCTAGCCCCTACTCTCCTCCATACCAAATCACCAGGGTACTAAGAGATCATTTAGAACAGCAGTTGTCAACCTGTGGGTCGCAACCCCTTTGGGGGTTGAACGACCCTTTCACAGGGGTTGTCTAAGACCATCAGAAAACACATATTTCCAATGGTCTTAGGAACCGAGACACCACTCCTCTATCCATCTCCAGGTGGGTCCGCCCACATACGAGTATTAAAGGGTCATAGCATTAGGAAGGTTGAGAACCACTGATTTAGAAGACTAGAGTTTGTAGATAAATGCAGTCTCCATCCGTGTGTTGATGGTACCACTTAATTATATTCCTTTCTCTTAGATTATCAGAAATTGGAACCATTGGGCTCTGGTGTGAGTCAGCTAAATAATCTGCAATTAAATTTTTTTAGGATGCCCTAGGTAGATGTTTTGCTGGTATAGCAGTCCTTAGAAGTGACTTTGTTTTATAGTCCAGTGCTTCTCTTTGTTTACTGTGTTAATGTTAAAAATTGAGCTGCATGTCTATACTGTCCCGTTTCAAAGTCACATTTGATTTTTCTAATTGTTTTTAGTTGCTCCTCTTTAGAGTTCTGCCTATATCCCAAATGGCAGAACATTCCTCTCTTCTATTTATGTTCTCCTTCCAGAGGAACTGTGTACTGTATACTTCTCTCTCTGGTCCTCATTCTGCTCCTCTGTAAAATGAGAAGATTGAACTAGCTGACACACCTCTACATATAGCTTTAACTTGTTTCTCTCCATTCTACTCTTGATAATTCTCAACTTTAATTCTTAGGAGACTGTATTATTCTATAATGCACAGACATGCATCATTACTGGCAGAGAGAATATGGACACTTAAAATACAGGCCTTTGTTTCTGGAAGAAACTTGGGATCCTTGGAAGTACTATATACTTTCTCAAAGTCACTCTTGCCTACTCTTAATCCAGCCTACTCTCTCCTTCCTGCCCAGTTCTGGTCTCTAGTCATTGTCTTTTTGCTGTGTCTGTCAAAGATATACTTACTGATGGATAAAACCTTTGAGTGTTCTATGCAACTGTTTCATAGTCTTAACAAAAGGTGTTCTTCATCAACTTTGTTATATAATTAGACCAAATTATTTTAAATGATTATGTATCCCATTTTGGAAAGTTCTTCATTGTTAGCCCATATATGACATTTGGAGCTCCTCACCACTGATAAGGAGTCCTTTTCTATTTGGACTTTGTGCTAGTTCTTCTCAGTAAGAGTGGAAATCACCTTGGGGAGTGTATGTCTCCTAGGTTTTTTCCTCATTAATTAGAGAGTTATAAAACAAAGAATTCTGTTGTTACTTTTTTTAAAAGATTCATGCATGGTTTTGATATATGCTTGACAACATTTGTATTAGAGGAAGTTTTTTAATAAGAAATTTTCTCTATGAAATTGAAGTAGCTAATAAACAAACTGGGCCCTGTACCATCTATGCCTTTTTGGTCATATATGTGAGTATAAAGGTGTTTTCATCTGTGGGACATGATTTGTGAAAGCCTACTTATTCCAGCTCATTCCTTCATTAAGAATACACCTATTGTATTATTCTGATAAAAATTTTATAGAGATGGGAAAATAGGCATATAGATCAGTAGTTATTGATATGCTTTTTCTGTTTCTCGGCTAATGGTATTACAAAACAGAACTAGAACCTTTTTTATGTCCAGGATTTTTTTTTTCCTAAACCTTTGGTAACTTTTTATCTTTTAGATAACTTAATCACCCGAGGCCCACAAAATTGTATTGCCTCCACCATGCCCATCCTGTGTGTTAATTTGATCTAGTCCAACTGATTTGCTAATTTTTATTTTCTTCTGTGCCATGTATATGTTCTCAGGAAACACGGGAACTATGATGTTAGTATCCAAATGTTGTTACTCTGCTCCACTTGTTTATGAAAAGAATATAGCATAAAAATATTGATTGATCTTTCCCCCATCACTTTGTTGTCCTTGTTTCTAGGTCATCCTAAAATGTTCCATGACTTTAGAAAGTCATGACTAAATAATGCTCACCAAGCTTTAAATTTGCTTTTTTCTGTTTTGTGAGAAAGTCTGCTCATTGTTTTCTACCATCTTACTCTACAAGATTTTATAAAGTTTTTTATTCGATATGGCTGTGCCCCTTAGTTGCCAATCTTTCTGTCAAAAAAAGTCAAGTATTCACTAGCCAAGATTGTTTCTAGTTTCTTTTGGTCTCCTTGTTTTCAGATTATATTTACATTGGTTAAAACTTCATTCGGAAAAGATTTATTCCTGTGATAGTATCCATTCTTCCATCCCTTTCCCATTTTTTATGTGATCAGTTTGTTTAAATAGGTCAGTTTAGATTTTTAAAAATGTCTTTTTTTCTCATTTTTGTTCTTCTGATTTACAATAATTTTTGTTTTTACTCCAAAAAATTGATATTCTTTCCAATGTAATCAGCTGATTCAGGACTGGCATCTACATTGGTTACAATCCATTTTCTGTCTTGTATCAAATAAATATGGTCAAGCAAAACAAATTCTCTTATCGACCAGGTACAAAACTGTGTGTCTCGTTCAGCACATTAGTCTGTCATATGTCAGGAAGTGAGAAGTATTTGTCATTGTTTCTCTGAAAACTGTCTTCTTTTAAAGAGTTTCCAGCCTCTTTGCATCTCCCAATTGTTTAAAGATACTTTACTGTACTTTAGAGGATATTTAAAGGATTTTCCAGGACTGTGTATAATATTTGATTTGTAATTTTGACTTTATACACTTCAAGGAACAAATCCACTGTATATAGATAGCATATCCGTACTGTTGCTGTAATTGAAATTGGATCTTTGGGAATATTACCAAACTCCTGAATGAAGTGAAATAAAATTTAAATAAGTGAAATAAAAGACTCCACATATTCTTGCCATTAATGTCCAGCATATTACTATTCTCCAAAAAAACCTCTTACTTTACATGATATAGTTCTGCTTTTGGTATCTGTCTATATAGGATCCTAATTTTTCACTAAGGAATTTTTCTGTTCTATTCTTCCCTTAACAGCAATTTCATATATTAGAACACTTGAAAATGAACTTCTTAGCCGTGTGAACCTATTTTTCACTTTAAAATCTTTTGTTGTTTGGTCAAATAAAGGCAAAAGGAAGCTGAGTGTGCCAGCAGTAAAATGTCAGAGGTGTTATTTTCTTTTTTTCTATTGCTAGGACTTAACTCAGGACCTGGCACATAATATACACCTTCTTTTAAAAATTAATTTTATTTTCAAGGAAAGATTTTCCTTTCTCTCTCATATCCCCTCCCCTCGATTGAAAAAGCAAGAAAAAAGCCCATTATTAACATGTGCAGTCATGCAAAACAAATTTCTACATTGGCCATGTCCCCATCCTCTACCCCCTCCTCCCAACTCCCAAAAAAATTTGAATCTGCACAATGAGCCCATTACCCTTCTATCAAGAAGTGGACAGCATGTTTCATCAGGAGTCTTCTAGAATTGTGGCTGGTCATTGTACTGATCAGAGTTCCCAAGACTTTCAAAGTTTTTGGTCTCTACTTTGTAAGTTGTTTGCTTGATTCTGCTCAGCTCACTCTGTATCAGTTCGTACAAGTCTTCCCAGATTTCTCTTAAACTGTCATCTTCATCATTTCTTATAACACCATTAATATTCTTTCACATTCATATACCATAACTTGTTCATCCATTCTCCAGTTGATGGTACCCTCCACAGTTTCCAGTTCCTTGCCACCTCAAAAGAGCTGTTAAAAGTATGTTTTGTGTATAAATCCTTTTCCTTTTTCCTTTTTTAAATCCTTTAATCTCTTCTGATTATAGACTTAGTAGTGATATTGCTGGATCAGAAGGTATGCACAATATTACTTTCATTAAGCTCCTACTATGTGACATACAAACACAAATGATGAAACAATCCCTGATAGTATTGTTTCATGTTCTGGGATATGTAGTTTCCGTATACAGTGCCTGGCACATAGTAAATGCATAATGAATGTTCATTGATTGATGAGTATCTTCCCTGACATTGTGAATTTTTATTTTTCCTTCACCTGATAGCATAATTACAATTTTTGCTTTTAAGGAATCACTCCATGCATTGTAAATTTCTTTCCAGACCCTGATTTTCAGTGTGTGTGTGTGTGTGTGTGTGTGTGTGTGTGTGTGTGTTATATGTATTAAACTACTTTTCTTGTGTGCTGCCAGTTGTGAAATTTGGCCACTATATGTCTTAGACTTTAAAATGCAGGGTTTTTCTTTTTTCTTTTCTTTCTTTCTTTTTTTTTTTTGGTGGGGGTGGGGTAGGGGCGGGGGTATGTGCAGCTCTCTGTAGATTTGACTAATCAATACATTCATTATTTCCTGCCATATGGTATTCATGTTTTTTAATCTTCTGGAAGACCCATGTGTCTTAAGTTATTTGCATACTATCATCAAGGTGAGTTTCCTTGACTCATTTAGAATTCGTATGTTCTTTCAAAATTATCTTTTTCTTTTCTTTTGCAAATTTTTTCCCATTTCTTTGTTTTTTTTTAATCTAAATTTATATTTCTCTTAGTTGGAGCCTCTGCCACTTTGAAGAGAGCCTCCATGTTGTTTTATTTGTCATCTGTTCTGTCATTTGTCTTTTTAAATTCGTTTTAATTTCTGATCTAATTTACATCTTAATATCTTTTTTAAATGTTTATTTCTCTTTTGAGCCATTTTGGAATTTCTTGCTTTTCTTCCATGATCTTCAAGGAATCTCTGTAAATCTCATTTGTTCCCTGTTTTTTGGCTTATTTTCCTTCATAATATGATAGTTGTTCAATGGATCATATGTAGTCTTTTTTTTTTTAATTACACATTTTTCCATTTATCCTTATGAGTTTTATTGTCAGTTTATCTGCTTAGGAGCTAGACTCAGTTTATACTTAGTATTTTTCCCCCTGTATTCTTAATAACTTGTCTCTGTTTCTCCATTCCTGACCCCTCTCCTTTCTATTACTATGGTATATACCTTTCCTCTTGGCCAAATTCCCAAGTGAAGTCATCCTCAGCCACCTCAGGTTGGAGGATGTAGGATCACAGTTAAGTCCTCTCCAGAGTCAATTATGGAAAAAGAATGGAGCACAGTTATGTTCCTGGTCTCCCTTGCCTCAAGCATAGAAGACTGGGTATACAAAAATGTGAAGGAAATACTACCTTTATTCATACATTCTGTGAGGAGAGCCATGTACACATACTATAAAAGGTACGTTGAGAGGGCCCTAGCAGTGGAGTGGGAAGAATCAGGAAAAGCTCCTTGTAGAATTTGTCCCATGAGCAGTGTTTTAAGGGAAAGCAGGGACTCCCATAAGCAGAGGTGATGTCGGATTTCATTGCAGGCCTAGCAGATAGCCAGTGTAAAGACAGAGATGGATGGATGACCTTGTAAGGAGTAGCCAACTTGTCTGTAGAATGAATGAAGGAGGAGTAATATTTAATGAGTTTAGAAGGCTAAGTTAGGGCCTTAGAAATCAAAAGGAACTTATATATGATCCTAGAAGCAAAAGGAAGCCAGTCATTGGAGTTTATTAAGTCCCATGGGAATGGCATCCTCAGACATACAGTGCAAGAAAGTCAGTTTGGCTGCACTGTCATTTTACTGTTTTGAATTTCTCACACTCAGGCATTTAAATGGTTTTTGATGGGTCCAATGAGTTCCTTTCACATGTATTTCAAGGCTAAATAGTTTCAGTGTTAGTCCATAAACTTGATTCTAGTGTTTATTATATTTAAAAGTTTATTATAATGTCTGATTATATTAGAATGATATTAAGCAGTTATAAGGAAGATTATACTGTAAGGGATATGAAATACTAGCTAAAATTGTTTTAAGTTGTTAAGTAACCTGAATGTTTTAGTGATTCACTTCACCAGTCAACAGGCTATGTCAGCTCAAATACTTTTAATACTACAATTCTGTAGTACCATGTAGATTCAAATTTCATTTTAGATTTTTAGCATTTGTTATTCTTTAATGTGATATGGAATTTTCTGGAAAATAATTACTTTCTGTTTGATACTTTATGAACCTCTATGACAGATGTTTTGTCTTTCCTGTTACTAAAAAAAAATGAATTTCCTTTTATGTTTTCAGTTAACACTTTTGTTCCCCTAAGTTTAGTTGTAACTATGTTTATTCCTATATATATGTGTGTGTGTGTGTGTGTGTGTGTGTAGATATATATATATACATATATATATATATTCCTAAGGATTTTTATGCTTAAAGTTTGTTAGTTCTAGATCAGACAGACCTGCACAACATGTGATCCGCCAAAGATTTCAGGTGACTGTCGTGTAACCCATGGCAACCAGCCACCATCAGTCTGCCTCTAGTCTAAGCTGTGACCAGAAGAAGTTTACATGTTGTGCAGGTCTGCTCTAGATAAAGGATATCCATATTGAGAAATAGATGTTTAAAAATTATCTTTGTGATATGGAATTGACAGGCCCTTATTTTGGACATTTCAATTGTTGACACATTTTTTCAACCTTCATTTCAGTTCTTGTACAGCATACATCTTTCATAACATCTCGTGGAATTCTTGATTTGCCATAACATTATATTTGTGCTCTATCAAACCATCTTCTAAATCCTTTTTACTTGCCAAATCATTTTAATCGTTTGTTCTGCCATCCTTTACAACGATAACATCCCTTAGAATATAAGTTCCTTGAAGGCAGTGAAGATCTGTGTCACTATTCCTCATCATAGCACCTGGCATTTAGTAGGCACTTAAAAAGTACTTAGAATTGAAATTCCCCTTCCTTATGGATACTGTCATTCATAAGTTCTCAGTAGTGTTTCAAGATTTCCCCCCCGTAACCACCGTTGATATCTAAACTTAAAACTTATGTTTCCACGTTACTCCATATTTTCGTTGTCACAGATTATATATTAGATTGGCTTCAGTTTTCCTGTAGCTGTTTCTTTAGATCACTGTCTTACTGAGTGTGTGGGTGGAAATAATTATAGCTAGCATTTATATAGCACCTACTGTGTTCCAGGCGTCGTGCTGGACAAAACTCTTTACAGGTGTTATGTCATTTGATTCTCACAAATACCTGGGAGGTAGATGCTATTGTTACCCCCATTTTATAGATGAGTAAACTTAGGCAGACTGGCTTAATGACTTGCCCAAGCTAGTGCTGAGGCTGCATTTTTGTTTTTGGAGGGAGACGGCAGGGCAATTGGGATTAAGTGACTTGCCCAAGGTCACATGGCTAGTTTTTTGTGTTAAGTGTCCGAGGCTGAATTTGAACTCAGGTCCACTTTCAGCGCTTTGTCCATTGTACCACCTGACTGCCTATATAGTGATAGAGTCACTGATATTCATGTCAAAGATCCCTTTATTATCTGACTTACAAATGCCACAGAGGAACTTAAAGGTCCAAATCATGAAATACTCTTTCTGGTTGTTCTCGTTATGAATTTTAAATATGAATACCATCATATGTCATTGTTTTCATATCCAGTATTTTGCCTATTTAATCATTTATTCAGAAGGTTTTAGATTCTCCATTAGTTGAATATCTTTCAGTTATTTATTTTCTACATAAGATTTTATATGGAAACAGTTGCAAAATATGTCTCAGTTCTAATTTTTGAGACTTATAGATATCAAGTCACTCATTAGCATTACTTCTCTATTTTTAGTTATGTCTATTTTATGTTTAATGGAAATTTGATTTGATGAAATTGTACTAAATATATTTACATTGTCTTTTAATTAAGCTGTAGATATTGTCAATAATATAGTTTGCTCTTTGAGAAATTATTAAATAATACACATTTCCTCCCTGATTTGGGGGCTAATTACTAGTTCATTTTGTTCTACGAAGCATGGTTTCCATGTTCATTTGTATTTAGGTCTGTCATTTGTCTCTGTGCAAATGCACATCTACTGAATGCTGAAATTGTTGATCAAGTAGGTATTCATGGTTTCTGTCTTTGACCAAAAAGCCAGATTGTTTCTTATCAGAGTTGTCTGATATTATTGCAGTCTGTGTATTGTCCATCATCCTTTACCTGGCATCTTTCTACATGGCAGACTGTCTACGATATGTTATTCTTTTCCCTAAATAAGTAAGAGTTGAAAATCCCATTGCATATTCTTCGTTTTTTAATTCATTCTTCTCACTTCTGCTTTACTGTGCTAGTTCATCTTCCTCTCTTCTTTCTTTGTAATTTGCATAAAGGATTTACTTTTTTTCCTTTAACTTGATCTCCCCATACATTTAGTTTCAAACTACAAGTTGATGTTATAGGAGAGTGAATTCTTTGAGTCTTCTAGGTCCTACTGACTGCCGACAGGTACATAATAAAGCTTAGATATTTTCATTTCTTTCACTTGGGATCTAATGAGCAAGATAGAATAGATAAACACATAATTGGCATAAATAAAGAGATTGTAAATCAGTATCATTGTTTTTGCAGCCTTCAGAATGTGTGAGATTAATTGTAGCAAACTTCCTAGAGGAAAGAAATCTTGACATATAACTGAAAGGGAAGGAAGGAAAGATGCCCCTTTGGTCATCTTTAGTAAAAGTTCTGATGTAAAGAAACATTAAAACAGTAAGAAAGAAACTGAAAGGTTTAAGCGTTGCTCTAGCCAAATTTATGCCTCTTATGGTAGAAACAAATTTGCTAGTATATTGATCTTTCATAAATCATAGAATTTGAGCTAGAAGGGACTCGAAAGGTCATTTAGTCAGTCCTCTTATTTTGCAGATTAAAAAGCAAGCTCACTAACTGTGACAAGACAAGGTTGAATTGTTTCTTCTTGGTTGTTTATAATATTTTCTCCTTGATCTGGGAACTCCAGAACCTGGCTATAATATTCCTTGGAGTTTTCTTTTGGGGATCTTTTTCAAGAGGTGATTGGTGAATTCTTTCAAGTTCTGTTTTGCCCTCTGGTTCTAAAATATCTGGGCAGTTTTCCT
>CM053585.1:460466943-460688146 GCA_028646515.1 Pseudochirops corinnae
TCTATTTTCCAGGTCAATGGTTTTTCCAATGAGATATTTCACATTGCCTTCTATTTTTTCATTTGTTTGGATCTGTTTAATAGTATCTTGATTTCTCATAAAATCATTAGCTTCCATTTGCTCCAATCTAATTCCGAAGGAATTATTCTCTTCAGTGAGCTTTTGAAATTCTTTTTTCCATCTGGCAAATTCGACTTTTTAAGGCATTCTTCTCCTCATTGGTTTTTTGGGCCTCTTTTGCCATTTGAGTTAGTCTATTTTTTAAGGTGTTTTTTCTTCCATCAGGTTGTTGACTCTCTTTTCATGATTTTCTTGCATCATTCTCATTTCTCTTCCCAATTTTTCCCCCACTTCTCTTACTTTATTTTCAAAATCCTTCTTGAGCTCTTCCATGGCTTGTAACTAGTTCATATTTTTCTTGGAAGCTTTTGATGCAGGAGTTCTGACTGTGTTGTCTTACTCCTGTCCCATGCTTTTATCCTTTTTGTCCCCAAAAAAGTCATCTAAGTTTTGATTGCTGTGCTTGCTTTGCTTCTTTTGCTTATTCGTGTTGCCGCTCAATTACTTGACTTTTGAGCTCTTTGCCACAATAGAACTCTGCTTCCAGAGAGGAGAGCTTTGTCCCAAATATCTAGGGTTTTCATAGCTGCCGGAGCTATTAGTTGGGTACCCTCTCTGCTGCCCCAAAAAGCTCTGGCTCACTGGTCACACACCCCAGTACCTCCACTCAAGACAGTGATCCAGATCCAACAGGTTGAAGCAAGAGCAATTACCCTCTGAATGGTCATTTGGTCCCCCTACAATCTGCAAGCCAGGAGTTCTGAAGTAGCCACCTGGAGGTGGTGCTTCTTGCCTTCTTGCCCTGGGGCAGTGGCTAGACCACACTCTTGGTCCCCCTGTTCCCACAAAGTCCACACTGACCTTTTACTTTGTCTTTGGCATTTATGAATTGATAATTCTGGAAACCACCACAGCTGCCAGTGGTCTGCTCTCCTGAAGTTTGCTCCAGCCCTTGCTGGTCGGGGCCGTCCTGGGGCTAAAAATGCTCATTTGGGGCTGGGCTGGGCTCCCAGTGTGCTGCAATGGACCCTTCCTGTCTGCCTGCTGGGCTGCCTTCAGCGGGAGATTTATTTCTCTCTGTCACTTTGTGGGTTCTATAACTCTAAAATTTGTTTAGAGTCAAATTTTGTAGATATTTGAAGTGGTTATGGTGGGAGCTCACAGAGTTTTCCTCCTTCTATGCTGCCATCTTGGCTCCACTCCCTCCATGATTGTGGTTTTTTTTTTTTTTAGGGTTTCTGCACTACTGTACCTCCTGCAACAAGTTGGCTTTTTTCCCCTTTTACCCCATACTCTCAACAGATGACTTTACCTTCTACTTCCCTGAAAAGACTAGGGTTGGCGGGTATTCACTCTTATCTACCCTACCTACCACATTCCTTTCCTTTCCTCCTTTCTCTCTCAGAGTAACAGTATTACCACTCATCACTAAGACTAAATTCTTTTTGTACCATTGATTTTCTTCTCATATTCTCTAGCAGTTCTCCCTCACTGCTCCCAAAGTTCCCCCAACTGCTCAAACTTTATCTCATTTTTATTGGGTACTAGACATCTACAGTCAGTGTCAGCCCCTCACAGGTATGTATGGTTAGGAGATAGATGATTCTTAACCAAACAAGAGATTGAGGCAGTAAAAAAAGATAAAATAGCTAACTTTGATTATTCACACTGAAATACTTCTACACAGACATAATTACTGTAGCTGTGATAAGAAGGGGAGTGACTGAATGGGGAAAAAAAATCTTTTTTCTGGATCTCTTCATCTTACCCATAATCCCCTCTTCTTCTTTGCTACCCATAACTTTTTTACCTCCCCCCCCCCACCCATTATCAGTTAGTCAAGTAGATTTCCCCTTCTGCTCCTGCTTCAGCTAGTCCTATTCATTAATTGTCAATTTTTTTTTGGTGCCCCTTTCCAAAAAGGATTTCTCACTCTTCATTATCCATCTTCTCTGTCAACGTGACCCCTGTGATTGTCTAGTGTCTCCCTTTTCCTCATATTCTTTGTGTAATCAAAGCTTCCAAGGTATGCATTCTAGGCACTTCCGTCTAGATCAGTGGTTCTCAACCTTTCTAGTGCTGCAACCCTTTAATACTCATATGTGGACATATCTGCATGTGGGCAGACCCGCCTGGAGACAAATAGAGGAGCAGTGTCTCGGTTCCTAAGACCATCACAAATTTGTTTTCTGATGGTCCTAGGCGACCCCTGTGACCCATGTGAAAGGGTCGTTCAACCCCTAAAGGGGTCACGACCCACAGATTGAGAACTGGTGGTCTAGATACTTTCTACCACTTCTTTGTAGATCTTGCCCTATGGATCCCCTTTTCTATTATGCCTCACTCCCAGAACAATTCTTATGATTGCAGGTGTCAGAGTAGGGTCGTTCCCTTTTACCTCCCTGATTATGCAGCTGCTCTGTACCCTACTGATTACCTTCCTACTCTCCCTATCCCTCCACATTTGCCTCAGAATCTTTTTCCTGGCTCCATTCTCTCCCATTTCCCAAAGTGCCAGTTGCTGGAGGAATTCCAATTTTGCCCCTCCCAATGTAGGATGAACAGACTTTTCAAGTACCAAATCCCCTAACCCTCATACAGATAAGGTCCTTATCTTCCTTCAGAGATAATCTCTCTTCACCCTTAGGAATATTGATCAACAGAACTCCCTCCCACCACCAATGTAAGACCTCTTTCCTTGACCTCAAGGAACCAGATTGATAACAGCATCTCTGAATTTGATGGAACCTCAGAGACAGTCTGATTCAACCTATGTGTGTACAAGAATCCTCTCTACTATATTGCTGACAAGTAGTCTTTGCTTGAACAAGTACACAAAGTAGCCTTTGCTTGAAGATGTCAAGTGAGTGAGAACCTACTATTCCCAAAAGCAGCCCATTCTAATTTTGGATAACTAATTATTTAAAAGATTTTCTAAACTTGACTACTTTCTTTCCCTCACATATGACCTACATTTTCTTGTCTCTCATCTGTTCCTTGTACCAAGAATGTTCTCTTCCTTTTTTCACTTCTAGAATTCCTACGTATATTTTAAAACTAAACTCAAATGATACTTCTTCCATTAATTATTCCCCATTTGCCCTAATCAATAAGTCTTCTCCACATTGGGACTTCAGATAGCACTTCATTTTGGACTTCTCTGAAGCACACTTATATATTATTTTTATCTCTATTATATTATACTCCAACCTCACTGTAAATTTTATGAGGACAGTAACTTACTCAATCACACTCAAGATTTTTGAACAGAGAAGTGACATGACTAGGTCAATTAGCAAGAAAAATTTGTCTTGCAATAATATAAAAAGTTTATTGGAAATAGGAAGAGTGACAGTATAAAAGACCTGTTACAAGCTTATTTAAATTGTGCAAAAAGGTGGTAATGAGGGACCTATATTTGCAAGGGGTAGTAAGAACAAAAGAAAGAGAAGGGATTTGCCAAGAGGCATAAAGCAGTATTACTGATAGAACTTAAAAGTTATTGGATGTGTCATAGACATAAATACTGTCTATACAATAGACTCTTAATAAATGTGTAAATTAAATTTTATTCTTTTTTTGGTCTTTTGGAAGTGATTTTCTACTTAAAGAAAGATACACTTTAATGAATCTAATGGTGTCACCAATAAGAAAATAGTTATATAAAAATACTAAAAACTGAAAATGGGTCTCGGCTTTTTTTTACCTGTGAAAGGTAACAAATATTTATTAAATACTTTTTATATGTCTGACACTGTGCCTAGTGCTGGGGTTACAAAGAAAGGCGAAAACGGATTCTTTCTTCAAGGATCTTATAGTCTAATGGGGTAGACCATAAGCATCAGCTATGCTTTAAAAAAGAATATATATAGGGCAAACTGGAGATAGAGCACAGTTAAAAAAATATTATGTAATCAATTTTTGACCCCTTATTGGTTTAGGATAAGGTTTCTAAGTGATGTTGCACTCTCCTTTAGTTAGACTGCCTTAATTAAGTAAGCCCTTTGCCATGTTTTACTTTGTGTCTGAGAAATTAAATTTGCTTCACTGCATGGGAATTGGGGTTTCAGCAGCCACTTTCCTAATAGCCTGACAAATGTATGCATGCTCGTTACTGCATATGTATGTAGTGGTATGGGGATTTTATGTTCTCGATTCCTTGTAGTTAACTAACATTTTCTCTATCCCCATTGCTTAAGTTCTCTCCTTCCTTTGCTTTAGGATACATTGAATGGGAGGAAAGGGGAAACTCCTGCTAAGGAGAATTGGAAAAAAATCCGAATGTTATATCAAAAAGAAACATTAATCCTAGAATAACTCTGCCTGTTAAGGTACCCAGACCTTAAAAAGATATTTTGGATCATCAGGATTTCAGGATAGTATTTGGTACACAGATAGAAAAGGATGGGATCATAGGAAGAAATGGGTAATTGTCTGCCTTCTGAAGTATAAACATTAACCTTTCCCCTTTTACCTGTATGTGAACTTTAAGGAAAGAGGACTGGTATAGCAAGTTACAACTTAATCCCTCTGGCCCTCTTCCAGAAGGAGAGGTGATGGCACAGTGGGATCTCCATGTGAACTGTTGGGCTTAGACATAGTCAGAGTTTCTCCCTGTGGCATAGCCAGTGTCACTTCAGCCCTTTAAAAGATCCTGCTCATTGTTGTATCTGGTTTTCTTTTCTTCATTTAAAAAAGTAATAACTAGTTCTACATTTTTATGATACCTCCAGAAAAGAGAGAATGAAATGGTGCCAACTGCTAAAGTAGGATGATTAGAATGCAAATAAGGCACACCGACAAAGATGAAATTAGCTGTGATTAGAGGTGATAGGGAATTGGAGGAGAGCAGTGTTTGCAGCTACCTTAAGGAGAGGGCATCCCTATTATTTTCCTTTTTATTTATTTATTTCATAAGCTGATAATAGCTGCAAAGATCCTTATATGCAGTCATAAAACATCTCCCTAAATTAAAATGTCAACTGGCATTGGGAGCTGAAGCAAGAATTTTTTATTTTCTCCCAAAAAAGTGATGAGAACCCTGTTTGTCTCCTATGTAGAGTTCATTGAGGAGTGAGTCATAGTTGTACCTTCCCTATTTCTTCTATCATTATTTTTCAGCTAAAGAACTCCAAGAATTAGGATGAGATTCAGATAGAAATCTTTTGGGTCCACACAGGCATGATCCTGAATGACAGAATTGAGAAGTAGGAGATTCTATAGATCTGTTCTCCTCTCACCCTGCTCACCCACTCCATTCTAGGGCTTTGGTGTCTCTTTGAGACTTAGCAAGAAGACAATGTCTACATGGCAGGACTTGACAAGAATTGAAAAAACCAACAAAGAATTGATTCTGATATAAACAGTGAGAGGGGTCATGTTTCCTACCACTGATGTGGGAAAGAAGTAGAAAGTTACTGCCTTGATACAGATAAGTGCAGAGAGAGATACCCCATATCTATCTCCTGACTTTTTGACTTTTCTCTGGCTGTTTCCATTACCTACAATGCTCTCCTTCCTTCTGAGTTCCTCCAAGATTCATCTCAAATCCTGTCTAGTTTAGGAGACCTTTCCTATTCTCTCCCTCTACCCCTACCTGCTTTCCTGCTAAGATTACCTTACAGTTACTCTTTTCTATGTCTTGTAACATATAATATTTTTGTGTGTGTTTTCTCCTCAAATAAAATGTGAGCTCCTTGAGGCCAGGGACCCTGTTTTTCTTTGATTCCCAAGTACATAGCATAATACCTTGTACCCAGTAAGTCTTTATTTAACATTGTAAGTGTATATTTAACATAGTAAATCTTGATGTTGAAGACACTTTTAGGAAAAAAGTGAGGTTCTCTCAGCAGCTGCTTGTTGGGCCATTTTGGTGCCACTCAGAAATGATGCCAGGGAAAAGAGACAAATTAGAAATGTGATGAATAGCCCTCAAGCACCTAGCCCAGGTAGTCTGACATTGAGAGCAGTAAATAACACTTGACCCAAGGTGTGAAGCCCAGGCAACTTGAAGCCAAAAGAACATTAAAGAGCCTTCTAGCAGGCAACCCGAGAGGTCTGAAATTAAAGGCATCCATCCCTTTAAACAGCAGCAACAGAAAGAAGTTAAGCCAAAATTTTCCTCTGGGTGGCAGCAAAGAAACCTGAGATGGCAACTGCCATGACTGATCATGATGGAGGCAGAGCCTCAGCCAATTCCTGCTGAGGAGGCAAACACATCCCAAGAGAGCTATTTCAGCTTCAACTAAAGGCAGCTTTCTTTATCTTCATATGATAAGTTTCTTCCCTAGGGATTTGTACTGTTGTCCTCATTGGCGTATGATTTGTAGAGGGAACTGTTTTCCATTCATTTTGAAGATTCGAGAAAGAAATAATGACAGAGTTGTTCAGTTTAATTTTGTTGCTGTTGTTTGGCTGGAGAGGCAACATGACATAGTGGATAGAGATCTAGATCAGGAATCAGGATTGGGAAGATGTAGGTCCCACCTCCAACAGTGAGTGACTTTGTTTGTCCTAGGCAAGTCACTCAGAGTCTTAAGTTGCAGAAACTTCTGTCCTGCATTGATATTGGACATCTGCTCATAGGGAACTCCCTACAGAAGTGAAATCACAGATCCATTAAAAATATTGAAATAAATGCTTTGTTTTATTTCTGGTGATTTATTCAGGTTGTAAGTAAAGTCTTGACCAGATAAAAATTTGACCAAAGAGCATGTTTTCTTTCCTCCATTGAATTCTAGCATAGCATAGTGACCCTCAGGAAAGAATGGTATACTCTTGTTTCAGAGGATCACAGCTTTAGCACTTGATGGGACGTTTAGATGTCATCTAGCCCAAACCTCTTATTTTATTTCTATTAATATTATTTAAACTTTTTTTTTGTTGTGAACTTGACAGACATGAGCATTTCCATAAAAAAAAATCAGAAAAAAGGATCACACATGAAACAAAAAAATCTCCATTGCAGTTTTTATTTCTTTTCAAAAGTATGTGATAAATTCAGCATATTATTATCCAAGTTGTCCCAATTATCCGAGTTTTCTTTTGTTCCCTTTTGTCTGTTTCTTAAAATGCTACTCTCACTTCCCCTTTTTTGGGGGGGAGGGTGTTGGGAATCATCGGTCCCCTTTTCCTACCATTCCCTTCACTAGCCCCAATTTTTAAAAGCCACTTTAAAAAATTTTTATAATAAATAAGCAAAATAAGTTGACTCCAAACCCTCATTTTAAAGATAAGAAAACTCAGATTCAGATTGAGTGACTTGTTCAGAGTCACACAGGTGGGAAGCCTACACCACATCCCCTAACTCCAAACCCAGCATTCTTTCTCCCCCTTTATTACTGGATTCTGATATTGTGACTACCTACCTGAACCCTATATTGATGTTTTGAAGGGTTTCCTTCTTTGCTGTTGCTAAGATGACATGCCCCAATAATTTAATGTGATCCTGAAACTCATGAATGTCCACTGTAACTTAATTCAGGAATGATACAGTGAACAGCTTTTACACACACAAAAAAGTGTGCTTATAGGTTGTACACAGGTTATATTCTTCTTCTAATTACCCCCAAGTTAATTTGAACTAAATGTACATAGACCTTATTAAGAGCATGGCTTTTCAAATGATGGTGGAGAATTTGAAGAGGTTGTAACAGTTCATACTTTTAGGAAGAGATCCAAGAGAACCAAAAGAGGAGAGAGTAGCTAGAATAACGGAAGGGTTTAAAATGTCAAAAACTGCAGAAAGGTCCAGAAGAATGAGGAAGGATCATTGGATTTAGCGGTTAGAGTAGTTGATAACTTGAAAGAGAGTAGTTTCAGTTGAGTGGTAGACTCATAAGCCAAATCAGCTTGAGAAGTTAAGGAAAGGTGAAGAAATATAGATAATTGTGATGTTAATGGGATATAAGATCTTTCCCACATTGAACCCATTAAGGGAAGTTTGCTTAGGGGAGGCTTGCTTGTAGGAAGGCTTTCACACCTTTTGCTAATTTCTAACTAGACGGTGAGTGACAAAGGTTGTGATGCCTTCTGGCTCTGAGAAGTGTATATGTACTTAAGTTGGTATTTTGCTTTGGGGGCTCACTTATGAGAAGAATCTTGTGATTCTCTGGTTGAGATTCTGAGTGACCATATGTTCAGAGCTCCCAGATCGCTCTGATGTAAAGGCTCTCTCGGTACAGGGACATATGTAAATAAAGTGTATAGTTGATTCAGGCAGTAAGAGCCCTGTCTATTGATCTTTATTTCTCTGCTTGTATTTTCTCTGAAGTTCAGAGTGCTGACTTTTCCCTTGAATTAGTGAGGGTAATTATAAAAAAGATTGTTGGCCCCTTAAACAGCTATCTTTCCTAGCAAAGCAGATCTAAGAACCTGTGCTAGCAGCCATCCTGGGTATGCAAGTGTGCTTGCCGCTACAATAATAAATATTGGCTGGTTGGTTGTTGTCTATCCTTTGTTCTAAAAGTGGACCAAAATAACTTTACTATGTTTGAGTCAGAGTACAATGTGTCCAACTTTGGTTGATCAGATCGATACAAACGCTCTGCCTCAGATTGAACACAAATAATGCATATGAACATTTGGAGTGGAGATAGCTTTAAATTTGTGCATCTTATGTTTCTTTTAAGCCACTGCAATTTTCCTTTGCTCATAAGCACAGTGCCTTCTTTGATGCAAGCATGCTATGCTGGGCAGTCCTTTGCCAGAGTCTCCCACATCACACAATTGATTCCAGAGTTCTTCAGAGAGACCTTAAAAGTGTCTTTGTATCACTTCTTCTGACCACCATGTGAGTGCTTCCTTGCAAGAGGTCTCCTTAAAATAGTCTTTTAGAAAACATACATTTGGCATTCAGACAGCATGGCCAACACATCAGAGTTGCTCTCTCTGCAACAGAGTTTGTATGCTTGGTAGTTTAGCTCAAAAAAGGATCACAGTTTCTAGCACCTCATCTTGCCAGGTGATCCTCAGAGTCTTCTTAAGGCAATTCAAATGGAAGTGATCCACTTTCCTATCCAGGTTTCATAGGCATACAACAGTTCTGTAGACTTTCACTTTGGTATGTAGCCTAATGCCTCTTTTGTCCCACACTTCCCATCAGAGCCTTCCAAACACTTAGCTCTGGCAATGCATGTATCGACCTCTTCATCTATGTGTATGTCCCTGGAAAATATACTGCCAAGTTAAGTGAACTTATCCACAACAGTCAGAATTTCTCCATTTGCTATAACCAATGCTTCCACGTACAGATGGTGTGGTGATGGCTGGTGGAAAAACTCTGTTTTAAGGTAATTTATTTATTTTTAGTTTTCAACATTAACTTCCGTAAGTTTTCAATTTTCTTCCTCCTCCCTCCCCAAAACGGCATGCAGTCCTATATAAGCTCTACCCATACGTTCCCATTAAACACACTTTCACATTAGTCAGGCTACATAGAAGAAGCAGAACAAATAGGAGGAACCATGAGAAAGAAAAAAACAAAACATAAAAAAGAAAATAATCTGCTTCACTCTGCATTCAGACTCCATAGTTCTTTCTCTGGATGTGAATGGCATTTTCCATCATGAGTCTTTGGAACTGCTTTGGGTCCCTGCGTTGCCTTCTATTGAAGTCAATCATCACACAGTCTGATATTTGACTTTTAAAGCTGTAGAAGATCTGGACATAATTGTAGATGTTGGGGAAGGAGCTAGCTTACATGGAGAAACCGAGGATGAATGATGGAATTGGCAAGCTGCTTAAAGAGACAGGAGGATATGAGATCAAGGGCACAAGTAAAAAGGTTGGCCTATGGAAGAAGAACTGTCTCTTGACAGAGATTGGAATATGGAAGGAGAAAAAAGAGAGAGACATGAAGAGGGGCTATGAGATGTGATGTTGTTGGTACAACATTTAAAACCATAAAGTCCCTGCTAGGGAGGCTAGACTAATTTTTTCTTTTAAAGAGCAGTAAAATAATCCTTAAGAATTAATTGGTGCATGTGACCAGTGATACAGATTCTGGTTTAAGACCCAGTGTTCTGGTAGTCAGCACTACTTGGCATTGTCATATGGTTCAGCACCAGAAACAGATATCATTTTATTGGTAGAAATGATATGAAAGAAGAGGTATATGCTTTACTGTTACAACCTAAGAACCACTTTAACCAGTGTCAAGAGTTTTACTGGTTGGTTGTGTCTGTGGGAACTCTCAATATAGATGGCACAAGGCTTATCTTACCAAAAACACATCCTAATGTTCCTCCTACAAAAGCCTTTTTCCAGATCTTAAAGAGCTACTTAGTCTTTCTTCTGTACCTCAAAATTTCATTGTATTTTTGCTTCAGACATCTTTTAACATTGACATTGCCATCAGTTTCATAGACCATAACCTCTCAGCCTTAGTTCATGTCTTTATGAGTTGCTATGCCGAAAATAATTCATCATCATGAAGTCAGGCTTCTGGCTGGGTCATTAGTTGACAGATGTGTAATACCTCACTGGGTCCTTATTCACAAAATTTCCAGCTTAATAGGACCTGCTTGTGTTCTACAGGTCTAGCCTCTGAGAAACCAGGGTCATTTGTATGCCATAATGAAGAGCAGAATAACTTTAGTTTCCTTGAGTCTTAGTCGTTTTTATGTCCTGTTTAGTGCTCTGGGAGTGGCTTGCATATAGTAGGCAATCAGCAAATGTTGAATGAGTAGTTGTAAAAGAAATCAATAATATCTTGCTCATCTACAGGTGATATTTCTCAGTAAAGTCCTTTCCTATTCTCGCCAAGTGACTTTGTTCTTTGTATGCATCATTTTGTGATACCTAATTCTCTCAGTTGTGCCAAGGAGGAAACATTCTTGGTGTAGGGATTAGTAGTGTATGCCCCGGTGCAGAAGTCAGCTCCTTTTTTAGGATAGTTGTTGTTCAGTCACGTTCAATTCTTTGTGATCCCTTTTGGGCTTTTCTCAGCCAAGATACTGGAATAATTTACCATTTCCTTCTCCGGCTCATTTTACAGATGAGGAAGCTCAGGTAAACAGGGTTAAGTGACTTGCCCAGGGTCACACAGCTACTAAGTGTCTGAGGCCAGTTTTGAACTCAGGAAGATGAGTCTCCCTGACTCCAGGTCCATCACTCTAACCACTGCACCACCTAGACAGATGTCCTTAAACCTAGTTTTAGCCTGGGTGACTTTTATCTATGTGGGTAGAGAACCTACAGTTATTCTTCCTAGACTTTCTTTAGCTTTCTTTCCAGGAACCATCCTCCAACTCATGTACTTTTCTACAAGGTCTTTAATGACCTTTTCCTGTAGATTTGAGGTATAGCTCTTAACAGTTATTGTTTTTTCTTTCCAAATGAAGTTACCTTGTGCCTATTTATTGGATCATTACCTTCTCAATTTCAAAGTGCATTGAGGAGGCAGAGACATTCCTTAAAAAGATGCTATCCTCATTGGTAGTTTAAATGTACTTAGTGCAAAAAGATTGTTGTTTTCTCTTTAGTTAAGAAATAGAAAATAGAGAAGCACTAATAGAGAACAAATATTGTGACAGATAACAGAAAGCTATGAGGAAGCCCTCAGCTGTGTCTTTGGCAAAGAACAATGATGAAGTTTGGCTTAGATTATTTCTATAATCTCTGTGCATTGAGATTTGACAGTATTGTGTGAAAACTAAATGCCCCTATCCTGAGGCTAGTAGCCGCCCTAGGTATGCTAGGGTGCTTGCTGTTACAGACAGATTGCAAGTAAGAGTACATATAACCTTAAACTTTCATAAAGTAGCTTTCCATATTTTTTCATATTCACTGTTCTATGTGGTACAACAATATTACATTAATGTACACAGTTTGGAGAGGCAACATGATGTGGTAAATAGGGCCAGTCCAACCTGCAGTTAAGCACATATTGGTTTTATAATCACTTAATAGAGAAGAAGCCCATCTGCATTGGTAGAGCAAGTGCCCTAATCCTCTATAACACTGAAAACACAAGTGTATTACTGTCCCATAGTTTCTTCAGCCATTCCCTGAAGGACATCTATTTTTTACATCTTTGCTGTATAAATACTGCTGCTCTACATATTTTTTAGATAGATAGAACTCTTCTTATGTAACCAGAATCACCTATTTTGTCTTCATCTATAGTTGTGAAAAGTATTTCCTTCCCTTTTCTCTTTATTTATGATGTGACTTTTTATATCTAGGACACATATCTATTTAGACCTTATTATGGTATATAGTATGGAATGTTGGTCTAAACCTATTTTCTGCCAAAACGCATTCCATATTTCCCCATTAAATTTCATGGAATAATATATTAACTTCGGTAATATTATTATTTATATTATATTAGACTAGCCCAACCTTGAGCAATTAGTCATATTCCAATTATTTTGTCAGTATGTCTGTAAAAAATAAATTTTTAATGTATTTTTTTTATATAGTTCCTATATAGACTTTGGTAGATGAACTCCTAAAAATTTTATACATTCACTAATTATTTTGAATGAAATCTCTCAATCTCTTGTCTTTTAAATTTAAATTTTCGTCGATAAGGCTTTTGACTTAAGGGTTTATTTTATATCCTGTTAGAGTGCTAAAGTTACTCCAGTTCATTTTAGTTGAATCTATAGTTTTCTAAGTAGATCATATTATTTTCAAAAAGTGATAATTATGTTTCCTCTTTACCAATGCTTATCTCCTCATTTTCTTTTTCTCTTATTGCTCTAGCACTGTATCAAATAATAGTAGTGATAGTGGAAATTCTTGCTTTAGTACTCATCTTTTTGGCAAAGACTCAAGTATTTCATCTTTACTTAGAATAGTGACTCTGGATTTTAAATAGACACTATTTGCTGTATTAGAGGAAGGTTCAGTTTAACGGAAATAAATGTCTTTTGTCGATAGCTTTTCTTTGCGTCTATTGATATATTGATTTTTTTTTTATTTTGAGGATATGTTATATTTATAAGACTCACAGGACCATAGTTTTAGAGTTGGAACCACCTTGACCAAATCATACCATTACTAGACATATATCTTCAAAGAGGTAAAAAAAACTATGTAAAAGGGTACACATGTGGCACAAATGCTTATGGTAGCACTTTTTGTTTTAGCAAAGACCTGGAAATAGAAGGATCACAATCTGTTGGGAAATGTTTGAATACTCAGCTGCAAGAAATTCCACTTCAGGAAATGAATATTATAGAAAAACCTAGAAAGACTTCTGTGAACTGATGCAGTTTGAGGCGAGCAAAATCAGGAGAGCATTTTATGCAGTAACCAAAATAATAGAAAGGAAGACAATTTTGAAAGACTTCAGAAGACTAGTAACAAAGTATCCATTCTACCTCTTGGCAGAGAACTGATGAATTAGAAATGTAGAAAGATGTAAACATTAAAAATAATAATTAATGGACTAATTAGAGCTGATGATTTTGGCAGTCAATCAGCTAAGAAGTTTTTTTTTTCCTTTCCTTAGCCTATGCTAAGTGCCAGGATATAAATTTAAAAGTGGAACCGTCCTTGTCCTTGTGGATCTGACATTCTACACTAGGGATGCAGAGAGAAGAGGATAGAGCCCAGGATTGAATCTTGACATTCTAACAGTTCAAAATGGAACATGAATGATGATACAGCAAAGAGGATTCCAAAGAAGGAGGAGTCAAGACAGGTCAAAGGAGCACAAGAAGGCACTGTTGAGAAATTGTAGGAGGAAGAGCTGGTCAGTAGATTCAAAAGGATCACAGACATTATAAGACTGAGAACTGGAAAAAAATAGCCATTGCAGTTACAATTACAATCTTTCAGAAATGTTATTTCCAGTCTTCTGAATGCCCTATCTGTCTCTTATTGTAATTTTAAAAGATTTAAAAGATTCTTAAGGTTCTTTCAGGCCTTTCTCACTTCTGCAAGTGTAGTTGTTTTTAGTCTTGTTCTTTGTCCAGATTTCTCCTTACTTCCACCCTGTAGTATTTGCTTATTGTATTGGGGCCTCTCCTGTGTGAGTTGTGTTTTATTATTCACTTTGTTAGGCTTCCTATTTTACAAGGATGCTTTTTCCTGGGAAATTTTTTCCCTTCATTTTTCTTTTTCTTTTTAAAACTTAACACATTTTTTAAATTGTTTCAACCACCCTGACACATTTGGGCTTCATTTTAACCGTTCTGCCATCTTGCTAGAATTCTCTTGAGAAATTCCTTGGAAATATTAAGTTCTGTAGTAATACTAAGTTTCATTATTCTCTGAATCATTTCCCTGGATTATCCAAGAAGCAAAAGTTATAGTAGTGAAATATCTGATTACAATATAAAGGAAAAAGAAGATGCTGTGGTTTCTAATTCCAGGTCTTCATCTACTCTTTTTTGAAATAGAATGTTTTTAATGGCACTCATTAGACTTTAAAACTTCATTAAACAACTAAAGGTTTTTCACAACAATAATCAGAATCTTAGAAAGGAACATAAGGAACAGAAACACATTTCTGGAACTACACAACACCTCTGGAGGGTAAATCATTTAGCAGTGTTCAAAGTCAATTTTACAGTAATAAAATCAGTATTCCCAGAGTAAACAATTTCCATTTCTATCCTGAGTAGGCAGAGATGATTTGTGGGTAAGGTCTGTGTCACCTGAGGGAGCTTGTCATTCTGCCTTACTCAACTTTGCATTTATCCACTATGAAACTCAAGTTAGAGGAAAAGAATTTTGGCCTTGTTTTTTTGTACATTTGGGACAACAAAAAAGTGCATGTTGGAAGAAAAAGGAAGCTCCAGGCTTATATTAAAAGACCTTATAACTTCCATTTTGAAAGTAGTTTGTAATCACCTTGTGAATGATACAGTATAAAGTTTAGCTAAGGACAATGATCTAGGCATAGTTCACCTGAAACTATTTTTCCATCTCTGGCTTGTCAATTAATGGATGGTCCATATTCTAGGTATGGGTTTGCTTCCCTAAAGCGTCCATCAGGAGATTCATTTTTTTTCCTCTATATTTTTGGCTTATGAATATAAACATCACTCCTTTAAAGGAGGCCTTTAAAATTGGCTTTCAGCTTGGAGTTGTCACAACCAGCATTCATCTCTAACCTGTGCCTTAAAAAAATGACATTTCAGATTCCTTGTGCTGTCTTACAATATGTCCTTTATGGAGCAGAGGCTTTTGAGTTGTGGGCTGAGTTTTGGGGAGGCAGCTAAGAACATCCTATTGATTTTTTAAATTTTTTTTTTAAACACTGCACCAGAGAGCTCCCATTGCTTCCCCTGTTTCAGTCTGAACAGGTAGGCCCCTTGGTGAACTAGACTAGTAGCTTAGCTAAGGGAAAGAAAATTTGGCTCTAGCAAGTAGATCCATTCCTCCATTTTAAAAATCAAGAATACTACAGTAAATGGCTACATTGTTGGTTGGTTCAGACTTTTTATTAGAAGGCACCTAGTGTGTGTGTGTGGGGGGGGGAAATTGTGCAAAAATACATTCTTTTGCTTTGGAACAAAAGACTTTTCATTTTGGAGTCACTCACTGAACTTGTAATGTGAAGTATTTAGTTCAAGAGTATATTATTGAACTGGGAGATCCAACTTAGAAATATAGTGTCCTAGATTTTGATGTCAAAAGGGTATTAATATCTCTAGTGTTTTATGTCCCATTCATACTTAGATATTCTAGCCTTTTTCCAACTATAGGTGAAGTATTAGCACATAAATGTTTATGGGCATTTTTTTGTATATATGTTGTCCTCAGGGGCATCTACGTGGCACAGTAGATAGAATGCTGGGCCTGGAGTCAGGAAGACTTCAGTTCAGATCTGACCTCCAATACTTAGTAGCTATGTGACCCTGGGCAAGTCACTTAACTATGTTTGCCTGAGTTTCTTTATCTCTAAAATTAGCTGGAAAGGGAAATGGCAAACTACTTCAGTATCTTATCCATTAAAACCCTGAATGGGGTCATGAAGAGTCAGATGCAGCTGAAGTGACTGAACAGCAACATGTACTCAGTTGTGCATGGGAAGAATGTCAACCAAGCTAAACTGTATGTCACTTTATTTTTATTTTTAATAAAATGGTAGTGGTAGAAAAGCTTTGAGTAGATAGATTATTGCCTCTCTTTTCTGCAGTCCTCTCTCTGAAGAGAAGATGAATCCTATTACTGTAAATATTGTTTTGATCCCTGCCTACTTCACTAGCTTCTCTAGATATATGTGGCTCCAAGGCACCTTTGTGTCTCCTCAGCTGCTATGAATACTCTCAACTACTTGATGGCTTGTTAAATTTTCATTATCTAATATGCATTAATTTAGTTATAATAGCTCTGTTGCTAGGAGCAAAGATTGAAAGTAAGAGATTGCAGCAAGCAGCCTAGATTAGTTGTGTCGTTGGAGTCAGAAAAATGTGGAGAACCTTCTGCCCTCATACAGAATTTGTAGTTAATGTATGATTAATACTAAGTGTGGCAAAAGAAAGAAAGTATTTTCCTGCTATCTGGTATGTCACCGGTGTTGTTTTCAAAGAATGTCTGCTTGGCAAAATCCTCTTAATTGTGAACATGTAGTCTATACTTCTTCAGATATCTTCAGAGTGATCGTACTTGTTTAAAATATCGCTATAGTTTAATTGCCTTGAGATTTAGGATTGAACAATTTAAAGAAAATAAAAGAGGGTTTTAAAATAGAGAGTGTGAGTTTTAATATGATCCCACATTGTAAATTTTGCTGAAGTATGTGCCTAGTGGTGAGCTCAAGTGTAATTTCTAAAATTAAGCAAACTGTACAATCTAATTTTAAATTTTTGTCTCCATCATTGAAAGAATTTGCTACTGTCTGGAAAAATTCAGTGGGCCCAGCCATAATGTATGTGATAATAGTTCTCAGTGTTATATTAATATCATTTCCTGTGTTTGGTTTAGTGACGTTTGTCAAGCTGTCACAGTTTTTCCCTGGATTTAGTACCTTACCAACTTAAATTATTTCCCTAGTCTTGTCTGAACCCTAGACATATACACAGGGAGAAAATTATTGGCACATGATCAAAGGATATCAGTTTATTTATATAGAGTTTTGAAGATCATGGTTTTACATGTCAGCTTTGAATCTTATATATTATATTTGAAGGGAAAAAATGAATCAGAATTGTTTTCTGAGCAAGTAGTGAAAGCAAGTTACTGAGAGTAACTTACTGGGAAAGGAAAGTGATGCATAGAAAGAATTCTTATGGGCAAGAGTATCAGTACTGTTATAAGATGGACATTTTTGTCTCTACAAATTGGCTGTACTTAGTACTAATAAAAATAGAACATTAATTGCCTCATATTCATGTCATATGGTCTGGAATTCTTGATTATCAACATATTCCTAGATTCTGCTATTCAGTTGTGCCTTGGTCCCAAGAGCCAGGAAGAAAATGGTGTCATCATTTCATGAATGACTCTTTTTATTCTTCCTCCTGAACAGGATACCCAGAAAGCCAAGCAGTTCCTGCCTTTCCTCCAGAGAGCTGGTCGCTCTGAGGCTGTGGTGGAATACGTTTTCAGTGGTTCTCGCCTCAAACTCTACTTGCCAAAGGAAACCTGCCTCATTACCTTCCTACTTGCAGGTACATTTCATGTGTTTTCCCAAGCACTTGTCCTCTTTTCACCTATACTGGTGGTATTTTCATTCCTTCTAAATAAGCTAGGGCCCATGAAGAATCCATTATTTCTAACTGGCAGTTGAGGCTCAGAAATTTAAATGATTCTTGGATCTGTGAAGGAAAAAATATAATTCTAAAAGGATGTATGTGGCTCTTTTTGGTTTCCTCTGTTTCACCCTGCCTCTACAATCCAAAACCTAATAATTTACACTGTGTATGTTGTCTCTTGAAGCAGAATGCTTTGCTCTTTGGAGATTGTAATGAAATCCATTCCTTATCTCCCTTCAGAGTTTACAGGATGGAAAGCCAAGCTTTCTGAGTTTATTTGCCAATGTCACTGCTGCTTTGGCAGTGTGCTTTGAACTTTGGGCGGGTGATTTACCTTTCCTCTTCCTCTTTCTCACTACTCCAGAATATGAGGGGTAGACAACTTAATGACAATACCCAACACATAGCTAGAGTGAAGAGAACTCCAAATCCATATTGTTGGTTGTAATACTTCAATACATTAAAAATCCATGATCTCATTGTTGGTATGCTATCAGTGTAGATCCCAGTTGCTGTATAACTTCGTAAGTGATTTTGAAGATTTACTGTGACTGAAAAATTCACAAACCTAAAGCCAACCTCGTAGTCAACCTTTGCTAATAAATCTCGGCCAGGCCTTAAATATTGCACTTAAAGTCTGTTGCCAGGCTACTATCTAAAAGCCTTTTCTACTAGGTAGGTGTTGCTTGTGTTCAGCTGGTATAACTTTCAAAAACCCAGGAATGAGAATCCTTCCATGGTACAGTGAAGCTTGGGAATAGGACTGTTGTGGGAAATCACTAGCAGGTTATTTGATAAGATTCTGCCGGGTGGTACTACCTACTTGAAGTTCCTCCTCTGCCATCCTATTTATGGGAAAGCCTCAGGATGCTTGTGATGAGCCTACTTGTTTTCAGGTGTCCTTAGTCCCAGATTTTTAGTGAAACTTGGGCATGACATTTCCCTTTGTTTCCTTTCACCAGGACAGTAGTCCTCTGTTGTGCTAGAGTTGATATGGAAGAGAGAACCTGTCTCTCTTTTGTCACCGCATACGCATCCCTCTCCTCCTGTGTTTTATAGAAGCTTAATATGTCCCAAACCAGCGAGACTATGAATCATGCACTTTGAGCAATTTCCATTTATGCGCTCAAGGAGCAAACTGCTTCATTTCTTCTCTGCTGGAAAATAATAAAGTTATTTATTTACAATAAGTATTTCACAGAGACTGTCGTCTGTACGGGAGAAACCATCATTTGCCTCACTCCCTTTTCTTCCCCCGTCTCTGAACGCTTAAGAGGCACACTTGTCTTACTATTTGCTGTCCAGGCTTCCTCGTAACTATAACTTCTTGAAAAGAATTTGCTTTTATGGGGAGAAAAATGAAGATGCCACTTGTTATCTCCCTATATGATTGCCTTGTTTTCCTAAGAGGCACGTATCCATTTCTTCTCAGTAAATGTGCCTTCCTGAGGCCATGGGTAAGCAAATTGTGTCCTCTTCTCAAACCTCGGTAAGTGGATCGAGTTATGGGAAGTAAATAATTCTTTGAGGATTGAAGCACATAGCCCCTGCCCAATTGTCATTTCTAGTCTAGATCCCCTCATAGAGCCCTTAAGAGGTTAATGATCAATACACTGCTTGATATTCCTTTGAGTGATTAATTTTTGTAGGGCCCTGCAATGAGTTCCTGCTCCTAAAGAATGAGGAGGGAAGACTACTGTAGACCTTGCTGGGGAGCTAGACTTTGGTTTCTGGAGCTTCTCTCTGGAGATTCTCTCTGGAGAAACTTGGCTACTCTTAAGTCTATAGGGAAAGGAAAACAACAAAGAGGAAATCTGAATACAAAAAACAAAGTTGGCCCAATTCACTGACCCAGCAAAATTATGGCACCCTTGTGCCTTTCATTCCCAGGCTTGGGTAGCATACCATAATAACTTGGCTTAACTTTGCATCAGAAATCACATGGCATTTGTACTTTATAAGTAATTATTCCAACTCAAAAGACAGTTCTTTGAGTAGCTTGTGTCTAGAAGAAAACAACACATGCAAACTCAAAATTAGCACTTAAAGTTTTTTTTCCTCCCCAGCCACACAATGTGCTTATATATTATGTGAACTCCAATATCTCAGAGAACTATGATGGATCTCCATGGTATTCCAATCTTCATAGGCATAAGTAACAGAAATACAGGTCTTCCTAGCTGCCATAACTATATGCCATGGAAGAAAAGAGCAAAGACTCTTTCTTGTTAGTTCCTATAATTCAAGAGGCCATTCTAAAAGCTTCTAAATGTTGAGTAGCAATCCTTGTGGGGAGGAAATGTGTGTGTTTCCTACTTCTGACTTCTTGGAAAGTCTTCTACTTTTTTGAAGCAAGAAGTCTTTTTGGCTCTGGAACCCAATTCTTTGATGTGTGGCTCAGGGGTTCTGAGGGCAGAACAACGTTTGGGTTGTCCTTTTGTTGCCTACTTCATATCCATCGTCACCTCATTGATGGGTTTCCAAGATAAGCTGAGGAGGCGGCTTGAGTTTGTCCTTGTAGAGACCAACAGAGAGTGAATTAATAGCCTCAAGCTTTTATTCCTTGTCATAAAAACAGCTTCTCACTTCTTTTCTTCCTTGGCTAAACTTGCACATGGGTATAACATCTAAATAAAAGAAACCATAATGACTGGCTGTGAAATTTGTGGCAAAGCCCTAGTTACCAAATAGCTGTCTGCTATTTGTGGAGTTCGTGGATTAGAAAATCATATTGGAGAATTATTAACTAAATGGACAGAACATTTTTCCCCTTGGACTTGGCTCTTCTATAAAGCTGTGAATGTGTTTAAGTAATGCTCTTCTTCCCAATGATAGCTCCACTATACAAGGCACCAGGAGAGGAATATCTCTGAAATTGCCAGCAGGTTACTGTTTCTTCCCTCCTCATTTTCCTTCCCCAATCTGTCAGATTCTCCTGCCTAAGAATGCAGATCCACTGTTTGTTAATTAGTTTTCACACTTGATCATTTCATGTTTGAAAAGGTTTTAAAAGGAATTTTCCAAAATTTGTAAACCTAGGCACTTTGCTCCTGTGCATCAAAGCCAGGTGATTAGAGGATTTGGGCACCTCTTTGCTTTGTATTTGCACCTACAGAGCAGGATTCTGCAGGATTAGTGTAGACAGCTTATATAACAGGCTCACCTGGACACTTTCTTGGTATAGTTTTAAATTTTGACTGCTCTACTGAGTGATTGGATTCAATTTAAGGGTCCTGGGTAATAGCTTTCTTTTGGACAGATTTTTTTGGCCATAGAAATCATAGAGTTCTCTACGTGTGTATGGTCAGTCAGTATTGTTGAGTGAAGCAATTCCCTACATGTTGCATTTTCTTTTAGTCAACATTTTTGAAACACATACTGTGTGTAGACACTACTGGCTTTGATGAATACAAAGACAGAAACAAAAAACAATCCCTTCCATCAAGGAGTTTACATTCCTTCTATTGGGAGATATAACTTGAAAACATGTGAAGTAAATGGAGGGTAATTTGGAGGAGTTAGGGAATCCTCAAACTAAGGGGTGCCACATTAATTTCCTATAGGAGCTGGCTTCTAGTGTGAGTCTTGGAGCCAGCTCAGGATTCTGAGGCAAAGCTAAAGAGAAATTCTCTTCCAGGCATGGGCAGCACTATATGCCAAGGCACAGAGACTAGAAATGGGAATGATAAGCTCAAGAAAAGCTCATATTATTTGACTGAATTGTAGGGTTCCTCAAGGGGAGAGTAGGAAATCACATTGGAGCCAGATTAGGGACATTTTGAAATGCCAGCCTGAGGAATTTTCTGTTATCCTTCAGGCAGTTGAGTCATGGAAGCTTCTTGAATAGGGAAATGGCATGATTAGATCCATGTTTTTGGACTATGATATATTTGGCAGTTTTGTGCAAAGTATGAAAAAGAGAGGAGAGACAGGAAGCCATTAGAAGTCTGTCACAGTAATACAAATTGGAGGAGATGAGAGCCTAACAAGAATTGTAGTCACATGCAGGGACAGATCGCAACAGATGTGAAAGATGATGACATAGAATTGACAAAACCTGGTCAATGATTTTAAGTGAAGGGCAAAGGAGACTCCATAAACAACTCCAAGTTTGTGAGCCTGGGATGATTAGAAGAGCAGTTTGTCCTCAAGAGAAAAAGACATTTGTAGGGGAGAGGTGGGTTACTATAGAGGGAAAGATAACAAAATCCATTTTGGATATATTGCATTTGAGGCGCTGACAGGACATCCTGTGGGTAATGATAGATATCAATGAGTGATGTGAGACCACAGTTCTCTAGAGAGATTAGACTTGGATGTATAGATGGCTGAGCCATTTTCATTGAGGTAATAAATGAGCCACTGAGAAACTATGAGGTCAACAAGACAAGATGTAGACAGGAGAGAATTGGACCCAGGATAGAAGGGGGGAGATGCCCTTGGCTAGTTCAGAGCCTTTCACATAGAAATAGATGATGACTCAGTAAAAGAGATTGAAAAAGGATCAAACAAATAGTGTTCTTCCTTGTATTTGCCTGCTTTGTGTGTGCGTGGATAATATATACACATATATGTACATATACATGAGAGTATGTATAGACACCCACTAAAAATAGTCAACTTTAAAGTGAAGAGATAGGGTGATAAGGGCTCAAGAAGAGTTTCAGAATTCTGGATCATGGAAGTAGTACAGTTTTGAGTGATGTTGAGATCAACAGTATACCCATGCCACTCTGGGTGGGTGTCTATACACTCCGCCACCCCCACATGTACACAACATAAAATATAAGAGAACATTTTGTTAAGTATTGGGGTTGCAAGCCTAATTTCACAGGGTGGAGAAATGAATTGGACAGAGAGAGAGAGAGAGAGAGAGAGAGAGAGAGAGAGAGAGAGAGAGAGAATATGTATGTGTTTGAGAGAAAGAGAATGTGTGTGTGTGTGTGTGTGTGTGTGTGTGTGTGTGTGTGTGTGTGTGTGTGTTTGAGAGAGAAAGACAATGTGGGGAAGGATTCTCAAGAAAGTGAAAAAGAATGGGATATAGGACACAAGTTGAAGGGTTGTCTCTGACGAGAATAAAGATCACCTCTTCCTCAGACTGAAGGAAAGGAGGGAAAGAGAATGGGGAACACTAGAGAGATTTTGAGGTTTAAAATAGGGGAGAAGAGGGAGCTCACTATGGCCTCTATTTTCTTAGTAAAGACGTGTCAAACTCAGGCAAAATTCCCAGCCAGATTAAAATTTAATTGGTAAATGTTTAACAGAATAATATTAATTTGTGGTATTCTAAATAAATTTAGCACCCCTACTTAAGTTTGACACCACTGTGTGCAACAAGAATAGGACATTTAGAACAAATAATGTGAGGAGTATGCCTGAGAGTCAGATAGGACCTTATCCATACACGCACAAAGAACCACCATGCAACCTAGTGTGGGCTATTTTGACAGCTGTATAACTTAAATTGGTTTTCAGCAGAACTAAGTAAAGGCAGAGAAGATAGATTATGGGAATTACCTATGGATTGGACTTTGGCCAGCTATGAGAGACATTCAGAGATGGTGAGCAGTTTAAAGGTGAATTGGTTTACAGCAGGATCAGGATTGTTTAGTAACAAGTAAGAAGAGACCAGAGAAAGAATGGACTAAGGTGCTGTAGATCTTGATGAGGACTAACAGTAGTCAAGTTTAGGAGTAAACCATGTGAAAAGATAGGGGGTTAGGAGATCAAGAAGATCAAGACCCAGATTTCTGGGTCATGGTGGTAGTACAGTTTTGAGTGATGTTGAGATCAAAAGTATAATCATACCACTCTGAGCTGAGGTGAAATTTTGTAGCTCCTGAAAGTTTAGAAGGTTAAAATACTACCAGAAAACCAGAGTGTTTGGGAGGAGTGTCAGCTTTATATTGAGGACAAGGGTTATTGGTGAAGAGCAAGACTGAAGTTAAATATTGAAACCCTTGAGGGAGCAGGAAAGGGAAGGGAAGCATGACCTCAGAAGTCAGTACATGACTGCAGCAAGCTTCTGGGTAGGAATATATAGGTCAGTGGAGTTCAGGCTCATGGGAGAATTGATGAAGTAATGAGGAGCCTCACTCTGAGCTGGAGGGAAGTGATTTTTTTTCCTCATCCATTTTTTTGTGAACTCTTTTTGGACAGGCAGGCCCACAGCTTGATGGAGTAGCAGGTGGCCTGAACCAGGTGGCTTCTCTGTCACAGTCCCTGCACCCCTGTATGTGGAGTGATCAGATGGGAAAGCAGGTGGGAAAAGTTAGCTGTACCTAGCAGTTTGTTGCCTCCTAAGCTCTTGCCCTTTAGTCCGCTGAGCACCTGTCTTTGGTTTGATTGGTGAAGAATTGACCTTTTGCAATCATAGCCAAAGCTATTCAAGGTCCTGCTGCTCTGGCCTCTTCCCATGCATATTTATTTCAGCCTGGGACACAATCACATCCAGTTCTTGTCCTGCATTAACAGAAGCCAAAATCACTGGGCAGCCTACATTTGTATAAAAGCATCTTCCCCTCACTCCTCCCCCCCCCAAAAATTAATGAGTTCCCTCCATGTCCCTTAATTAGAACAAAGGTCCTTCAGTTTTAGTTCGCCATTACAAATGGTGCATTTATCATGTCTTTTGAAAAGAAAGAGAAACTGAGGTACAGTAAGAAGAAATCGCATAACCCCTCAAGTCACATGATAAAACATTGATCAATTGACAGTAAAGTTGCTTGTGACTGTGCCCTTTTGAAGTATGCCTGCCTCTTGGGGATCATCATTCCTGCTGGAGCCACAGTTTAGGAAGTTTACTTGATGGATAGAGGCAACATTTTCCAAGATGGATCCTGCAAACCAAATGTGTTCACAAAGGCAGCTGACCTCCCTTCCTGATTTCCCCATTTCTGCCAAAGGTATTAGCATCTTGTGCATGAGCTAATCTAGAAAACTCAGAGCTATCTTTGATTTCAGATTCTCCTCTCAAATCCTGTCATTTCTCTCCCCAGTTTCTCACGTCTTCGCATGTTTCTCCATTCCAACTTCCTCTACCCCTTTTACTTCAGACCCTAATTATACTATTGCATAGTCTCCAAACCAGTCTCCCTGCCTCCGTGCTGTCCCTCTATCCAATCCATCCACCAAGTCACTGCCAGATTAATCTTCCTTTGATCATATCCTACATCTTTAAAAAAAAATTATTTCATATTATTTGCTGAATAAAATCCAACTTCCTTAACCTGGCCTCTTTCAAAGGTACGTTCTAGTGTACCTTTCCAGCAATATGTCCGACTATTTACTTTCCCATACTCCAGGTTACAGTCAAGCTAGTCTACTGGATGTTCTGAAGACATGCTTTGTACTTTCACGCCTCTGGATTTTTCCTTACTCAGGACCCTTCAGCTATAATATCTCCAGTCAAATTTATCCTTCGAAGCCCAGACAGAACATTTCTCCTCATTGAAGTATCCACAGCCCAATTATCTCCATGCATCCAACTTCCTATAGCACTTTATATATCTGGGTGTTGTATCATAACATTTTTTCTTACATTCAACATAGTTATGTTTCTCCTCTTCTCTACTAGATGTTAAGGTCTGTGGGAATAGGAGCCTTCTTTTGTTCACCGTTCTGTAATCCTCCTTACCTAGAAGAGGTATTTTCAGGTTAGGTGCTCAGTAAATAGTAGATGAAGAAATACTCACTGTATGGAGCATGTGTAATATTTCATACTGTCTGAAGTCTAAAGGCTTATGCACCCATGATGCTGATTCCATTACCAGCTCATTGAATAATCACATCCTCTGTTGTTCTGTTTCCTTTTGTGTACCTAGTGAGGAGCAATATTATTATGAAAGAATAGGAGAATTTCTTGACTTTTTGGTGGATTTGTAATTTATCAATGTGGCTATTCTCACCACAGGTAGAGATCACATCCATATGTACCTTCTCATCCTCTGTACCTCTTCTCTTTCTGCTTTCATAAATTCTCTACAGTGGCTGAGTTTCTTGAATAAGCTCTGTAATTATCAAAAATTGAAAACTTTGAAAAATTGAAATGTCCTGTTAGTGTTAGGTGGTAACGCAAAATGTCTGAAGTACTATCAAGAATGAATTATTAATAACAGTTTGCCTAGCAGAGGGCACAGTGATTACACCCAGGATTGTTATCATCACTGTCTTCAACAAAGACAAATGCAAATTAAATTACTTCCTTAACTCCAAATGAATGAAAGAAAAAATAGATACGAGGTGTGACTTGAGTTGGATTAGAATAAGGAAAAGAGTCTAAAACTCTATTCTTTGTAACTTCTGGATTATGAATCTGGGAACCCAGAAAGATTTCCCCAGGATTATTTCATAATTCCATTAATAATTATAAATTACGAAATAATTTATTCCATAACAATTCTACAAATGCTTTTGCTTTGAGGAGAAAAAACCAGAGTCCTTGTCAAGAAAAAATACAAATGAACAAAGAATTTATTGAGGGCTTACTGTGGACAAAGCATTGGGCTAAGCAAGTTCATTCACAGGACAAGTGTTAAGACCCAGAAGCCATGCAAAGCCTCAGGTTCCTTTGGTGGAAAGAAGAGAGCAGGGACCGTAGAGATATAGATTCAATAGAGAAGCCTGGTGGTTCTCAAAGACTCTCATCAAGGGCTACACCTTCGGGGCAGGAATGTAAAGGCAAGGAGCCCACATGGTTTCTGGCTATTGGGAGGCCAGGGGCCGGGGTGGAAGAGAAAACTAGCGGGAAAGAAACAGGAAAGAAGAAGGTGCTTCAAGTTTCCTTCATACAAAGAACTAATGTGCCTCGGTATCTTCAGTGGAAGGTGGCATAGCCAGCACATCAAATAACAATTTTCTGATGGCCATGTGTTCTTTAGTGAGATTGGGATCTTATTATTAGGCTCATAATTTATTCATTTTAACTTTCAAGCATGATGAAATTCAAAATGTTTTTGGCCTCTTTAAATCTTTTCTTTATGACAGAATGTGTACTAAGAAAAGGAGAGAAGGAATATTCTTCTCACCTCCTGACCCTAAGAACAGTGGATCTTTATTAATTGCCAGCACCAAACCAAATCACGCAATTAAAGGCTAAGTGAGAAATCCTACTGTACTACCACAAGTCTGAAAGTTAGTATGTGAGATTTTCTGAGAGTCTGTCCTTAATTAAGCAATATGGGGTTTTTCTTTCATTGAACTGTAGGGAAATTCATAAGGTGAAATGGCTCCCATCTCTCCATATTTTTGTTTTCATTTTTTCCATTCTTACTCCATTCCTCTCTTGCTTTCCAATTGATCCTTGGTATAAGAAGTGTCAAGGGTAAAACAGGATGTTTGGGGGAAATCTATCTCTTCCTTTTGCCTGCTGTTGAATAGTGGGGTCACGCATTCTGGAGGGTCAACTGAAAGAATGCATTGGGACGATAAACCTGATTCTGAGAATCATCTCACTAGGCTACCCTCATTTTTCTTTGGTGAAGATCAGGGTTATGATTAGGGAAGGCTGATGTGCATTGTTTTAAAATCCTTTATATCCATTATCATACTCGATCCTCAAAATAGCCCTGTAAAATGTCAGCCCCAAGCATTATTCTCATTTTACAGAGAAGGAAACTGTACTTCAGAAAGTTTAAGTGACCTGCCCACTAATACCTTGCAGAACTAAGATTTGAACTCAAGTATACAGACTCTTTATATTCAGTGCTTCTCTCTGCATTGGCTTCTAAGGGTAGCCTATGGAAACTTTATTTTGAGAATCCTTTCTAGACTTTAATACTATCTCAGCCCCCTAGATTGTAAGCAGCAATGGAAAAGGGAACACCTTCTTTGGAATTGTCTTCTACCCTCACCCTCCCAATTTTGCAGTTATCCTAAGGGTTTAGGAGAACTAGGCAGGATTTATCTCACCTTTTTACTGTGTGATTTCTGTCTAACTAATTATAGGTATTCCTGTTTATATCTGGTTTGATTGACCAGACTGACCCCAGTGACCCCTAGGCTACCTTATGGATGGTGCTAGTAACCTAGGATCTCTTTACTTAACTTCTCATACTCATTCTTCTTTGCAACCTAAACATGTAGTTTCAGGCATCCCATGAGGGGAGAGAGCAAGCATTTAGTAAGCACTATGTGCTAGGCACCATCCTAAGAGCTTTACAAATATTATCTCATTTGTTTTTCACAACAACTCTGGAAGGTGGGTGTTATTATTATCCCCACTTTACAATTGAGGAAATTGAGGCAGACATAAGTGACTCACCTAGGGTCACAAAGCTAGTGAGGACCATTTTTGAAGTCAGGTCTTCCTTTCATCAGGACCAGCTCCATTTCCAGTGCACCACCCAGCTGCTTCTATGATGAACAGAAACTGCCATGCTACAGGTGGCACTGCTGTCTACTGAACCTGAGTTTCAATGGAGAATACAGTTCCCAGAATGAAAATATTTTCATTTGTTTAGTATGCCTTATCCATTTTTTTCTGGCAGTCTTCCCTGTACTATTCCAGCTGATTTTTGTTTGCTAGAATAGACCAAAAAAATAATAGTAAACTGTGTCCTCAGCTTCTTAAGGGACAATCCTGGGATTCAGCATTTTTCCCTCACGGCTAATCAAAGGTAAGCAAAAAGATGACTCCCGTTCTCAACCCATTAGCTCTGAACTAAGCCTAGTCTCATCATAATGATTTCTAGTTATTTAGCCCACTTTCTTCTTAACTTCCTTCTCAGTAGGTAGGATCGTAACTGTTTTCTGATGTGAGGACACCTTGCACAGGGAATAGATTTAAAATAGCATTAACCCTAGGGTATTCAGATGCTTTGTGTCAGGACGATGAGTACACAAACTAAGTTTTATGAACTTTTTTATATCTTCTGTGTGCCCATTTGAAAGCATTTTCTGATTCAGTTATGAATTATTTTTCCTGGGAGGTGTCTCCCACACCCCAACCTAATAGGTAATGGGACTGCCTTTCGGAAACTCTCTGGTAGTTTAGAAGCTTTGTGCCTTTTTTTCTATGTTTGGTCGTGCCAACATCAGAATATCTACTGCCTTATTCCGTTCTCAGGTTGTCTTTAACTGTTGACCATTTCACATTAATGATGGTTAAACATGGCAGCACCATGGGCCTGGCTTATTTGCTGTCTACTCCTACCCCGTTGGGGCTCAGGAACCCCATCTAGAGATAGAAAATTATAGTATGTGTGTGTGAGGGAGAGACTGTAAGTGCTTTAGTAATATGAAATTAAAGAGAAATGCTTTGAAATCTGGTAATGGGTAGCCCCAGGGTGAGTGCTGCTCACCACCTGTGAGACTTAATCCTGGTTGCTATGGGAACCACTTCTTACAGCCCCCTTTCAGAGAGATTTGACTTCATTTTAAAAAATAAATAAACACATAAAAACTTCCTGATATGCAAGTTCTGTCTCTGGCTGGTGGTCATCCCATTGGGCCTCCCTGGGGCTTTCCTAAGTTTGTAGACTAGCCGACCACTTACATACATTCTGAAAGAATTCTTCTGATAGAGGGGATTAGGACAAAGTGACTAAATTGACCAGTAGTATAGTTTCCTGTGTGTACCCATCCATTCACATGTATATCTATATACACACAAATATAACCCATTTGATCATATCCAGACTTAAATGATATCTCATAGCACTGGCTGTGCCATTGTACCCGCGTACAGAATTGCAGTCTTAATGCCTTTCACAATTTAACTGCAAGCTTGTAGACCTGGTCTCCTCTCCTATTCTATGGGATTGGTTTACATACCTAATGAGAAGCTGCCAAAATTGGTCACTGTAGGAAAAGGAACCAGTCACAAGAAGTTCTTTCAAGTCTATTCCAGTCTCTTGCTCTTCCTCAACCATACTGCTTCTTAGTTTTGCATCTCTCTGATCTCAAAGAAAGGCAGAAGGCAGTTCATGTTCTTAAGGAGCTTACAATCTAATAGAAGAAAGAGAAACAACATGCAAACAACTCTGGACAAACAAGCCAGGTTCAAGATAAATTGGAAATCAAGAAGGAAGGCACTAAAGTTTAGGTGGGTGGGGGAAAGCTTCCTGGAGCAGGTAAGATTTTATTTGGGACTCGAAGGAAGGCAGGAGGTAGAGCTGGGGAGGGAGAGCATTCGTTGTGGAGGACAGCTAGTGAAACTGCCTAAAATCAGGATATGGAATCTCTTGATAGAAGAACTAGTATCACTGGATAACTGGATATATTGAAGGGTATAAAAGTGTAAGAAGATTGGAAAGGTGAAAGAGACCCAGGTTATAAAAGCATTTGAGCACCAAACAAAGAATTTTATATTGGATCCTTGAGATGATGTGGAGCCACTGGGAGTTTATTAAGTAGGAGGGTGAAGGTGGGAAGATGTTACATGGTCAGACCTGTACAAGTCAAACTCTCCATATTGCAGTTTGCTCATCTTAAAAGGATAATTATAGCCCCTGTTTTGTAGAATTGCTGTGAAGAAGATCAAATAAGATCACATATATAAAGTACTCTGGAAACCTTGATGCGCTGACCACTCAGTCTCTTTTGTGGGATCATCTTCTACATTCCCATTTGTTGTATGCATATATACCCCATATCTCTGTTCTGGTCCCTCTTCTCTTTTTTTTCCTGTATTCTCTTATCTCATCAGCTTCCATAGGTTTGATTGCCTCCACACCAATGACTCTCAAATCTACATATCCAGCCCTAATTTCTTTTATGAGATCTACAAATTACCAAATACCCACTGGTACTCACTGCCTGGATTGCCAATAGGCATTCCAAATTCAAGATGTCTAAAAGAGGATTTATTATTTTCCTTCCTAAACTTACCTCTTCCAAATATCTTTCCTTCAGTCAACAGTACCATCATAGTGCCACTCATCCAAGTTCACAGTTTCTGAAGTATCCAAACTACCCCTGTCACCTTCCACAGTTATCCAATCTTATATCTCTCCTAACCGTCCCTTTCTTTCTATTCATATAACTACACCTTAACTAAATCAGACCTTCATCACTTCTTGCCTGGACTTCTGCATTGCCTAGTGTTTAAAGCCCTATGCCATATGACTCTAACCTGTTAATCTTTCTAGCCCGATTTCATATTACTCTCCTTCATAGCCCCTTCATTTCAGAAAAACCAGCCTTCTTGCCATTACCCATTTTCTCATCGGTCTGAAATGTTCTTCCTCCTTACTTCCCCCTGTTTCTTGGCATCTCCATCCCCCTTCAAAGCTCATTTCAGTATCACCTTTTACACCAGTCATTTCCAATCTCTCTAGCTATTAGTGCTACCCTACCTCAAAATTGCTATGTATTTTCCCTTCCGTGCTTATTGTATCCTATCCCTTCCTCTCTACTCTAGGAAAAGGTAAGCTGCTTGAGGTAAGATGGTTTCATTTTTGTCTTTGCCTCCCCATTGCCTACATAGTGTCTTAAATATTGATAGGCACTTAATAAATGCTTCACATAATTTAGTAAATTGTCCATATAATCTAGCTTCCCCAAAAGCTCTACCAGCTTACTTGTAAAGTCTTCCCTCATTTTGGTATGAATATGTCTGCTTCTTTTGAAAGCTATGCCTATTGAACCCAAGCTCTGTCAACACCTCTCAGGCCAGAAAACCTTAGAGTTTTGGACTTTGATTGGACGTTGATGGACATTATGTCTTTTGTTGGAGGGTTAGTTTGCCTACATTTGTAGAGGCTCATTACCAAGTTTACTGTAGTAGTTCTCACTACTACAGTAGTTCTGTAGTAGTTCATCACAGTAGTTCTCAAGGACTTTGTCATACTGTGTCGTAGAGAAGATTGTGGGAGTACTTGATCAGAGTAAACTGTGGACTCTTGCTACAGATGGTATAATAAATAAAATTAGGATCCTTTTTCATAGGATGTAGAATTTCCTATAGGGCTGGAAAGAGACCTTAGAGATCACCTAGCCAATAGTCCCAGTTTTATAAATAACCTGAGACCGAATAGGATAGATCTGGTCTAAGATCACATAGGCAGCAAATACCAGAGAGAGGAGTGACACACAGCTCATTGAGCTCCGAATCAGTCTTCTTTCCGCTACAACAAACTATTTTAAAAGCTGCACACCACCCTGGATTAGTGGCTGGAGAAAGTACTTGTAGGGAGAGTTGTGACCTCAGTTATTCTTTTTTTGTTTTCCTGTTGTGTGCCCCATGTTGCATCCATGGCTCTTCTGGTTTTTTTATAGGAATAGCTGTAATTTACCTGCGTACTGTCATGACGTGTGGGGAAACATGGCCTTTGTCAGTCTAATATGGATTTTAATGATTCTGTTCCCCTATCCTTGCATGCCTCATTTGCTTGAGTTTATGCATCTGCTAGTGATTTTTCTAGGGTTAATTTGGGCTTTTTTATTTTTAAATTGGAACATGGTGTCTGTCTCTTCTTTCTGTGTGTGTTTTGGATGCAGCCCCTATGCCAGGCACACAGTTATTAACTTCACTGATATACCAGTTCACTCATTAGCATTTGCATTTTAAATTACAAGCCACAGCAGACGACATTTATGCTATATTTGTACCGCTGCCTTGTTCATGAATGATGTTGTGTGCAGGGAATTCAGAAATAACTTTTCTAGGGCCTTGATTTATTTTTGTCTCTTTCCAGCAAACTGTGCTTATTTTTTGTTTTCCTTATTTTGTTGGGAATTTTTTCTTTCCTAACTTTAGACATGTTTGTGATTTGTTCTGGATGGGTAGCACTAGGGTCAAACCATCATTTTTATTACAAAATAGCCATCCTGCGTGAACTGAGAATCTTCCTTTATCAACATTTTGACCTTTGTCACCCTACTTCCCATAAAGAAAAGGGATTTTTCTCAGAACACAGCATGTAGATAAAAAAGAGAAGCAAGCTGTTATTCCTATTAGTATTGTTAGTTTCATCCAGGCCCATGTGGCTCATTAGGTTCAATGAGTATTTATTATTGTCTAGTGCTTGGCATTGGGGACACAAGGGAAGGATAAAGCAGGATTAGAAGTCAGGAGACTGCTAGAACTGGAGTTAGCAAACCCTGGGTTCGGATTCTTCCTTTCATTCTATGTCAGTGTGACCATGAACAAGTCACTTATCTTCCCTGAGCCTCAGTTTCCTCATCTGCAAAATGGAGGTGATAATACTCATATGTTTTTCAGATCAAAGGTACTTAACATAGGAGGAACTCTTCCTGTGTTTTTTCCTGCTTTTCCAGTGGCATATGATTATAGAGAGATGTCTAGAGGGGGAGGCTTTGGTAGGCTTTACTACTTTGCTCTTTTGTCAGGTTTTTTTCCCTCTCTGTTGAACACAGTGCTTAGTACTCTGGTTTAGTGATTCTAAACTGCTTATGTATATTAAATCTCTTGAAGCATCTTAAGTAGCAGCCATCACAGTCAGATGGGAATTGGGGAACACCCAGGTTTTTTTTTAAGTGCTAAAATTTCTATGAAAAATTACATTTCCCTTACTCAATGATATCTTCTTCCTTGCAAACCTTGTACTATTTATTATTTACTATTCAAGGAGCAAGCAAAGAAGTAACAGATCTGAATTAGCAGCTGAGAAGTCTCAGGACAGGATGAGTCCAGCATTTGATTCCTATAAAGTGAAATCCTTCAATTTAGAGCTAGACAGGCCCTTCAGCATAATCTATTTGGAAGGCCTCGAGCTTTTTTATGGTCATGGGCATATCATTCTGTCTGATGAAACCTATAGAACCCTTCTTGGGATGGTTTTAAATGCATCAAATAAAATACACAGGAAACCAAGCATATTGAAATATATACATATATATATACGTTCATAGACCTCCAGGTTAATAACCCTGATTCTAGTCCTATGCTTTCATCTAACATGTAGAAACTGAGACCCAGAAAGCCGAAACAGCTTGTCCTAAATAGTGAGCATCATAGCAAGGACTCACTTTAAATTGAGTGTTGTTCCTTCCATTGTACCACATCATATCTAATGAAAGGAACACACCAACCCATAAGGAACATAGATCTCATGAATCTTCTATGCATATATGTCCATATTCTCTCTGCCACTGGCTCACAAAGAAGTCCTATCACCTAGTGCTTGTCAGCACACACTCATTGCTGGTTCCTTTTAGGCACTATCTTCACCCATTGTTTATACGTTCTTTGCTATTTAAGCACTTCAGGTAAATAGTTTCCTGAATGTACCCACTGTAGATGACTTAAAAATCTGGAACTTGTAATTGGAATAATTCGTCATCCTGGAATTGCTGCTGATGGACCTACGTTCTCTACACACTTGAGTACACAATGCAGCAAGAGCTTTGCAGGGTCAGAACTATATTTGTATCCATCGCTATATAAATGCTTTACAGGACACCCACTTAAACATCTGCTACTCTTCCAAAACACACACTCTCACACACACACACACACACACACACACACACACACACACACACACAGGTGCACACACACATGGGCGCACACCTATCTGTTTAGTCTTTCAACCAAATGCCCAGCCCCTCTTCTAGAAGAATGCTGGGTTTACAGCCAAGACCTATTGAATTCAAATTCTACCTCTTGCCTGAGCTGTATCACCTTGTACAAGTCATTTGACCTTTCTGAATGTGTTTCCTCATCTGTAAAATGGGGCTAATAGCCATAGTACTCAACTCACATGTTGTTGTCAGACCAAATAAGATCATAAATGTAAAGTATTTTACAGACTTTTAAAACCTTATGTGAATGTCAGTTGTTGTTATATTATTAGTGGATGCAAATAATTAGTATATGCCCGCTCTTCCCCCTTTTTAATTTTACCCTTCTGCTTTATGAACTCTGTTTCTCTAACTCTGATTGTATTAATCCTGGAATAAGAAAGGCCTGACTTCCTTGTGAGCCTTTGGGGCCAGAAGCCCCCAAACCCAACCAGTGGTACTCAGTCCCACTCTTTGTCTGTAACTTCATACCTGGTTAATAAATATTTATTGAGATGTTTTACCTACCATATCCTTATATTCTTGGAACTTGTAGTCACTTGAACCACATCTGAGGGGACAGGTTTTCATGAACTGGGCAAAGGATCCTCTAAGAGAGATGGAAGTAGTGAGGCAGTCCCTGGTACTTTTGTCCTGAGTTATGTCAACATTTGACAAAGGCATTTGTTTGTTTCATATTCATGTCCTGGAATGATTGTTGCCACTCATTCTTTACCTTATTGAATTGATGCTCCATAGAATGAGAACAGTGGCCTGCCCTTTCCGCCTAAGCTGCTAGGCTATCTAGTGTTCTGAGTCTTTCCTATACCTACCTCTGCTATGTTGTTGACTACTGACAAAAGCCTTGAATTAAATAGGTTAGGAATAAACTGCTTGAATGTGTTTGTGCAGATAACTTTTCTTCCCAGCTATCTGAAGTGCTCTTTGAAATACACCGGAACCCTTTGTAAGCTGCTTTATAAGCTCTGAAGTCCATTGTGCTGCTCTCTGCAGCCAGGATGTCTCTAACCTAAGTAATGTTTCCTTGGCTCACGGCCAATACTTGGTATTGGAAACTTGCGTAAGCAGCAACACCACCCACCGGAGTCACTAGCAGCTGTTGCAGGTTGGAGGATTTGCAGAAATTGAGATTGCTGTTCTCAGATATTGGCACTTACCCGGTGATGAATGACCGAGTCTGTGCAGTAGGATTCTGTAAGCTTCCCTTCAGCCTTTTATTTTCAACGCGCTATTGTGGTAACCATTCAATGGCCTCGTTGTGGAAGAGGCGACTGAATGAAGGGGTGAGCGGCCTGCCTCTGCCACGATTCCCTCCCACATTAGCTTGAACTGAGTCATTGATAATGGGTCTTTGAGCCCCTGAATTTAGCCCCAGAGGGAGAAACTTGTCGCCACATAGAAAAGATGCCAAGAACTGGAACTCTAACCCTGGGTGTTAGAGAATGCCCTTAAACTAAAAGTGGATCAGAACTCCTTCAGTTTTCCTTGCTCTGATCTTCTTACTACACCAAGGATAGCCAAGTAGGTATGGCCAAAAAACAGAAAGGATCAGCTCTAATTAATGAAATTGCCAGTTTTCTGTTTGTTTCTGGTAGGATTCCTCAGAAATTTGGAGTAATGATTTCCTGTCTCTTTGTTGGCTTATCTTTGTGCCTTTTAAAAAATTGGTTTAATTAGTTAAATTAGTTAAAATACATTTAATCAGAATATTAAAAGTGCCCTCTTGTTAAAAATAAAGTCCAGAGAAGAAAACCATTTAAAAAGTAGCTATCTTCAAAAAGTTTTCATTCCTTGTCCCCACTTATGTAATAGCATTCCCTCTTACAGCTACTGTTTCAAAACATAGAAAAGAGGAGAGTAGAGCTAAGATGGCAGAGTAGCAAGAAACAGTACAGCCTTCATCCTCACAGACCCTCCAAATAGATCTAGAAAATGCACCTGATTGAATCCTAAAAAGTTATTTTTCCAACCCAGGTCAGCATTGGGAAACAGACAGAGAGGTCTGTGGACACCAGGGCTAAGATCTGGCCAGGAACATACCATGCATTGAGCCTCCTGGTCCCCAACCTAGGCTATCCAGAGATCCTGTAGTAACACACCCCGTGCCCTAAGAAAGAAGCAACAGGACCAACCCAGACCTTCCCTCCAGAATTGTTCAGATCCTTAACCTAACATCAAAGCTGAAATTGGGAAGTAGGCTAGAAGAATGAACAAATGAAAAAAAAAAAAAGAATCCTGTCCTTAAAAAAAAGATCTCTTACGATGACAGGGACACTTGAAACACAAACCCAGAAGAAGAGAATGGTTCTCAAACCTCTGGAAGCAAGCTCAGAGAAAATCACAACTTGGGCACAAATTCAACTAGAATTTCTGGAAGAGATGAAGGAAGAGTTAAAAAAAAAATAGAGTTTAAAAAATTTAAATCAATGAAATGAGGGCACTAGAGGGGAAAATTGGAAACAAAAATGAGAACTATGGGAAAAGAATTGGAAAGAGAATTAGTAATGGTATCTCATAGCAAAAACAACTGACCTGGAAAACAGATCAAGGAGAAAAAATTAAAGTATCACTGTACTATCTGAATGTTATGACCAAAAAGAAAAAAAAAAGCCTAGACATATTTCAAGAAATCTTAAAAGCAGACTGTCCAGACTCTTAGAATCAGGAGCCAAAGTAGAAATGAAAAGAATCCACTGGACACCTCTGGGGTGGGGGGGAGTAATGAAAACTACATTAACATTATAGCTAAAATCCAAAGCTTCCAGGTCAGAGAAAAATTACTGCAGGCACCCAGGAGAAAAGAAGGTACCAAAGAGCCACAATTATGATCACATGTGATTTAGCAGCCACTGTTATAAAGGAGTGGGCAGCTTGGAATAAGATTCCACAAGGCAAAGGCTATAGACCTACAGGTGAGAATTCCCAACAAAATTGAGTGTGATATTATATAGGAGAGGGGGGAAAATGAATCTTTAATAATGAAACAGAGAACTTCCAAACATTCCTGATGAAAAGAGCAGAACTCTGTAGGAAAATACTGGGCTTCACATGTATGAATTAAACATAAAATATAACCACAAATGACCAATGATAAAAGACTAAGCAAGGCTAAACTCTTACATGCAAATCTGGGGAGACAATACATGTATTCTCTCAGAATTCTATCATCAGGGGCATAAAGGGAGCCTAATTAGAGGGAGGACATGGGAATGGTTCTGTTATGCTTTAATGATCATAAGGAGAGAATGGAAAGAGAGAGGAAGAAAAGGGAAGAGCAAGGACTTATATACTGAAGTCCACAAGTAAACATCTATACAAACAAGGAAAAAGAAAGGGGTGGTGGCTGACATTTGAACCTCTTCAACTGAACTCATTAGAAGAGGGAAGATAGTAGACACACTCACACACATACAGAGTTGAGTACAGAAATTTCACTCAACAAGGAAATTAGAAAAGGGAAGAAGGAAAAAAGGGTTGCATTTTAGAGTAAGAGAAGGATTAGCCTTGAGCAAAATAAACTCTACCTTAAGAGGTACAAAAACATTTATTTTTGAGTTGGCAAAGAATGGTAATCTGAAAAGGTGCTTATCAATTGGAGAATAGTTGAACAAGTTGTGGCATATAGATGTGATAGAATATTATTGTCCTATAAGAGATCATGAAGGAGATGGTTTCAGAAAAATCTGGGAGGACTGATATGAGCTGATGGTAAATGAAGTGAACAGAACCAGAATTATTTGTCCAGGAACAACAATGTGATAAAGACAACTTCTAAAGGCTTATGAACTCTGCTCATTATAATGACCATCTACAAAATTCCAGAGGACTAATGATGAAATATGATACCCACCCCCTAATGGGGAAGTAAAATATTCAGAGTGCAGAATGCAAACTTATTTTTTGTATGTAGCCAACATAGAAATGTGTTTTGCTTGACTATTCATGTTTATGGCTTTTTTTTTCCCCTTCAGTCTCTGTGAGGGAAAAGGAGGGTTGGGGGAAAAGGAAAGAAAATGGATTTTTGCCATTTGAAAAAAATATAATTTTTTTAAAGTTTTTTTAAAAGAATAGAAAAAATTATTCTTATCATTTTGAATTTGCACAAGGACCTTCAAATCATCTGGATTTTTGTTTTTGCTGAGCCACTAAATAGCTATGTAACTTTGAACAGATCACTTACCTCGTGTGAGTCCCAATTTGCTCATCTTTTAAACAGAGAGAGGTAGAGCAGATAATTACCAATGTCTCTTTTACTCTAAAATTCAAAGATTATAAGTTCAATACATTGTATCTTAATTAGCATTTTTCTGGACTCCCTAACTTTTCCTCTTTTTCAGGTGCCTAAATCTGAGGAGCTGCATTAGAAATTCAGAGCAAAGGCGTCATAGGATCATAGATTTAGTCCTGGAAGGGCCCATGGATGCCATTGAGTTGAGCCTCCCCATTTTACAGAGAAAACTGAGGCCCAAAATTCACACAACTAGTGTTTAAACCCAGCCTTCTGGCTCCCAAGTCCAGCGCCCTACCCACTATACCATACTGCCTCTTAAAAAGTCCATGGTCTAGTCTGATTTTAGGAAATGAGGTTGGTTTTGTTTTTGTGTTTTTTTCCCACTTAGCAGTGTAGGTAGTGGAGTGGTTGGCCAGATATGAGCTATGAGAGCATGCTAGAGCATGTGAATATGAACAAGAGAGCAGGTCAAGCCAGTGGGGTGGGTTTATGATCAGGGAGCATGATGTTTATGGACAAATTAAACTTTCGCCCTGAATAAGCAAAGTCCTAAGTCAGTTATTACAGCTTTACCACTTCTAATGGGCCCTGTGCAACTCTTATAAATTATTCAGTTGCTTCACTAATAAAAGGCCAAGCATCTCAGCTGGTCCTGGTAATTCTCAGGGATATAGTGTGGAGAAAGCAGGAGCAGATCATTTGCCACCCACCAAGAAACCTGGCTTATCTCCCTGTCGAATTTAAGTCTAGTGTTAAATGAGTCCATAGAAGAACACTTAAATGAGTGATGACACATAAAGTAAAATGTTAACTAAAGTGTTAAAATTGTGGGGAGACATGTGGTCCATTGTTCTGTGAAATGTCTACTTCCCATGACTCCCTTGTTGTGTTCTTTGTCAGTTCTTGTGGTGAAGCCTTGTAGTACATCTAGTAAAGCTAGGTGTCTTTAAGGGTATGGGAGAACCTGGAAAAGAAAGTAAAAAGAAGGTATTTCTAGCCCTAGGCCTAAAATTCTCTAGACAGAAAACGAGATCATGAGAGAGAGAGAGGGAGAGAGAGAGTGTGTGTTTGTGTCCACATGTGTGATGCACACGTACTTTCCATATTACCTACACCTATTGCTGTTTTCCTTACCATTGCCATTTCAGGGCACATAGACAAGGAACAGGGTAACCATCTTAGTCTTATGGGAACTGATTGTGAAGGCTTGCTCCACTTTCACATATTATATCTCTGTTAGTGATGAATTATATTCATATGAACCAAGGTTGTTCATTCATCTGTCTGTATGATTCTGAGCATGCTATAACATAGCTGTCCTCTAAACTGTTGACAACAGTCATGTTATCTGTGTTTCTGTCCCAGTCCTCCACAACACTTACAAGAATTAGGATTTTATACCATAATCAGACCAGGAATGTAGAAAACAATAGGTTTTTAATGTAGCTGGTGGTTTACATAAGATAATCCTTAAAACTTAACATAATTTGAGAGGTGATGGGGCCGTGCACCAAAAGAAAAGAACACAGAGTCAAGGAAGAATGGATAAAATTTGGGTGGTCACTGGGACCTTGGGTATACTGGTCTTCAGATCATCCTTAAAGGAGGGAAGGGGTCAGGGAGCCTGCCCAGCTTGGCATAGCCGCATCCAGCAAGCTCTCCGTCACTTCCAGTTGGTGTGTGGAGTCCCTGATTATCAGTTAGCTTTGTGCCAGGACAGCTCCCTCAGGCAAAGATCATGGGTTTTTAAAAGATGTTGGCAGGTTCTTGTTTAAGAATATATGATTGATTTGCCCTTCTCTGATGTTACAAACACACATGAGAAACCTAGCTGAACCAAATAGGGAAGAAAAGTATGGGACACAAAAATTTCCAGGGCAGGGGGGAGAAAGAAGAAGATCCAGTGTTGAGAGCAAGGCTGCTTGCTGCAACTGAACTTGAACCTCCCAGGCCCAAGTATACAGTTCATCCTCATGTTATAGCTGGAAACTTGGATGTTTGGAGGAAAGAGGAATTTGAGGTTTATCTTGAACCTTGAGAACTCAAAACAACTAGAATCCAAGAGTACTGACTTTATACTTGATTTGCTCTCTCATCACAAAGAATTGTTTTTCATATAAGGCCCCACTTCCTTTTCTGTTCTGTTGCCTTCTGTGTCTTTATTCAGCATACCACCAGCCTCGTGTCTCCTTACGTCTTCACTGAAAGGCAGGTTTTATTCCAGACAAGCACTTGTACCTAGATCTGAATGTGCCTTTCCAGCTTCTTTAGTATTCCTTTTACTCACTCTTTTGTGAATGGTCTTGATTCTTTTTTACCAGTAATAACTGTCATCATCGTAAGAATTACACTATTAATAGTATTTATTCTAAACTTAATGGTCTGGCTCTTGGCCACTGGGCATTCTGTTGCTTTCCAGATTCTATTCCATGACCAAACACAGTTACGATATTCTAAAATAGGTAACTGTATGTATTTCAAGAATATTAAGATTATTCCTTTATATGTGGAATATCTTTTAAGAAAGATTCATTAACTCAAAAAAGCTAACAGTGTTGCCTAGTGAAGTTTCTTAGGAGACCTGCTTTAATCATATAGGTGGTAAATATTGAGAGCCTACTCTGGGAGTAAGGGCTAAAGAATAGCCTCAAAAAGTTTAAAATACGGTTACCTCCCACATATGCACATGACATATGCACATGAAATGAAGTATTGTGAATTATGATGTTTCGATTCTCATCATGAGGACCTTTTGGACCCAGCCATCTAGCAGGTGTTCCTCAGGCTCTTTCTCCCAAGATTGAAAATGATGTAGTGGAAGGAATTAGAAAGGTTTGGATGGGATCATTCCTAATGTATCTCTCCTGGAAAGCTGACCTTCTGGATCCTCATGACCATCTTGTACTTAATTTTAATTCTAAAATGAGGTGATGTGATCAGTTACTTGAATTCCCTACATTTGCTTTTCATCCTAAGCAGAAGGTTTGTTGGTAAGAGATGCCTCCTTAGGACATGGCCAGTCCCTTCCCTCAGTCACCACATAAAGCATTCTAATTTGCTGACTGAGCTCAGTTTTTAAGTATCTTGAGTTCAAAGGTGAGTTAGCCAATGGCTAGTGCTAATATCATTGATTTGGTTCCCAGAAGAGCAATTAAAGCCCTAATGAAGGAAGTATTGTGGATATTAGAGACAGGAAAGAAGAGGATCCATGAATTAGAAGTCTGGGTGACAACCTGGCCCGCTTGACTTTTCTCAGGTAAGCCTCCTTGTGCCCTAGTGTCTCCCCTCGTAATCCCAGTAATGGTGCTCTTGGCAAACTTGGTCCTATGCACTACTACTAAATAAGGTTTGCTTTGAAATGTCACATACTGGTTTTTGAGTTGTGGCTTTAAACAAACAAAATGAGAAGCACACAACTTCAAAGTTCCTATAAGAACGCTGGCTCACCCACTTCACACATGCAGTTTATTAAGGGTTCACCTTTAGCAACAACCAATTAGTAATTGCCAATACTGTGTGCGTGTGTGGTATGGGAGAGTTAACAGTTGCTATGAGAACCTTAACTTTTGCATTCTCTGACTCACTTTACAATGAAAGATGTTCATGTAAATGTGGTTTTGAATTAACTCTTGTTGAGGATTTGGGGAATGTATAGAATAAATACATAGAGAAATATTATTTTTACCTAAAGTTAGTTTCTTCCCACATCATTTTGAATGATAGGTGCCCTGCTAAAAGCACCTAGTATTTATTCCATTCTGCCAATCCTACAGTTGTGGAATTGAAATTTTTCCATGATCTCAAAGGAACAAAAAAGTGTGACCTTTATTTGTACCATACTGTTAAAAAAAAATGAGAAAGAAAGAGAAAGACCTCAAACTTGAGCTTGTCCTTTGGAGAAGGCAGATTTTAAAATATTAAAGTTCAGAATGTGGTATACATACACAGTAAGCAAGCTTGCATCTTTAACTATAACATTCAACATTGAATGTTTCCTGGAGATGGCTAAGGGATTTTAAAAAATCTGTATAGGTTTATTTTCTGTTTTGATTTTTTGAAGGTCATTGTGTTGGAGGGTGTTTTCAAAAGCTGGTTCGTACTTGTATGTAGTTTCTTCTCCTTACACTCTTACTCCCTCCCCCCCTTTTTTAAAAAACATTTCCACAGTAGTCCTGGGCGGATCTCATTGAAGTCTGATATCAGCAGAGCTGCTATATCTGTTACTACTCCACAGGTTCACTGATCTAAAGCTACACTTTGTTCACCTTACCCATCTGACCTTTTACTTCCTGGATCCAGTTCACATGTAGTACCTCCACCTTCACCTCCTGGACCCGGCTCAGAACCTAAGCCTCAGATACTAGGCCCTTGCCTGTAGGACCCAACTTAGCACTTAATGCCCCCACACTTGAACTATCACCCTTACCACTGCATTTCTTAAACCTCCCTCATCATTCCCTTGCCTCAGTCCTCTCAGCAGACCTCCCTTTGTGTTTGTGTTTTATTGAGGAATTTGCTGCGAGCTCTTGCTCGTTTCCTCTAGCATATCACCCTCGTCGCCTGTCTCCTGCCTCCAGTCTCTCTCAGCTCCATTCTCTCCCTGTCTCCTAGTGCTTTCACTGCTGCTTCATATGTGTGCAGAGCTCCATCATCCCTTAAAAATAAACCTTCACTTCACCCTGCCATCCCTTCAAACTATACTGCTATGTATCTCCTCCCCTTTTCATGATCAGACTGGTAGAAAAATGCTGCCTACGCTGTGTACCCCCGCCTCACCCCCTCTCGCTTAATTCCCAGCCCCTTGCAGTCTGCTTACCAACGTTTTTCCTTAATATGATATTTTCTCAATTGTCATCCTTCCCTCTCTGCAGTGTTCGATATACCAACCACGCTGTCCTCCTGGTATAATTTGCTCTCTGGGTTTTTGTGGTACTTTTATCATTTCCCTGTCCTCCTGACCACTCCTTATCAGTTTATTTTATGGGATCGTAATCGTGGCTTCTAGCTCTAGGTTTTCTAACCTGGGCCCACTTCTCTCACTATACTCTCTTGGTAACTTCATCAGCCCTTACAGGGTCAATTATCATCTTTACACAGGTGACTCCTAGATCTGCATGTCCATCCCAAAGCTCCTTAGCTCCTACTCTGCATGACCAACTCCACCTATTGGACCTTTTAAGCCTAGTCCCATAAACATCTCAAATTCCCACAAATCCACCATTCTTGTGGTCTTTTCTATTTCTCCTATGCCTCATTGTAGTCATGTGGGGTCACAACTTGAGAATTATCCTTGACTCATCTCTCTCTGTCACCCCATACATCCAGTTAGTCACCGAGTTTTATTGATTCGAGCTCTTTATCTCTCATATCTGTTCCCTCCTCTCTGCCTCTTTAACCATCACTCTAGGTTAGGACCTCATCATCTCTTGCCTGAACTTTGGCAGTTATCTCCTAAATGGGTTCCTTGCTTCAAATCTCTCTTCTCAAACCTATACTCCACGTATCCTCTCCCAAAATGGTACTGACCGTATTCCCTGCTTAATTAGCTCTTATGGCTCCCTCTTGCCTTAAGGATCAAATACAGACTCCTGATGGTTAAAGCCCTTCACAACCTGTTTCCTCTCAAATTTAATTATATATTACTACCTTTTAAGCACCCTTCAGTCCAGCCATATTGTTGTCCCTCACACACATTTGGTCTCATACCTTTACACTGCCTCTTAGATTCACTAGTTTCCTTCAAAGCTCAATTCAGGCATATCTCCTACTAAGAAGTCTTTTCGAAGCTAGTTCTCATATCTTTCCACTAAAATGCTCTTCAGTGGTTGAATGAGCAAAGGAAAAAGCCTTCATTAAGTGCGTACTATGTACCAAGCATTCTGCTAAATGTTGTTTAGAATGAATGAACAAATGAATGATGTTTTTAAGGAATTATGATGAGCAAATTACTTCACTAAGCTCTGAGGATGGAAAAAGAAGAGTAAGACAGTCCCCCCTTTCCAGAAGCTCATGTTCTAATGAGTGAAGACAACACACATGGATGGTTTCAATTGAAAGTCAAAATGAAAGGTCTGGTGATCCTTATGGTACAGTGGCAAGGCAGATGGTATTACCTCTTTTTTAATGTCTTCCCCATTGATAAGATAATATCAGTGTCTGATGTTAAACTCTTTGACAGTTCCAAAGAGTTTGGTAAGAACTTTTTTTTTTTCTTTCTGGGTCTTCAGTAGATGTGGCTTAAGCCACATTGCCTGAGCAATTCCTAGGATAATGGCAACAGGCACTAACCTGAAAGCATTGCCACTCCCATGGCTTCTGGGTTCCAGGTTCTGGACTGTCTCCATAAGGGTCAAGGTGGTGGTGACCTGATCTGCCTGGTGATGGCAGTTGGTAGGGATGGTTAACTCCCTCTCTTATAGGAATTGCCACTCTGATTGCTGGTCTGGAAACAGGACCAGAGGTCTTGGAGTGCTGTAACTCCCAAGGTGCTTATCAAGTACAAAAGTGAAGATGATCCTCAAGCAGCTTCATTCTAATAGGGGGAGAAAATACATACAGGATACAAAGGGGTGTTTTGGTTTGAAAAGTTACAGTAATGGATGGGAAGTCAATTGGGGACTGGATTTTCGTACCCTTTCCAGTAGCTATCATTGTACTGATTTTATTATGGTTATAAAACTGGAAAACAGAGGGGTGGTATTAGGGAAGGCAACAGGACGCTAGAGTACAATATGTTTGGCAAAGCTTCTGGGGAGTCAAGTGAATGATAGAATTGACTTAGATGTAGGGGTAATGTGAGGCACTCACTAATCAGGAGAGGAGGGTCCCACACCAGAAGTGCTGGAAGTGATCAGTTTATGTATGCTGTTTAAAGCATGGTTTCTTGGTTGGCTGACAAGACAGCTGCCAAAAAAGATGTCTGGGGAATGACATATTTGCACTCCCTTTTCCCCCCAAAAAAATCTTCCTTTATTTTGTACCCAATGTCTCAACTGATAGAATATAAGCCTCTTTTAGAATAGGAACTATTTCATTTTTGTCTATGCACACTAAGTGCCATATACCAAGTACTTAATAAATGTTTGTTGATTGATTTACTTGATTGACTCATGACTTAACAAATTCTGAAGTTCAGCCTGGGAAAAAACTTTAGTTCTAACCTAAACTTCCCATAGTGCAAACAAAGGGCCTCTGGGTTGCCTCCCTGCTGTAGGCTTGTCCCCATCCCAGGGTTAAGTGTGGGTTATAATCTCCAAAGAAGGAAAAGGTGCTTCCCTCAGCCTTTGTCAGCGCTAATCACCAGCTGTGTTTAATGCTCTCTCACTTAGTCTTTCCTTTCCCTTGTTATTTGGTGGGCCTGGTTTTATGCTGAATAGAACATAACATGTGTTTGTTTTTCTCTACTCCCCTCCCCTCACTTTCTTTAAAAGAAAATCTGAATGCTAGGTTAGAAATTGCTAATTTGCTATCTGAAACTGAGGCTTCTGAGTATCCATAGTCATCACTTTGGGTGGCTTTAGTCCTCTGATAAGAATGTTTAAAGTTCAACTTACTGTTTGAAGATGGCTAGTATTAGTCCCTAGAATTTCTCTGACATTTTTCTGGGCCTTCCTGATGGATGTTGCCTTTCACAGATGACTTTCATTTCTTTCTAAGCTCCCTTCTCATTACAGTCTCCTCTATTAACAACCATTATTTCCAAAATTTAGAATTATTAGTCAGAATTCAGAGATTCAAATCTGAAATCTTTGCTGGGACAACGGGCCCTATATTCTTCCCAGGCCCTTGTAGAAGCTGGCAAGGAAATTGATTTTCTCATGAACAGGATATTAGATAGGAGCATATGTTTCATTGGGGACTCTCTAGTCCATTCACACAATAGTTTACTTTGGCTCATTTATTTCTTGCAAAAGCTAAGTGCCCACTTGCCATATGACTCCTTGAAATTCCTCCTTGACAATAGAAAGAAAGAACTTTTATGGACAAATCTTGTAAAGAATAATCATGCAAAAATATCTTTTCCCCTACCTTCCCAGGGTCAAAGTTCAGTGAGTGGGAGATGAGGATGATGGCTAGAGTACAGACAGCTTAGTGTGGAGGAAGGAAAGAAAGGAAAAAGAAGTGGCAAATTAATATTCTACAGGCATCCTAGAGCGGGAAGAGGGAACCTCCTGAACTATAATTTATCTAGATTGGGCAAAATAAGTGGTTAAAAAAAACCATCTATATCAAAGATTGAGAATCAAGGAATCTGCATCTGACCGAAGTAGTATTCCTGCCCCTGTGAGGGCAGAGCCAGGGTTAGGTTGCTTTAAGCAAAAGAAACTTCTTTTACCTAGGGCTGATTTTTTTTTTTTTTTTAATAAGCAAAATCTTGAGGATGTGGTTCTGGGCTCAGGTTGGAGAAGGAGTTGTCAGGGAGATAGAGTCCCTGAGGGAGGGAGGGAATTGGGATCCGATTGTTGGAAACAAAACAAGCTACTGGATGCTGATTTTCTTAAGGTAAAATAACAATATTGGATAGAATCCCTTTTTTAAACAAGAGTTGCAATCAAGTTTTCAATAAAACAACAGTAAAAATATTCTTGTGAGACAAATAAACTGTATTTTATCCTTAAAGGCATCCTTGATAATAAAGCAATATGAGTACTGAAAAGAGAGAAGCAAGGTACACAACATGTTATAATGGAGAGAACATGCCATTGGGGATGAATGTAGACCTGGAATTGCAACCCACCTCTAATTTCCTAGTTATGTGTCTGTAAGGAAGTTTCTTCGCCTATATGAGCTGCCATTGACATACTGGTTCTTGTGGGAGAATAGAAAGTCCTTTAAGATAGGAACGAATTCCTTTTTGTAATATCCCCAACATATAGTAGTAACTTAAAAAACATGTGTTAATTGATAATTAACCCATAGGGCTTTTGTGAAATTTAAATGGAAATTATGAAAAATACTTGTTACATCAGTTACTGTTATCATTATTTTATGAATTATCTGAATGGCATAGTGTCTGTATTCTTAAAGGGAAAGCTAATAGAAATACAAAAAGGCTTAGGTAATAAAACAATAATTTGAGGTAACTTTAAAGTTCCTCTTTCAGAGCTTGACAAATGCTTGACAGATGTCATAGAAAAGTAAACTGGATTGAAATCATGGATCTTAATAGTATTTTGGAAAAACTGGATTTCAGAGGCCTGTGATAATTATCACGTGGGAATCTTAAGAGCATATTTATTTTTAGCACTGTATTTCAACTTTTTAAAATTTGTTCTACAAAATATGTCTTAAGAATAAAGAGTTCATAAATATAAAGTTTTTATGTGCAGAATGAAATATAGGAACATTTGTATTTCTATATACAGAAACATAATTGTTTTTTAAAATCTTCTACAGAGCATAAGACAATAAAAATTGTAATCATTAAAGGAAATATGAACAAAAAATACAAAAATAAAAAGCAGTGTCCTAAATATTGGGTTGGTCAAAGAAACAAATAATCATATAAAAAATAATGATGCCAATGAGACAATATACCATAATCGTTCACAAGCTGAAACTTAGCATTTTGTTTAAGCAGTCCTAAGGAAATTTACAATTCTGGACACTTATTAGCAAGGGGAAAAAACAGAAAACTAATAAATTGAATTTTTTAACATCAGATACAAGCTTTTAAAAAATGCATGTTTCAATAGAAAACCAAGAAATTAATCCTAAATACGCAAAAAAGAAAAATTTAAAATTAAAAGGAGAAAGCATAATTGAAATTAGACTGTTGAAGTGATTTTTTTTAAGGTTCTGGTTTCAGGCAAAATCTAACAAAATTAGTGAACTATTAACTTATTTGATTTTAAGAAAAGAGAGAAAACCACATTATCAGGATCAAAAGTGACAAAGGTGAATCTACTACAGATAAAGGGAGAATAAAGGGAAGTCCATGAGGTGAGGAGGAAGGATAGAGGGAGAAATTTTGGTAATTTTTTTTTTTAAAAAAAAAGCAAAATACACACCAAAAATGTATTTTTAAAAAGGGAAAGCAAAACTTAAAAGCTAATACATATACCAGTAATATTTAATAAAGCCAAGAACAGAAACTAGTGGAGAACTTTTTATTTAGCAGGAGCTATAGGAAGATGCAAGGACGGTTTGACAAAAATAAATTTAAACCAACATCTTACATCATATACAGTAAATTTGAAATGAGTAAGTGTTCTAAACATTATCGTCATCCTAGTGATTTATATGGCACTTTAAGGTTTGCAAAGCACTCTACAAATATAGCCTCATATAACCTCACAACAACTTTGGGAGATAGGTACTACTATTATCCCCATTTTACAGACTTTGAAACTGAAGTAGATCAAAGTGTCTGAGGCTGGATTTGAACTCAGGTCTTCCCGATTCCAGGTCCAGCTCTCTGTCCACTGTGTCTTCTCTTATAAAATTAAAGACTAGAAGGTCATATATTTTACAGCTGTGTGTTAGGGTAGAATACATAACCAGATTGAGGATAGAAGAGGAGTTCTTAGCTTTGGGGAGCCATGGACGCCTTTGGCAGTCTGTTGAAGCTTATGGACTCTGCTCAGGGAAAAAAAAATTAAAGCATAAAATTAAATACGTAAGATTACCAAGAAAACCCTTTAAAAACTGGTGCACAGATCTTTTAAGGAACTATTGGGATAGAGAAAAACATAAAATATATATTACCTAACTGCTGATTTTTAAAAATTACAAAAATTTCCTCTTTATATCACTAGCACTTGGCACAGTATCTAATACATAGTAGGCACTTAATAAATGCTTAATGACTGACAAACTGAAATGAAGCGAATTAGGAGGAAAGATATGAGTGGGTATGTGGAGAATATTTGCACTGAACTTCTCTAAGAAGAGTCTGCTATCTAAAATTTAAGAAACTGACATGTTTCTATAAGATTAAGCTATTCCTGAAATGGTCAAAGGATAAGAATACAAAGTTTTCAGCTCACCAAATTTATTGTCTGCCTATGTCCTATGGACAAAGTATACAAGGGCAAAACCGTAACAGTCCCTCCCCTCCAGCTTACATTCTATTCAAGGGTAGCAATATGTACCCAGATAAGTATAGTACCAGGACAATTGAGGTAGGATGGGCTGAAATGGGAAGACTTTGAAGAACTGGTGGCTCCTGAACTGGGTCCTGAGGGAGATGAGCGCTGAGGGGTAGAGTGAAAGAGGCAATCTTTTTAGGAATGGAAGAGAGCTTGTGTGAATGTACCCAGTTAGTGATGGCTAGGGCAAGTCAGGCTTGGCAGAAGCTCGCAAATAAGTGGGATCCTGATTGTGGGGATGATGGAGAACCTCCCAGGCCCAGGAGGGTCATCCAATAGCCAGCAAAGAGTCATGACAGTTTTGAGTTACGTAATCACACCTGTGCTTTACAGGGATAATTTTGGCAACTTATTTTGAGGATAGATTTTGGAGGAAAGAAACTGTAAACAGGGAGCTGATACAGGGGTCTATTAACAGCAATCTGGGCTAAACTATGCTATTGGCTATATGAGTATAAAGAAACAAGGTGGGAGATTATAGAGGTGAAGGGAGCAGAAGTAGGAGAATAACTTTCACAGTGACTAAAATAATGTAAATGGAACAAACACAACCTACCCCCACCCAGAAAAAACTATCCAAAAACCTTATAGCTATGTAATTCTGATAATACATCTTGGCCCTGGAAACAAAAAGAAAATGCACATTCTTCCCTTCTGAAGAGAGGTGGCAGACTGTGGTTGTGGTCCTTTGCCTATACTGTCATATTGGGGTGATATATTAGCTAGTTTTGCTGAATTACTTTCTTTTTTTTAGTCTTTGTTACATGTGGTGGCTTTTTTGGGTAGAGGAAAAGAGGGATGGATATATTTTTAAATGAATATGATGTGAAAACAAAGGACCAGCAAGAAGTGTTTTTAAAGAATCAGTAAGTAGGGGTGGCTAGGTGGAACAGTGAATAGAGCACCAGCCCTGGAGTCAGGAGGACCTGAGTTCAAATGTGGCCTCAGACACTTAACACGTACTAGCCGTGTGACCTTGGGCAAGTCGCTTAACCCCAATTGCCCTCCTTCTTCCTCCAAAAAGCCAAAAAAAAAAAAAAAAAAAGAAACAGTAAGACTGAGCAACTGATTTGATATGGTGAATGAAGAATATAAAGGCAAGCCTGTATACTTGGGTGAATAAAAAGATGGTGGTGTCCTCAACAGAAATAGGGAAGTTTAGAGCTTCAGGAATTTTAAGAGAAAAATCAATGCATTCCTTTTTGGATATACTGAATTTGAGGTGTCAACAGATGCTCAGAAGCTAATATCCAAGAAGCAGTTGATGCAGGGCTACAATTCAAAATGAAATTAGGTCTGGATCTATCGATTTGGGAGACAGCTGCATAATAGTGATGGTACTTGGGCCTGTGTAAACAGGTGATATTAGCAAGAAAGGAAAAGTAGCAATAGACAAGTGTCCAAGGTAGAACCATGGGGGATAAACTGCTAAGGGAGCAAGAGATGAACACAAATTGAAACAACTGAGGTATAACATTACTTTGTACCTACAAAATTGACCAAGATGGCGAAACATCTTGAATGGAATTATCTGGGGGAAGACTAACACAAACTTGCATTGTTGATGCAGCTACCAATTTAGCCTTTCTAGAGAGCAGTTGGGAAACATTGAAGGAAAGTTTTTGGTATCTTTGACTCAACAGTGTCTGTTAAATTATGTTTTTAAAAACCCACAAATACTGATTTTTCAGGGACTGCTTTAATTTGTGACTTGCCCCACTGCCATTCCTTCTGAAGAGGTATAAGTAGGGGGGATTTCTATTGAAATCCCTTCTAGGTTCATCAGGGGCGGAGCCAAGATGGCGGCGTAGCAGCAGCAACATATCGCAGCTCTCATATAGCCACCCCAAAATACCCATAAAATAGGACTCTAAACCTTCTAGGTTCATCATCCAAAAAGAATTACTGGACTCAGCTGTCCGTGGCAGTTACAAGAGTTTATTGTTACACTGAGGCAAAGGGTGCAAGCTGACAGGGATTTAAAGCAGAGTTACAAAGTTAGTGTGATGCTCTTCAGTGGGCAGAGGGGGTGGTAGAAAGAAAACCTGCTAGAAAAAGCCTGCAAAGTGTGACACTCTGCAGCGGGCAGGAGGTATGATAGAAAAAGGCCTGCAAAGTATGGGGGCTAGAGATGCAGTTTTTAAAGACACAAAACTGTCAGTCTTAGGTTTATTAGGCTAACTAGGTGTACTGAGGTGGAGTTAGGGAGGAACCTGGGAGGAGCCAAGGAGTGCCTAATACTTTTGCCTTGAAATGTCATAAAGTCAACCACTACTAGAACAAAAGGAGGTAGTGCTTTTAAATTTTTAGTATGACTTGTTATCATAGCTATAGAGTTAATGGTTTCAGAGGAAATACCTTTAGGCTGGGGGCAGGGAAGGGACAGAGTTAATGCTTTGTGGCTTTTACAACAGGTTGATGTTACAAACTGATATCACATACCGAGGTACCGAACACAAATGAGATTTTTACAGATTGAAGTTACAACAATGTTAGTTATAAGATCACCCCAAAATATTCAGAGGCACCTCATCACTTCTACTTATTCCTCTTGCGAAATTCTTGTTTTTTAGCTGTTTTGCTCCTTTTTAGCACTTCCAGAAGGAAGAAGAAAGTTTAAAAGGTAAAACTCAAGTCAGTCAGTAGTGCTAGTTATTTATTAATTTGCTAGAAATATTAGTGTTAGGCAGTGTGCAAGTTACTAAAAAAAAAAAAAAGACTAGATTTAGGAATGTGGTGTAGATTCCTTTCACATATTCCTTTTCATCAGACAGCTGGTGGCATAGGAGATAGAGCTTGAAGTCAGAAAGATCCGAATTTAAAATCTGGTTTCAAACACTGGGTAAGTCACTTAACTTCTGTTTGCTTCAGTTTCCTCAACTGTAAAATGGATAATAATAACACCTATATCACAGGGCTGTTGTGAGTATCAAATGAATAATATTTGTAGAAAGCACTTAGCATGGTGGCTGGCACATAGTAGGTACCACATGATACTCCTTATTACCAAATTTAATCAGTAGTTGACTAATGCTATAGTTATGCAATAAATCAACCCTTGCATTTATAAAAAATTGATGTTGGAGAGTAGAATTAAAAGGAATAGGCAAGGAAAATTGGTTTTAGTCTGTGTGGGCTGTAACACGTGACATGATCAGGTGAGAACTTTGAACATGGGAGGATGGTGCACGTTCACAAAAGATCTTTTATCTAAAAAAATTCTGCCTCCTTCTACCTATATCTGTGTCTTATCTCTGGCTATTGCAGGTATTTTGAAGTGAAGACTGAAGGAATACCGTGATGATTAAGTACTTTAATTTCTCAGTCCTTCACCTCTATCTATAGCATTCCACCTCTTCTTTAACAACCTAATCTGAAAAGACTTTCCTCCTTGAACCTAATCAAACCATATTAGTATCTTAACTTTGTTGCAGGAAACTGTGATGTGGCTAGTAACATTATCAAAGGATTAATTGCCAAAGTAATTATAGCATGAAATAATATGCATGATTGATCCCCATCCTTTGTGCTAGAAGGCTTCATCAATTCAGGGACTAGAGCCAATTGCTTGTTTAGGAGCAAAGATTTAAACAAAAAAACAAATTGATATGTAGTGAGTGAGCTGGCGATGGGGAAGGGAGTAGGGAGGGGTAGCTAATTTACCCAAACTATGTCAGGAAGGTAACTTGATAAAAAAAATTCCCTACCCATTTGGATTTCATTAGGAAGTTAGAAGGTTTGAGGGGCAGCAGATGGCTGATGGAAAGGGAAGTAGGTGACATCTTCCACTGGACTATGATGTGTTTATAATATATTAAAGACCCTGGGGATCTCAACTGGCCCCTTCTGAGGGAGTTACCCCCAATACCTCCTCCTCTAATTGCTGCTACAGATGTTTTTTACTTAAAGCACCCAGACTCAAAAAAATGCAGCTGTGTGGATTGTCTTCCTTTTTAGTGCATGGCAGTAGTGGCTATGCAGTCTTTCTGTGTGGGCAGTGGCAGTGTAGCTGTAATTCCTTATTTATTTGGGGCCATGAGCTTGCGTAATGTGCCTGTTTAACTCTCTCCTAAAAGCACTTTCCAGCATACGAGCAAGTAACGAAGCTCACTAAATCCTTCCTTTTCTGAGCACAGTGGGCTGTTTAAGTTTGTCGCTCCTGCTGCTGCTACCGTGTATTTATGGACAGGGGTTGGAGTTATGACATTTATTTCTGTTGGTTAGGGTACTGATATATATCTACATGCATCTCCTGTGGAGGACTGTACCTTATGTTGAGAGAGACGAGTTCCTCCATAACTCATGCTGGCCCAGTGCTAGGGGAGGGTAGCCCTTCTCTCTTCCATCCCCCTCCATCCAATAATATTGAAAGTATCCCCAGAGTTCTGGCTACCCTCAGGACACATTGGAAAGTGGGAAAGAGCTCTATCTGATGTGGTACTTGTGTGGTGAGCTTTCCTTTGCGGGTGGAGTGGTGAGGTGGGGGGATAATATTTGGTTAGTAGCCTTTACCCTTTGTCACACTGTTTTGAGGACAGGAAACCTGACTTAGGCTCCCAAACCTGATACAAGGGTCCCCTTTGGCCTAGTATAACATATCCCCCTCCACCTTGGTTTCTGTCTTTAAAATTAATTTCAGATGGAACTCAATAAGGTCTGATAGGTTTCTAGTGATTTGTGAAAGTGGAAGATACTTTGGGTACAGCAAACTAAATGTTTCTATAGAATGGCTTCAAAATATAGACCTGTAGCCTTAAGGGTAACAGATACTAGAGAGCAGAATTGGTAAAAAAAAATATATATATATACACACACACACACACACACACACACACACACACATATGGCTGACTCCCTTAAGTAAGGCCTTTTCTGATCTCCTGAGTTGGTCATGTTTTTCGGCTAAAATTGTGCATGTGTGTGTTTCCCCAGTAAAATGTAAGCTGTTAGAAGACGGGGATTTTTTTTTTTCTTTTTGGTCTTTATGTCCAAAATACCTAATAGTGCCTGACAAACACATGCTCGGTGCTAAATAAATAATTCTTTGATTGATTATACCATTGTCTTGTCCATGGATGGCCACTAAGTAAATCAGAGCTCATCTAGCTGTGTATAATAGCAAGTGTTGACATGGCCCCAGATAGTCACCAAAGGTGCTAGGTAGTCTTTCCACCCTAGGGTTTTTCTGTGGGATGGAGGAGGGGGAGAGTCAGAGTTTTTCCTAGGAATATTCCCTGGGGTATAGAGCGAAAGTTTTTAGACTTTGTGTGTTTAGGGTCAGAAAATGCTGGCACCTGTCTAGTAGTTGCATTCAGTCCAGCAATCCAAAACACATTTATTAAGCACCAGCTTGTAAGGTCTTGGAGATACCGAAACAAAAGCAAAATAGTTCCTGCTTTCAGGGACTGCTCCCTTAAGGGGAGTGGGGGTGGGGCATGGGAAGCACCTGAGAAAAGACATTGGCTCTGGAGTCAGTCTGATGATCTGGGTTCAAGTGTTGCTGCATGCCAGTTTGACTTTAAGGAGTTTCCTCATCTGTAAAATTGGAAGGTTGACTGTGTCTTATGATTCACTTGTACAGATAGCTGACACAGATGATGAGGATAAAAGAGAGCCGCAGAGTACTCTAGAAATATTTGAGAAGGCAGAGACTAGGTCACAGCACTTGAACTGATACTTGAAGGAAGAGAAGGGTTCTGCCAGAAATGAGGAGAGAGTATATTCTGGGAGTGGGAAATGCACAGAGGCAGGAAATGGGATTTTAGTTTTGGGGAATAAGGTTTAGCCCTGTTTGGCTAGAGCATAAGGTACATGAAGGGGAATAATATGAAATGCCAGGCAGAAGATTTTGTATTTTATTCTAGAGACAGTAGTGAGCCACAGGTTTACAAAACTAATAAGTTTTGAATTGGAAAATGGTATGGTCTGACCTGTTCCTCAGGAAAATTATTTTGGAAGTGAAGTATGGCTTGGAAAAGAAGGAACAGGAGGCAAGGAAATCTATTAGAAGGCTGTGATAGTAGTCCAGGTAAGTTGTGATGAGGACTAGAACCTGGTCAGTGGCCATGTAAATGAAAAGCAGAGGTTAGACATGACTGATTGGAGGTTTGAGGGTAAGGAAGAAAGAGAAGTCAAAGGTGACTTGAATCTGTGTGTGTATGTGTGATTGTGCCTGGGTAGAGGAGGGAGATCATCAGCTGTGGTTTTTGTTGTGTTTCTCCTTACCTTTCCCTGAGCTTTTAAGTTACTTACACCTACTGGCGAAAAAGACAGTCATTTCAGATTGAGCAGGAAGCACATTTTTTTCATTGATGCTGTATTTGGAATTGAGATCCAATCTTCCTTCCTCTGCACAAGGTTCCTGATAGTTCACATAAGCAAGGTAGTAAGGAAGTCTGACCTCATAATGTGATTAAATGTCAAGTTGAGTGCTACAGATCATGCCGTGGGAGTTAGGATCAGTGTAAGAGATCACCGTGGGCTATCATGATCAATGCAAGCTTCTGTAATATTAGGGTTTTTTTTTTAAGTAATGATATAATTGTATTATAATTATCTATCAATCAACAAGCATCATGCAAAGTCCTGGACCTAAAGGACTATTCTGTCAGGGAATATCATGTCTAAGGGTATGTCCAGTATAGATGAGGTAAATACAAGGTGATTTTGTAGAGGAAGGCCTTAACAGGAGGTGGCATTTGAAGTAAGCTTCACAGAATACTAGACAGTCTTAAGAAGTCGATGTGAAGAGCAAGTACATTATTCCAGGCATGAGGGAACAGCACAGTGACCAGTTTGGCTGGACTAGGAGTGTGTCAAAGGGAGAAATGTATAATCAGTCAGTCAGAATCAGCTTCAGTGGCTTCCCATAAAAGATGAGTTTGTATCATTTGTTGCTTCCAGCAACCATGTGAGGTGGGGACAACAGAAATTATCTTCATTTTACATATGAAACTAAGGCGTGTGACTTGCCTGAGGTCACATGGGCAATATGGGGCATTTGAACCCAAATGGAATTAATTACAAATTCAGTGTTCTTTTCACCATACCAGTTTGCCCTATGGGAAAAAAGGGAGCTCAAGTTAGGATCTACAGGGTGGTTCTTGACCTATTCTTGATTGTCACCATCCTTCCAGAACATATGTACCCTTTTACTGAGTAAGTGATGTAGAGGCTTGCCTTTTTTTGTCACGGCTAACATTTCCCAGCCAAAATTGTGAGATCCTCAGCCTCACAAGCCTTCTAGGGTCACAGTTACTCATGTATCAAACCCACTTGTGTTATTCATTGTTGAAATATGTGTCCTCATGATTGAATTCCTGGCCTTTCCAGAAATGACCCCTCCTCCTCAATGATATAAATCAGAATGCATTTCCCTTCAACTGCATTTGCTCTGCCAAGTTGTCTGTGCTGCTTAAAAGCTAAGTTGCAAAGTCTGACCTTCAGAGAGGTGACCAAACCACCCCAAACCACATAGACATTGTTTGGATTCAGGGAAACAAGAAGGGGGCTGCTGTATTTACATCAAATACATTTAGTATTCTGCCCACCCTGAGCCTAGGCAAGGTCCCTGCCACTGGCTGTTTGGGTCAGCCAGCTGCCCCAGGGTATCTAACCTCCTAGACTAGTTACTACTGTCTCACCCTTAGGGAAGAGGTGAAATAAGCCAATGGACAGCAGATTGCCTGCAGGCCAGTGATCTGGCACTTTACAAGAGCCCCTGGTTACTGCAGCTATCCCGGATCTCAGCATCCTGATTAAACCTGCTCTGAAGTATACAGGACCAAGTTACTCCTATTTGCTGCTGCTATGACTGACTAAGGTACCAGTCATTCTGGCCTGGAAGAAATTAAAGCAGGTTCTATCACCTTATCCCCGTGTTTGCTACATATCTCCCATGCTGGATGTTGTAAATCAGAATAGAGATTGAGGTTCTGACCTCCCAAACTCTACCTTCTGCTTTTCTCTAGCTGCCATTGGCAGGGCTGTTTTTTCCTCTTCTGCTTAGTTTTTCCTTTTACCCTCTCAGTGAGATTATGGGGTAGAACTTGGCTGGTCTTGGGGGAAGAAGAGGCAGCAGATCTCTGCTGAATGTCTGAGAGCTCTTACATTGAGGCTCTTGGGACAAGATTAGATTCTGTTAATCATATTGTGATACTTGTTGCTGGTTCTCTGGTTCTTTGGTTGCTACATGGACTATGCCCCTTCTATAATCCTCTTGGCTTGAATATAGAGTAGAGGGCTGAGAGGACTAAAACTGTATTGGTTTTGTATCCAGAGATTCAAGAATGATCAACTGAAAGGGTAGTGATGTACCTCCAAAAGTGTCCATATAGTTAGATGGATATTGGTTTGCCTGTTGAGTCTCCTTATTCCTTTCTCTGCAAAATGTGCATATCTTTACCTTTCAAGGGATTATGGAAATGAAGCTTTTAAAATGTTGGGAATTCCTCTAGTCATGTTGTTCTTCATCATCCTCTCCATTCTAACCATTTTTCTCTCTTCTGCCACTGACTTCTACTGCCTCCTATTATTCTGTCCTTATGAAAGGTCTACAGAACCCCAATGGCCAGTAAGTAAGATGCCGATCCAGCAGGCTGCAGCTTCACAACCCACTGCTCCCCTTTAATAGCTCTCTGTGCTGAAAGCTGCATCACCTCCTCTTGGCTCCAGCCCAGCCTGTACAGGGGACCTCAAGGTGCAGGCTTAGCTCCAGAGGCTCAGAGCTCCCATCTTGTCACTGCCATCCCCTGTGAGCTTAGTCCTGCTTTATTTCCATCTTCAACTGTGTTAATGCATCAGCACAAACCCGCTTGTTCTCAGAATTTATGTTCTTATTTTGGTGCCCTGCCTCCTCATGCATGTTCTGAAAGCAAACTCTTACCCTGAAGCCTTACAACTTCCAGCTTTGAATGAGAGGAAGGGAGTATTCCAAATGACCTTGAAGTTAGGCTTATTTTTCTCCCTTTATCTTAATGCATTCTAATGTAAAGTTGTCCTATGAAAATTGAAAAGAGCCCCTTTTTACTTCTTGAGCTTTTTAGTATGGGGCAATCATAACATTCCTCTTTATCTTGAGTAATCAGAATCAGTAAAGAGAGTCCAGCATCATCCTGCTGGTGCTGCTTAATATACTTAGGCCCCTAAAATGGAAGCTGGTTGGATCTGAAGCAGTTTGGAAAATTAATGTCATCCTAAGAACATCTATGCTGCTGACTTCTAATCTATTTCTGTTATATACTGGTTTGACCCTTCATCATTTGGCTATTGCAAAATAGAAATCTCACCCATCCTCCAGGTGGGTACTACTTTAGGTTTTCTCAAAGGTCCCAATGATGACATTTTTGCAATTCTGACATATTTGCCTTTTTGTACAGAGATAAGCAAGAGTTACTCCCTTCCTTATCACCAATCCTTCCGGCTTACCTTCAGACCACCATTGGATATAGGGAAGACCCTTGAAAAGTAGACTACTTCCTGCCTCACACAGATCCACTCTTATTCTAAAGAGTAGCCGCTATCCTCCCTGCCATTTTGTTCATCTTCTCACTGAGGTAGGATGACTCTTAAGAGCCAGAGGGCACTTATAGCATACTAGCATGGTTGCAGATTGCTTCTTTTATTTCAGTTCTAAGGCAGTGTTAAATTAGCCAATTAATACAAGTGAATATATATCACCAGGAGCTACATTCATGTGGCATTTTTTTTAAAATTGTTAAATTGACTCTGAATTAGTACTATCCAAGAATGGTAGTAATCACTGTAGCAGCAGCCATGAAGGCAAATGTGTAGTTTCCTCCTAAGCTTCCCCAGGCAGTGCTGTATGCCCCATGTCCTCAGAGTGTAGAGGAGTCAGGCAAAATCAGTAGCACTCAGACTTTGTTTCCTTGCAAAGCATACTGAAGACAATTTTGCATACTCACACTACCTACCTACACACTTGCCTATCTGTGTTTTTGCCTATCATCATGCTACTCTAGCCAACTACAGACTTTATCGTCTCTCTTCCCAATTCTGGGACCTAGCAGTGCTAAAAATGCAGACATTCATAATGATAGCCCAGTCTGGTGTTGAGGGCTTTCAGACCTCATTGGTAGGGATACTGTCCACATAACTGAAATCACAAATCTTTAAAGTGTCACATGATAAAGAGTTGGAATTGACTTTAGAAATGATCTAGTCCAAACTCTTCATTGGTAAATTTTAAAAAGACTCAGAAATTAAGTGACATGTCCTGGGTTATACAGCTACTCACCAAGTAGCAGAGTGAGGTCTTCTGAATCTAGACCCAGAGTTCTAGGATTATGTTTTCTAGATTTAATGTCCTTCAATGAAAGCACTTATTTTCAGAAAAGCTTCTAAGGGAGGGTATGAGGAAAGAAAGAAAAGGTCAAGGAAAAAAATGTTAAGCAGTCCTTTCATCACATGGAACATAATTTAATCAGCTTCATTTTCTTGTGTTACTGTCAGTTACATCCCTCTGATGCTTCATTTCCATCATCTTCATGGGCTTCTGTAAACAGAAGGTTTTTCCAGATATAAGATGTTTTAGGTGCCCTCTCACACGTTTATCATCTCTGCTAGAATAAATGAATGATAATTCCAGTGTTCTCTCCATTGGGTCCTCCTAATCAGGAAGATAAGCACACATCTACCAACCTAAGTCAAGTTATCAACTTGATCGCAAGCAAAGAAGGCACTGAAAAGAGCAGCACACACTTCAAGGCAGAAATCCATCTTGCTGTTTCATTTGAAAGCTTCACTCCACTTCACACTGCACAGAAATTATCTGACACTACAGATGACCTTACATCAGAATGTCCTCTTTACATAGTTTATGGAAATCACTTTGAGGAAATAAAAAGTAAGCTTTTATGTTATATTAATATACATTAACATCTCAGACATTTTGTTCTTCATAAGAAAATCTTCCATTCCATAATACATAGGTTTGTTTGCTTGGTTTTTTTAGCACCATCATGACTTTAACTCTGTAATTATCTGTATATATCTCTGTCACCTAGTTGTGGGATAAAAAATAATGTGTGAAGTTGGGACATCCTCAATGTATAAGGGACGTGACGCATACTCTGGCTTTATGAAGGCAGAAAAGAAGTCAGGACAATGTATACAGATAGCCAAGTGTGTTCCACAGAACCCGGAGAGGGCTGGGCAAAGCAGGCACACTGGAAATTAGACGGTTATTTGCTAAAGAACACAAAAGGAATTTTTAAATCATCTTAATTTAGATGGAGTAACAGCCTCTCTTTGTAGAAATGTGCATATTTTTCTTGACATGACAGAATGAATTGCTTGGCTTTTCATGAAAACCAGGGGATCTACATGACTTTTTTTATGGTGAAAACTGTCTATTCACGAGCAAAAGAACTGAGATCTTCTACATTAAGTTCCATTCATATAAGTGATATGCAATGAGTACAAGTGAGTATAAGAAATCATATCATCTGGTCTGTCTTAACCTTTTTCATTCTTAAATCTCTGCTGCATGCTGCATCCAGGTTTTACTCACTGCCCTCCATGAAGATAGAGACATAAAATACCTAATCCAGTATATTTCAAGCTCTCCTAAACTAAATGACTTTTTGTTTTCTTCTTTTACTCCCTGTGTCTAGAACCATGCCAACTTTCTTGGGGTTCTGACTCATTTATGAAATAATGCAACATTAGAACTAGAAGGAACTTAGAAATCATCCAGTCCAGCTCCCCTTTTCTGTAGATTATTTGCTAAAGAGCACATGAACAGTTGTTAAAGCAGCTTAATTTGGGCCAAATAACATCATCCTCTTTTGTATGGGAAAGCATCCTGGGCTGGTATTAGTCAAACCTCAATTCCATTGACTAATTTCGTTACTTTGGATAGGACCCTTAACTCCGACATATCCTCTCCATATTGGTAAGAATAATAGCTCAGATTTATATAACACTTTAAAATATGAATCACACTGTGCATATGTTATTTCATTGAGTATCGCAAGACCACGGTTAGATGGGTATTATAGGTATTGTTACTATTCACATTTTGAGAAGAGGAATCTGAAGCTGAATGATAATAACATGCTCATGGTCACACAGATAGTGTTTCAAACAGGATTTGAATTTTAAAATTCCTTACTCCAGATCTAGCACTCTAGAAACCACCCAATGCTGTCTCCTATATTGGTGGGGCTACTGTTAATTGCTGGTGACATCCTTACATATTTCTGTCTTCTGGTAGTAAGAATATTGCATTTTCTAACAAAGAATCATATCCACAGTTGTCTTGGCTCACCAGCTCCTTCAGAAATAGAGGTTTAAAAAAAAAAATCTGTGTTTACCTATGTAAAAAGAGACATGTTCAGCAGGAATATAACTTTCATTTTTACACCAAAAAGCCCTACCTTATAAATGGAACATAGTCACTTGTTGCTGTCCATGTTACTTCTTTTGTAGATCGTGAATAATAGCCACTAGATTTACTTACCTAATTTCCCAGCTGCTCTCTGCTCTTCATGCTTCAGAAACCTCTGTTGGCAGCCTGCACCTGGGACCTGGGAGTCTAAAATCTTTTTCCATTTCTACAAATGGGATCTTTGTGAATCATCCACCTCACATTGTTTTGGTTCCTGTCATTTAGCTTAGAATTATAGCATCAGCCAATTATTTTTAAATCTGTATCTTCTGGTCTGTTCTCTCATTTTATAGTTATGTTAAATAGATCCAAAATAATTTCGGCTTTTCTTGAGTATAAGTTTCTTTGTAGTTTTGCCTCCATTGTGTTCATACATGCTCAAAGCATTTGCTAGATACTCAAAGTTCCTAAATTTTCCGCTGAAAGGCCTGCTGAATCATCTCTCAGAATTGGAAGTCACCTTGTAACCCCTACGAACTGAGTCTCGATGCAGGATTCTTAGCTCAGTAAGAAAGGAGATGAAATTCAGTTTTACACTAATAGTAACAATCTAAAGCATGTTTATGATGCTCTGAAGGCTATTTATGGGCCAAAGACCTATGGTGCACCTCAACTACTCAGCACTGATGGAGCCAAACTGATAGTGATAAGGACACGATCCATGGGCGGAACACTTCGACAGCGTTCTCAGCTAGCCATCATCAGTCAGTGCTGAAGTCTTTGAATGTATACCTCAGGCTGCAGTCAATCCCTCTCTAGCCAAACTTCCAGCTGAAGAAGAGATTTTGATTGCCATTAGGCTCCTGTCAATTCTATTCCAGCTGAGATTTAGAAGGCAGCCAGTCCACTGCTCATACAAAAGCTAACTAAAATCTTCTGGGTTATATGGCAAAAGGAGATTATCTCCCAGAAATTCAGAGATACCTCCATTGTCCATCTCAAAAAAGGCTAAGGAAATAGGTTGTCCTATGATAATCACAGCAAGGTCTCTCTCTTAGTCCTAACAATATTCTTGCCAGTCCTCCTTAGTATAGGCTAATTCTTCACCTGGAAGATGGTCATCTATGCAAGAACCAGTGTGGTTTCAGAAAGGACCAAGGAACAGTCAATATGTTTGCTGCATAACGACTCCAAGAGAAATGTCAGGAGCAGAACAGAGATCTGTACACAATGTTTGTTGATCTGACCAAGTCCTTTGATACTGTCAGTCGTGAGAGCTTTTGGAAGATCATGGCAAAATTTGGTTGCCTGGAGAAGTTCAGTAGTGTTGTATGACAGTTCCATAGTGGCATGTTTGCATGGGTTCCAGATAATGAACGATGCTCTCAAGCTTTCTTAGTTCCAAGCAGATTGAAGCAGAGGTGTGTAGTTAACTTCCATGCTTTTTAGCATGTTGTTTTCATCAACATTTCAGACACCTTCAATGAGGACTAAAATGGCATCAAGGTCAGCTACTGCACTGATGGTAAATTATTTAACTTGAAAAGGCTACAAGCCAAAACTAAAGTGGAGGGTCAGTTGGCACATGACTTTTTGTTCACAGATGATTGTCCCCTCAGTGCAACCTCTGAGGCTGAGATACAAGAGAGTATGGATCGATTCTCTGCCACTTGTGCTAATTTTTGCCTGACAGTTAACACCAAGAAAACAGAGGTTCTCCACCAGCCATCACTGCACCATCCATATGTGGAACCATTGGTTACAGCAAATAGAGAAATTTTGAATATTGTGGCTAAGTTCACTTGACAGTATACTTTCCAGGGCTGTGCATATAGATGATGAGGTTGATACACACATTGCCAAAGCTAGCTCAGTGTTTGGGAAGCTCTGAAGGAAAGTGTGGGACAGAGGAGGTATTAGGCTGATTACCATACTGAAGGCCTACAGAGCCGTTGTGTTGACCTCATTGTTATATGCCTGTAAAACCCGGACAGTCTACCAGTGCTGTGCCAGGAAATTGGATCACTTCCATTTAAATTGCCTTAGGAGGACTGACCATCACCTGGCAAGATAAGGTACTGGACACTGAGGTCCTTTTTCAAGCTGAACTGCCAAGCATTTACACTATACTGCATGGGCTGGCCATGTTGTTTGAATGCCAAACATGTGTTTGCCTAAAAGACTATTTTATGGAGAATTCACACAAGTCAGGTGCTCACAAAGAGATCAGAAGTATTGCTATCCAAGGACACTCTCAAGGTCTCTCTGAAGAACTTTGGGTTTCTACTGTGAGCCATGGGAGACCACCCAGCATGGTGTGCCTACATTAATGAAGGCGCTGTACTCTGTGAGCAAAGCAGAATTGCAGTAGCTCAAAAGACATGTGAGATGTGCTAATTTAGAGACATCTACACTCCAAATGTTCATAGGGACTGTTTGTGCCCAACTTATGGTAGAGCTTTCTGAGCTCATATTGTTCTGATCAGATACACTATACCTTGACTTCAACAGAGTGATGTCATTTTGGTCCTCTTCAAGCACAGCTGAGGATCAAGGGTGGGGCTTGAACCCAGATCTCCATGATTCTGAGGGCAAATTATAGGATTATAGCTTTAGAGTCAGAATGATTTTGGAATTCATTAACCTCATTGAACAGATGAGAGAACTAAAACCCACAGAGGGGAAGTGATTGCTCCCCTTCATATAGATTGTAAGTGACAGAGCTGGGATTTGAAAGCTCAGATCCAATGACTCCAAGGCCAGCACTTCAATTTAATTCCTCTTTCCATGGCACCATGCTGCCCTAGCCTCTCAATAATAATTGTCTTGTAATACTGTGCAGTATTATCTTGTACTATAGCATATTCTGTTTTTTAAAGTGCTTTAAGTATATTTTTATCATTTGATCCTAAGAATAGAATTTTAGATTTCGTTGTAGAATTTTAAAACTTTAAGAGACTTTAAATATCCAGTTGAGCTCCCTTATTTTCCACATCTGATGAGTATTAGCTCCATTTATTCATAAGAAAATTGGCTCACAAAGGTAAAACTGCTAGGACAAGGTTACTCCTGTACTGCAATAGCTCTGTTGTCCTAATGATGTAGATAATCCCTCCAGTGATGCAGATCTCACCCCATACGTTCCTGTCTCTCCTGCACAGCTCTAGGCCATGTCGTCCCCCAGGCTTGATATAGTGGTTCCATTGGGTGCACTTAGGGCTGTCCTTGAGCTCGTTTGATATTGCAGGGACACCAGTGAAGCCCATGGGCTCTCTATTGATTATTCCTGTATTCTTGCTACATGACTAAGTCATCTTCTTCAGCCATACATGACTCAGATGGCTTCTGTAATGCTGCTTTTCTGCATTATTTCCTATGTGTATTGTGCTTGTGCCTTCCATATCCCTACCTGTCCATTGAGCTCTGTGTGATTCTCAGCTTCAGTTTATCAGAAGTTGCTGTATTCCATGACACATAGCCTAACAATCTGACCTGAGAAATTTGGTGCTTAAAAAGATGGACATTTGTTTTAGGAAAAATACTGTGTTCATTAAAATACCTTTGCATTTTCCCAAAGGCACCCTACCCTAGCTCCAGGGTGGGCAAACTCAGGAGGGCCAAATACAGGCAGAGGCCAAGGGGCTAAGAATGGTTCTTACAGTTTTAAATGCAATAAGATTTTGTTTAAAAAAATGTAAAAACCATTATTCTCTCACAGCTCTACTGTCCATGTGACCCCACTGTGGCTCACTAGGCTCTTTCTGCTCACTACATTACCCATTTGTAATATCTGTCTAAGTTCTATATACTGGGTGTCAAACTCTATCGGTTGCCCATGTCTGGACCAAAGGCTTCTTCATCCACTTGTTTTCAGCTCTGCAACATTTGAGTGTCAATTCCAAGTCAATACAACATCATCTGCAAAGAGAATGTCCTCATATCTAGGGAAGGAGAGAAGGGACTAAGTATTTATATATAACCCCTACAAGTACCTGGCACTATGCTAAGCACTTTACAAATATCTTAATTAATCCTCACAATAACCCTGGTAGGTCATTCATTCATTATCATTGTACTTCATGTTAAAGAGAGCCATGACATCAGGAAGGTGATGTCATGACTTGCAAATGAATTGGATTGAAGTGAGGGAAAGCTGTGCAGAATGACCAGCCTCACTCTCTGGAGCCGTCTGAGTTGGTCCAGTGGCAAGATGCAGCTCAGGATACTAGAGATGGCCCTGGATGCAGTGAGAGACCTTGGCCTTTTAAGCTAAGGTCTTTCTCAGGTCTCACTTTGACTGAAGCAATGCCCATTCAGTGATTAAGGCTAGGTAAGAAATAAGGCAAAGAATGACCCCTTTTATTTAGTCAAAAACCTAAAACAGAATCAATCTAACTGGCAGTTTCTGACCAAAGCAGACAGTTGCTATTTACACTCACTCTGGATCATCATAGCCCAAACAGTGCCCAAGTGAAGCTTGGGCTGGGACCTATTGGTGGCCAATCAATGAGAACCTGACTGATTTGGGCTTAAGGCATGGTACTTAAAAAAGAAATCTAGTCTGTAAACCCAAAGATATCTTGAGAGGTGTCAGCTCTCAAAATTTATATTCCTTTGGGCAGAGCACTGGCAGGTAACGGTATGATTCCCTGTATGAACACAAAGAGAGGAGGGAGGGAAGGAAAGAGCGCGCCTGCTGCATTTCCCAACTGGAACTGACCAGTTTAGTCCCCTGTGGGGCAGCTACTACAACTCATAGATCATTGTTGGGTGCTATTGTTATCACCCCCATTTTGTAGTTGAGGAAAATAAGGCAAACAGGTTAAGTGACTTGCCCAGGGTCACACAGCTGGTAAATGTCTGAGGCTGCATTTTAACTCAGGTCTTCCTGACTTTAGGCCCAGCACTCTATGCATTGTATCACCTAGCCAAGGAGGAATTCCTCTTCCATTTAGACTGGACAGGACATTCTCATGACATGCTCTTGAAGTGCTGTGCCCAAAAAAGTGAAATCTCACAGCCAACCTTTGATGATGACCATCTCCTAATTTAACTAGACTGGTCTTGAGATGGTAGACACAAGCTTTCCCCAGCTTATTATAAGATCTGATAGAAATTTTGTCCCACTAGTATGGCCTCTGACACTAGGATTATCTCCATGCCACCATTAAGCATTTGAGTAGGCATTTAGTGGAGGTCAATATTTCAATGAGGAACACAAAAGGTAGATTTCAAGAATTTTATTTTATTTTTTGTTGTTTCATTATCTGTTATTCAAAAACAATTTGGGGTTAAAAGGGACAGCATTATTTATTTCTATAAATTAGCTTTTTTTATAACCGAAAACTTTTAAGGAATAGCTTCCTGCTAATGGAACCTGGAAACTTAACTGTTTGCTCAAATATAACTGTATGATGACACCTAGATGGTACAGTGGATGGAGCACATGGCTTGGAATGAGGAATACTCATCTACATGAATTCAAATCCTGTCTCAGATACTTTGTAAGTATGTGACCTTGGGCAAATCACTTAACCCTGTTTGCCTCAGTTTTCTCATCTGTAAAATGAGCTGGAGATGGATACAGCAAACTACAGGAGTATCTTTGGGAAGAAAACCCCAAATGGGGTCGTAAAGAGTTGGACACAACTGAAATGACTGAACACTAACAACAAAAAGCCGTACACTAATAATTGAAATCTCATGTGAGTTGAAATGATGGGTTTAAGTCCCAGATTTGCTGCTACTAGCAGTGACCTTGGTGATTCATGTATCCTTTGTAGTCGTCAGTTTCCTCAGACTAGATCTCCATGGTCCTGTCTACCCTAAATAATATGAATCCTGTGGTATCAGAGTTCTCTCAGGAAGACTCGGCTTTTAGAATACAGGGAGAGCATCTGTAACCAGTTAGTGTGAGCAGGACTGGAGAAGAGAAAATAAGAGGTGAGTCTGCTCCCCTTCCAGGAATCAAATAGGTGATTGTACCCCCCCACCCCAACATACACACCTTGCACCCCTCACAATTGGAGATCCATCTTCAATCCATCCTAACCTGTAGGCAAAAATGGAAATGCCCAAAAAGTAAGTATCCTACCTACACCAAAGTTTGCCATGGTTATTTCAAGTACTTCACAGTATGCTTGCAACTTAGCCAATCAAGTCCTTCCAGAACATTTGGAAGGACACTTGTTCATTGAGAAAAAAATCATTGAAAACCAGAACTCCCTGAGCTAAACAACATCTGTTCACCCTAGGTTTGAGGGAATACTTGGATAAAGTACATGACTGTCTTCACTGCCATTCTCTTCCTTTACAGAAGAGGTAATCTAAGAAGAGCATTATGGATTTTTTTTTCCTATTCTGCTTCTTCTTTAGGTTATACATAATACGTCATAAAATCTCAGGGTTCATGTAAATTGTAGAGGTCACCAAATCTAGCCTGCCACTCAATATTACAATCCTCACTTGACTTATTGAATTTGCAGTCAAATAAACTCCTACATTTTTTCTTCCACTAAATTTAATATTGCTTATGTTTTGCCTATCTTAGCCTTTGAAATGTTTTTGAATATTCTGTCATTTAGCATACAAGGTATCCCAGATTTATGTCATCTATAGATTTGAATAATTATGCCTTATATATATGTTCATTAAAGTTATTGATACAGATTTTGAACAGAACAGAGCTCTTTAGCATATCATTTAGAGACCTTTCTTGGGTTGAAAAAATATTTTAATCAACATATTATACTTACTACTCATGAAATAAATCGTATGAAACCTCATAGGAGCAACAAATTCAAACCCTAACGTCTTAACGTTAGACAACTAGGGAGATAGTAAATCAAGAGAGTTACTTGCTGAAAATGACCTGCTTAGTTGTTGATTATTCTTAATGAACACATCCATCATCCCTCAGTCCAGCAGGATAAGAATGTTTGGAAAAGTTCTCCAGCCTATTTTGAGCCTTATCTACTGCTCGCTTGAAAAAGTCTGAGACTGCACATGTACTCCATGGGAATCTTAACACCATATTTATTTGCCAAATGTTCATTGAATGTATGCAAGAGCCATTGAAGAAGTAGACCCCAACACCCAGAGATGAGTAGACCAGCAGGCTTGGCAGGGTAAAGCCAAACACCTCCCCCCACCCGCACATAGACATACCTCCACACACTCCTTACACATATATACCACACACACACCCCCCATAATGACAGAAAGTACTAACAGTTTTAATATGATTCATTTGATTGGGAAGGGGGGTGTGACTAAGGGAACTCTAAATAAGAAGAGTATATATAAACATTTGGGGATTGCAAGTGTTCTGATTCTAGGGCAGTCCCCATGCTGGGTGACCTTCCCTGATCTTGCTGCCTGTACATCCTTGGGGGAATGCTCCCTTGCTGAGGCAGCTTGTTACTATTTGGGCCCAGCTGCCAGGATTCAGAGCTGCCTTTGGCAAGCATTTGTTTGTGTGCAAGACAGAGGTGGCTTTAAAACCCAGCTATACAAAGTCTCCGGGGCAGCAAAACATCACCCCTGGGTAGATTCCCTCCCTTCTTCTAGCCAGAGCTGGGTGGCTTCTTCCACTTACATAATATGTGTGTATTCCTGGCAGGGAAGAGGGATGCCTGAGTGAGTGTTTAGCAAAAGTGATTTGTGGCAAAGTTATTTTGAGACCCCAGGGGAGAGAGATGGCAGCCAAACACTGCAGTATTTTAAACTGCATCACTCATCTACAAAGATTAATATATTCCTGCTTCCCGAGTAGAACATTGGGAAAGGGGGAAGGAGTGCTTGGTTTCCATCACATCAGTAGTAGCAGCTCTTTCCATCGGCACCAGATGATTGATTTGGACAGAATTTGGTACTCCCCTCAGCATGCTTTCATACCCATTCTCTCTGGTACAGTTTGGTTGGGGAGCAGAATGTTGTTTCATTAAATAGCTCACTTTGTGTATCTGCAGCATTGGGGAGCAGTTTTTACTGTATCCCAAGGGCCTGTTGCTTTCTTAAGAGGGAATAGTGTATGCCTAGGATAGAAGCCCCAATTACTTAAACTACTTAGATGATAGAATATTTTGAGACAGAGGTACCACATTGAGCAGAAAGAACTCACCTATTTTTTCCTGAGCACTTCTCCGCATTTTTAAAGCATTGTTGCCTGCTGGATGTGGAATGTAGAGAATGGTTTTCTAATTTACTAGCATCAAGGAGAGGCAGCATTGGTATGAAACAGTTGTGCTTTTGTTTTCTCTTGACTGTTGTGCTGTAAAACTTCCCTCCTCACTCCCCACCCCCTTTCTGACAGCTGTTGTCTTTACCCGTCCAGTAACTAGTTTTCTGGAAGAGATCTTTGAGCTGGGAAAGACTTATTTTTGTCTCTTTCCCTACAACTCGACAGCTGAGGGGTTCCCACTGTCCACTTAACACCAAGGGAGAGCTGATAGGGAATGGAGATGGAATGTGATAGGATATTAACTTGCCTGTAATATACAAGGCCAAAAAAAAGCTTCGCCCTTTGGCGTTCAGTCTAGATTAATTCAGCTCCCCTGTGTGAGGGTTCCCCCAGCTGTGGTGATAAGCACTGCAAATGTAGGGGCTCTTCCCTTGTATGCTTCATGGTTTGGCAACTCCACTAGAAGAAGGGCTTTACTGGGCATAATCTCATAGAGATTTTAAGAGATGACTGAGGAGTGATCAGATTTGTGGGAAATGACTAGTCCTTGAGCAGGATAGAATGAAGAAGAGGTACAGAGATTTAAAAAAGCATGGGTGTGAGAAGGCATGATTTTAAAAATTTTTCTCCATCCAAGTACTACTAGACTTCATATGATAGTGATAGTTTCTTAAGCTATTGCTAAGAAACAGCCCAGCTGGGGTGAGGGAAAGCCCTAGGAGAGACACAGGAAACTAGAAAAAAAGAACTATGGGATTTGAGAGGGTACCGTATCAGATTGTACCTCATGGAGAGCTTTTCCCCCAAAGTTAATTATTGCTCAACCCTTTATCACTTCCTATTTCTGTGAGTCCTGAATTTGTACTCTTAAAACCACTCTCAGCATTTTCCTTCTTCCACCTTGACCCCTCCCAAATCATGAGCTAAGTGAGCCAGTGCTTACTTACCCAGCCTCCTTGTGGCTATTTCAATTGAATCCACTTGGCTTCATTTGACAAGCAGGGACTGCAGCTTGGCTGGCATGGCTCAGCAAAGCCTGATGGGTTAGCTTCCACAAATGAGTTTGTCTGATTTGGGTCATTAAGCTAGGAATCCTCTCCTATAGCCACTGGCTGAATATATGCATGCATATATATCTACAGTAAATCAACTCAGATTACAGTATTTAGAGATAGTAGGAATAGCTGTCCTACTTAATGAATTAAAAAAATAAATATACAATTAAAATCCCCTTCTCCTCTGCTCCCCCTGAACCCCCCCACACCCATACTGTCACAATCACTCTAGAATTATTATGTTATATGATTGTGGCTGAATTGGAACTATGTTATTCCTCACAATCTTGAAAAACTTGAGTCTCCACTTCCTTGACCTTATGTAATGCACTGTCTTTTTAGTTCAGAGGAAAGAGACAAATGAGCAATTTTAGGCAAATCAAACCATTACCACCACCTTGACTACCATTTTCCCTCAGACCCTGATGGGGAAAGCCTAGAAGACTGAACCCAAGAGCACTGGGAATAGTGACATCAAATAATGGTATTAAAAGAAAAGGCATTAATATTTGCTTTGCCACAATACCCTAAGGACCCTGAGGCTTATCCAAATGAATTGCAACTGAAACCTTCCATGAGTTAACTCCCCCATTAGAATGTTAGCTCCCTGAAGAGTGGGTTCTGTCTTATTTTTCTATTGGTATCCCCAGCATTTAGCATTATGCTTTGTCCACATAGTAAAGGCTTAATAAATGCTTTACTCATTCATCCATTCATTTATTAAAAAGTAGGCTTAATGGATAAGACAAGTTAACAACTTCCACTCACATTCAGATACTCCAGGAAGTTTGCCTCCCAGTTGAGTTTGGGATTTTCTTCCTTACTGTCTCCCATTGCCCTTTATTCCTACTTCCATCATTGAAGCTTTGTTTCTTGCATCTCTGTGCTTTGGTTGCCACTTTGACAGGAGCTAAAAAGCCTCAATTAAGTGCAAGCTTTGCTCTCTCTGTACCAGTGGCTGTAAGGATGGCCAAAATAGTTGTTTCTGCAGTGTTGCATCAGTGGAAAATAAAGGATGCTGAAGCCCTTTCCTTTCCCTCAGGTCCTCCAAACAGGGAAAAACAATCACGTTAGTAGAACAGTCTTTCCCTGAATTGGCTTCTAGGCAGTGGTTTGGATTTGCTGTTCCTTTTTATCCCAGAGAGCCCAGTGAATAAGAGAAGGAAATGAATAGACTGCTTGTCACACCATCACCCAGGACCTCAAAATGCCTTGGAGCGGCTGCTACGAGGCAGAAAATGAAAACAGCCTGGGATAGAGGGCAGTGGGGACCGAAAGCTACTCTACAAGGGCAGACCCAATCCCTGGAAGCTAGTGCTTGCTTCCTGCCCAGCCTCAGAACCCTCCTACTTTCTAATGAAACTGCTTCTGTTGCAGCTCCTGGCCTAGAGGCAAGCCTCGCTGTCACAGGCAGCCGGGATAGGTTAGTAGACAGCCAGCCTCTCTGCCCCCACTCCCTGTCATGCAGCAGACGCTGGCTGGACATGATTTCCACTGGGTTAATCAGCCCAGCTGCACGAGGATAAATGAGGAGGCACAGCCCCATTTCTCTACCTCCCTGTACTTAAGTCAGTAGGACAACTAGTCTTCATGCCATTATTTCCAAAGAGAATAGCAGAATGAGGAGAAGATGGATGAACATGAATCAAGTCAGGACACTTGTATTGGAAAATGACATGTAAGGGTGGGCTTCTTACTCTTTAGATATTTAATAAAAACCAGACCTCAGAAAAGCTTCCTCAGCAGCCTCAAATGCTGGCATTTGGCAGAACATTTCCACAGTGTGTTTTGCATAGGACTGGAAGGCAACAGAGAATAAATATTGGAAATACAGGGATAATAGCAGTTTAGGAAGGGGAAGAGTAGAATACACAAACTCAGCTTGTTCTAACTGTTGGGTAAAGTGTCTAGAACTACTTCATTCTGAAAGTACTTACCTAGTAGCCAGAGAAAAGTTCTGTCAGCTAGTGGAACAGGAGCTGTGCAAGTAAAGGGGTAGGATAAGGGGGATGGGAGGGATTGATTGATTGCAGGTGGGATGTAAAAGGACAGGGGCTTTTTTGGCTTGCTTCCTTCCAGTCCCTGATGAACTGAAGAATTTACTATGCTCTTGAAACAGCTACAAGTATGTGTTCCCATAATAGTTTCCAAATAAAGGAGAAGCTTTCAGGAAATAAATACTTGAAAACTGATTAATAGAAGCCTATCTTCAATCCTCTACCCAATCTGCTCCACCCCTTTTAGCTCTCCTGCCTATTCTAGGAGATGTAATCATAGAATCTCTGTTCACTGACACTGTTCAAAAGCACAGGTTTATCTGCTTGTGCTGTTTGGATTTTAAAAAATGAAATATTCTCCTTCCATCTCTTTTTACTTCTGAATTTTCCTCCCTGCCCTGGAAGAACACTGACAAAACAGTGGGAATGAGAGGCAGTTAATATATGAGGGAATACAAATGTAGCTTACTTTATTTTAAAAGTCTCATGTAAATGTATTTGTATCATCTTAACAGCAAATCATTTACCATTAGCCACCAAAAGAGAAAGGTGCCCACATTTCTCTTTCTAGGAAATTGTTTAGTCATTTAAAAGTGTTAGAGAGGTTTTCTTTTTAGAATCTAAATTTTACAGCTAGAAAGGACCTTTATTTTGTAGATGAGGAAGATGAAGCCCAGGAATGATTTACCCAAGGTCACATAAACTAATCCTGGATTCCAAGAATTTTTTTTCATTACATCCAAAGTAAAATCTTTTTTTTTATAAAATATCAGCATCACCAGTCTCAGTCTATCTACTTTGTTCAGATGTCCATTTCTTAATGTTGACCTACTTCACATACTTCCCCCATTAGCCCCTTATCTTTGCTCTCCTTCGCATTACATGGACATAGGATTTTGTACATATTCTTGAGCTGTCACCTGTACTGATGCACTGACTTTGGGAGGCTGAACTTCTCTGACCTTGCTCTGTGCATTTTGAAAACTGAATATAACATCCTTTATAACATGATTACCAGAAAATGAGGGCCATCCTTCACCTGCAGCCCAGGCTTTAAGTTGCTCATGACAGATTTGAATGATGTGGCCAGGGTTGGGTTGTTCTCTTGGAGTGCCTCTTGCTTTTTAGAATTGCTGTCTCTTTTCACTTGTAATATATTTTTAGGAAAAAGTTAGTGAGGTGAAGGACTCTTGGAAAGAGCTTCTCATCTTTCAGCTTGTTTATATATTCTCTAGTTTTTAAGCTGTTTTTAGTTCTTGAAACCAGCTTATCCTTAGTTAGCTGGATGAGTGAGCTAGTGTTTAAACATTTGGATTTCAAGTGCCTCAGAAAGAACACATGAGGAGCTAAAGAGTAAAGAGTTTGGGAAGGCCAAGAGTTTGGAAGTAAATGTTGATCTGTCTATTTGCTTAATAAAAATTACTTGTTTTTACTTATGTCTGCCAGATCACTACCTGGACCAATTCTGGAAGTTCCTTGTAGGGATATCTACATAGTTTCCTCCCCATATTACTTTTTCTCCTATCCTGAGCAAGCTTCAGGCTTGTTTGTTTATTATAATCCAGTAAGATGAATACTCAAAAGATTGGGAGCTCTTTGTTATGGAAAGGGGGAGAAACCTCAGTTTCAGTATTAAGGTTGTATGTTTAAAATAAGTTCCAGACATCAGATATTGAGGCTGTCACAGAAACCCACTCCCATTTGTTACACAAGAGGCAGGCTCTGCACCCCTTAGACTCTTGTCTCCAGTGTGCCACTGTTACATAAAAGATCAGGTTTTGTAGCCCCTAATATCTCTAGCTTCTGTCCTTGGGTGGCTTATTGTCTGTGACTTCATTATGGAAGGTTTAGGGGAAGATAGGAGTCCATTTCTGTATTTCCATGAAGTAAACACAGGCAGAAAAATGTTTTATTATAGGCATAGAATTTCTCTATTGCTAGTTGTTTCTTTCTGCAACCATTCGACAGCTACATTATTGCAACTGCTGCTTCTAGCAAATACTAAGATTGACAGCTGTATTGAAGAGTAGACAATCCCACTGTCCCTGACACAGCCTAGCCTGAATTGTTTACAGCCATGCTCTTGAGATGTGACAAGAAGAGAAAGGCCACATTAATCAGTTTGGTGGGGGAGGGGTTATTTTTAAATCGTCATTTTCAGCTCTTGCTCTGCAATGAAGAGAATTATAGAAGGTTAGTGTGAGACCCCAGTTGTTATCTGCTGCACCAACTTCACGTGGTAAAGCCCTATTCATTTTGGGGAGAGTGACTCTGGTGTCTGCAGCCAAATATAAATCAAGCCCAGGGAAACCTATTCAAGATAGTTCCCATCCACACTGAAATAGAGGAATTGCACTTAAATCCTGCAGCTGTCCTTTCCATAACTCATCTTTGGAAATTGGCATTTACCACTTACTGGCTTTGAAATCCTAGAATTTGGAGCTTTCAGAAACCTGGTAAGCCAGTGGATGAAGAAGGCAGCTAGTGTGTAAAAAGAAGTAGAGTTGTGGGAACCCAGGAAAAGGAAAAGTGTTCAATTTCTTTTTCCATTCCATTTCCATTCAATTCTGTTCGCTAAATATGCTTTTCCCTGCTACCCTTACTGAGTTAAGATCCACCCATGAGCAACATCCAAAATTCTTCCAACAGAAGAATTACTTCAGTGAAGTCCCTATCCATAGCCTATGTCAGCACAACTAAAAGACCTCAGAGACTCTGCATTTCCTTTCTTTAAATATCTTTCTTTCACTTCCTTTCTGCAAAGGGAACTGCTGTTTTCATCCCATTGAGAAGACTCAGTCCTATGGCTCTCATTCTCAATTAATTTCAGTTCTGGGCTTTTAAGAAAAACATCAAATAACTAATAAATAAGAGAAACCCAATGAAATGCTACCCTTATAAAACCTAGAAATTAAATATATAAGCTAAAAACAGCTTTAGTCTCAGATCCTGTCTCTTTCTGACTCCCTTAAACCACAGTTACATTTAATCAAAACCTTTATATCTAAAGAGCTCCATGTTCAAGATTTACCTTACATGTTTCTGCAAACACTGCTGCTTAGGGTAAGGCAGTAAGGAATTGAGAAATGTTGTAAAAGAGAAGGGAACTTCAGGCATCCTTGAATTACCTCAATATTCTCTTATTTTTTGAGTACTCCCACAAAACAAAGGTGGCACAAACTCTTAGGCGCCAGTCTGGCCTAACTCTGGTCTGTGGAAGAAAATGCAAACATGAGAAAACTCATTGAGTCCTGGATATCAACTGGGACTCAGTTTTAGATCAACAAGCATTTATTAAGCACTTACTTGTGATGAACACTAGGGATGCAAAGTAAAACGAAGATAGTTCCTGCCCTCAAGGAGCTCACAATCTAATGGGTGAGACAACATGCAAACTGCTATGTATGAGCAAGATAGATAGGAGATCAACTCAGAGGGAAGGCACTAGCAAGAAGGCGAATCAGGAAAAGTTTCTTGTAGAATGTAAGGTTTTAGCTGAGACTTGGAGGAAGCCAGGGAAACCAGAAAGTAAAGATGAGGGACAGCATAGAGTTGGGAGATGTAGCATCTTACTTAGGAGGCCTCCAAAGCACTGGATCATGGAATAAATACATGGAGGGGAATCAAGTGCAAGAAGACTAGAAAAGCAGGAAGTGGCCAGGTTATGATGTGTTTTAAAAACCAGCTTGTTTTATGTTTGATCCTGGAGGCAATAGGCATCCACTGGAGTTCATTGAATAGGGAGGATATGTGGTTACATCCTTGTTAAAGATCACTTTGATAGCTGAGCAGAGGATACACCAGAGGGGGAAAGACTTGAATCAAAGAGACCAGCAAGAAGGCATTTGCATTGGTCTAGGCTGGAGGTGATAAGACCCTGCACTAGGGTGGTAGCAGGGTCAGAAGAAAGAAGAGGGCATATATAAGACATATTGTAAAGGTAGAACCAACAGGTTTGACGTTTCTTTGTATAGATTTGTGAGGACATTGAGTATACGAGTTCCTGATTTAGCAAAATTGCCTAGCAGTCAGTCCACACAAGTAAAACCAACTGGATGAATAATGTATCTTTACTGGATTAAGACATGTTTTTAGATCGATTTATTTAATCTGCCAGTACATATATCTTGGATTGGCACAACAATTGAACAGTGAGCCAGGTCTAGAGTTGACTTAGGAGATCAGACTAGATTGCACTTGAGAAATTTTGCTTTTGTTGATCCCAAGCTGCTCCTCACCACTGAAGTTCATGTTTTAAATACTAGTATTCTGCTAGTGATGCTGCTTATATAGCTGGGTCCCATGGCAGTATCATGATCTCAGTAGAATCAAAATTGCAAAAGACCCAAAAGGTCACACACACAAAAAAAGACCTGATGGGTATAAATTGGTTGCAGCATATAATGATTTGGATTTCTCATTGTCAAGTATATGTATGTTCAGAGGAGAAGGGACACTACTCATGCAACAAGAGTGAGAGATGGATATCATGACATGGTGATATATCTCCTCTAACATATTGACCTCTCTACCCTTCCCACTCTACTCTTTGATTCACCAAGGAGATAGTCATTTCCACAAGATCCTCACATTTTGTCAAACATCATCATCTCCAGATTAATCCCACCACACTCCTCCTTAGTTCCTATTCAGGTGCTGCTGAGCAGAGCTATAGGAGATTCCTAAACCTTGTTGACTGAGTTCACTACAGATTTCTTTTATGTAATCTAAACTGGGTCTCCATTTCAGCAAGGAAAACATTTTATTTCTCCCTTATTGATTCAGTATCCTGCTCCCTCATTTGAAGACCTCACACTTCATTGAAAAAACTAATTCATTAATAGTTCCTTATCAGGAGATACCATATCTTTTCACACTTCTTCACCAATTATCTCCTCCTTCACTCTAGTCTTTGGTGAAGAAGTAGCCTTTCTCATTACCTCCTTCTATATGTCCTTGAACCCACCTTCTCCTAAAAATTTCCTCCACTGTCTTCCCCAGTCATTTATTTTCAGTCTCTACCTGTTTACCTGCTGCTTTCCTGCTGTCTACAAACATGCCCCCGCTGTGTCCCCTAAATAAAAAAAGAACAAAAACCTTTATTTGATCCTACCATTCCTCTAACTGTTCTCCCCTTCATGGTTCAGGTCCTTGAGAAAACCATCTAAACTTGAAATCTCCATTTCTTCTAAACAGACTACAAATTTGATTTAAGTTGCCAGTGATCTCTTAATTACTAAATCTAATGACTTTTTCTCTGTCCTCACTATAATTGACCTTTCTTCATTATTGATCACCTTCATTTGATGATCCTCCTGGACACTCTCATCCCTCTGGACTTTGGTGGCACTGCTCCTTCATAGTCCTCCTCTCTCAGACCCACTCATCAACTTTCTTTATTGGTTCTTCATCTCTCATCCATTAACGCTGGGTGTCTCCCAGTTCTCTGTCCTGATCCTGCTTCTCCCATTCTGTACTATCTCACTTGGTTAATTCAAGTTCCAACAAGTTTAATTATCATCTCAAATGATTCCTAGATTTACCTATCCAGCCCTCCTCTCCCTCATAAGTCATTGCCAAGCATCACCTAACTACCTTTCAGACATCTCAAATTGGATGTCTCATAGGTACCCCAAACTCAAAATGTGCAAAACAGAATTGTACCTCTTTCCAACTTCCCTGTTACTGTTGAGAGCACTGTCATCCTCCCAATTGCCCAGGCCTACATCCTAGACTCTTCACCCTAAACTCACCCCACATATCCACACAGCCATAGCCCTAGTTCAGTTTTCATCTCTTGCCTAGACTTCTAACTGCTGTACCTGCTTAGTCTCTCTGCATTCCAACCTCTGCACCACTCACTGTCAGATTGATTTTTCTAAAACCTAGGTCTGACCATGTCACCCCCTGCTCTGATGAGCTTCAGTGACTCTCTATTACCTCTAAGATCAGCTGTAACTCCTCTGTCTGGTATTTGTGACTCTGTAATTTAGCACCTTCCTACGTGTTGAGTCTTCTTGCCTTCCATTCTGCTCTTCATACGCTACTATCAAGCCACACTTTTAGAGTATGTACCTTGAACAAGACATCCCATCTCTCATTTCTATGCCGCCATTCCTGGAATATTCTCTCTCTGCAGAATCAGTTCAAGTCCCACTTCCTGCAGGAGGCCTTTCTTAGACCACCTCCACCTCCACTGTCCTCCCCTCCCCAGATTACTTTCCCTGTACTAGAATACTCTGTATATTCTTTGTGCCTATTTATATTCATGTTTATTACATTAAAATAGAAGCTTCTAGAGGGCAGGGGGCATTTTTGCCCTCTTTCTCTCCCCAGCACAGTTCCTGGCTCATAGTAGTTATTTTAAAAATGCTTGTCGACTGTAGTCATTGTGTATATTATTTTCCTAGCACTCCTTACTTAGCTTTGCATCAGTTTATGTAAGTCTTCCCATGCTTCTCTTTATTCATCATGTTTGCTGTTAGTTTCTAATATTGTATAAAGTATTAAGTATGTACCTCACATACATGTGTGAGTTTGTGTTGGAGTTATCACAGAAAGATAGTTTATTGAGATGGAGCTAATCTAGGTACAAAGCTCTGCTAAGAGTATGCTGATTATAAATTGGCTGGTGGCAGTGACAAGGGCTTAGGAAAGGGTATTGGAGAGCAGTTGGTGTGGCAGGAGGTTTTCTTGTTGTACTTTTACTCCCTAGCTTTTCTCCTTGATACCTACTTTATAGGGGACTCTCAGGTAGTAGCAAACCACACCATTCTTTTTTGAAAATTACCTATTATTCATATGAAATAAAAATTAGGGACGAAGATAATCCACCAATTTGCCTCATCATCTGTCCCTTTGCTTAGCAGTTTGTCCTCTGAGTCTATGTTCAGTTCTGATCTGGAACTGGGCAGCATATGCTGCCTACAGATAAAACCACTGGTGTTTCATTTCATCTTTTTCTTTAAGGGTCTAATAGAGTAGCTTTTCTGCTTTCACTGAGATATGGTTAAGAAGAATTGTGATTCAGTTGCATTGGAAAATATTTTAAGGCATGGGAGTATTTAAAATCTGAAATATCTAACTGTAGTATTAAATATCTTTAAAGATCTATCTGGGATGCCTTAGGTATATGCAGAAGAAATGACCTCCTTTCAGTTTCAGGATTTGATAATGAAATTTCCACATTCATTAAGAACTTCTGTCTTTTAACCTAGTCCTTATAACCACTGTGTATTTTTCTGATACTTAGTCCAGATTTTCCTTCCCTGCTCCTAATTATACCCCGTTTTCAGGCTAGGCAATTTTCTTTCTTGTGTTTACACCTTTCAAATATTTGCAGATTGTTATCATGTCACCCTCTTAGTCACTGCTTAGCTGAGCTGTACAGATTTAGCACCTTTTATCTTTCCTCTAAAGGCAGGCCTCCCCACCCCTGAGTCATTTTTTGTTGCTTTTCTACTGTGTTCCAATTCTCTCTGTTTCCCTGTTGCCACAGAGATATCTAGAGTTGAATATAAGATCCTAGGTAGGGGTTCCCCATATGCTTGCCCTTTCCCCATTTCCTCCCTTTTATTGCATTAGAAACACTCAGTGATTTGCTAATGCCCACCTCAGGCCTGTCTGTGATTATCAGTCATTATTCACCATTTCATTTCAGTGTTACATTTGTCTTCTCTAGGGGAGTCAGTTTTAAGTCCACTAGGATTTAATGTATATGGCTGGTCTTTCCTTTTTTGCCTTTATGGCTTACATAACTCTGAAACTCTTAGTTAGATATTCCATGTGTGGCACATACCCCACTTAAACTGTTGCACCCTAGTGCCAGAAGCCTTCACTTGGAGCAGACAGAGAGGTCTGGATCATGCTTGATTTTTTTGTGAGTTCTTCAGTCTAAGCCTTGAACTCTGTGCAGATCAGATGTTAACTACCTCCTTTAGATAGGTTGGCATTTAGGATCGTTCTCTGTCCTCTCATTCCCACTCTCAGGTCTTTCTTATTAGTGTATGCCCTGTTGCTGCATAGAGGATAAGGACAAAGTCTGTGACTTCTGTTTCTTTTGCATTTCCCTCCCTTTCCACTCCCCCTTCCCCATCATATCCCTCCTCAGTACCAGTTTTAATGCTCAGGACACACTGGGCACTCAGTAAACTTTAGTGTCCAGGCCCTTGCTCTCAGCAGAGGCCTGTTTTCCGTGGCCGTTACTTGGTGGCTTCTCAGCTGTGATGATTACCCATCAAAAGCTGTTGCCTCTAGCCCATGTCGTTTGCTTCATTCCACACAGCCTTACGCCCAGTAAAACAATGACAAACACTTCTTAAATCCCCAGATCCAATTATTATAAAGCGTGTGAGTATACAAGGTATAGAAACTCATAGTTTCTCTTAGCTATCATCAATATATCCTTCATATAGCAAAGACTTTCAACTTCTTGGTTCTAAAACTGGCTGAGCAAACAGAGCGCTTGTGTTAATTGTCCTCATTAGTCAGTATTTCTCTGTGTGGTGGGGAGATGGTTAATAGGTTCATCCTCAGCTCAGCATCAACTTGGCATTTCAGAGTTGTGCTCCAATTAGGAACTCCCCATAGATCACTCCTAGAATTTTAGACCTGGAAGGGACCTTGCCTAGTTAGTTCAAACAAGTTCACACTGTTCATTTTAAGAGGTGACATGTGAAGTGATTTGTCCAAGATCACGAAGCTGGTTGGTAGAAGACCTGCCACTGATCCAACGAGGTGGCTCTCCTGGCTCCTTTTCCCAAGTTCATTGCGTTACACTTAACATATGTAAGACATGCCCTTCTCCCTAGAATTCACATTATGTGGAAGTACGCAGTGTTAGATGACACAACCAAAATTAAGGCTAATCATGGAGATTTAGAGTAATCAGAGAGCCATTGTTCAGGGGACATTTGGAAAAAGGGGAAGACATTTTGTGACTTGCCTGCCTCCACTGGTTCTGATCTGTTTGAAATTCTGCCAAGGAAACCCTAGAGCAGTAATAAGCATCTGTCTCTGCTCTAGCTTCCCTCATAAGAGAGGAAAGGAGAATGGCTTGGGGTGTTTGGAGGGGTTTTGTTTTACTACCAGTTGCATTTTCAAACTTTTAAAAAGAATTTTTATTCTTTGAATGATTTACAGGAGTTGAGAGTAAGCTCAGCACTTAACCTGCCTCTGTGGTTTTCAAAACATAACAGAGTTAATATGCCCTTATCAGCAAGCAGCACCGAGCTGGTGCGTTATCGTGGAAGACAGCTATTAGAGGTAATATGCACAATCCAAACTTACAGACACTTCCTAAACTGGGCTGTGGAGAGTATCTGGAAGTCTGGTGATATCTCACTTCCTATATAGAGCCTGAGGCCCTGCATGGCTTTGAGCTCTCTCCTTGCTACCTGTCAGCCTGCCCAGGTCTGCAGCAGCAGGCTCTGGTTCCCTTACTGAGAACCCAGCTTTCTCTCCTTTCATCCCAATGATTTTTCTTTTCTTTCCTTCTTAAATTCCACTGATTGGTAACAAGCATCTCACCAGTCTTTCATTCACTACTTTAGGGATAGTGAGGAGGTGGCCTGAATTTTCCTAAGTGGTTTATCTCTACAGCTGTGAAGGGAAGCTGCAGTGACACTTCACCTGCTGTTGACATGTGGCTCTCCCTGATTTTCAGCAGGGCAAGCAACTGTGTATTTCCTGGCTCTTGGCTTTGGATTTTAGAAAATTCTGAAGAATCTTGTTCTCATTTTGTCAGACCTCTGTCACCTAGCAGGCTCCTCCCCTTGTGTCCCTTGTGTCTGTGGTCTCTGGAAGCTTTCTCAGACTCCTTTGCATTCATAGGGATAGGACAGATTGTGACTGTTAGGAAAGTTAGGTTAGTAGCTGACTCTACTAGCCCTGGTATTACTGTGCTAGAAGAAGTGAGGCAGGAAGGTCTGTGGAAAACAAGGTCTAGCTAGGAAGAAAAAAAGATAATTGGAGAATACTTCCATTGATGAGCATTTCTGCCTCCTTTCCTTTTCCTTCTTACCTGCCTGACAGACAATTCCAGGGAAAGTCCCCTGCAGCGACTCAGAATTAGGTGAAAGTTTGTGTTTTGGCTCCTCTGGAATTGTTTTGTGTCTCCTGTCAGCTTGCGGTATTTGTTTCTGTGGCTGGGCATCGGGTGTAGATGCTTTCTGATGCACACTCCGTTACTGCATGTTAAACAGGAGAAGGCAGACAGCCTAGTTGGCTCCCTACTGACTTAGAGCTTGGGTGGGGGTAGGGAGAAAAAAAGACAAGGGCACAGCTCTGCCTTTAAGAGTTTTCCCAGAGGCGAAACGGTTATGTACAAGTAGCCATCTGCACTTACATTTGAGCAGTTAGATCTTGCTCGAGTAACAGATGTCTTAGACCAGGCTTGTTTCTCTCACCTAATAAAGTTTGTTGGAATGAATTTTCATACAGATTCACCGACTACTCTGAACCCCATTCTCTTTAGTAGTTTTGTTCTCCTGATATTCTCATGTGCCAAGGGTAGTTGCTAAGGCTCTTTAAAATCCTGACTTCTCTTTAGTGTTCAGATGGCAGTGAAGGCTTGTAGAGGCACCCAGATTCAGCCAGCATCATGTTACCAGGTAGTCATGGGAGAAAAAATGTTTCTTCTGATCTCATCTATTCTCAGATCCATTGGAATGTGGTCCAGAACTAGTCCCCATACCACACCTGGCATTCCTTCTAGTCATTGTATCACCACCCATCTCAGAATGCTATTAGAAGAAGTGACAGCGCATTATATATAAGAATCAAAAATTAGTTGAATAAATGTTTCAAGAAGTTATTTTTACTTCTACAGTAATTTATATATGACATTGTTTTTATTGGATTGCCTACATCATTCTGATAGATTCTTTTGATCTCGTTTGGTTTGCAGACATGTCTACATCAATATTCTTTTTGGCAAGTACTGCTGTGAAAATCACGGACTATTTTCTCCTTCACTATAGTAGTCCCTCCTTTCCTAGACTAATCTCAGGCACTGTCTCTGAGAGTTTATTGACTTTTAAATGACTTTTGTAGAAATAGGCTTGTTCCTAATGTATTATCTCTCTCTATCACTAGCCTAGGCCTTCCCTGTTTGGGAATGATGCTGCTCCGATGAGCTCTGCTTCCCACACATCACTCTGATTGTTGTCCAAGCAGTTGGACCCACTGCTTGCTTGGTTGGACAGATTATGCTCCCAACTGAAGCTGTCCCAACTACTTTCTTCTGTTCCAACAGTTGTACTTATCACCTGGCACTTGTGCTTAATTTAGATTCTTCCCTTTGAGAGGCACTGAGGCTGAGAAAGGAAACTGCTTTCTATCTCCTCTTCCTGAGAATTGGAGAGGGATATAATATGTTCCTTTTCCCATGTGCTTTATGATCATGAAAATGTGGAACTGTCAGGGACATGGGTACTCACCTAACTTTCTCAGTTAAATGGGGCATGCCCACCTCTGAGTAGTTCTCATGGAAGCCTACTCCTTCTCCCTTGCTCTCTACCTCCACTTCCATGTCAAGGATATCTTAATTCATTGATATAATAAGAATTTGTTAGGTACTTTTTATGTGCTTGACATTGGACAAAGACAAAACCAGAACAAGCTGCTTTGCCCTCAAGGATCTTACATTGTATTAGATGTACATAGAAAATATGTAGTAATTTTGGGAAACATTAGCAAGTGGGATTGGGAAATCAGAAAAGGCCTCATAGATGCTAGCACTTCAACTAATCTTTGGAAGAAGTTTAGACTTCTGAGGCACAGAGGAGAGAGGGGAGTGCGTGTCCAGATATTGGAAGGGGGAGCTAGGAAGAGCAATGTGTCCAAGACACAGAAACAGGAGTTGACATGACTTGCAAGATTTTGAAAGGCTTTACCCAAACAGAAGTTTGTATTTAATCCTCCAAGTAAGAAGGAGCCACTGGAGCTTTTTGAGCAGGAAAGTGATGTAGGCACAACTTGCTTTAGGAGCATCACTTTGGCATTTGTGTGGAAAAGAAAAATATTTGAGGCAGGAAGTCCATTTAGGAGGCTTTTAAGATAGCCTAGGTGATTGGTGATGAAGGCCTGGATTATTGATGGAGTCATACAAGTGAATAAAAGGGGATGGCTGCTAGAAGTGTTAGGGTGAGAGATCAACAGCACTCGGCTGCTAACCATTGCCTTATGACTTGGTACTTAAATAAAGGTTAGGACCTCCCAGTTCCCTATCAGTGCAAATGAAGATGTCAAAATTGAACTAGAGGCACAAGAGAAAAATTCATCTTTCTTCGTCTTTGAAGCTCCATTCCTTTCATTTTTCAGATCATTTTTTCATTTCTCTTCCTTTCTTTTTCTTGTTGCATTTTGGTTTTTACATTATTTTTATCTCTGAATATGTCTTTCCTCTACTAAGCAAGCCTTCTCTTGAAACAGTTGTTTGTTTGTTTTTTAAAACAATTCAGCCAAACCAACTGACATCCACCATGTCTGTCAGCATATCAAACATTCCACACCCATAGTTCTCCACCTCTTCAGCAAAAGGAGGGGAGGTGTATTTTCTGGGGCCAAGTGTGGACATTATAAATTGCACCATTTTGTTTCCATTTTGTTTTATTGTTCTTCCAGTTTATATTGTTGACAATTGAGTATACTGTTTTTCTGGTTCTGCTTCTCTCTTCATCAGGCAGTATATCTTCCCCTTCTTTGAAATCCTTCTATTTGTCATTTCTTATGGTGCCATAATTCCATTATATTCAGGTGCCACAATAGCCTTTCCCTAATTGATGTGCCATCTCTTGAAGCTGACAAAGCCTTCTCTTTGCTTGGAATTCAGCCTCAATTCAGCTTTATCTTTGAGTTCTTAGACCATGCAACTATACTAGAATGATGGTATTTATAAAAGCATATATCAAACCTGCAGCTCCTGTTGGGTGACAATATTTGCAGAAAAAATGAATCAAGGGAGCTATTAATTCAATTAACATATTTATTAAGTACCTGCTATGTGCAGAATGCTACACTCAGTGCTGAGGGAATGGGAACCAAAAAGTTTCTTCATCCTCAGAAAGCTTACAATACAAGGAGCTTGGGTAAACAAGACATATACACAAAAACATATTATGAAAAGTTTCCTGTAAGTGCTAAATGAGTGGTAAAAATAGTGAGTCCAGAAAAAGTTGATTTTACATAACCCCATGGATGTTGAGGAATTTAAGATCCCCCTAAAGGATGAGTAGGGTTTGGATAAGTGAAGAGAAGCAATAAGACACTTCTTATTATGGCATATTGTGAACAAAGTCAGGGTGACAGCAATATGCAAAGAACATTCTAGAATCTCTGAGTAGTTTATTTGGTTAGGTCATGAAAGAGTAGTAGGAGTCAAGTTTGAAAAGGTAAATTGTGCTTAAACTGTTGATACCCAGGCCAAAGAATAAAGACTTAAGCCAAGGGCAGAATAGTTGATGGTTTCTGAGCAGGGAAGTGACATGATAAAAGCAATGCTTGAGGAAGATTAATCTTGCAACAAAGTTCAGGAGAGATTGTAAGAGGGAGAGACTGGAGGCTTGCAAGCTATTGAGTTAGTCTAGCCATAAGATAATAGAACTAGATTGATGTCTGTGGGAATTGAAAAGAAAGATCATACTCAATATACATCAAAAATGAAGAATCAGTAGGTAGCACTTTGTGACTGACTGGATGATTGAGTAGAACCTAGGGGAGAGAAAATAGAGACAATTTTGAGATTTTCTGAAAATGATGTCATCACTGACATAAAAGGAAATTAAAGAAGGAGAAACCAATTTGGGAGAAAGAGGGCATTACTTAGCTCCTATTGAATGGTAGTTCTGTGGTCCTGTGAATGGAGCTTAGCTGTTGTGTTTCATACAAAGCATTTGTCATTATAAGGATAGACTATCTACTAGGCAACATTCCTTAAGATTCTGTTGAGAAGCTGACCTCTTCTCACTTTGCTTTTTCCTGCCCCAGGCATCGAATGTCCCCGTGGAGCCCGGAACCTCCCTGGCCTGGTACAGGAGAGAGAGCCCTACAGTGAGGAAGCAACACTTTTCACCAAGGAGTTGGTGCTACAGCGAGAGGTAGGCTACTCCTGGCCAAGAAACCAGTTCATAACAAATACCTTTCTGCCAAGTTGTCCACAGTGAGTCCAATCTTAGAGGACCGTGGCACTCACTGCCCAGATATGCCATCCTGTAGGTTGGAAATCAGTTCCCTTTCCATGAGCATCTCCTACATTCTGCCCGCTTTGAGGTCTTTCTAAACTCCTCCTGGCCATCGTCAAGTTGGGAAGTTACAAAATCGCTTGAGAGCTCTGAGCCCTCCCAAGGCACAGCCCAGATCTTAATGCAGTAAACCCAGGGCTCAGCAGCACTCTTTCTTGGCTTATTAGCTGGGCCCACCTGCCTCCAGCTGAATTTAGAAGCTTGACTAACCCTGTCAGGGTCCAATTTTCTTTGAACATTTATTTGTATCTTTGAGTAATTGCATTTTCTGTAGCGGGTTTTCTGACTTAATTTAATTGTATTTCTGTTTCTGCCTGTTAGGCGGGCTCTTTCAGGCAGGAGTTATATTCTCAACTGCTATGGGTACCTCCTTTACTGATTTTTCCCAAGTCCTAGACAGCTGATCCCTTTACTATCCTGGGGTTATATTGACAGCCACTCTCTTTGCTGGGAAGGGTTGGAGAGTGATTTAGGTTCAAGAACAAGGTGTTCAGAGCCACCTTCTCTTTCATTTCCCTCCTAGTCAGCCAGATAGGGGACCATCCACTCTTCATGCAATACCCCAGTGCTTCCTCTGGATGTTAGCTTGAGGTGTGATCTACACATCCCTTTCTGAGAATTCTGTAGATGCTTATGATGTATGTTTATAATAGAATAAAGGTACTTAACTTTATTCTGGAGTTTGTCTATGCCTCTGGGAATAAAGAGTCTGGACTCCAAGCTAGAATGAAGTTGGTTAAAAAGAGGTCATACAACTTTTGTTAATTCATTATTGCTTTTGCATGTGAACAGACTCTTGGCTGTAAACCAGAAGATGTAAACAATTGTAGGGTGTTAAATAACGTAGATACCTATTTATTGCTGCTAAAAGCCTCCACTTAGCCTCCATTTTGAAATGAACCTACGAGGTATGTCTGATAAAGCTGGTCTAAGAGGCATGTGTTTATCTAGACCTTGAGTTTAGGAAAACTAGAGCACTGAACCTGGAGTCATAGGTATCACTGTAATTGTATGGATCACAGTCTCTTGGATTTTACCCAGTGCTTGCTCTCTGAAAAGTCAGAGTACATTGTGGGTGTGAGAGCCACATTGAAATATTCTCTGTACTATTTGTCAGGAGCAATAGATTTTAGTTTTGGTTGTTAGCTACAGACTGTTAGGGATCACTTATCAGCTTCTTGTTTTAATTTTCCTAACTATTCACTCAGTCAAATTATCTATGAGTACTTCAGTGTCTTTGGAAGAAAGTTATATATTAGGATTAATTTTACCTTGTAAAATAAAATCATCATGCTGCCAGTCAAGATTCATATGCCTTCCTATATCGTCATTACTGACTCCAAGATGAATTTATATTCATAGAGTGTGTTCTAAGAACTCAAGTCCATCAGGAGGTCATTTTTATTCTGGAAGAGCACAGATTCATTAGTAGGAAGAAAGACTGCAGAATTTCTCCATGACTACATAAGTCTTCAGGTAGCATACAACCAAACTGTCCTGTTGGGATATATGGCAGAATTGAGCTACTCTCACGTCCGCAGAGTGCATTTGGGTTGTGGACAAGCCAGAGAAGACTCCACACAGGTTTCCACATTCGTGGACAAGGGTAGGAAACTTTTGGTCCGAGGTGCTACAAAGTGGTACCAGAGGCATTTTCCCTTTTTTTCTTCTATCTGTTACTGTGGTTGGGGCCCACCAATGGCAACTAGCACCAGTCACGGTCAGTAGAGGGCTGTAAGGGTGTTGTCCCATTTTAGGAGAGTATTTCCTTCAAAAGGGAATGAGCAACTGGGGGCCTTTTCTTATGTCTTTCCAAGAGTTGTCTTGATAGACTTGTTTGTTTCTTAAACTGATGATAGTCCTCACCAGACTCACTGTGGCTGCTGAGTGACATTGAATTTGAGGAAAACACTAAACAGACCAAAGCTGATTATTATCTGCTTTCACCTACTCACCCATCCCGCCCTGCACGGCCCACTCTTGCTCAGTCTTGGGGGACGTGTCAGTGGGAGAATCTCTCTAGTGCATTTTAAAGGTTCCCCAGCCTGAAGAGCCCAAAACAGAGGAAGAGAGGCCCTTTGCTGTAATAAAGAACAGCTTCTGTATATAAAAAAAGTTTCTTCTGAGTAGGGAGAGGTGAGGAATTCATGTTCTTCAATAATTGCAAGTATCAAAGCTGTGTCTACAGACTTAAAGGAATTCCAGAACAGGGGAAAGAAGACCCAGCCTTCCCCTAGATATCCTGTCACCTTGACTTTTCTTCTGCCCCTCTGAAGCAAGGGAAAGGGTGATAGTTGCCATGGAATGACCTCTGTAGACACTTCTTTCCCAGTCTCTAGATACATGCCTATTAAATAACTTGATGGATGCTTCAGTGTAATCTGTATTATTAGTCCCCTTGCCTCTCAATTATGCTTACCTGCAAATCTCCAGTGATGGAAAAAAGCAGCATCCTCTTGGCTTTGTTGACTCTCCAGAGATCCTTATGTGATGTTCTTGCTGCCATTGTTCATAAGCACTATACTTTACCAAGATCAGGTGACAACTAGATGTAAAAAAGATTCTACTATCCTTGACTCAACTAAGCCTTCCATCTCTCCTCATCAACATAGTCCTGCTCCTTCACTTTTTTTCTGGTCACAACTTGTCAACTCTCCCAGAGTATTTTGAGGGTACTGAAGTATGACCCCAGATATCTCTAGGGTAAAGATGGAATAAGGTGGACAATGGGTCCGGTAGGCTTACAAAGACTGGGCCTGTGATTGTGCTGGAATAGGGGACTCCTAGATAAGGAAATTAATTCTGTTGTAAGTTGACACCTGCTCTGTAGCTTAGAGTCTTAAAGAATTGTCTGAAAAACTAGGAGGTTAGTGACTTGCCCAGGATCTCACTGCCAATATGTGCCAGAGGCAGGACCTGGTTCTGAGACCAATTTTCTATTCACCATGTCTATCTTCAAGATAGGGAGAATAGAAAGATAGGGCTAGAATTATATAATGTACATTGCTTGTAGAATGGGAATCCTTCTCAGGTAAAGAATGACTAGTAACCTGGCAGTTTGATTGGGAATAGAAATGGGCAGACACTCTTCCATAAATTGCTACTTAGATTGCCCAGATGCTGGAGTACCTGGCAGTCGGTTCCTTAATGGTCACTTTTCTCTTCCGTTCTAGTCTAGTTTGTCTGAAGTTTTTCCATCCTATCCCAGAGCCCCTCATGGAACATTCAGTGTCACACACAACCCTTTCTCCACATTGTCAGAGGTTTCGTTCAGGTTCCTGGCAGCCATCATTCTATCGAGAACGGTCATCTTCACTCCCCTGAAATATCTTTTACTTGGCACAAGTTGACACTAAGTTTCTGATATTTCAAGTCATCTCTCATCACTGCTTTCTACTCCTGCCTTTCAGAGCTTGACTCTGTGTTTGCTCATTTCTCTTTGTAATATGCTTCTCTTCAGAAGTCCCGTCTTGGTGGCCCTTTTTTCTTCTTTGTTGGTAGCCTGAGGCTGCCATTCTGTAACATTGTTTTATAGCCTACTTTCAAATGTCTTGAGTGCCAATGGTACAAACTCAAGAAAAGTAATCATTTAGGTACCACAGCAGAGGTATATTAACCAAGATAAATCTATTTGTAACCTTGATACCAAGAATTAATCCTTTGCTGAATGTAAGCCCCAGTGAGCCGAATACCACATAAACCCCCTAATACTTACCCATCTTTGGCAGGAAATGATTTGAAGTAAAGATTCTTGCTCCAAACATTCTTTTGTAGGACAGTTATCTGTGGAATACAGGATCAGGGAGAAGTGGCTACAAGCTTACCAAAGCATTGGACTAGGAATTAGCTGACTGGCTTCTCTCTCCTGTGCCTTGTCATTGACACATAACTACTCCCCTCAAGGATCACAGATGGGGTTATTGCTGTGGCTTTGAGCAGTTAACATCATGTGACATTGGTCCCATGCTCTCATCTCAGGCACAGAGCTACTACTTCCCTTCCACCCAGTATCCCTCAAAGGGCTCAAAAATCTGATTTTAGTTCCTAGATGGAGGGTTTGTGTCAGTTAGTTGCATCTCCCTAGCAATAACAACCCAAGGTCCCACAGTTCATGTATTATAAACCAAACTAGAAACAAAAACTGGGTTTCCTCATTCCACTTATTGCATGGCCTCAGGTAAGTGATTTGTCCCTACTTCATTGTTCTATTATGTTAGTGATGCTAGACTCTTCCCTTCCTCTTGGGGTCATTCTAGTGAACAGTACAGCAATAGTTTATGAGACCTTTGGGCACCTTCTTGCTAGGCAGCTAACCAATCAACAGATATTTATTGACCGTTTACTGTGTATGCAACACAGCGTTTAGTGTTAAGAAAGTCATAACTACATAGACAGTAGTTAAGGAATCATCATAAGGGGGTAAGATCATGATTTTCCCATTCTTCCCATTTACAGGCTAGTGACATCTCTGTCTGTAGAAAATATAGACAACCTTTCTTATTTAAATCAGTGACCACCAAGGCCTTCCCCCTAACCTCTAAGCATCTATGCACCCTCAAAAATCATTCATTGCTGCTTCATGGATAGCAGTGGCCTCATGCTGTCTAGCCATAGCACACAATCAGAGTTGCTGCTCTGACCTATTTCCCTTCTCTTCCTGCTAGCATTGAAAGAGAAGAAGTCACCCTGGGGAGCTGGGACTGCATGCTACAGCTGCCAGTGCATACTTTTCTCTATACCCTTTCCCCTCCACCACCTTCTTGAAAACAAATAGATAGATAGATAGATAGATAGATAGATAGATAGATAGATAGATAGATATAGATATACATATAAACATTACAAATTACTGAGGAAGATGAAATTTATGCCCTCAGAGAATGGAGATACCAACAATGGGAGTTGATACAAGATTAGGTTGGATAGAAGAATGAGAGAAGAAAGAAAAAAAGGCAGTTTTAATCTCCATCGTCTTAGGCCCATCACCATTTTAGATAAGTTATGGTAGTCTGAACAATTTTAAATGAATCTGAATCTTTCTCTCCTCCCTTTGTCTATCTGCTTCCGCTCTCCCCTCACCAAAAGCAACTTGCAGCCTCAAGGATATATGAGGGCCTCTGTGCGGTCGAGGAGTAGAGGATTGGGAGCAAAGTTTCACCAACAGATCCAGACCATGAAGACTGCAGGAGAATCCGCAAGGTTAAATATAGCTTACCTTATGGTTAAGGTCTAAAAAATGTTTTGCTTCTTAAAGAAAAGTTTTATAAAAGGAGTATAGACATTGATCTTGGTGTAACTGAGTAACATTAATTGAACTAGAGATATTATTTTTCTGGAAAAGTCATTCAGCCTACCCAATGATTTTCTTTTGTTATTTAATAGAATTACATTTTCCCACTGAATTTCAAGTGCCACCTGTTCTCCCCGTGTCAAAGGGCAATTACAAATTTTGGTTAGCTTTCTGCTCACTCCCTTATTCTAAGAATAAGCAGAAGGGTGCTCCAACTCAGTCATACAACCAAACATATTCCCTCTGTATCCTTCCCCAGTAATGTATTATAAACTACCACTGGCCTCTATGTTCTAGTAATTTGCTTGCGGTTTTAAAGTCGATTTCCTTTGAGTAGATGCCAATAAAGAAGTCACCTTTTAGATGAATTAAAATTTTAGAGTTGGAAGAGACCTCATAGTTCATCTGGTCCATTCCCTACCTGAAGAATGTAAATTCCTAAATAGTGGTCCAGCTTCTGCTTGAATCCCCTCAATTATCACACACCCATGACTGTTATCTTTCTGTGCTTCTAATGTTAGGAAATTCTTCCATTATAATAAGTCCAGTACTTTTTTTCCTGTAATATTTACCCATTGGGTCTCTTTCTGCCCACTGGAGGTAATCAGGATAAACCTAGTTACCCTTTCCCGAGTGCCTCAGATATTGGAAAATAGCAGCTTTGTTCACACTGAGTCTTTTCCCCAGATGATGATTCTCCCATCCTCTGTTCCTCCCTCTAATCCTTATGGCACTCATACTTCGTGACAAGGGATGTTTTACCCATAAAGATAGTTTCTCTTTTAACCATCTTTTAATCTCTTCTCAGATGTCATCTTTTTCTGGAGAAAGAAAGGAACTGGGCCAAGGCAGTGGGAACTGATTGTAAATCAGAGAAAACCTCTAGAACTAATTGACAATATTCTGTTACTAAAGCTCCTTCACTCCAAACATGATATGGACATGTGTGTTGTTTGTATACTCTATACTTTCCTTGTCTGTTAAGATTAGGTGAAGGTTTTTGTTTTTGTTTTAAACTCTTTCTACTTTGGGAGGGGTGGGGGAGTTTGAGGGAGTGGTTATGTTTACCATATCTCTTCTGTAACTCATTCATCTTCTGATAACATTAAACCGTAGCAATTATTCAAAGTTCCAAGTCACATTTTAAATCCCAATCAAAAGAAGATTCAGATTTAGTTGATTAGTAAAAACCAAATGGTGTTACAATAAAGATAATATCAATTTTCAGCAAGATTGAATAAAAGGAAAGGACATGGTATTTTCCTTCCAAGTTGTTATGCCTCCTCCTGGTAGTTTTTACTATTTCCAGGTGATCATAAGATCTTAGCTTTAGAATTGCCTCCAAACAATCTCAAGTATCCTGGCTCCAATGGGATTCTACTCTTGGAAATTAAAGCCAGAGCTCAGTTGTCTATTTTCCCCTTCTGTTTGTAACTTTCATAGGCAATGGAGCATAGAATTGCATCTATTCTTCTGAAATAGCTGCCGGGCCTAATTTTTCATTGGTTTGGCCAGGCTCCTGTTACCTGTAATTATGTCATGCAGTCAGACTGGCATTGGAATGACAAGTCTTACTGCCTTCAGGGGCAGATGTGCCATTTTGGGGCCAGGGAAGATGACATGATAGGTCATAGTCTAGGGACTGGGACAAATTTGTCCTCCTGGGTACATGGTAGAAATCCTGCATGAGGAAAGAAACCTTTTTCAGCAGAAACATCCCCTTCTTACCTATGGAAACTATTTCAAACTTGCCTTTGCTTTACATTTACATTACAGACTCCTCAATGCTTTTCTGTCAAATCAGTGACTCTTTAATTTTTTTCTAAAACAGAAAAAGTATCAGATTTAATTGTACCAACTTAAACTTTCTTAGTGTCCTATCTTTCCCTCTCAAGAGGATGAGTCCCTGTGCTACATTAAAAGTAGTAAAACACCAGAGCATTTTAGAGCAGCAGCCCCTCTTGTTTACACTAGAATGGACTATAGAGCTTAACCTGAATTCTATCTAAATTAAGAGGTAAGAGGAGAAGATACATTGAGCCATTTCCAGATATTTTTATTAGGAAATCCAGTTATTAGATCATCCCCCATTCATTACAAATCAACCCATGAAAATTCTTCAGATTTATTCAAACTAGGGAGAAAAACCTGTGCCACTGATAATTTGACAGTGACATCCTATCTGACATGAGCTAATGTTCATTGTGAAACATCTCCAGAGGAAGGCAGTTACCTAGAGATCCATAGCCCCTCTTGCTGTGATACATTGATCATGTATGTCCCAGAATAAATAATTCTCCCAACAAGAAGCAGCTTTGAAGAGACTGCTTGATACCCCCCACAAGATGGACTGGAGTGGGATTGGCAAAGTTGGATTTACTTTGTTTTCATTTATGTGCACTTAGCAATTGACTCTAGTTTTTTTTTCCCTTGTTGATCATCCATATTTTCAATCCTCTGCTAGTTGCATTAAGCTTTTCCAAGTGAAAAGGAACCCAATTCTCAATGTTACATAGACCTAATACACTAGTAACTTAATTTTTCAATTGGAATTTTATTTCTTTGAAAAACGGTTCCTATCATATTGATTGATATCTTGCCTTGGAACCATGGTTATCTTTACAATGAACATCTCCCAGGTCACCATATTTATCCCCAGAACTAGAAATGGCTATTTAACTATTTCTTGAGTGTGACATAAAAAGAATCCTATTCCTTGAAAGGTCAGTGTCAAAGTCATCATGCAGGCTCTCCATTTGACTTTCTTTCTTCCTGACCAAGACTGATGTGTTATATTAGTTGTATTTGACATTGCATTCTGGCATAATTCTAGTCTGTATGACCTTTATGACCTTTATGAGGAGTTGTTCTGCCTCCCCAGCTCTGTCCCCTCTCCCTACCATCTCTAGTTAACCCCCCTTAATGAGTCCCTTCTCTGTACATCAGCATCTTTCCCCAGTGTTGTGTGACATGATAATTATTTTTTAACCCAAATCCTATTAAACATCAGATGGGTTATTTGAACATCCTAGTAAAGAATAGGAAAATGTGTGAATTTATATGAGCTCTCATCTATCTAATTAAAACTAGCATCTCTGTTTTGGTGAGTGAGATCTCCACTGACAACACAGACATGAGTCTATTCTGGATGGCAGACTGACCTTAATGCTGCCATCTGCTTTCTCTCCCATTATATCAATCACCAAGAACCTGAGGAGGAGGAGAAAGAACCTATCTGTGGCAGAATTGGTCGGGCTTTACTAGTGAACTTCCCCTATTTCTTTCCATCAGTGACGGTTTCTGGTCAGCCGAACTTAAATGGGGTCTGACAAATTATGGTGACTGATGATTTGTTACCAAATGTTACAAGTTTCTGGAATAGGATTAAGAACAAGCACTGCTGTTCCAGGGAAATCTTTTTGATAGAAAGATGGCTTCATTGGAGTTCCACTAGAGATTAATTGTTAACAGAAGGATGTTTCTGGGGCAGAGGTGTCAGACACCCAGCCTACAACACTCCCAGGTACAACCCAAACCAGATTAAAATGTAATTGAGAAATATTTAGCAAAATAAATTAGAATATGTAAGTCACACTACATTTTTTAACTCATTTAACATGTGGCCTACAAGGGATCCTTATGTATGGATTAGTGACCTCCATTTCTGTTTTGAGTTTGACATCACTGGTCTAGGGGAGCCTATCTGCTGAATATATTATCTGTAGCTCCTCAGAAGTCTCTGGTGCATGAATAAAATGCTAGACTGTTATCTCTTATCTTATTATTCTAAAACTACCAACCTTAAATTTTTATATAACATACAGCTTTATATGAGGAAATACAACAAATAGTACATTACTGCTGTATGAACAGAGATTTTTGGCCTGGCCCCCTGCTACTATTTAGAATGGGGCCATTTCAAAATTATACTCTTCCTTATAGGAGGGGCCTAGCATTTAGTTGCACCTCATCTCATGGTATAGTCATGCACTTCCTTTCCTTAGTAAGGGGATGTGTAGGAGTTTTGGTGGTGGTCGTTCAGTTTTGTTTTGTTTTCTCATTCTTGCTATCCGAGTTCATGGTATAGTCCCGTTAGGTCTTAATCCTTCATCAGCTTACGTGGCTGCAGACTTAGCCATTTCCAAATGCCCAAGGTACACTTAGCAACTTCCTCCTACTAATCAGCATTTCCACTACTGATAGATCAGCACATTTGTAACTTGTATTTCACTAAATATCCTGGCCCTTCAGGTACTTTGATAGAGACATAGAAAACAGGAAAGGAGTGTCAATACTGATTTCAGAATTAAAATATTATATCGGGTTCTTATTCTGTTACAATCATTTTCACAGTCCATGATTATTTCCAATTTATCCTGTCTACAGCTTGTTTGTACATGTTGTCTCCCTCGTTAGAATGTGGGCATCTTGAGAGCAGGGGCTTTTGACTTTCTTTTTATCCCCAATACTTAGCACAGTGCCAAACACTTAGTAGACGCCTAATAAATGTTTATTGACTGACTGAAACCTGCCCTGCCATAAGAAAGCAGGAGTGAATTAAATAGGTTCCAGTCCTATGAGAAGTGGAGACATTGGGGTTCCCAAATAGATCCTAAGTATTTTGATTGCAATGCAAAAGCAAAACTAAATGGCAGGGGTGGCTAGGTGGCACAGTGAATAGAGCAGCAGCTCTGGAGTCAAGAGGATCCAAGCTCAAATCTGGCCTCAGACGCTTAACATTTACTAACCATGTGACCTTGGGCAAGTTACTTAACCCCAATTGCCCTGCCTTTCCCCTTCAAAAAAAGTGCAAAAAAGAAAAAACTAAATGGCAAATTACCAGTAGCTAAACACATAGCTGTGTAGGTTATGTGACTTGGAGGAAGTTCTGTGGCTAAACAGCTTTTCCTTTGTCAACATCCCAGAGAATAATCTAAGGAATGTTTCCAGTATTCTCTGGTAGGAGTTGCTTCTAATGGGTGCTATTTGGAGCCAACAGAATTATGTCCTTTTCTCTCTGGGCCTAAGAGCAAGACTATCCTTATTCCCCTCTTGGGGTGGGCACCAATGAGGTATTTCCTTTTGTCTAGTTTTTTTTAAAAAAGTTATCTTTCACATTCTTTCTTCACTTCTTGACTCCAGCCCTGACAAATACAGTAGCCGTTTCTTATAGGCAGACTTAGTTATGATAGTGTAAGGCACCTGGATACTCAGAGCACTGAATTGAAATTGAACTATACTACTCAAGCAATATGGCCTTTCCTGCTTTTCTTTCTTTGTTACTTCCCTAAATATCCTTTATCTTACTCAGACTAGAAAGTGCATCAACCACTCAGCCTGATCCCAGTATTGATCAACATAGGAGGTTTGGCCTGTTCTGTTTCTGACCTGGGCCTATTTTCCCCTCCTCAGACAGCTTTGTTTCCCACCCTTATCTTGAGGGCGGGGAGCACTCAGCGTATTAGTGCCAGACTTAGTGCATATACCCAATCAGCTTAGCTGATTGCAATTCTGAACTCAAGCAGTCCTCTAGCCTCAGCCTCCCTGGAAGCAAAAATTACAGGAACAGGCTACCAGCCTGGCCCTAACTCTCCTTTAAAGATGAACTCAGATGCCACTTTACTCAAGAAGACTTCCCAAATCCCCCTTCCTCAGACTTTAGACTTCACATGGTACATTGCTTTCACTTCTCAGATTCACTCCCAGCATGTTATTTTGTACTATAATTATTTGTGTATGCATCATGTCCCACTGTTAGACCATAAGCTTGATGAAAGGTCATGTCCAACCTAAATTTGGTATCTCACCCACTATATGGCACGGTATTCTGCACACAGAGGGTACCTAATAAATGTTTGTTGAATTAAATTTAAACACAGTGAGGTACCCATATTTTTCAAGTTCTTTCACAAAGAGCAAGTTTTTCACCTTTAGGACCACTGGCTAGTATGCTATACTCTTTTTTCCCCTTTCCATTCCATCTGAATCACCAGGCCTTTTAACCAGGAACCTACTAGGGACTTTTTAATCACAGCAACCTCAAAGACAGACAGATTCTACAGTGACCTAGGTCCTTAAAGTCAATTAGAGGCTTCAGGTGAATGAAAATATCTGCTGGTCTTTGTTAAGGCAAGGCATTAGGTAAGATAGTAAGCACTCTTTTCATTTCAACAAACATTTACCAAGGGATGGTTCTAGGCCATGATGGGAGATAAAGACAAAGATAAACTCTTTGAGAGGATAATGAAATTGAGAGCATAAGGCCACCACCAAAGGAGAGGATCTAGATATCAAAATAGGCATCACCTTGGAATATGAGGTAAAGGCAAAAAAGCCCCCAAAGCAGCAACTCCATCATTTGTGCTGCTTCCTTTGTCAGGTTATTCTGAAGTGGAAGCTTAAAGTTAATAGGGCAGGCAAGTCTGCTGAGATGGAGCCCCTACCATGGCTCCTTAGTACCTGCAGAGACCCTGAAGCTTATGATTCCTGTATCTCTTGTCCAGAGGTAGACAACTATTTCTGATATTGTGGACTTGCCCCTACAAAAATATGGAAGCTAGGAGAGCTTGTATATTCTTCATGCCTCTCTTTGCTTTCTGAAAAGCTCATTTACCAAACATACCCTAAAACATAAATATACTTGCAATATGTAAAATCTGATAGCATACCATCACTTCCTCTCCAGTTTAATGCAGATAGATTTCAAGTGTTATTAAAGTATTTACAGAAAGAAACATTGGACCAATATCACTTTTCTCAAGAAATGTTGAGACTTTTCACTGTAGCCATTTACAGCATCAACAAGTTATGCTATACATATTCTCTCTCTCTCTCTCTCTCTCTCACACACACACACACACACACACACACACACACACACACACACACACACACACACACACACAAAAAGAACTCCAGGGAGATATTGCATCAAAGACCAAAGTACTGACAACCTTTTTTTATCTATCCTTTCTCTTTCATTCTTTTCTCCCTCCCCACTTGTGTTTTTGTAATTTGTACAGTGTCGCTGAGAGGTGTTGAATAGATCAATAGCAATTCACCTTTTTCTCTTATTGATTAAAGTGACAGTATAAAAAAAAAAAAATGACAGGCAGTACCAATCCATTTATCATAAAATATACAACTCCAGCCAATCAATCCACCAGTGACCTTTCCCATTGATGGTTGTGCTGCTAATATGGAGGAAAGGCTCTCCCCGTTCCCCAGATACTCTGTACTAAGAATGAGAGGAATCTTGTGCTGAGGCTGTTGTACCCAAAGTTAGGATGAGACTGGTACTTGTAGGTAGAAGGGAGGTGCTGGTTCCAAAAGCAATTGCTGTGTGGCCTGTATTTGAGATTTCAGCATGAGGTGAACTGAGTCCTTGGGAAGAAGCTACTATTGACAACATGGGTTATAATGTTTAGTTATTGCTATCTGCCTATGTAGACTTCTTTCTTCTGTATTTCTCTAGGAAGAAGTAAACTTTTCTTCTCTTTACCTGTGTTTCTCCAAGATATGAATATAGATTTGTGACTAAAAGTGTCTGTGATCTCTACAAACTTATTGAATTTTTGCTAAGGGGTGTATAAGTATTTTCTTTCCTTTTGTCTTCTGGTTGAGGTCTTGCCAGAGGAAATGGAGAATTTGAGATCCTGTAGTCCTGACCTTGTAGAGACCCCTTATGTTGTCTGAGATCTTGACAAACTTAACAGAAATTTATGTTATCCAGGTAAACAGTGAGAGGAGAGAACTCTTATGTTTCATCTGATGTTATACAAACATCCCCACTTCCCTCACCAAACCCTGCCAAACCCATGATAATGAAAAGATTCTTGGGGTATGAGATTCCAACCATGAGTTCCCTTTGAAATACTGAATCTTCCTGTGACCACCCAATGAGTCTTTCTAGGGGCTTCCAATAGTGAATATTCTCCAAAAATTGAAGTTCAATTCAGCCTAGCACAGGCTGTTGTTCGTGTTGTTTTTGCTCTTAAACATCTACATATAACTTGTCTCCATCATACTCAACCAAGTCATTGCACCCTCCCTTATGTTTTTTAGATCTTAAATTTATTGTTTGGTAGCATGATGGCCCAGTTCCCAGAGACTGCTAACTGCCTTGAACCTTGAGAATGGAACTAAGTTCACCTGCTCCTTTCTTCCACCTACTTGGGAGTCACTTACCTGAGAGGACAAAGTAAATGGTGGAGACAGGAGGCTAGTACTCTGACTTTTGCTGGCATGATTGAGATAATGGTCCTTGGATGAACGCTATCACCTGGATTGTTGTTGTCTTTCTTAGCAGCATTACCATGACCGTTTTGTATTTATTGGGTGACTTCCAGGCTCATAGGAGTGTTTTGAGTGCTTCTTTCTACGTCAACAGGAAGATTCCCCTTTGCAAAGCTAGACCCCCATCTCAAAAGCCTAGTGTCTATGTCAGGTAGCTCTGGGCCTGTGGATACCAGATAGGATGAAAGCAGCCAGCTTTCCCTGAAGCCAGTTAATTCCACGTGCAGCTACCAGGAAGGCAGTTGCTCTTTGCACAGGAATCATTAATAAACTGTTATGTCCAGATAGGTAGGGTTAGGAGAGAATCTGGCAGCTCTGGCAGATCCTTAGCTTTGTTGAGCATTCTTTTTCTTCTCTAGTCTCTAATCATGCAAAGGAAGAGGAAAGTAAGAGGCTGGAGAAGATACCTTTTCAGTATTCTCCTCCTGAAGTGGAACCACTCCTCACTATCCCTGAAATAGGATGGGATCTTCTTACAAACATCATCTTGGCAGGCAGGGTGTAAGAGGGTTCTCAGCCTGCTGTGGGTGGGAGATGCTGGTGGCTTTGCTCCTAATATTCACAGCAAACTGCAAACAGGCCCAGGCTGCGGAGAAGGTAACTAGTACAACAGATGGCAAATAGTCCCCCTTCCCACGACAGCCAAAGAAGACCCTTCAGCCAAAGAGGCCCAAGTCTTGCTGTATCTAAATGCAAATTTCCATTTGTAGTGACTTCTGGTTCTCCATTTTTAGCAGAGATGTTATCAGAGGTATAAAGAATTGAATTTCATTTAAGATGAGAATAATTAATTTGAAAATATATTCCAACTAGAAATGGCTTCCTTCCTTTTACAAGCTACAAAAATAATGATTTTTTTCCTTTGTGAGTGACAGTGCAAGGCCTAAAAATTTTTTTAATCTGATTATGAATAGAAAAAAGTATGCTCTATTCATTCCTCTTAGATTTCAGTGTGCCACACTCAGATTATAGATAATAAAATTTTTGACCTAGAAGGACCTTAGATGAGGGCTTCACCAAATCCTGGGAAAGATATATAGTATCTGGGAGGTTAAAAAACAAAACTATTGAGGCATGCACTTAGCTCTTCTTACTTATTTGTTTTCTTGTTTAATTATAATCATAGCGTGTAAAAGAGTAGCATATAGCTCCAGGCAGCACTAGGGATTTTTTGCAAACAACAAGAAGGATTTAATTTGAGGCTTCTTGGACTTGGCCCCCATCAAAAACATGGTTACCCTAGTGAGGTTTAGCCTGTGTATAGTACACAAACTTTCCTGAAGGAGGTGGAGGGGAGCTGGACTTCTACTTGCCACATAAACATCCCACACATTACCTTGACTAACTGTGCTTAGCATTTTCTTTGAGCGTTTCCGAAGGATTCCTTCAAAACCTTTCTGTTGGCCCTAACTTGGGTCTCAACCTCAGATGGAGAGCTATTGCCTTGTAGAAACATATCTTTCCCTCTATTTTATTATTTCTTTCTTGGAAAGGTGATAAACTCATATGGCTCCTGAATCTAAAGTAAATTTATGCTCCCTGCCGTAGACCTTATCTAGGCCAAAGATTGTTTTTGTAGTTGAAGAAGCTTGGCATTAGAGAAGTTACATAACTTGCCCCTTAGTCACACATCTATCTTTCTTTTAGGATCTAAGTCATACTTGGAGATTGTATCAATTCTATAGATGGTTGATATGTATGTGATGCAGGCGGAGTGAGATTCAGTCACCTTTATACTGAACTTATGAATAGAAATAGAAGGTGAAGCTTGCAGGGGCAGGGGGAGAATGATGTGTGAAGGAGGCTCCCCTTAGACAAGGTTGCAAAGCCAGTTGGAGGTAGGGACTAAACACAGGCCAGAAAGGAAAGGAGCAGATAACTGGCATGGGAAGACTTGACAGACCTGGAATTTTCCAATGCCTTTCCATGGGATTTGATCGTAGGAAAGCCACTGTTTTTCTTGCCAAAAATTAAAAACCAGAAATGCCCAAAGGGAATGACCAGGGAATGCTGAACTGCTATCAGATTAGATTTTATTTTACTGAGAGACAAGTAAGAGTAGCTAGAATTGCCCTCAAACTACCTGGAAAGCAACCTGTGCAACACCATAGCTGAGTGCTTTGCCCTGTATCTTAGAGCAGCTTCCTAAGCATGAGCCAGGAAGCAAATGAAAATCCACAGTTTCAGCTATTTCCTCTAGTTTACACTGTTTCTGAAGTTTCTGCTATGCCAATTTCAACCCCACATTGATGACATTGGGATATGTGTTGGATTGTGAGGAGAGAGGTATTTGAGCCCCACCCTTTCCAGTCCCCCTCCTACACATTAACAGAAGCTATTTAGCCTTCACATTAGCTGTGATATCTTTTTGTCTTCTTGAGATGTTTATCAGATTGGGGAGTAACAAATCACATTTTATTAACTGACTTCCCCCCCACACACACACACACACCAAGCAAAGCTAAATGGAGCTATACATGTACACAAGGATTATATAAAGCCTTAATGGTGTGGCAGAGTGGGGAAGGCACATTTCTGTAGGTTTATCTGTTACCTAGTAAACACAGGGAGGTGTGAGTACTTAATAATTTGATAGTAATAATAAACATTTATATGGTACAATGACAGCTTTGATGCAGAGCATAATTTTCTGTGGATTTCTATTAATTGTGTTTATGCATGTAAATAGCCCCTGGCAAGGAGCTTAGAATACTGCACAGAGTTAAAGTATATTAAACATCAATTAAAACATCATAAAATGGAAGCTTAATAAAATATGCAAAAGTCAGACTGGTTATGATCACAAGAAAGGAAGAGGGATGGGTAGTAAGGGAAGGATAAGGCTGAGCTGAGTTGTTTTTGAGATCAGTTCTCCTTTCTTGACTGTCATTTACTCTGAATTTTTGTGGGTCCCCTGAGGTGTGTATGATGGCACTTTTTGTGTTCCTATGTTCAGATCATAAAGGTCTCTGAAGTTTTTCATCATAACTAATAAGATGAAAATTGGATCAGCTCAGTCAAAAACAAGTGCTCATCTCCTTAGACTAAAATGTATCTCCCCAGGTTCCTCTTCTCCTCTAAGTTCTGATACGGTATATACTGTAATTTTTTTATTTGAATTTCCCAAACTGCTCCTGTCCATACTTTTGCATGATTTTATTCTACAAAACTTCCCCATTTTTTCAAAAGGACCCTCACCAAATGATAAGAAAGGGGTACTTTTGTCAAACAAGTTGGCCATACTCTTTTTCTTCCCTTCTGATAACCCAGCTAAGATGTTTCTCATTCACCCAGGAGAAAGAGGGGGGAAGGATTTTGGTTGTAGCTAAAGATCTTCTCAGGTGTTGAACCTCAGATTAAAGCATCACATAAGTGCAGAGTCATCACTGTTCCCACAACACACCTGACTATGATTGCTGAATCTGGTTTTCCCCATCTCCTCTCCACCCCCCCAACCTACTGGGATTGTGACAACACCATATCATCCAGGGAATAGTTCCTTCTTCCTTGTTTTATGTTCCTCTGCCATCTGACTGTAGAACATCTCAACTAAAACTACTATAATACAACCTTTCTCTATGTGTCTGAATCTTTTGTTACCCTTACTGGTTGTAGATGAAACCAATCATCAAGGCAGTGTGGTATAGTGTAATCAAAAAGGCAAGGGGAGGGGCAGCTAGGTGGCATAGTAGATAGAGCACTGGGCCAGGAGTCAGGAAGACCTGAGTTCAAATGTGGCCACAGACGCTTGACACTTAACTAGCTGTGTGACCTTGGGCAAATCACTTAATCTTGAATGCCTGGCCTCTCCCTCCCCACCCCACCCCCAAAAAAAGACAGGGGGTCAGAAATCTGATGACTGATTCTAGTCTCATTTCCATCACTATCTTGTTCTATAACCATGGACAAGTCTCATAGGCTTTAAAATGAATGGACTGATCTAAAATAGCTGTATTAGGTAGGGGCTCCACTCAAGCTCTAAAACTCTAGTCTTATGTCCTGTACACTAGACATATAGTTTTTCAGACTTCTTTAAGGAGTTTAAAGACGTAGATTTTTTTAAAAGGGAAGCATGATGGAAGGATAGTGTTAACAAGGCAATGTGTATATCCTTCTTTTGGGCCTCATCTTTAAAAAGCTCATACCCTTAGACTTAGGTACCTACCACTTCACTCTTTTTTTTTAAAAACCTATGCTTTTCAATGCTTTAGCCCTTTCTGAGGTTTACTGATGCTACAAAAGGGATTTTGGCATGCTCCAGTAGTCAGTTGGCATTACAGCTACTGGTGTGATATGTTAGGTCTGCCCCAGAGACAGCCCTGTACCCTGTGCAGGCCAAGATAATGAGTTTGCAAGCCAGTGCTGAGTCAGTCAGCAAATATTTGGGGGCACATACTGTGGTGAACACGGTATGTATTGAGATCTTTACTCTCACCATACACGTTATTCCCAAGCCCGACTGCACCCAGCAATCTCAAGTGCCAATTCCAGTGGCTGGCCTTGGCCTCGATGAGCCCCCCTACAGAGCTGCCAACACTGAACAGCTTACAGAGGACCCTGTGGCATCCCTAATTGAGGAGCTGGTGCGTAGATGCCCGCAACAGATAGTATTTTTAGCTGCAGCAATATAGCCTCATCTTTTTGCAGAATGTTTTGTTGTTACTTTTTTTATGAAATAAATAAATATGGATTTTGTGTACCCTTCTAGCAGTGCCCAGCAACTATGGAATTGTCAGGGTGTCAGTGTGCCCCTCACCACAGGCCTATGTGATTAATCCTCCCCACGAGCAGGTGCTGATGCTCAGAGTTTGCCCAAATATTAGGACAGGGAGACAGCCTGTGCAGGAGCAAAAGGAGCTAGAAATAGAGGCGAGGAGTAATGCATGACAAGGAAGATGGGCATGATGGTAGCGATGCCTGGGGCTTCTGTGGGCAGCCTAAGCATTTTTACATCCTCTCGCCTGAGTAACAAGGAGCCGCCCTCACTAGTAGGTCTAGCTCATGCCTGAGACTTCCTGTTCTGGTCTGTGACTTGACTCCCAAGAGTACACAGCAGTGGCTCTCACTTGTTGCCAACCCGAAGCTTTTCACTGACTTTCTTTTCAATTCATTCAGTGGAAGTTCTCCCTTGAATTACACCTGGCTTATTAGGGGTACAAGGCATCCAAAGGGTTTTTCCCATCTCTAGAAACAAGAACCTGTTTCAGCTGGGAAAGCAAAGGGATACTTCTACCTGCCAGTTGCTACATAAGACCAGTTCTCATTTTGCAGTTTGTCTATGAAACCTCCAGAAAAAAACCTCATTTCCAGCTTTGGTCAAGTACCTTGGACCTGTGGTGCGAGGGGAAAGAATGAACTTAGACAATCAAGCCTGTATTTACTGCCCAAATTCAGAAAAACAAAGGACCGGAAAGTTACCTTGTCTAGTGCCTTGAGCTGCCTTAACTACCCCCCAGCCTACCTTTCCTACAACTTAGCCTTTCACTTTCTAAACAGACAGCTGTCATGTGACAAAATGTCGTGGGAAAACTGTCATTTCCCTGAAATGTTTAATGCTCTGCTTGATGGACCTGCTCAGTGCCCAGAGCTAGGGAAGAACCTTGTAATATCCCCCTCCTCTCAATTCATTTTCATAGCTCTCTTCTCTGCCTGTTTACATTTGTATCAGAGCTCATTTGTTTCCTTAATACAAAACCATTGGCTTTATTTAGCAGATAGAGAACCAAACCAAATAGATTTCTGATTCTTAAACTGAGGTCTTCAGTGAAAATGTTATTGAGGAAATGTAGCTGGCCAAAGCCCTTCTTTCTCCTCATCTAGGAAGAGGTCAGAAGGATGTTTGACTTTCGTTGAGAAGTTTCCCTTGAGTAGACTGCCTCTGATTGAGAAGTAATCTACTCCTTTCTCTACCAACTTTATTAATAGTGGACATTTCTGTCTCACATTATTTTTGCACAGGGCTTTCCCATTTATTTTATTGTGCCACCCAACCCCCATGTAAATTAGATCAGTGTCTCTTTGCAGCATAAAGTAAATCTGAATTAGAAATAATATGGTAAAGTGATTGAGGTCTTTTTTTTTTTAAAGCAGTGGGCAGCAGACCTTAGAACTCACAGTTCTTGTTTCTGAAACATGGAGCCATACTGCTGGACTCTTCTCTCTGCGTTGTGCCCTTCAGTGATTATCATCAGCAAATACCAGCTTAACAGAGTTGCTAGAATAATATTCCACTTACTCATATCACCACAGGCATTAATCAGCACCAATCTAACCAGCATTTTTTTAGCCATAGCTAGTGTTCAGGTAGAAGTGCCAAGACCAGTCTAACTACAGAAAAGAATCCCATTTCTTCATTTGGACTTGCAGGGGAGAAAGGACAGAATTGGACCAAATGGGATAGATTTATAAGAAAGTTTTAACCCAGATACAATTCAAAAGAGATAAGGAATAATTAACATTTCCCTTCCCAAGAAGAAACTTTACATGTCTCATAATGTATTTAGGGATGACAAAAGTTCATTCCTGAAAATGTAAGGAAATCATCTCTGAATGGTGAAAGGATATCTTATATAGTGAAAAAGAATGGGACCCAAAATACTTGGGCTCTCTTTCCATCTCCTCCTTTTGAATAGAGAAGTAGGCCAGGTCTTGAGTTCACTTTGGGAGTAAGATGAACCTCTCTTATTCATGCTCTGAAGTAGAAACCAACCCAAATTACAAGGTTAAAGCTCTCTAGACTAATTATTCTAGGTGTAGAATGCTGGTTAACTTCAAATTATGTAAAGCAATCCCTGCAGCAAACACAGTTTCCAGCCTGCATCTGAACTAAACTGCTTATGCAAATTATCCCAGAAGCAGCCAGTTTACCTCCCAAGGAATTACTGGAAGCTGAGAATTGAAGCAGGTGGAAGAAGGAGCTCCAGAAAGCTTATTCCCTTATCCATCTGCATCACCAGTCCTTCTCATCTCTTTTAAAATGTAGACTGGCTGCTTCTCAAAACTGGGTACCTTAGCTTCCCAGTTTGTACCAGGGCACCCAGGAGCTTCTTGCCCTAATGGAAAGGCTCCCTTTTTATTCCATAGAAAGAATAACCATATTTGATACCAAATGTGTGAATGACAATGCATCTGATAGGCAGCTGCTTCTAAAAGGAGCCTAGAATCCACACCTCATAAGTACCTGATCTTTTCTTTCCTTGAGCATATCAGAACCAGAGGAAAGGAGGTAGACTCAGCATTCCAATAGAGTACAGATTCTATGAAGATAGGACATCACAAACCAAATGCTTCCTGCTCAGTGTAGGGGACATCTTCACGTTAGTCTTGATGGCAAAACTCAGAGATCACCAGGATCCATTAGGACTTTGAAGGCCCGAATCAAGAGCCTAGTCTGCTTCTGTCTCTCTCAGTCTGCACAGCCCTTCTCCATGACTCTCCACTGGGGTTCTCTCTCATTATCTGCCTGCCTCTCTCCTTGCTTGAGCTGTTACATAATCACTTAGCCACAGATGACAGGCTCTTTGGCCCCTGTTCTTTGCCTACAGTCAGGTTTCTGTTGGGCTGCTTGCTTTTGTTTTCCAAACCAAAAATTCCAAGGACTCAAGTGTTGTTATTGAAGATGACTCATAGGAATGTCTTGATTGAGGAGGACTGTAAGCTGCTATGGGCAAGTAGCAGCTTTCTTTGTTCTCAAAGACCAGAGAGTCACTATGAGAAATAGCCAGCATGGCATAGTGATGGAGGCTGTAGATTTACCACTTGGACTAGTTGAGAGAGCATTTCTAAAGATATCTCTGAGAGTGATCAAGAGGAGGGCAGTGGAATTCTACAAGGACCTTCTTTCCATAATGCCCAGATCACTGTGAAAGTGGTGAGGGCACTTTGGATGAAGGTAGTTCTGCTATTTGCCTAGACCTCTGCTTTCACTGATCTATGCTTGGCCAAGAAGGGACTTGTAAAAATCTGCCCCCTGCACCTTTATTCAATGATTGGTCCACAGAAGTTAGTTCTTATGAACCTAATTGAAAAGCTAACCTTGGGGCTCAGATCTGTGGCTTGGAAAGCTGCACCAGAATAAATGATTCTGTAAGTTCATCTCAGTGTCCAACTGAAAGTTAGTTCATCAGGCTTCATGTGTATTCTAAATCTACTAAGACAATAAATAGTTCTCAACCTGTGGGTCGTGACCTCTTTGGGGGTAGAACGACCCTTTCACAGGGGTCACCTAAGACCATCAGAAAACACATATTTCCAATGGTCTTAGGAATGGAGACACCGCTCCTCTATCCATCTCCAGGCGGGTCCGTCCACATGCAGATACACCCACATACAAGTATTAAAGGGTCGCGGCATTAGGAAGGTTGAGAACCACTGTACTAAGAGGCAGCTGGATCACAGATGGGGAAAGAATGTTTCAACTGTTAGTCTCCAAGTTCCAGTTCTAAACAGAAAAGTCTAAGTGTTCTATAGGACCCTCTGAATCTCCTGGTACTAGTCATGTACCCTGTTTTCTATTCTACAGATAGAAAATGAGATAGACCATCTCATTATCTGTGTAAGATAGACCATCTTACAACACATGGGGATGGTGCATACCCAGGGTGTCCTTTATAAGTTGGGAGTAAGGCTTGAAGGGAATACACTGCCTCTTGGGTTCAAGAGTAGCCAATATTTGTTTTGGCTGTTATTTGGCATGTTAGATTGCTTTGGTTGATGCTGCTGTGCTTCCTTGGCTCTACTAAGTAATCAAGTTCTGAATTCATTGCAGCAACCATGTAGAAGAAAGAATCTATAGAGAGGTGTCTTTGCTTCTATACTTTGGCATCTGTAAAAGGTTCTGTCTCCAGTGCTGAGCTCTCAGTAGGGGACTCATAAAGCGATCCTCCAGACCAGAGGTATCAAACATGCAGAACACATGCAGTTCACAATACTCCGAAGTGCAGCCCAAACCAGAGTAAAATGTAATTGGGAAACATTTAACAAAGTAAATTTTAAAACAATACAATTTAGATAATATAATACATGTTCTTCTAAGTCAATATGCTGCCTGCAGGGATCCTTATGTATGGCCCCCGTTTCTGTTTGAATCTGATACCACTGCTCCAGAGGAATACTAGGGAAGACCCTCTGTCTCCTGCCAAGTGGAAAAACTTGCCTGCACACTACTTTCTGAATTGTACTTCTTCAAAGAGAAGATTCCTTCTCCTTGAATAACAAAGATCTCACCTGAATGTTCAACCCTAATTGCCAGTAAGGAAGGTAATCTCCCCCTGTTTGGGAGCAAGGTCAGGAAAGGATCTACTTTTAAATGGAAATGAAGAGGTCATCTGTGCCACGTGGCACCTCTCATTGGATTATTGTTGATGCTGACCAGCTGTAATGGATTGGACAGTTCCTTGGGTCCAGCAGTGGGCATTGTCAACGTGGCTGCCAAAAGGGGAAAGGGATGTTTACTCTATTTACAGCTGGATCTGCATGTCACTGCAAGCCCATTTTTAGCCTTTGTCTAAGAGGGGCAACCCAAGATTTAATTACATTTACTCCCTCCCTCTCTGGCCTTCCTCTTGTGAGTGGGAGTGAGGGAGAAATAGATTTGGCAGAGGAGCATACCCTTAATGCCTTAGGCACTGCCAGAGCCAAGCTAAAGAACCACAAAGTTTCTCCACCCTGCACATGGGCCCAGGGCATTTGCCTGAGCTGCAATCTCTGGCCAGGCTGTCTTCTAGCACATACGTCATAGGAGTTACTGAAAACAAGATAACTCCATCATAGAAATACCACTTGAACTTTCAGGAGAGAGAGGAAAACATGAAAGGAACTTCTCCCACTTACTGCCAGGACCTGACCAAGACGTAGAGCCACATTAGCCTATACCTTTACTGTACTAATCACCTATTCCAACCTTCTTTTCTCTGGAACTTATTGACTTTGATATTTCTTCCCCTAATCTGTCTCTCCCCATGAACTTCCTACTGAGTTATCCAGTTACTATTTAGTAGTTAAAAACTGTTGCTGCAGTTTCCTTGTCCCTGCCACTTAGTACTATTTATGGCCCATTACCATTCCCAACTTCTTTAACCCAGCTACAGCTATCTCTGAATCGATCAAGAAATTAAGTGCCAGGTGCTCTGATAAGCACTGGGAACACAAAGAAGGTAAAAATAACAATAACAACGACAGAATCCCTATCCTCAGGGAGCTCACTTTCTAATGGAGAAGACCGTATGAAAAAAATTATTTGTAATATGTGGCCTTTTGAAGTCCATCAGGCAGAAGTTTATTTCCTTTCTCCCTTCTTCACCCATAAAAAGTATACTCATCATTCTCTTGCTTCTGACCTGACTCTCCATGTTTTGTGAACCATAGGCCAAGAACATAAAATCACTGCCTTCTGCTTCTTAGAAAGGATCCCTCATGGCTTTTTATTATCACTCTGTCTTTTTCACCCTCTCCCAGGACCACACCCCTTAGGCCCAGCACTCTGGTGTGACATCAGCAGCACCTCTGAAAGGAAAGAGCCTTTTGGTGTCCTACTCATCTAAACCAGCACCAATAGAAATGCAAACTGGTGTTCATGAGTTCACAGCACAATCCAGGCTGTTGCAAAGAGGACTGGTCTTTGAGAGCTAGCAGAAATAACCATTCTCTTAATGAATAAAAACTCATTTATTTGCATTTCTCCCCATTCCCACCCTTCTTTATTTTCTAGCTCCCCTTCTCAGCTTTGAAGCTGAGAAGAAAGGTGGCTCCACCAGATCCAGCCTGGTAAATTTCTGCCAAATTAACTTGTTTTAAAAGGAGTCTTGGCTGCAAGTGGCCACTCTCATAGAACGTTCCTTTCAGCACTTCTTGAAATCTTTGTGAAAAGGACAATTTCTAATTAAATGTGTGTGTAAAAAATATAGCCAAGGCCACTATTTCCCTGGGGAAGATTTATTAATATTTTGTAGGAAAGAAAACCCATTTTAAAGTTTTGAATGCTGCTTTGTAAGCACACAATTGAGTCTGTGTGTATTGATCCTGTTTGGGCAGACTAGCTCCATCCGAGCCTTCTCTAAGGCTCTCCATACTACATCAGCTATTTTCCCCCAACTGCTTATGCAGCAGCAGCAGCTCAGGAAAGGTAAGTTGGGAGCAGAAATAGAGTTTTCCGTCTTGCTCTGGATGGCCTTGATTAAGTCACTAATCTTGTCTGGTTTTCTATCGTCTTAAGGGGAAGAAGAGAGCAAGTGCCCCATTTGTCAGTAGGTCAAGCTGTCAGTCAAGCTCACAGGCCATGGGACACAGAGGAAGGGATGCCCAGTTCCTCTACCTCACACTGTTAAGTGGAGTGGATATGCACATTGTTGATCTTCCTCTTCTTCCCTTTTCCTTCCCTCCTGAGTTCTAAGCGAACAAAAAGGTCTCTGAGTCCCAAGAGTTAGAGATCTTGACTTCTTGTTTCCTCCTCAGTACTCTTTGCCCATCTGTGACATCTGCCTCCTTTAACATTTCATCCATCAGAGGAGTGAGCCCTCGATTGACATGATAGTCCTGGCTATGTGGATTTTTGCTCTGGGGTGAATTGAGATGAGAGGCTAAGGAACAGGAAAATCATCCAGAATGACCCAGCTAGCATCCATGTACTTCAGGCAAGGAGACTTTGGGGTAGACCAATTCCTACAGCCTTATATTTTATTTTGATACTCAGTAGTTGCATTTATTAGCTTCAAAGGAGATTTCTGAGAAAATTAAATGCAGACATGGTTTCAGAAATATCATCTGGCAGCCCTCCCCACTGAGTGCCTTTCTTATTGTAAGTACTTAGGAAATGTTTTATGAATTGAATTGAATTGAATTGATTGTTTCTAATCGCCATCTCTGCATCCCCTCTCTCCTAATTAGTAGAAATTCAGCTCTTAACTTCCTTTATTCACTAATCCACTGCTGCTACTGTTTCTTAGCCCCCTTCCCCTTCTCCTCTTCCTCCTCCAGAGTCTCCCTCCCCAGCCTACTGAAAGTGAATTGAATTGAAAGAATATTCTGTCATGTCAGAGGCGGTGAAGTCCATTGTCAAATCACACAGGCTGACACTAATAGGATAAAGTATTATCCTCCTCTCTTTAAGTCCAGAAATTAAGTCTCCTTGCCACAGCAATAGATTACAACTTGTAACCACTGCGACTGGGGAATTGCAAGGACAGGGCAGTTCATGTCTCAGGCTATGGCTCATTCTCTGGGTCTCTACTGGACCCATTGTGAAGGGTGCTCTGAGCATCTCTTCATAGTTTTCTCCTCACAGACAGTGGCTGCACTGTACAGGGAACCACCACCTGGTTCCTGGCTGGAACTGCCTCCGTGGAGAGCTGCCTATAACTCATTCATTTCTTCTGCAGGGGGGAAATGGAGTGGGAGAAGCTGTTTGAATGATCTTAGCGAGACTGGGTGAGCAAGGGATGGAAAGAGGAAGATGAGGAGCTGAAGACAGAAAATACCAGCCAGGGGACAGGAAACCAAATGGTGTGTTTCCCTTACCCAAGGAGCAATTCATATGTAAAAGTCCTTTTCCTTTTACTGCTGACTCACTGAACAGGTTACCCTAGTGACAAACCCACTTCCATTTTAGAGATAGGTATGCTATATAAGGTCTCCATATAACCTTCAGATTAAAGAGTGCTTACTTCTAGTAATAGTGGTAGTTGTGGTGATGGAGGTCATGATGGATACTTAAATACTAACAAGAAAAAAAATAGACCTAGAGGGAGGAAAATGACACTGGCATAGGAGGGGACATGACACTGCAACATGCTTTTAAATGAGGGTGCCACGGGGCATTTACTTGTGGATCCTGGGTCCTATTACAGCAAACAAGAATGAAGGTGGTAGGTGTGGGAGAAGAATCTGATTTGAGATCAATTGAAGGTGATAGATGAGACAACATGTAAAACACCTGACTCTATAAATAGGGGTTTTTAATATTATTACTGAGGTATCATGGTATTTGGGGGGGAGAGGAGTGAAGATTACCTAATATGGAAACAGGAAGATTAAGGATTATTCCCTTGGTATTTGGTTACAGCCCTGAGCTATTGACCTAATTGTACAGAATGAGAAGTGTAATGTGGCATCATAGAGTATTGGACCTGGAAGTCAGGAAGGCTTAGTTCACACCCCACCTTTGGTACAGTTCCTAACAGCAACCATGGACGAGCCTTGGGCAACTTTTCTAAGACTATCTACTTACTAAAAATATGATCTCTTTGTAATTTGTGCTGGTAGAAGGAGTTCCCATATCAGTGAAATTACAGATCCTTGATATTGACTTGTAAGACATTAAGGAGCCTAAAATATGGGTGCAGTGGACATACCCTTCTTTCATCCTGTCTATTCAGAGTCATCCTCTGTCAGAGAATCATTTCTCTGATGGCCATCCATCCCTCCCAGCAGAAGGTAAGCCCTGACTGCTGGTTTATAACCATTTTACACTTGTCCTTGGGGTTGTGAGGCAGATAGGTATAGCACCATCCTCCCAAAGCATGGATACCTTGGCATAGCCATTTGACAGTGCATAGAATGCTTGGCCTGGAGGCAGAAAGACCTGAGTTCAAATTTGGTTCCAAACACTTACTAGCTTGGTGACCCCAGGCAAGTCACAAAATCTCTTGTCTGCTTCAGTTTCTTCAGATGTAAAAAAGGGGATTAATAATAGCACCCATCTCACAGGATTAGTGTAAGACTGTAATGAAATAATATTTGTAATGTGCTTAGCACAACACCTGGTACGCAGTAGGTGCTTAGTCAAGGCATGTTGTTGTCCCCTTCCCCCTCCAGAGATGACTGTGTAGGCCTGAGCTCTCTGTCCAATTACTGGAATCTCTCCATTGTGGAATCATCATCACCACCATTAACATTACAATTATTTTGTTTGTATGGTGGCTTCATTTTGAAAATCCCTTTAAATAATTCACCATTATAGTCCACCCATCCTAACTTTATTGCAGGTAAGAGATGGAGAGAGAACATCTCAGCAAGACTATGAGAACCATGCCTAGAACTTAGTTCTGTGAAATTTTCCCCACCCCCTGCTGTGGACAATCCCCTGGCATAAAGGGTAAGACGAGTAGGTGAGCAGATAGGCCCACAGACCAGCAGCAGGCTGGCAGGGGCAAGTGCAGTATATAGCACTTTACCATCATCCATCCTATCCTTAAGATGGAAAAGCAAAACTTATTATTCCCTTGGTTGCTCTTGGAAGTTTGATCCTGTTTGTTTCTTTCTAATACACCTTCCCTACTTGTTTTTTGAAAAAAGTGAATAGAGACCATCCCTTTCTTTCCTGTTCTGTGCCCTGGCTTCCTACCAATTGTGCTCCCCTCATCCATAGGGCCAGCTAGCAACCCTCCTAATAGGACAGAGGAATCTCCTAGGCTTTCTTTCTTAACTGCATTGCAACCCTTAACCGATGACTTGTGTGTCTGCCACAGAGCTCCACTTTTCTACTATCATTAAAATGGCTGATACCAGACAATCTAGTTCTTTGGTCCTACCTATATTCCCTCCATAACCTATCCCACTGCTACCTTCTTCGGCATTCCCTTCTCTAAGACTTTACCTGTCAGAATTTAGTAAATGGCTTTAAATGTAATATTGTTTTGATTCCTAATATTGAAACAAGAATAAGGATAGAAGACTAGAGGGAATAAAGGTTCTTTGCATAAAGAACCACATCTCCATAGATGGGAGCTAAATCAATTTGCCTCTTAGCCTGCTACTCAGAGAAAGTGAATTTGGTCAATAGTCACTCCATCAGCCTGCCCCTTCAGAGAAGAGCAGTCTCTATCTACCACTATGACAAGGCCTCAGACTGTGAACCCCTATCAAGGATAAATGTGTTAGGATCCAGGGGGATTGTGGGAGAGGAGAGAACCTATGTCTACTCTTAAGCACAGTGCCCGAGGCCATCTATGGTACAGGTCCCTCGGCCTTTGCCCAGTATTTCTCCTTCCTAGTGTGTCCTGTTCTTCCTGCCAGGCATAGATGGGTCAGCCTGAAGGAGTGAAAGGGACAGGGTGCCAGCCTGAGTGCACATAGTCTGCTGTGTATGTGGTGACATGCACACCACTGCTCCGTTCCCCAAAGCCCTTTTTCCTTGCTGTAGGGAAGTCATTTACTCTTTTAATTTAAAGCTAGAATGAAAACAGCCTTAATCTGCTGCCCAGACTATTTTCCTACAGGGGGAAGGGTGCTTTCTGAATGGACAGGGACAAGGAGAAACACTGTGAGCCAAAAGCTTCCTTGCAATTTAGCTGAGGCAGGATTTAGAAATGGAGCGAACAGTGTCTGTATTAGCTGATGGCATGGAGTGCTGAGTGCTGGCAATGAAGATAAAATCAGACATATGTTTAGATATAAATGTTCCTTCTTTGTTTCTTCTCTCTCCCCCCCCCCCTAATTTTTAAGCCCCTGCTGCTATGTTGCAGTAAATGTTGGATCCCTAACTGTGGGCTCTGGACCCCTGAAGGGGGAAGCCTACACTCAGTTAGGGTTATTCAACCCTTTGTAGTCTTCACCCACTGTTCCTGAAGGAAGCCAAAGCTCACCAGGTTTGACCCTGGACTGTAACCCTCCTCTTACAGTGAAAGAAGACTGACAGAAGTGGAAGGACAGGAACTCCAGTGGCTGCTTTATTCCACACAGTACCCAGCACATTGTTGGCCTCAATACATGTTAAGTAGCATGATAATGCTAATGTCTTGAGGCCCCAAGGCCTATCTACCCTCCATAAATAATAAGCCTACATTGTTAGACTTACTGAGGTGAAGACCCCTGAACAGGTTCTGTGGGTATAACAAGGGATGATGATCTCAACGCCCCTAATTTTGAACAAGAGGCTTCCTTATGAGAACACTTTCTCATCAAGGCGCTTCTAGAACAGTGACCCTACAGAGCCTCTGGGGAAAAGATCTGGTGGGAGCTGACCAAACTCACATTTCCTTAGGATTGCCCAACCTGCCTCCCCTCTCCTTCACTGCTTTCTTTACAGTTTTGTGATCTTGATTTACTCCTTCCCTAAGAAAGAGAGCAAGTCTGCTCAGGAATGATATGCTACTCTGCATTCCAGAGTGTCCCTTTCAAGAAGTGGCCCTTTGCCATCATTCGAGTACTTGTGCCCCCTGTGGATAAGACCCTGGTCAGAATTCAAGACGAGATCAAGAAGAACAGAGAAGGGATTCTATTGAAAGGGCATCATTTTAGCCCGTAGAATTATATGTATTTTATTCCATAACATAAAGCCCTGGGTAGCTGCATGGTGCAATGAAAAAAGTTTAAGACTGGAGAATCTGAATACTGAGATTCTTATCTCAGGTTGTAGTCATTAACAAGCCGTGGGTGGGACCTTAGGCAACTCTGAGCATTCTTTTTTGTCAAACGAATGAGTTGGATTGTTTCTGTGGTTTTCTACCTTTAACATTTTTAATTCTAAGTCACAACTTCCCTGGGCCTTCCTCAGTTTCCTCATCTTAAAATGAGGTTTTACTGGATATTGTCTAAGGTCCCTTGTGATACTAAAATTCTGTATACCAAAAATGTAAGTAGGCATCTGACAAGTTTCTTAAGGCTCTCCGTACAAGCTACCAGCCACAAGCCCTTCTCTCCTTTTCCTTGTGCTTTATCCACCCACAGAAGTTAGAGCTGCCAAGGGACCTATTCGTTCATTCTGTGGGGTGCTATCTTTGGTGCTACAGATTTTTTGGATTCACAGTGGATTTTAGGAATATCCTAAAAGCCCAGTAGCTCAGCACCCATTTTCTTTTTGCTCTGACTTGATCTCATTCTTGAGGGAGATGATATTTCAGAACTGCCCAGTAAGAGCTTTCTGACAAATTTTAGGTCTAGGCATGTCTGCTAGGCCACAAATTGGTGCTTTATCTTAGAATTAATAATGTTCTCACACTTGGTTGATGTAGAAGAGGGAATGTTTTATCTCAGGGTTCTCTGAAGGCCCCCTGCTGGTTATGGGAAAGCAGTTACTTGAACATCTCTCAAGTAACAAACCCCACGATTCATCTGATCATACCATTAACGGTCTCCACTGTTCTGGTGGGCTTTCCTCTCTTCTCTCTCCCTCTCTCTGCCTTAAAGGCTTGCCAAAGAAGAGATGTCCACTTTTTTTTTTTTTTTTTAGCAGAAAGTTTCAGTGAAGAGTAGCATGACTTAAGGTATTCTGCTAAAACAATCAATGCCTCAGAAGACAGAGAAGAAAAGAGCCTCTCCTCATTATAGGACTGAGGCCAGCAGGGCCTTTTAGCCACCTTCCACATTATTCCTCAGTTACCTCTTTGGGCTGCCTTGTTCATAGCCATCCATCCCCAAAATATTCAGATGTCAATATATGCATACCAAGAACATAAATCTGATACCAGAGTAGCATTGTCTTCTGGGCCTCTTCCCCACATAATTTCAAATTACTTTCTCTTTCTTTACCTTAAGACATCCACCTAGTTCTCCCCTTTTAACCCTCTAGGTCAGGGATACCATTTCTGTAAAGAAGTACTACATAGTTCCAAGTCAGCCTTGTTCCAAACAACTGCTTATATTGTAGGTGGACTGGGAAATTAACTTCATAACTCTCCCCCACTTCCCCCGATTCTGCCACTTCCTCTCCTCCTTAATCTCCACTAAGTAGAAAAAGCTCCAGCGAACCTGAGAAGCCACTCTGAGGCACTTGACTTGGCTCTCTGGGAACTGTCAAGGGACTGAAACACTGCCTTTTCCACCAGAATCCCAGGTAACTCCTTTCTCTTTCTACATTGTAGGCTTCTTTCTTTATTCTATATGTATGTATAGGGGGGAAATGGAAAAATAGTAGAAGCAAAATATATTTGGGGACTAATGACATCAAAGCGGCAACTTGTCAGCCTGGGAGAGTGATCATTTGCAAATGTACTACCATGACTATTCACACTGAATTGGGATCTAGGACTTATTTTCCATATCCTTTGAGCTTCTTGACTTTATCTTGCTCCATGTTATTATTTTGACTAGTTCTAGAAGGCATTCCCTTGGTAATTTGTGATGATAAATATGTAGATAATGGAGATAGTATTTTTATTTTCATATTGGCGTGGCCCAGCCATGAACATTGACTATCTCTGTATTTACTTATACCTTTATTTATTTCTGTTCTCTTTTATAGTTGTATTTATATAAGCCCTGTATCTTGTATAGGCTAATTCCCAGATATTTTATGCATTTTGTAGTCCTCTTAAATGGAATTTTTCATCCTATATTATCCTGGCTGTAAGTTAGATCCCAGCTTCTGCATATTGCTATCTTATCCATTCTCTCATTGCAGAAAAGTATTGCCTTCCTGTTTCTTTTCTTCCCTCTTCAGTGCCATAGAGATCATACCTACTCAGTTCTCTTCCCCACATCAGTAGAAGCACTAGCACTTGAGAAACACAGGATCCCATTTCAGACCCATTCACTCTAGACATCATTAACTCAGTACTCTGAACCCAGTAGGCACTTAATGTTTGGTTTGGTTTGAATGGAATTGATTTAAATAGTTCCCACCACCAAAATAGGCTCAGCCACTTAACACCCTTAGAACAGAAAAGCGTTGCTGTCCATCAGAAATCTGAGCCAACATAGGTTGCTGCCAAACTCCTAAATCTAGGTCCCACGGGGTCCTTGAGCAGAATGGGTTTGGCCTGCCCGAAGCATCTGCTGAGGTGGCATTTAATTTTGGCCAGAGTAAGTGAGCTGAGGAGCTAAGGTTGGCCCATTGCCTTTCCTCTCCTAGGGCACAGTGAATTGGGTGTATCCCAACAGGTCCCAGGGAGCAACACACTTAGCTCAAGGAGGATATCTAGCATTGTAGGTGCATTTATTTATGCCAGGGAAAGGATGACAGTTTTTTTAAACGTTCAGTAAATTTTTTAATGAACACTTCCTTCTCCCCTCTCCTTTCCTCTTTTTTTTTTTTTTGGTTTGTTTTCTTTTTTTTAATAGCTGTTATTTGGTACTTCTGATCAGCTCAGTGAACCTATAGATTTCAAGGTCTGCCATTCAATTTAACCCTTTGGGGACACTGAATTAAAAATTGAACAATATTTATTAAAATACAAAAATACACTTTTCTCACGTTACAGTCAGTATTCTTTTGTTGACATTTACCCACCCACCCAACCCCACCCTCTTTCAAATCTGAACCTTTTTTTTTTAAGCTAAAATAATAAATGAAAGTAATTACATCATTAAATGGACCAGAAGCAACAGAGACCCCAGCTTTCCCCACCCTTCTCCCACACCCCCAAAGTTCCTTCCTTTCGCTTCTTCCACCTAAGGTGAGCCTGAGGGAGGGAAGCCTTCCCCCTTTTGAGCTGTGTTTAGCAGGACTTACTTCACAACCCACTTCTAGGGGGTGTGTGTGTGGGGGGGGGGGGGTCCTTGTCTTTCTATATGGATTTTTTAAAATATATGTTACATTTTTTCCATTATTTTTATCAACCACAATGGTGAGAAAAGGCTGCATTTCCATAATCAAACTAGAACGTATCATGGCCCTTTTCTCCTAATCTTTTCTCTTTCCTCAAGTTCTGTGCCCCTCCCGACCCATCCTACCCCACACCAGTTGATATTAGCCAATAATCCCTAATGAATCAGCATTTATATTAGCCACAAAATCACAACCATGAGAAAAGCTTCCACCCTCCCAAACCCCCCCATCCTTTCCCCACTCTCAATCTTAAAACTAAAAAAGAAATCATAAAATATCAGAATTGTCTACAATCATTTGTCAGATACCCAGAACAACAGGTGGGCGAGATGATGCTAATTTATGGCCTCTTGTGAATACATTCACCCTGCTTCCAACCCTCCCCCCCTCCCTCCCCCTGGCCCTGGATCCCCCTTCTGGTCTCCTCCTCTTGGGAAACCCTGAATACACACACATTCCCTACACAGAGTGGGTTAAACTGAACTGCAGGAATCTGGTGCAATGTTAAAGCGTTTGACTGAGAGCTACGCCAGTTCCTCTCCCCCTCTGCTCTTTCCTGAAGCGTTCCATTAGACGAGCTGCATGTACGTCCGTGTGCGCAGACAGAAGAGCTGTGTGCACATGGACGAACATACAAGCTCAGACCCTTTCAAAGGTTCACTTCAATTTTGGTGGTTTTCCTGCTTATAAATACATTTATAGTTCTATTTCTCCCATGGTCTCTGAAGAAAAAAAAATTATTGCATCTTAACATTTTGGCACAGTACAAATTCTTGGTGCTTTTTCATGTTTTTTTTTTCTTTTTCTTTTTGTTTTGCTTTTTAATATAAACTTGACAAGACAGCTCTCAGGAATTAAGAAAGATGTCTGTAGAAATGGATATTTACTGCATCCTATGAAGCATCTTCTAAAAATGACAGGATCAGTCCATCCTTCCCACCCCCTTACCCTACCTCTTTAGAGATCATTTTATTGTTGTTTTTAAACAGATTCAACCTTATTCCAGAAAGCCCTCTAGCAAGATAACAAGGGTTTTTTTTTCTGTCTTCTACCCCCACACACACACACACATTCCCAAAATTCCCCTTCCCCATACCCCTTTAAATAGAACTTACAAGTTAAAAAATAGTTTTTGTTTTGATTTTGTTTCTGTTTTTAAATTTTAATATAATCTTTCTCTTATCAGCCCATAGATTTAATATATAAGCATATACAAGAAAAAAAAGTCTTTCCCCACTCTGTACAAAAGTTGCTGTCTTTTTTTTGTGCATTCTATTGCATTTTATAATTTTTGGGGGGTTAGGGAAAGTCATATTTGAGTTTCCTGTACCTTGTCCTTGGTGTGAGTCTGAATTATATAGGGTTCAGAGATAGTAGTGACTGTGGGGTGCAGAGAGTTCCCCAGGCTGTTTTCTGTCCAGTGAGCCCCATGTGCTGGTTTGTAGGTGTTGTAGTTAATATGGTCATGAATTGTGGGCAGCACTACTGCCCCCTCACCTGATACACTGGATGGAGCCGCTGCTGCTGTGGTTGCTGGGATGTCTTCATCTACTTGGATAATCTCAACTGTCCGGGCGGCTGATACTGTACTGCGCTGCTGGTGCCTTTTACGAAGTTTGTAGAAGACGATCAACATGGCGGCAGCCAGCAGGGTGACTGCCACAAAGCAGCCAATGATGATCTTGGTGGTCTTCATGACCTCATCCAGGCTGGTCTGCATCTTGTCATTAGTGTCTGCCGTAGTCACTGCCACTTTGGGCACCCGGGTGGTCTGGATGAGCACTGTGGTGGAGGTGGTATAAGCTGGCTGGTAGCCAGTGGATGTAGTGGGCACAGGCTTGTACTTGCGGGTGGTATCCTCAGGAGAGATCTCTGTGGTCTCCACAGTGACTGTGGTAAAGAAGCTGTAGTTAGAGGTGTTAAGCTCAGCTGTGCTCACGTTGAGGTAGGCCGAGGCATTAGAGTTGCCTGCCACATTGGTCACCATGCATGTGTATACCCCTGTGTCTGTGAGCAGCACATGAGAGAAGTTCAGGGTACCATCATTTAGGACAGAGATCCGTGGATGGTGGGAGGCGTGGCTGAGCACTGTCCCATTGGGCAGCAGCCACCGCACAGAGGACATGGGGGGAGTCCGACACTTGAGTTCTGCCATCCGACCCTCAGAAATGTTGAGGTCCCGGGGTGCATCCATGATGAAGGGAGCAGAACACTGGAAGGAAGCCTGATCGACCTCCACAAGGTAGCGGCCACGCATGTGCAGAGGGGCATGGCAGCGGCCACAGCAGGTGGAATTGGTAGGGATGTACTCTCGCAACCACCAAGCTAACCACAGAATGTCACAATCACAGTTCCAAGGGTTGTGGTGTAAGTGCAGCTCCACCAGGTACCTCAGCGGAGTGAACAGATCATGGGGCAAGGAAGAGAGGTTGTTGTGGGCCAGGTTGAGTTCTACCAGTGAGGCTAGCCCATCAAACGCATTACGTTCAATCAGGCTGACCTGTGAGTTCATGACCCACAACTTTTTAAGGGAACTCAAGCCACGGAAGGAGCCAGGCCTGATCTCAGGGAAATGGTTCCCAGACATCTCGAGCTCCTCCAATCCCACTAGGGGTGTGAGATTAGGCATGTCCTTGATGTTACACATGCCCAAGTTCAAGTATTTGAGGTTGAACAGCCCCTCAAAAGCCCCCTCAGAGATATATTCCAGCTTCTTAAGTTCCCCCAAGTCCAGGCGCATGAGGGAGGGCACTCGGTTAAAGGCATAAGAGGGGATACTCTCTATGGGATTATTTCGAAGCCAGAGCTCCCGAAGCTTAGACAGATACTCAAAGGCCCCACTAGGAATGACAGTCAGCCAGTTGTCAAATAGCTCCAGGGTGTTGAGGCTGGCCAGGCCATTGAAAGCCCCCACCTCAATTTGCCGGATAGAGTTCCTGCCTAGCTGCAGGACCTCCAGGTGGTGAAGGTGCCGAAAGGTGTCAGCCTGGATCATCTGGATGTTATTTTCCATGAGGTTGAGATACCGGGTATTAGAAGGAATGCCCTGGGGGACCTCAGACAGGCCACGCCGTGTGCACACCACCTTACTGAATTGGTTACTGCACGAACAGACGGAGGGGCAGTTCTGGGGCCCGGCGGAGGCGGCAGCGGCAGCGGCGGCGGCAGCAATGGCTACACACAGAATCCACACTTGCGCTGTGAGGTAGACGATGGGGAGCAGGATGGCATTCCAGGTGTGGTACACAGTTACCTGCCACAAGAGCTTCATGATGTGGCACGTTCATAATTCACCAGCGCCTGGGATTTTGGCTCGGAAAGGAAAACCGGCCCTACCCCGGCTTAAGTGAGCTAGGAGCTCCTCTTTCCATCTGGAGAAGGAGGTGGGGAGGGAGCAGTCAGAGAGACAGAGCAGATCTGGCCAAGAAAAATGCCAGACTAAAACGTGGTCCCCCATCCACCATCTCCGCTGCCCCTACACCCACCTTTCAGAAAAAATGCTCACTCTCCCCCACCCCCAGAACTAACCCTCTGGCCCCCTACCAAAGCAATTCCCAACCAGTTCGCCGGCACCTACCTCAGAAGGAATTGGCGTTGTGTCCTTAAGCTTTCACCACAGGAGCTGGGTACATTGTTCCCATTCTTACTCCTTAGTTTTAATTAACAAAGGGAAGGGGAAAGGAGTAGGGATAGGGTTGGGGGGGTAGAGGGGAAAGAAGGGGTGGGGGAGACAAAATGGCTTCTAGTAAATCCAGAGCAGGAGCAGGCGAAGCAGCAGAATTGAGTAGAACCAGAAAAAGATGAGGCCCTCTGGGCTATGCAGGTGCATCCCCCCCCTGCGCCCCAGAGAGCAGCGCCACCAGCACTTCCCAGCTTTGTCCTTGGACCCTGGCGCCAGCTCTCACAAGCAGCCAGTAAAGAAGCTTCATTGCCAAAGTGTTCCTCTGCCCCCCCAACTGTGCCCCCTTCTGTTGCCACCCAAAGAAAACAGAAAGGGGGGAAAAACCCCAAAGCTTCCTAGGAGACACTCCTTCCTGCTGATACTCCCACTTCCCTTTGTGAACCTTCTCTTCGGGGAGCTGCACGCTCCTCACCCACGGAGCACCCCTCTTGGGCCAGCGGCAGCTGATTGCAGTTGTTAGCTCATGGAGTGCTCTTAGGGTTGGGGAAGACGGGGTGGGGGAGGCAATGTATGTAGTTTCTTTCCGCTTCTCCCTCCCCAGACACACACCCCCTTTTTATTCTCTCAAGAGGAAAGGAAGAGGGGCAGGGGGGAACTAGCTTAGCCTTCTAGCCGGCAGATGCATAAGTATCAGCTTTCCTCTCCAACAGTGAGCAGTAATCCGACTGGCCCTCTGAGGAGGGCCGGCAGTGTGGAGAGGGTGCTGGGGCCAAACCCAGTGCCCCCAAGAGGGGAACGGGGAGCTAAAGGTTGTAGGATGCTTTCCACAAGCCCCTCCAGTGAGCCCTTGGTACAAAAATGGGTCCAGCAGTGGCAGCAGCAGTAGCAATAGCAACTCCCGGAGATCAGCCAGCTTCCTCCTCCTCCTCGTTCTCCCAGGGCCCCCCGAACGTAGCTGGATCTCCCTTTGTGTTGAGGTAGCGAGTTGTGGGGTTTGCCTTTCGTTGCCTTCAATGCCTTTGTTGTCCACTGACTGCAGCAGTGATAGAAGCAGCAGCACCAGAGGCAGCGGCGGTGGCGGTGGTGGTCGAGGATGTGTTAGGAGCGCTAATCCCTGGGAGCATCTTCCCCTCTTCCTAGTAGCGGTGGTAGCGGGCCCCCTGCACTCTCCTCCCACCGTCTCCTCTCGCTGGGCTGGAGGTGTTGCAGGCAGCAGCCACGCAGACTGCTCTCTCATCCTTTTGTCCTTCAGTCAGAACGTGAATGTACTGCTGACGCATACTGTTCTGGGGAGAAGATTAGCGTGATGCAGTGCTCTTATGTATTAACACAGCCACCCCCTCCTCTGCTTTCCCTCGAGGGGTTAATGCCGAAGGCTTCCAGTGAAGCTGAGGCGATTTGCTCAGGCAGGCAAGCTCCTCTCTTCCTTCCTTCCTTCCTTCCTTCCTTCCCCCCTTCCCCCAAAGCTGCTTCCTCCTCTCCACCACCCCCCCTTCAGATTGAGGAGAGAAGGGCCGGGGTATGAGCAAGAGAGGAGGAGTGAGAGTCAAGTGCCGGGCTGGGAATCGAAGGCGTTGGCAGCTATTTTGGTCCCGTTGGAGGGAGATGCTGGGTAGCAGTTGATAGGCTGGATTGGACAGGGCTGCAGCAAGAGAGTCTCTGAAGCCAGCTCCTCGTCTCTCTCTCCTCACACAGTTGCTGTTCCTTCCCTCTTTCTGGGGGTGGTAGGATGGGAGTGGGAGAATGGAAATAAGACAGAAAGAAGACTCCAACTGCCCAAGGCTGGGCTGCTGCAATTGGCCGGCCTCCTGCCCACGCCACATCATCCTCACTCCCACCCCCCAAATGCTGGCTGAGTTCTTTTGATGGCAGGGGCAACATGCTCAGTTATGAGTTGGGGGGGGGGAGAGGAGGGAGGGAAGGACAAAGGAATTAGAGGGGCTTAGAGCCAGAAGAGAGAGACTAGTGTGTTTGAGTAGCTTACCCAGAGAATCGTAATTAGTGCTTTTCCCTTCCTCCTTCCCTCCCTCACAAATTTCTCCTTCCCTTTCTGTAGGCTTTAACTAGCTTAGAATTCCCTTAATAAAGGTTTGGGGTGGGAGGGAGACAGGGGGAAAAAGTGCGTGCAAAGGAGTGAGGAGGAATGACAGCCTGGGACAGCACAAGCAGCCAGGGCAACACAAATGGTTTGAAGTGATCTCCCAGAATCCACGGTATGACTGGTTCATTCATACTGCTGCCACCGCCTCCTTTCACTCCTAGCAACCATGTGCCGCCCCCTTTCCCCTCCCCTTCACCCAGGCACTGGGGCTGCTTGGGTCTCCTCATCCTAGCAGCCTCCCCAGCCCCACTATCTTTTACCTTTGACTCTCTGAGTTCTTAGTAAAACCAGACATCAGATGGAACCTGGAAAAGAGCTTTCATTTCCCTAACTAATTTCTTGCTAGGGAACAACTGGGGAATTTGCCAGATATGGTTAGAAAAAGAGGAATAAATCAAACTCACTCCTATGGATCCAGCAGATTTCCTTTTCTGCCTCCTGTGGAAGGCTTTCTGAGTCTGACTATAAGTCTCTGCAAAACTAATGTGTCTGTTCTTCCTTCAGGGGCACATATTAGCTTCACTATAGAGCATCTCAGGACCATTTCCAGCTAACTCCCACCCACTAGCTCACTTCTCTACTTCTACCACCTGGCATATGAAAGCTTTGTGATCTTACATGAGCTGGAATTTAGGAACTGGAACCCAGAACCCCCTAAGTTCTTAGCTTCCCTGATTTTGCCATAGTTGTGGTAGATGATCTTGGCATCTACCCTGTGATTTAGTTTCCCTGACTGCCTAGTCAACATAGAAAGTGCTGTATCTCCAACATTTACTCATGGGCTGAAATTTAGGAGTGATGTGGAAGCCTTACTCTTAAGGGAAAGTAGTTCCTGCTTGAAGGGGAAGGGTGAGTGCTTTGCTGCTGTGAATTTGGAGTCAACTAGGCCATGACTGGTTGTTTCTAGGGATCCAGTCATAGTGATGTTGCTCTGTGTTTTACCTCAAATTAGTGAGGTATCCTACTGACTTTTCTCACTGTGAGTAAAGGAAATAAAGAGAGGAGGCTGCATAAAGTTTAATTGAAGAGGAGTCATGAAGGGTGCATTGTATGAAAGTGAAGTGAAAGGCCATCTGGGAAGAGATCCTCTACTGAGCCCCTTGCCTACTGAGTAGCTCCGACCATGTATGTAAGAATGAGGTATGAGGAAAAACTGGAGTGAATCTGGTGTGGTAACCAAGTTGCCTGATCAGGTTGTCTTGCTCCTCTGTCCTGGCATTCCTCTTTCTACACATGTCAGCACATCTGCAGCTGTAAACAGGACACCATCCTATAGGGAGGCCAGGGAAACCTGAAACCAGCCCCACCGGGCCGTGGCATGTTCGCTAGAGGGCTGGGGGTGAGGAGCAACCTCTGCAAGCTCATATAGGGCAACCTGATAGAGCACTGTGTGAGACTGGGGCTTTTCTCCGGGCTGGGCTCCCCAGGACAGGGTCTGTAGTGAGCGTACATAAGCGTTGTCACCTTTCCGCAGGCGAGAGGGGGACTCTGGCTGTGCTGCCTTCCTACCCGCGTAGGCGAGCCCAGGCTCCATCTGCTCTGTTCTAATCCCAGCAAACGCACGTTTCTGCCTCCGCACCATGAGGGGAAAGAGGAGTAGTTGGACTGACTTGGGTCAGAGTGATGCCTCTAATAATGAAATTATCACTAAGTAAGCAGACACGTGTTGATAATATCGATAAGTCTTTCCACTTTACCTTTGGGATGGAGAAAGGCATTCTCATCCCTGCTCCCCTGTCAGAAGGTCACAGGCTGCCTACAGCATGGCCATTTGAACTGAAAGCAGAGGAGCAAATAATGGCTGTAGAGATGCCCTGCTTCTTCTCTCCAAGCCTTGCTTAGGTCAGTGAGCCAGTCAAAGGAGTGCTACGCACAAATACAGCCTTCTCATCCTGAGAAGCTTCTGCACTTTTACAGAGGCTGCTGCCCATGCCTGGAACCCACTTCCTTCTCTCATCTTCCTGTTCCTTCTTCCAAAACTCAGCTCAGGTGGCACCTCCTTTAGGAAGCCTAGCTTGATCTTCCCTTCCCCCCTCAGATTACTTTGCTGTACACAGGTTGTGTTTTTCTTCCCCCTCCCCTGCCCCGACACCCACCACCACCATGCAAGCTCCTAACGGGAAAGTTGTTTATTTCCCCAGCATTTAGCACATTTAGTGCCTGACAGAGTAGGTGTTAATAAATGTTTATTAGATCGAATGTCTCCTGAAGTCCCTTTTGTTATTAAGGTACCATACCATACTGAAATGCCTTTTTCTAACATTATTTCCACATTTGTAGTAAAGAGAAAGTAAGCACAGAAAAGGTAATCATAGGAACTCAATTTCATAGAGCATTGTAAGATTAACAAAGTGCTTTCTTAGCAACAACCCTGTGAATTATTATCCCCATTTTACAGATGAAGAAGCTGAGACTCAGAGAGGTTATGGTCTCAGTAAGCAGAAATAAAGAAGTAGGTAGATGGCAAAGATAGTATTTGATTGAAAGATAGGCAAGGAAGGAAGGATGAGAAAGAAATGGACCAGGTTTCAAGCACTACCTAAGGCAGCAGAAACACATTACTTCAGTGTCTTTCTCTTACGCCCTTTCCCTTTCCTTCTCTGGAAGGACAACTGTTTGAACTGACCATTTAACAGATAAATAAACCGTTCTCTAAGGGAAGGCAATGAGGGTGATGATACGCATTGCTCCAAGCCCAGCAGTGACCCAGGGTACAAATTTAAACTTCTCGACGCTCAGTGCCCAATCTTCTCTGAAATTGACCTCTTCTTCCTCATGCACAAAGTCAGCCTCCACTGCTGTTTTCCCCCAGGGAGTTTGCTCTTCTTCAAGAGATGGAAAGGGTAGGGGAATTAACTTTCTCCCTGCCAGTGCCATCCAAAATAAGCTATGAAACCTTCTCAACAAAATGCCAAACTCATAGGATTGGAGACTTAGAGTTAGAAGGATATGTTGAGGCAATTTAATCTAGTCCCCTCATTTTACAGATGAAGAAACTAAGGCCCCAAGAGGTTAAGTGATTTGATGCTTATTAAGGCTAGCAGAGAGCTAATGGAAGACTTTCGAATCTAAATCCACTTGGGCTTAGATCAAATCCAGCCCTTTTCTCAGCCCTTATTTCCTCAATCTTTATCCAGAATTTGACATTCTTTCTGGAAACTCTCTTCCTTTGGTGTTATGACCCCGTATCTTTGTTCTCTTCCCGTCTAACTTTCTCCTGCTTCACCTAGTTGCTGTCCTCATTCAGTAATTCACGTAAGAGTAAGCGAACCTTCTCTCTTCAACCCTCTTTATCCTTTGTATCACCGTGCTTGCCTTTGTAATTTCATGCATCTCATTGTTATCCACATAACTCTAACCCTTCATTTTCATCTCCTCAGCTCCAGTTGTAATGTGGACATCTTCCCTTACATCTTGCTGCCACAGCGCATTTAATAGGAATCTCCCCTCCAAAAAAAAAAAGTAAATAAGTAGACTGAACTCATCACCTTCTCCTCCCAACTTCTAAATCCATGGATGATACCACCATCCTTTCTATCGAAATGGCAGCATTGACTCTGACTCTTCTTTCTCTCTTACCCCCTAACTTTTAGCAGAAGCTTTTGGGCAATACAGTAACCCTTCCCCAAGACATAGCATACCAGAGGTGGAAGGAACCTTAGAGATCATCTCTGTAATGCCTACTCTCTTTTAATCCTCCCAGTCATTTAAGCTTAGAGCGTCAGAATTATTAGACTGTCCCTTCCCCTTCACCTCCCACATCCCATCAGTTGCTAATTTTTTTTTAATCCACAATAACATTTTTATCATAGTTAACATGGCAAATAGACAGTAGAAGCCAGGAAGACCTAAGCTGAAATCCTGCTTCAGACATACACTAGCTCCTTGGCCCTGACAAGTCACTTACCTCAGCTACCGTGTGCTCATCTGTGAAATGGGAGAAATGACAGCACCTCACAGAATTGTTATGAGGATAAGATAAGAAAGTATATCTAAAACACTTTGCAAACTAAATTTCCACTAAAATGCTAGCAATCATTATTGTAAATCGTTGTTGCTGTCTTCCTCCTTCTCTTTGCTGCCACTCATACTCTCATAGTTTTCATCTCTTGACTGGTTTCTTGGCCTTCCCCAGTCCATGCTTCACTGCATTATTCTAGTGGCCCTGTAATCTCATGTATATGAGATTGGTTTGTTAAGCTAGTTATACAGATCCCATACCTGCTTATCTTGTGCAGCTCTTCAAAATCAATCCCTCAATGCTGGCAAAATAGTGCCAGAAGGATTCTGTATTTATGTAAACTAATCCAGGTGCTTTTCCTAGCTTTGTGTTCTTCAGTACCATTTCAATTCTTCTGTAAATACATCTGAGATTGCAATGTTAGGGAGTCCAAATGTGGTGGTTCTCCTGCCCTTGATATTGAAAAGAATTAGAAAATTTGAAACTCAAGGGATTGTGGAACTGAATCTTGTAAACTAAAAGTAAACAAACAAATCAATAAAAAAAATTTTTTTAATTAAAAAAAAAGAACTTATTAAAATCATTGCAGATCTTTTCCATCTTTCACAATTGTTATTCTTCTGGTATCTCTCTTAAATGATGTCAGGATAAACTTTGCTTAGTTATCAAGCTTACTTTAAGCTCTTTTTGAGGTGGGGATAGGTAGTGACACAGTAGATTGAGTATTGGACTTGGGGTCAGGAAGACCTGTGTTCAAATCCTACCCAAGATGCTTAGCTCTATAACCCTAGATAAGTCACTTAACTTCTCCTTGCCTCAGTTTCCTAATCTGAAAAATGGGTATAACAACAGTACCTACCAGGGTTGCTGTGAGGAGAAAATGATTTAACTTTTAAAGTGCTTTGCAAACCTTAAAACACTGTGTAAATCCTAGCAATTCTTCCACTGCATCTTTTTTTATGAGGCAGTATTCCTCCTAGCCTTTCATCTTTTTATGTTCTAAAGTATTGTTACTGTTAGCTATGGCATCTCTCTGCTTGTCAAGTAAATCAGATTTTTGTTAACTGAGGAAGTTTTAGTTTCTTTTGATTTCTTCATTATTCCAATTGATTTATACCAATTTAATCCAAGTTAAACTTTTACATGAATTGGTTATAGTAAGTGTTGATTCCCTTTCCTCCATCTGTTTCTCACTTCATTGTCAATAACTTGTTTGAGTAAGTCAGGTTGAAGTTATTATCATAGTAGAGTTAGTATGGAGTAGTGGTTAGAATACTGGACATGGAGTCAGAAAGATCTGGTTTCAGATCCTACCTCAGGGGCTTAGCAGCTCTGTGACCCTGGACAAGTCATTTAACTTCTATGTCTCATTGTCTCTCATCTGTCCTTTTCAGCTCTAATTCTATAATTCTGTCATCTTGTGATCCTGTACCGGATCTTTTTCTCATTCTTAGCCTTCTGGTTTGGGGGTTGTTGTTTTTTTTTAATCAGTTTTTATCTTTGCTGTAATATACAGGTGATCCAATTGCCCACCGATATGCCATTTAAGAAATTAGTTCTCCTTTAAGTTTGGAGGGTCTTTTGTGATTTTATTTAATGTCTGACATACATGCCCACCACCTTTCTGTTTTTGTTTTTGTTTTTTTCTCAAAAAAGATATTTTTGTTGTATACGTACAGGACTTCAGTGTAGTCTACAAGCCTTTGGCCTCTGTTATTCCTTACTCCTGAAATATATTTTCCAACATTTTTTGCCATCCTCCTCTATGCCTCTGTTTGCACTGAAATCACCAGTTGTCAATGGTGGTACTGATTTAATTTGTAGTTTCTTGAAGAATTCTTTGGGGAACATTTACCTTTTCATCCTGTGCAACAGATATTGGAGTCATAAGCTGCATTTATTTCCATGGTGGACTTTGTGCAGATTCTTACCTTGAGCACTGTAATACGAGATCATCAGATGTCTTGGGAAGTTATTTTTTTTTTTTTGTTTCCTTTGAATACAGGGTCAAGCCAATTCTGCCAACCCTTTTATTCCCTAAGTAGAACCTGTGATTCCTCCCTCCCTTTAGCTGCAATTCCGTTTTGATTTTACACATCAGGTTAAGATTGTCATGGTTTGCTTCTTCCCATGTTATATCTGCCTTTTGGTCGTTGGACAACAGTCTTAGATTTAACATACCAATAGCTCATTTTCCACTCCAGGTTACACGGCAGGAGCCAGGTTATCATACTCTGGAAAGAGGATCATTTTGTAGTTTTCTGTTTCATGGATAACCATAGCCAGAGAATTTATCAGCAGATGACTGGCCTCGCCAGACTTAACTAGGCTAATCTCAGAAAATAAACAGAGCCCATTATGGGGACTGAACCCCAGCACCCCGTCATTGTTGTTGTTATTGTTCTTACTGAGTCATTTCAGTCGTGTCCCGCTCTCCATGATCCCATTTGGGGTTTTCTTGGCAAAGATACTAGAGTGGCTTGTCATTTCCTTCTCCAGCTCATTTTACATATGAGGAAACAGAGGCAGACAGGGTTAAGTGACTTGCCCAGGGTCACACAGTTAGTGTCTGAGGCCAGATTTGAATTTGTGAAGATGAGTCTTGCTGACCCCAGCCCCAGCACTCATATCTACTGCTCGCCAACTGCCAAACCCCTTTTTACTATGGTAGACATTGCATAACTTATGTTCCCCTGCCCAAGTTCACCTCCACACTGTGGTTAAACTTCACAGTCAGACTCTATGGAGCTTCATGCAGCTACCAAAGTAATTTTCCCACTATACAGGTCTCACTGTGTGGCTCCTTTGCTGAGAGATGTTCAGTGGGCTCCCTGAAATCCCAACCCCATTGCTTAGCAGTTCTCATCTACCTGTCTGGTCTTGTTTCCTACTATTCCCCTTCATGCACTTTACATTCCAGTCATAGTAAACTGTTGCCTATTCGTGTGCTTTCTCCCATCTCCTTGCATTTGTAGCCCTGCCTTCATACCTAAAATATGTTCCATTCTCTTCCTTCATGCCTATCCTGTGGGCACCAACATTGTACAGTAAAAAGAGTGCTGGATTTAGAGGCAAGAGATTCTGGGTTCAAATGCCAGGTTTTCTCTTTATTGCTTGTAGATCTTGGGGAAGTCACCTAATCTGTTTTGACCTCAGTGTTCTTACCTGTAAAGTGAGGAGGTTGGAATATATGGCTTCTTAGGTTTTTCACACATCTTAATTTATGCTCCCATATCCTCCATTAACCCCTATCTGATACCCCAGCCCATACATGTGTGAGATGTCAAGCTGGAAGCAACTTAGCAGTCATCCAGTCTAACCCACTCATTTTACTAATAAGGAACCTGAACCCCAGGGAAATTAGGTAACTCAATCAAAATCAACCACAGGTTTGAGATAACAAAGTTGGAATTTTAATCTAGGTCTCTCTACTTCCCACAGAGTACTTTGCCTAGATTCTCATTTGCCTTTCCTATCATATTCATTAGTGTGGTGTCTTTCTCTCCTTCTGCCCCCCAGCAATTAGTCTGTAGGAACTTTGAAGGCAGGGACCACTCAGTAGTCCTCATCTCTGTACCTCTAGCACCTTAGCGGTAGTGTCTTGCACAAAATGAATGCTTATTAAGAATTGAATTGAACTTTGGAAAGGGAACAATTTCCTACGATTTTAGAGACTCATTTTATAGAATCATAGAATTTCATTGTCAGAAGAGACCTCAGTGGTCATCCAGGCTGACCCATACACAAAAGGAATGCCCACTATAAGCAGCAGGGAGCTATATTTCCAGGAAATCTAATCCACAAAATATAACAGCAGGATAAATTATGTAGTCTTTGGAATATAAAATACCATTTGTAAACCAATAATTGGTGACTGACTAGAAAAATCTTCCTTGTTTCACCCTCCCCCTTTATCTTTCTTTGGATTCCTTTCTCAATAGTTTTTTTGTTTGTTTGTTTTTTACTATCTCTGTATGTCATACCTATGTTTTCTTCCAAGGATCTCAGAGTAATTGACAGTGATTCCACAGAGATCTCAGTAAAAGCTATAGCATTTACTCCATTTGTAAACAAGTCATAGAATGGCTCCCTTACTTTGTATGTTGAAGGCCAGAGCAAGGGCAGGACCTGTAGTTCTACTGCTCTCCTTTCAGTACTTCTGATGTGCTTCCTTGAACCCAGTATAGTTGGAAGAGTATTGGACTTGGAATCAGGATACCTGGCCTTCAATCCAGCCACAGACACTCTAGTTGAGACCATGGGCAAATCACTTTTGTCCATCAAGTTTAACTTCATTATCTGTAAAATGAGAATAAAAATGCACTACCTACCTCGAGAGTTGTGAGGAAAGTGCTTTGCTTTGCAAACCTTATATCAGTATGTGAGGGGCAATTGTTATTATCATCATAGGCATGAAGCAGAGATCTAGTGATACAATGATCTTTAGGTATCTTCAAAAGAATGGTTTTTTATCTAGTATCCATGTTGTCACGGAACAAACTTTCTCTTGGCAGGTCTCATCCAGAGTCATTTTTGAAACCTCATTTAAGAAAGAACAGTATGCTTAATAAGGGTAGCAGAGAGGTAAGGAAAGGCTTTAAAGGGGGAACTGGGGGCCTTTGTGTAAAGTCTTATTTTTCTCTCACATCTTCTCGGAAGAGCAGAATATTATCTGTATTAATTCATTGTTCTTGGGTGCTTGAGAAGCCAGGAAAGGAGTAGGATGATAATATTTCTTTTATATTTATGAAAACATACACAAAGCGATTGTGTCCGGGGGACTACCCAGAGTAGGACTAGGGGAGTTAGGAGTCAGCATCTCTGATTCCTGGTCTGGGGTGGGGTTGGTTGGTTCATTTTGTTTACTTACTCTTCATCTTGCAGTTCCCATTGACACACACAAAAAAATACTCTCAATCCTTCAGGCTGTTCATAGAATTGCCACTATCAATTCTGTTATTCCAGAAAGCCTTGGGCATATCTCCAAAACCAGAAGTTAACTGAGCTGGTGTTGCTCTGCCTTAAACCCAAATCACTCTGGCTGTCACTGATTGACCAACAATAGATCCTAGGCCAAGTCCTACCTGATCATTGTTTGGACACTAATTGGCTCAGAGTGAATGTAAATAGCAATTATTTCTTTTTTGGCCAGAAACCCTGAGGGTCTTCCGCTCACATATTGATTTTCTCTCTCTTTCTTTCTTTCTTTCTTTCTGTCTGTCTGCCTTTCTTTCTTTCCTTCCTCCCCCCTCCCCTTTCTTTCTTGTAAAGAGGCCATTCCCTGCCTCATTTCTTACCCAGCCTTCATCACTGAATGGCCATTGCCTCACTCAAACTGAGACCTGCCTTAAAAAAGCCACAGCATCCAGGGCCATCTCCCGTTGTTCTGGCCACTGGACCCAGATGGCTCCGGAGGAGAAAATGAGACTGGTGACTTTGTACAGCCCTCCTGAACTTAAATCCAATTTACTCACGTATCATGGCACCACCTCCCTCATGTCATGGTCCTCTTCAAGAACAAGGACAACAGCCTCTGCATTGCTAGGAGTTTCCACGATGCCAGTTCCCTAAAACAGCAGCCTACAAAGTTTGTTGTTTGCACACCCTTGTGATAAAAAATGATAAGCAATTCCTGGTGTGCCTCCCACCAACCGCCATATGAATATTTACTTATTTCTAAATTATGAACATTATGGAGCTAACATGAAACAATGGAAATTTTAAAGGCATGAAATAATATTTGATCATAGAATCAACAGGGTGCTCCTAGAACTTATTGAGTAGGGGGTCAGACCCTCACATTAGGAAAATTATTTTGGCAACTGGAGGATAGATTGGAGAGAGGAGAGCAGGTAAACTGTAGTACAGGTAAGAGGTGATGATAGGGACCTTAACTAGGTGGTAGTTATATGGGTGAAAAGACAGGAACAAATGCAAGAGACATTTGTGGAGGTAGTAGCAATAAGATTTGCCAACTGAATAATTATGTGGGGTGAGGAGTTGAGGATGACAAGGGTGTTATGAACCTGAGTAGCTAGGAGGATGATAAAGCCCTTAACAAAGTAGGAAAGTTTGGAAGAGCAGTTGGTTTTTGGGGGGTTTTTGGAGGGGGAAGATAATGTAATGAGATCTGAAATGATAATTAAAACCCATCCTTATCTACTCAGCCTCTGAGAACTCACTCTGTCCTGCCCAAAAAGAAGGTGGGAAGGAGGGGAGGCACCTGTCACTGCCCCCAGAACACACAGAACTCTTCCTCCAAGAGTCTTCTGCTTGTAGCCACTAGGGGTCCTGGGAACTAAGATAAGAGGGTAAACTGACCCTCTCACCTGGTCAATGTTAGGTTTTAACTGCCCTCAACGGCCCACTTTCCGGCTGGATTAGGAGAACTCGGGGGAATAAGAGTAGGTAAGGTGGTGTTGGAGACAAGTGCCACAGTTGCCAGTTGGGAAGAGAGTGGGATGGAATCCATCTTTTTCTTTTTTTTTTTTTTTGGTTTGTTCTGAACTTAACAAACACCAAATTAAATTAATATTTCCATATACATTGTAGAACAGAAGAGGCTTTTACATGAAACTCTGAATATGTAGAACATGCTTTTCTTTTTAAATAGTAAATTCAACACATAACTTACAAAGTTGCCTTGTTTGTCTGTGGTTCCTTCTTTCTGTTCTCCTCTCATAGTAAGAGGCAGGGGGAGTGATGGGTGGGAGAGAAAACTCCTGTCCACCCCCAGCCCCTCCACATTTCTTCCCCAGATTGATTTTTTTTAAAGGAGAAGGAATCCTCTGCAACAAATACACATAGTCAAGCCAAACAAACCCTCACGTCGTCATGGTCAAAGATGTGTTTCAGGGCGTCATCTCTGCTAGGAGGTGGGTAGAGTGCTTCATCAGAGTTCTTCAGTCTTTCCCAGTTGTTGGTGTTAGTAATTTGTATTAATTCTACTCCTGGTTCTGAGTCTTCCCAGGTCTCTCTGAAACTTCCCCCTACCCCCAAAAAAACCTTAAAGCATTCATTCATTTACCAAGCAGTAATTAAGTGTCTTCTATGTGCCAGGCTGTATGATGGGCACAAGACCAAAAAGGAAACAATCCCTACCCTCAAGTTGTTTACATGATGCCTGGTACATTCCACTGGGCAAAGAGAAAGAGAAGACAGACCGAGCGACCTTAAAGGTTTCTCTGTTCTTCAAGTTTGAGGTTGCCTGTTACCACACTGACTGACCAATACACACGGTTCCCTAGGGATGCTGAGTTTCACGATAGGGAACTCATTAAGGGGTTTCCAGAAAAGTTTGTGTTTGTATGCATATATATGCTTATATCTTTATATGCTTATCACCTCTAGATTTGCCTTTATATGCTTATCACCTCTAGATTTGCTAAAGAGCTACTTCTCCATGTGGCTAGGGCTATGGAGTAGTGAATAATGAACACTAGGGTTCTCATTTCAAATGCTTTAAAAGTGACTGTGCCAACAGTTTTTGCTAATTAAAGAATGTTACCACCATGGCCACTAGTAGCAGTGAAAAGTGCCCCATAACCTAGCTTTATTGAGAACCAGGCAAATTTAAATCAGCTGTAAATATCCCACAGAGTACCTGAGCAATATAACAGAGCCAGCAGGTACAAAGTTGGGTATATTGAAAAGCATAAGGTATCTTCCCTGTCATGCCCAAGGACCCAGCTTCTATTAGTTTTTGTTCTCTAAATATTACAGTTTTAAAGGCTAAATGGTTCCATCAACATTTATTTGTAAAGTTCTCAGCAGGGCACAAAGCAAGCAACAGTGTGGTCTGCTTTAAGAGAGTGTTCATTGGGTCAGATCACCTGGGTCCTTATCGTAACTGTCAACCTTGAGAGATGCACCATTTTATGAGTGTTTTTTGCTCAGTAGCCCTTCCTGATCTTTGACTGAAGGTAAGGTTTTTCTGATGCTAAGTGATATGTGACCTCGGCCATCTTCAGATTCTAACCTTGAACTGTGCTGTCCCCGATGCATGGGGATGCATGCAGCAGGATCAACCAACCTCTGTCTTCAGGCTCTCAACCAGTACTCCTTTTCTGGGCCTTCTCTTTACCTTTCTGCAGCCCAGGCTCCATGGAATAGCCCATGAGGATATAAGGAGTTTTTCCTTGTGCTCACCTTACAAAACTTGGAACTATACTTAGCTTGAGCTTCTTCTTGTTTTCTTATCCATTTGGTTTGAAACCTGTGTCTTTTTGCGTGTCTTATTTTGGAACTCACATCCTTCTCGGCTGCTTCTTCCTATGTCAGTTTTCTCTACACTTGCAGCAAGATAAAATATCCCTTTGGTTTTTGTAATGCCATATTATTACTGTTCTGTGTCTGCCAAAGTCCCAAAGAAATACCTTATCATCCTGATTTGCTTTTCAATTTCCTGTGTATTTGTTGCCTCAGTAGCACCATTTTATGGGTGTTTTTTGCTCTGTAGTCCTTCCTGATCTTTGACTGAAGGTAGGACTTTTCTGATGCTAAGTGATATGTGACCTCGGCCGTCTTCAGATTTCAATTTATAGCATAACAGCAGGTCTTCAAAATGGTTCGTGTTCCTTTGTACATCATCTTCTATGTTTTAAAGGAAGTAGTTGAAGGTCCATAGTAGGACTGTGGACTTAGCTTTGGCTTTCCTTTGCTTCTGCTTCTACTGGACAATGCTTTCTGATGTAAACTGCTGACACCAACCCCATTCTTGACCTATTTGGGCTGTACAATTGACCCTTCTGCCTGTAGGCAGAATGGAATGTTGTAATAGGAACATGAAGAATTGGCACTCACATTTCTGATGTCTTTAGTGTTGAAACCGTCAGATTACGGGGCATAAATGTTACAGGGCATAAATATTAAATTGTGATAATGTTCACTATAGGTATCTTATCACATCCTATTCCCCAAGCTGCTTTTGTCTTTGCTTGCATATGCAGCTCTACCCGCTTTGCATAGTGGTTGTAATTAAGACCACAGAAATTTAGAATGGACCATAAAGGAACTTACACTACCACTCCCCAGCTGATCTCTTATAATCATATTTGGCTTCAATTAGCCAGAGATGCACAAGTAGATTTTAAAATGTTTGTACAAATCTTAGAAACAAAGACCTGAAAGAATTTTAATAGGACCAGGTGCAGAAGAAAATGGTTTACGCTGTTAACTGCCATTTGTTGAGATGCATAATTGGGAAGAAATAGCTAGATGAACTTAGAGCATATCATCAGGACCATTAAAGAGTTTTTGAAAATGTATATTTTTTTTTTATTAGAAGGTTATCATCTTGAACAGTGCCATCATTACTAATAAATTAACTGTTCTCTTTGACCAATGCCTTCATTGCAAGGATCTAATGGAGATCTCATTTCCACTTTCTTTGGAGACTGCTTTTGGTGATTAATACTACTAACTCAAGTTTCATGTAACTTATAGCTTGAGTTCCTGGGGTTCCCCTTTTACAAACGATGCCTGGTTATTGACATTCTGGCTTCAAGACCCCTTGGTCTGCATTACTTTCCCAGTTACTGAGGCCAGTTTTTGCAGTAGCCCAGTGAGTGTGGGTGATTTGTATTCAATGCACAAGCCCTTGAACAGAGCCTATAGGGAGCCATGCCAGCCATCATCTCTGAAAGAAGGCTTTGTTCAGTATGGATGTACTGGCTTTCACCCCTTACCCTCCCCCTTTTCCCCAGAATGGTCTCCTTTGCCTGGCTTGATGCTTTGGAGCTTTTACAGAAGCCTTAGGGATCCCTTCCCTAAAGGAAGATGGTCCTACTACCCTGGACATATGCAGATTGTACCCCACCTTCTTTACCCTAGCTACCAGCATTCTGCCTTCAAATATCAATCAATGAGAGTTTTTGTATCTTGTGATTGTGTGCATGTGCATGTGTGAAAGAAATCAAAGAATATTTTAATTCCCAACTTTCTCTTGGGAATAACCTCATGGAGCTCAAGAAAGATGTAATTTTGTTATCCATATCCAAGCTTCTATTCAGGTTGTGCTGTTCTTCTTGCTTACTGCTCAGTTCCATGCCTCTCCTGAAGTAGAATGCTGTGCTGGAGACAGCTCTTTAGATTGTGACTGATTAAAGCATTCTCATTCCTCCTATGGCCTAAATATATGGACAGAAGTAAACTCTTCAGTTTCCATGCACCTGGCAGCTGCAATGTCACATTCTCTGTAAAACAGAAAACCAATAGGAGCTTCCCTCCCTGATTGCCAGATGGGAATCTAAGACAAAATGAAATAGGAGGATGGTCTCTCATCCCTCACCACCCTGCAATCTTTTTTATGCCTTTTAGAAAATTGCACCCATATTAGTGATTTTCTCCAGACGAACGGCCTTGAGAACCTCACCAGAAGTAACTGCTAGTCAACAGATAGCCATCATCTTTCAGCATCAAGTGGATGTTCCTAATCCAAGGGCTTGATGCCCAATCTTTTATACCACTGACCCCAAAGCTATATTTAACTAATGATATATCATCTAGGTATTTATGTATTTAATTTTTCAGTATCTATTTCTGTACCATGAAAGCACTGCCATTTGTCAGAACCAATAATAATCTCTTGTTCATTGCTTCCATCTCGGCCTGAATAGCTTGGTCATTGGCTCATCCCACAAAGTTTTCAGCCTCCCAGTCAGCTATTGAGGGGCCCATGATATATGATGTGTAAATCTGATAGTCCCTCTGTTGTCCATCATTATGGTTAGGGACTCCTGAGGGAGGGAGGAAGCTCCTACCAATCAAGCAAATTAACAACTACTCAACAACTTAGTTAAAGAAAATTGTCTAGGGTACTGGGAAAGGGTGACATGAGCCAGGATACATGAAAGGTGGAGTTTGAACCCAGATCTTCCTGACTCTTTCTACATACACTATTCCACACGTGAACCTGTGTATACAGTATAGAAAAAAAAAGTTATCAAGTTTGTAAATGGGAAGACTTGTATGAACTAATTCAAAGTAAGCAGAACCAAGAAAACAGTAATATACATGGCTAAAATGAAAATAATAAAATGAAACAATTCTTCAGAATTGTAATCACCAGTCTGGACCTGGAAAAAGTTTGGGAAATATTATTAAGTGCTTCCTATGTGCCAGACACCATGCTAAGCACAGGGGATGTAAATACTAAAGAAAGATAATCTCTACCCTCAAAAGAGCTTACATTCTGACAAGGGAGAATGCCACATATAGGGCACCAGTGGCTAAGGTAGGGCCTGGGAAGTCACAGGCTATTGAGTGACGCCATGGGCCAGTCAGCTGACATGCTCTTTCCAGAAGCAATGGTTGTGTTGATTTGATTGCTATTCTCTGTGCAAAAGATAAAAAGCGCTAAGGAGGAGACATGGTAGGGTTGAATCATGCCCCCAGGACAGAGGTTCCAGTAGTAACTGCAGCAGAACATAGGTGAAGCACTCTTGGGGGCGTGGGGGTCGATATAATAGGAAAAGGCAGTGGAAAGTCTCAGACAGTGAGAACTAAATACCAACCAATGTTCTACCTTGGAACTCAACTAATTAATCCAATAAGGGTTAGTTTTTCAAAGCAAAGGGGATTTAGGTTCCACATTTATTCCTTTTCTTTTTAAAGTTTTAATGATGTGTATCGTTTTTTCATTAAGCTATTTGCAGATCACTCATTTTGTGAGAGGTCTCTTATAACAAAGTAAGGCAGCTTTTCCCTCACACCCCCATACCATTGGAAAAAAGGGGAAAAAAATTCTTCTAACAACCATATATTCGAGCAAAAAAAAAATTTTCTTACTGGCTATAATACAGAAATATGTATGTCTCATTCTGCACCCTAAATCCATTACTAATGGATAGATTTACTCCATTCCTTTCACACTCCTCTGTCTTCCTGTACTTTCTATTTGGTTGTTCTTAGTTGTTTTTAAATGGATTAAAAAACTGATAAAGGAAATCCCTTGCCTCCCGAATGACCTTCCTCTTCCCTTTATCCTTTAAAAAGGAATTTATTAACATAGGCTGAATGTCATCTTTCAAAGCCAGGTTCTCTTTTCTTAACCAGGCAGTACATTTGGAATGAATGTGTCTGTTCCTACATTTGTGTGTATGAAACTATGTCTCTGGCCTGCTAATGCCATTTGAGTTTCATGAAGCCTAATTTTGCAAATCCACTTGTGTGCCTGGTTTAGCTCCCGATTACAGGATTAGCAGAGATTATAGGGACTGTCTGATGTCTTCTATGTGCTTTCTATATTATCGTATCTGTGCTTGTGAAATAAGGAATTTGTACACTGATGATTAAAGTGGGAACTGAAGGAGCAAATGTATTATGATTCAACTTTACAAACAGAGCAAAGTATCCACTGTGACTAGGGACTATTATGGAGCTAAATTATGCTGGCGGTAATCAGTTTCCTCATTCATTCTATGATTTTAACTGTTGCCATTCTGATACTTGAGGAGTCCTAGGATTGTAGCATCTCCCCAAGGCAATGGAGTGGTCTCAACTCTTTGACCATAAGCTTGCCTAGACAGAAGTGCAACAATCAATGACTAGGAAATCTGGATGCTTGTATTTTGTAACTGGTTCTTTGGCTGTGACTCTGACCTTACAACCCTCCTAGGGCTTTTAGGAGCAAACATCCAGGGGGCTCAGTGTCTTTCTGTCCACCCCCTAACCTACTCATTGTAATCAGGATGGAGCTCCAAGTCATTCTCAAGTCCAGGAGGATAGCATCCATAGCCAAGAGCAGTTCCCGTCATTAGCAGTCCCCATAACCTCTATCTTGTCAGTTCTCATTAGACAGCTCTTCTGCTCTACACTGAGGAGGCTGAGAGGCTGAAATAAGGACAAAGAAAGCGGCTTGGGGCAGGGGAGGAAACAACCTACTATTCTTACCCTGTGAAACCTGAGGCTTAGTAGATTGAGCCAGTCCTTTTCATCAGAGTTAAAAGGCATATTTGCATATGTGGTTATATTCAAACCTTGTTTGACCTTATATTAAACTCCTAGACTCCTTTCTGCACTCACCACCCATGTAATTAGCTGTTATCACTAGTGACATCCATACTTAGGATCTGGGATTATAGCTTTAGAGTAGGATGAGACCTCAAAGGTCATCTAGGCAACTCCTTCACTTTTCAGAGTAGGACACTAGTGCTCAGAAAGGTTAAGTGGCTTCAGTGGTCAAGCTCCTAAAACTCGTTAAGTGTCAGAGTGGGAATATCAATCCTGGTCTTAGAACTCTAAATCTAGTTCTCTTCCCACTTCAGTACTTCAGTGGCTTTGTGGTGTCATTGACTTCCAGCATTTTCTGCCTGCTCTCCAGCCTCCTATGGGAAGAGGGGTGCCATTCCATCATATCAGTCCCTTGTTGCTAAGGTATGGGGAGAGGGTGCCATTCCATGAAGTTGCTAGCCTGGTCTCCTGCCTTGGGGAAGGAAACTATCACCACTTCTTCCTCTCCAAGTTCTTGCTCTTTCTCAGTCAGTAAGAGGGTCAGTCAATAGTCAATTAAATCCAGTAAACAAACAAAAAAGCTCAACGTGCTTTACTAAATGCCTACTATGTGCCAGGCACTACTCTAAGCACTGGGGATACAAGAGGCAAAAGACAGTCCCCGCCCTTAAGGAGCTCACAGTCTAATTGGCAGGAGGGGGAGGAGACAACAAGCAAACTACAGAGGATAATTAGAAAGTAAATAAGAGAGGGAAAGCACTGGGATTAAGAAGGGTTGAGAAAGGCTTCCTATAGAAGGTGAGATTTTAGTTGGGATTTAAAGGAAGCCAGTAAACTGAGATGAGGAGGGAGAACATTCCTTCCGAGTGTGAAGAACAACCAGGGAAAATGCCCAAAGCCAAGAAATGGAAAGTCTTGTTCATGGCGTATTAAGGAGGTCAGTGTCACTGAACTGAAGAGTACATGTTAGAGAATAAGGTGTAAGAAGACTGGGAAGGGAGGAGGGGCTGGGTTTTGAAGAGCTTCAAACCCTCAACAGAAGAGTTTTGTCTTTCATCCTAGAAGTCATAGGAAACCAGTGGAGTTTGAGTAGTAGGGTGCTACGGTTGGCCCTGTACTTTAGGGAAATAGCTTTAGTGGCTGAATGGAGGATTAGCCTAACCTACTGATTTCCTGACACTTAATCCTCTGTCCCATCTCAGCCACACACAGAGATGGACATACCTTTGATTTTACCATCCCCCACAAATGGACGACCTCTGTGTTCATGAACTTTGAAATTCCCTTACCTGATTTTGGTCTATTCGCTTTTCCCTTCTCTTTCTACTTTCTAATACTAAACACTACCCTTCATCTCCACTGTGACCTCTAATACTGTGACCTTTGTCAACTGGACCAGACCAGCCTCTAGTCTGTGGATGGCCAAAACCAAACAGGGCAGTCTAGAAATAGGAGAGTCAGAAATCAAACAGAAGTTTAATTTCAAAGTGAGAGGAACCTGCTTGTAAGCAAGGACACATGTGCCGGAGCCCCATCCCTAGTGGGGCAATCTCATTTACATATACCAGTAGTTGCACAGTGAGCTGTAGCCCTGACAGTGTGGGGTAACAGCAGTAATGAGACAAGTTTGATTCATAGCAGGGCTTCATAAATGGAACGTGGGTACTTGCTGGGTGCTTGTCCAAGCTAAGAGAACACCTGGTGCTGGTCAAAGTAATACAATAATTATATGACTTTGCCAGAAGGTGAGTGCAAAGGCACAGCTTACTTGCTGGGCATTAGCTCTGGAAAACAGGGTGTCTCCTAATATCTTGGTACCTTCAACCCCTTAACTACTTAGCTCTCTCCTAGGATATCACCCCTGCACTAGCCACTCCTTCCTCCTTTCCCCATCTTAATCCCTTAGCAAACTTTTTCAACTCTACACTATCTTCTTCTCTTGAGTCCCTTGCCCCCTTTTCATTTTGCCAATTGTGCCTTGCTAAGCCTCAGCCTTGGATCACTCCCACCATCCCATGCCTTCACTCCTACATATGTACTGCTGAAAAAAAGTAGAGAAAATCAAACAACTGTTCTCATTGGGTCCACTACAGATTTGTTACATAACCTCAACTGGGCCCTCACTGTTGCTAGGCAATCCTTGTGCACCTCCCTAATTAATTCACTATACCCAGCAACTCTTCCAAACTTTATCTCCCATCAAACCTCCTATGGCTCCACCTTCCCCGCACCCTCACAGCTGAGAACCTTGTCTCATAATTTAAAGAAAGAATTGGGACCATTCACTGAGTGCTCCCTCCTCCTATCATATCAGTTAATTGCCTTCTCCCACAGTTCCTTCCTTCAATCACTGTCTCACGTGAAGAAGTGTCTCTTCTTGTGAAGGCAGACCCTTACACCTACACAAATTCTATCCCATCTTCTCCAGTAGATTATTCTCACTATTATTCCCACTCTCTGACTTATTCCCAATCTCTGCCTTCTGCTGGCAGTTTACAGACACTACTACTGCTTACAAACTTGCCTGTGTTTCCCTCATTCCCACAAAAACCTTCAATTGAACTTTCTATCCTCCCTGTCGCCCCATATTTCTTCCTTTTGTGGCTAAACTCCTTGTGGCCACCTGCAATAGGTGTTTATACTCCCTTTCCTCCTTCTTTCTTCTTACCTCTGTACATTCTGGCTTCCAGCCTCATCATTTGACTGAAACTGCTCTCTCCAAGACTGCCGATGATTTTTTAACTGCTGAGTCTCATGAACTTTCCTAGTCATCCTTCTTGACTCCTCTGAAGCCTTTGCTGTTGATGACCCTTTTCTCCTTGATACTCTCTTCTGTCCAGGTTTTTGGGACCCTGGTCTTCCTCCTACTGCACTAAGCTACTTTTTAATTTTCCTTTGCTGAATCTTCAGGTAAACCCATTGAACTCCTGGTATCCCAGAGGACTCTATCCTAGGCTCTCTTTTCTGCTCCACCTATGTGATTTCACTTGGTTATCTCATCAGCTCCCATGAATTCAATGATCATCTCTCTCCTAAAGATTCTCAGATGTACTCATTCAGCTGTAATCTCTCTGCTAACCTCCAGTCTCACGTCTCCAACTCTCTGTTAGACATCTCAGCCTAGATGTCCTATAAATATCTTAAACTCAATGTGTCCAAAAGAGAACTCCTTACCCTCTCCCTCACCTCTCATTGCCCATATCCCATCTGTTGCCCAGGCTTGTGGATTTCACCTTTGCAGTGTCTCTCAGATATGCTCCCTTCTCTCCTCTGATATTGCCACCGCCCTTATCTCCGTTTGCTTGGACTATTGCAGGAGGCCGCTTGTTGGTTTGCCTTTCATAACATCCATCAGAGTGCTTTCCTAAAACGCAGGTCAGATCCCAGTGACTCCCTAACACCTCCAGGAATAAACATAAAATCCCTTCTTTGACATTCAAAGCCCTTCGTAAGCTAGTCTCCCCACACACATATACACTTACACACACTCATGCATTCTTCAGTCCAATGACACTAACCTCCTTGCTGTTCCATCTCTTAGCTCCAGGCATTTTCTCTGGATGTCCCCCATGCCATCCCTCCCCATTTCCACCTCCTGGCTTCCTTAGGTCCCACCTAAAATCCCACTTTCTACAGGAAGCCTGTGTTTATTTCTCGTGCCTTCCTCCTGTTGATTTCTTCCTCATTCTTTTCTGTATAGCTTGTTTGTATGTTGTTTCCATGTTGTCTCCCCCTCAAAGTCAGGAACTGTCTTTGTATCCCCAATGCTAAGTAGAGTGCCTGGCACATAGTGGGCCCTTAATTAACTGACTGACTGATGTGGGGATTCCTCTCAGCAGTACATATCACATCCTAACCATACTTTTTCATTCTACTTTAATCTTATCTGTGCTTTGCTACTCCTTGTAGGCCTTTCTCTAGGTCTCTTGAAATTACATGATTACCAGCACTGTAAATGGGCTGTACGTTGGCTTTTCCTCCTCTTCTTCTGGTCATACATCTTTTTGAGGATATCTTTTCATTGCTTTAAGCATCATTAGTAATATGTTGCAGCCTGTTTACATGACTTTCTCCATTGCCCTTTGAGTGATCCACAATTTTAATTCTTTGAAAATTATAACATTTCATGATTTATAGTCATAAAGCAAAACCTAAACCATATTAGTGTTTTATGTATGATGGAGATCATGTTTCTTGCATTCTAAATGGGTAGTTGAAGAAATAAAGGGAGAGAGAGAATTTGGCACAGAAAACAAAAATAAAATTAAAAATAAATAAATAAAAATTTTAAATTTGGGGGGGATAAATAATATTTGTGTTATAAAAGATTGCTTTTTGCTTCCAGAAGAAGCTTTGGTTCATTAAAAGTACTATAAAATCTCCAAAATGCGGTCTAGTCCTACCCCTTTTACTCTTTTTCTATTTTTGGCCCCAGTTCTTTGTCTAAGACATTTGTGCTAATAGACCAACTTTTTGGCCTGTCCATCTAACTGTGTATCATAGTCATTCTTCATCCACTTACTTTATCCTGTAAGAATAGCTATTTGTTGTGTAAGAACATTATTCTCTGTCCCATTTAAAATGAATTAAAACCTTTCCAAGAGTTTCTCAAAGAAAAAGACATTGTAATTCCATAAGCCCTTATTTTGGGGGAACTAAGGGGCTGCATGTCCCTATCTCCTCTAGGCTGGAAGTACAGTGGACACTCATAGCCGCAGTCCCACTGCTGATCAGAACTGAAGCTTTGATTTGCTCCATTTCAAGTCTGAACAGATTTTCCCCTACATAGGCAGCCTCGTGGGCCCCTTTTCTAAGGGCCAGACTGTTAGTGCCAGACTTAGTATAGTGCCCACTTGTCTTTAACTCTCCTATAGCTCCAGATTCCTATATTCAAGTGACAAGTGAGCTACTAGCCTCAGTCTCCTCAGTAGGCTTGCACCAACAACCAAACCCTCTTCTAAAAGTATTTCTCATGGACCTACTTAATATATGCAAGGTACTGTGTTAGCATAAGCAAAACAAAAAAGAATACAGTGCTTACCCTTACGAAGCTTGAAATCTAATAAACAGAAAACAGTTAGAGTGGGGTTAAGAAAGGATACCCTTATTGCTATACTAGTAGGAGATGTTCATGAACACTTGTTTGTTGATTAGGAGGAAGTTAATCTGTACTAGAAAGGAAGTACTCACTGGAGACAGTAAAAGTATGAGGTTTAGGAAGGGAAAACTCCATTCAATCACCTAGGTGAGTGGCAGAGAAACAGCTTTTTTTGCCTGGGGGCAGCCTCATAGCTTGAAAGTGCCTGATGAGACAACACTGATTCTGAAGATCTGACTGTGTGGAATGAAAACCAGGAAAGCCAAGGTCCAGGCACAATTGGTAGTCCAATACCAGGGAGGGAGTGACAGGCTTGAAATAAAATGCTGGGAATCCCAAGCTGAGCATCCTGCTCCAGGACTAAGAACATGCATGATCAGTATTAATCCTTGTTATCCAAACTGCTGTCCCTTTTTCAAGGAACTACTCTCTGTATGCATCCTCCTTATGAGCAAGTGATAATAACCAAGGGTATAACTCTGACAACTATTTTCCCAAGGAGAAAAAATCTTCATCACCCCTCTCAAACATACACCCCTTCCCTTACAAAGCACTCTGGCAGCTGATGCTAGTGTAACCACAGTGTTCCTGAGGCTATGCAGATTTGCTTCTGACTAGCTGAGAAACTTGAGGAAAAGTGTGAGCTGGCACATGGGCACTTCTCTTCATTCCTGGGATCCTCTGTGGTACATGAGGACCACAACTCAGATTGCCAGACAGTGAGTTAGAGCTGTGAGAGGGTTTCTGTTCGGGGAATCCTACTGAGAAGGTTCTGGCTGGCAACTGCTGGAGATATGTTTGCATTCTTCCTTAGGCAGTATTTGTGTATGTGTGAGTGTGCTGTTGGAGCATTTTGTGTGTGTGTTTGTATGTGTGAGCATGTGATGAGCTCCTGGGAGCATGCCGTTTGCATAACGCCCCAACCGAGAAGCCTTTCTTAATGGTTTGAAACGACAAATGTTATTGTCTTTGAGTTAAGTGGTTCAATTAACACTGATTGGAAAGTGTGGGATGAACTGGGGAAACACGGCAGCCGTGTTTGGTAACAGCCCTGGGAGCACAGCAAGGAAAGGGAAATAGTGCCATTAGAAGTGGCATCTCTGGATGCAGTTTGGACACCTGCATGACTGGGGGGTAAGTGGCGAGGACTTCTTCCTTGAGGGGCAAAGGCTGCTGTGGCCAAGATTAGTTTCCTTGGGGTAAGATGAGTAAAGTTCATCAGGAAATGATTGCCATGGGGGTGGACTAATATCAAATGTCAAAGACATGTCTTTAAAATGTACATGTCGTCCTTGTTACTGTAGGAGACCCTCATTTATTCAAGTAAAAAATTAATCATTCTTCTCCCTCCCACCTAACTACCTTAGCTTGGTCCAGCACATTTTCAGTGGAGCTAAAACAAACCTTTGGAGTTTGGCTATCCCTCTTCCAAACTGTTTGTGGTTGCATGCATGAGAGTCTATATAATAAGGGGGTTGTGGAGAAAGGGTGGCATAGAGACATTGTAGTTACTCATCCCATTCTCTTTGGGGGCTCTTTATAGTCTTAGATAATTGTAGTCCTTTAGTCATTTCTGGGGACAGATATAGGACCAGAACTTCCCTGTGCCCTGGAAAATCAGTCCCTTTTTCTTTTCTTACCCTAAGAAGAACAGAAGTGTTATTTTAACCTTTCCTTCTCTATGAAGCTTTGAGTGCCACAAAAGAGATGTCTCCATTGGTAGATCTCAGTAGCCATTACAAGACCCTTCACAAGGAAACCATTAAGGGAACTGCCTCTCTTGGATACAGAAAAGAGGTCCTCATTGTTCTCCTATCCCTTGGGATGCTGCCTTCCTATTCACTTAGTTCACTACTATTTGTTTAACAAAGCTGCACAGTATAAAGGACCATGCAAGGTATAAAGCAGAGAAGCCGAGTTCAAGTCATGCCTCTTCAGTTACTCCTTATGTGATCATAGACAATCCTCTTCATCTTCCTCATCTGCAGAATGAAGGGAATGGCCTGGATTCTGTCTGGGTTCCTTCAAGCTCTGGATCAATGATTAGGCAATCCTCAAAGGTATCTTCTTGCCCTGAGTCTAAATCTCTGATTCTGTGATTCTCAAAAACTCTGAGACATTTCAGGGAGAGGTAGTTTTCTCTCAAAACCTCACTGAGCAAGAAATCCAGCAACTCTTTTTTTTTTTTCTTTTCTTCCAGCCATCTATTCCCAGGATGCTCATTATCTTACTTTCTTATTTTATTCTTTATGTAGGGGGGCACTAGGGACAAACCCTGAAGATCTGGTCTCTATTATATATATATATAGCCTAGTATAATGGGAAAAGAAATGAACCAGGAGTCAAAGGAATTGGGTTCAAGGCCCAATGCTGATACTTTCTTAGCTGTGTGCCTGGAGTTGCATTACTAACTTCTTTGAGCTTGTCTTCTCATCAGTAAGAGGACATTTTACCTATCTCACAAAATTGTTGTGAAGACAGTAGTTTACAAACCATGAAGAATTCTATAGATGGGAGCTACCATACTTGTGAAGCTTTATCCTCTTCTGGATCCTTATTTGATGACTCTGCCAAAGTATCTGTCCATATACCCTGCCCTGAGTTAATTGATCAGAGGGAATTTATTAAACACCTACCGTGTTTCAGACACTTTGCTAGGCTCTGGGGAGACAAAGACAAAAAGGAAATAGCCCCTGCTCTCAAGGAACTTACATTCTATAAGATAGAATACAAAATAGAATCATTTCTGTATTCTTATATATGACCGCTTAACCAAACTGTCTTTTCCCAGGCTTTAGACTTAACAATAGATAAGAAACTACAAGAAATTCTTTCTTCTGTCACTAATCTCAGATTACCAGAAAGATGCAGTGTGAGAAAGGTTAGTTAGTTTAACTTGGGAAAGAGCACAGAGTAGGCCCCAGAGAGGAAGAAACAAGGTAAGGAGAGCTACTTGTAGCAGAGGAGATAGCTATCCATAGACTGAGATGAGTCTAGAGGTCAGAAGAATTCTTAGAACTACCTCTATGTTGGGGATTCCTTAGACCTTTCAAAATTTCAGCTATATACTGTTTTCTTCTAAATAGAATCACTGTGAATCAGGAAGTCCTGAAGCAAGAAGAGTGGTAGAAACTTTTCTCCTTATTGCCCTTTCTTAACAGGATTTCTCATACTACTCTACAGCATCTACCCTCTTGGCCAAAACAGCCCAATACAGGTCATCTCTGCAGTTTTATCTTCACTGGCTCCAATGACACAGCTGCTTCTGGGGAGCAAAAATACATGACCCTAAACCATACAGAAACATTCCTTTCTCTGCCTGCTTCTACCTCTCAACACCAACACCACTGCATACACACTCCTCTAGGGAGCTAGAGGCCAAATAAGTCCCATATGTCCCCCAGAGACCAGGAGAATCTGCTGTTTGAGCAGTCTCTGAAACATGCCCTATTAAGCCTCACATTCCTGGGTAATTTTTTTGTCTACCCGCATGCAATTTCTCCCCTGGTCTCTGGGCCTAAATCCCTCTTTCATTTATCATGTCGCCTACAAATCCACTTTCTGTGCTTCTGCCAAGATTTTTCTCTATGTTCTCACAGCCATCTGCCCATGACCCAGCCCTCCCAGAAGAATTTCCACAATTAGTTGAAGGGATCAGTGTTCCAGGAAGTTGGGCAAAGCTGCTGTAAATTTGGGAGCACCAAACCAGCCTTCATGAGATGAGGAGGGGAACCACTTCATAGCTATTTCTAGGTTCCTTATCACCTCTCTATGTATAATGCACATTTTCCAGAAACCCTCTTTTAGTCCTGAGAAATATCAACCAATTCTCTTGTTCTAGAAATGAGTCCCTTAATGCTACAGTTCTTGTTTGAGGACAGCAGTCGCCCCCACTTCCTTCTCTGGTCCTAGTCAGGTTGACTTTCTCTGTAGCTTTCTGCACAGGGAACCTAACATCTGAGTTTTCACTGAAACTTGTGTCCATCAGGTACTCCATAGTGCTCTCTGGGTACAGTTTATCACCCTGTGGAGTTCTTTTTGCCAATCTGTTGATTATAAATTTAGAGGGAAATTTTCAGCAACTTGCCTTAGAGCTCTCTTCTTGATATCTGTTACTTAGGTATGAAGATACACAAAGAAAGAATGCCTATCAAATTTGTGGATGGGACATAGCTAAGAAGAAGAGCTAATTAATATTAGTTTACAGAATCAGGAGTTTAAAAAGTATGTCCATCTAGAAATATGGGGCAGAATTTTTAAAAGGCTGTTTAGTAAGAATGAACAGGAAATCCTCCCTCTGATTTCAAAAACTCAGTTGTACACACTCAAAATAGAAGCTTAATAGCAGTTCCTAGGTAAAGGCTTTAATGATCACTTTGCCAGATTGAACCAATGGTATGATATGGCTGCTTTAAAAAAAAAAAAAGGCTAATGCAACCTTACAGTAGATTAATAAAAATAGAGTGTGTCCAGATGAAAGATGGACATGGTCATATTTTAGTGCTATAGTTAGGTGACCATTATATTCTGTTCCTGGCTGCCACATTTTAAAAGAAATTGTCAGTGAAGCGTTTGAAAGATTAATCTATTGGATTGTAATCATGTTGAAGACAAGATCTTTAACTTACCAACACCTAACACATAGCTTTGTACCTAGTGGTTATATAATAATTATTTGTTGAGTTGAATGATTACAGGAACTGTAGATGGTTAGCCTGGAGAAGAGAAGACTTAGGACATAAGTTCATGAATATTTGAAAGGCTGTCCTTTTGAAGAGGAATAGATTTAATCTGTGTTGCTCCAGAAAACAAAATTAGGACCAACGGGTGTGTATATTTCTATTCAGCGTCAGAAAGAACTTTCTAATAATTAGACTCCAGCAGTAGAATGAGCTTCCATATGAAGTAAAAGACTCCCATCTCTGGACAGAGACTGTCCATCCATCAGTAATATTTTACAAAGTATTCCTAACTCATACTAAAGGTTGGGCTATGTGACCTTTAACATAGGTGGGTACCTTCCACATTAACAAGAATTAGAACTTGTCACTGATCTATAATGGCTAGAAAGGAACTAGAGAGGAGGTAGAGACCAGTAAGAGATAGTACTAGGAAGGGCAGAATAAAGTTGCCATACGTTCCCACCCTGTAATGAAAAGCTTTTGTACAGAAGGGAGAAGTTCCATTTACCTTAGTCCCAGTACCCTCCCTCAACCTTGTCTACAAAGGCCTTTCTCAGACCTCTGAACAGACTCCCATCTGCTCTGCTTTTTTGAGCATGGATCTATTACATTCACATGTCAAATACAACTCCTCAGCCTCCCAGCTCCGTCCATGAGAGGAGAGGTGCCCACACTCTCCATCCTTCCCCCAAAAGGCACAGTCTTCAACGCAGAGACATCCAGAGGTCAGGGCAGCCATCCTGGCCTGGGACAAAGCTATCTCCCAGGCGTGTGTGTGTCTGTGTGTCTGTGTGTCTGCGTGTGTGTGCATGCTCCCACTGATAGATGCCTGTCAAGAACGAGGCATCAAAATGACAGCTGCACGCTGAGCTGTTTGCTGAACACAGCTCATCCGTCAAGGGAAATCAGACAAAATACATCTCCCTGTCCACTCCTGGCCCAGTGGTCCATGTTTGGCTATTCCTGAACTGCCAGTCATGTATGCTGTCCCATTCTGTGCCCCAGAAAGAATTTCTACTGGGAGAACAATGGTATATTTTTGGGCCTACTTGTACAATGTCAGAATTCCTTTTGCCAGAGAATTGCAGTTAGCAAAATTATTTTTAGTAACCAGACATAGCCCCTTCCCTTTAGGAATTTATAATCTGAGATAAACAACAGTTAAATATGTGTACCTTGAGTGAATATATGCATATACAATTGTGCAAGTATAGAATGACTTTATAAAGACTCATGAATATCTGTTTTTTGGGTGGTGGAGCAAATTGTAAAATTAGTTGAGTTACAGGGAATAGAAAATTGCGGGGTGTGGAAAGATGAAACAACTTCCATTGAGGAAGTGGTATTTCAAGGCTTCAGCACCAAGATATTATGAGAAGCAGGTTTGACAAGGGCTCCATGGGCCTAAATTGTTTTGTTGGATATTCTGTGCCCCCTCATGTCTAGCTCTAAGCCAACTAACTGCTTTTCTCTACTCACTTCTATCACCTAAAAACCTGTTTCTTCATAGGTAGGAAAGCCACTATAGCCCCCAGATATTGCTGGGAGCTCACTTTAACATCTTGCAGGTCTCCGAAGTCACGATGACAAGTATTGGCTTATTTTGTCAGTAGCTCTGACTCATACATAGTGGGATAAGTGTCCCAAAAGTGGTTTACTTTTATTTTAAGAGCTAGAAGGCAAAATGGTGATCACTAGGTAATCTCAGGAAAGAACAGAGTAGTAGAGAGATTAAGTTGTTTGGTTCAAGGTCTTCAAATAGTATGAATCTGGGCTAGAGAATATTAGAAACCCCTGTGCAAGAAATCTGTCAAATGAGATGGATTGGACTAAATAATTACCTAATGTCTTCAACATTTTGACTCTGTAAATTGAAGTGTGTGTGTGTGTGTGTGTGTGTGTGTGTGTGTGTGTGTGTGTGTGTGTGTGTGTGTGTGTTTGGCATGATTTCATCTGCTGACTCCCCCAGAGAGGCTTTGATATTGGGGAAGGACTCCCTAGCTACCCTCTCAGCAGAACTTGTTTCTTGTGGGATAGCCCCAAAGGAATACAGTCTTATTTAGAGTTTTCTTTCCCCACAAAATCCTTCATTGGGCTGCTTTTTCCCCCAACCAGGTTTTTGAAGTCCAGCAATCAAAGCTTTATTGCTCACACATAGGACCCTCTCCATGATAAAAGAAAACAAAACAATATATTAGGAATGTCTGATGCAAAGGGTGGGCCCCTGTCTGCTACTATCTCTCTTCCCAAGACCCTGATCACCATTAAGGCTGCTGTCAATAAAACCATCTCCCTCGATGTCTCCTGGGCCTGTTTCCTGGGGTTTAGTGAGTGACCCACTCAGCATTCAAATGTCAGTGTAATACCATGTCCAAAAAAACATGTTTGTTCAAAGCACCATGGTCCAAAGTGTCTTTTTTCAGTGCCAAGGCCAAGCGTCAAAAGGACTGAATTCCCAGAGCCTTAACTAGGAATTTTTGCTCCTGGTGAAAATTTAGTTTCTTTTAGTCTCCCTCCCCTTGGGGAGGGGGAAAGTGGGGAACAAGGGCGGGTGTGAACAGGGAGGTGGCAGCAACAAAGGACAATCCAACCTTGACTGAACCGTACCTGGAGATGAGGCAGCCTGTCAGTCAGCAAATGTGATCCTGTGGGAGGTTGGGAGGGTGGGGAAGTCACTGTGGAGTGGAAGTATATGTCCCCGCATATCAGTACTTTAGAGTACTTCCAATAATTCTAATAATCCCATATTCCATAATCCCATATTTATTAGGGTGCTGGTGGTACCCCTTCTTGAAAATTGGGGGAAGTAAAGGAAAAGGGCTTGCTCCAGAGAGACCCACTGCCTTTGCACCCTGGAGGGCAAGCTTCTACAAGATGTCACTAAGCTTCATACCCTGGGAAGGCTGAAATAGGCACAATGGAGCCCAGGAACTCTTACTGCTGGGCACCATAACGGGGGACGTATGGAAGCAACAGCGTAGGTAAATGAAAGATGAAAAAGAAACAAGAAGAGGCACAAATACATAGCTGTGCTTCTTACCAAGGCTCAAAAGGGACACATAACCCCAAGAGGATATTTCTTTGCCTGACAGATCCTTATGCCATACCCAGAGATTGGCATTAGCAGTGGTTCAGAATCTCCAGTAATCTCTCTTTTGTCATGCGTCATGTCTGGACCTCTGACCAAAAAGCTTTTAAATCCATCCTTCCCTCCCCCTCCTTCCTTCCCCTTCCTACGCTGCTCCATCCCTAGGTATTATCCAGACTTGTTGATGAGCCCTGGCTTTTCCTCACATATGAGGCACTAAATCTCGCCTGCCTGGCTTGTGACCCACTATTATTTCCCTGGCTCACCTACGCCTGTGAATGCTTAATTTAAAACTGCTGCTGCCACTCAGCAGTTTGTAATTCTGAGGCCGATTTCAACAGCGGAAACAAAATGGGCTGATGAATGTACTCAGAAAGGTAGGCAGAAAACCATAAACAGCATCTCTGTGATGTGGGAGAAAGACTTCGTTAAGCATTTAGTTTAATAAGATAGATATCTGCAGTGTATAATTATTCTAATAGAATAGGTATCTGTCCGATCTATTGACCTGCAAGATGGTTATGAGCTTTAAATTTCCTCTTCTCCACAGTAATAAATTCTTTGGTATTTCCAATTATAAACTTAGTTTTCAGTTTGGGAATGAGGAAGGGTTTTACTTTGGCCAGATAGCAACCAAACTTGTCCCATCTGTATGCTTAGAGAGGAAGATATGTCTTATATTAGGGCCAGAGGTTCAACTATATATAATTTATCTCTTAAGGTTCTTTTTAATGCTAAGATTTTCACTACTCTTGTAGAATCAGCTCACCCTCCCACTTTTATGTATTCTATTCTCTCCTTATCACTACACAGTTCAAGATACCACCTCCCCCTAGTAATTCTGTGTTGTTCCCTTGTTTTTGTGGCTACTCCTTTTCGTACATGTCCTGAAGGAATTCCAGAAATTTAGACTTAAAAGGTTATAGCATCTTTTCAGTTTGGGATCTTACTGTTCCTTTTGGCACATGAGGCCTCCCTTCAGGAGAGGACTGAAGAAAATATAAAGAATGGAATATAGTGTCCACTGTCAACCTCATAAAAGGCAGTGCAGACTAGGAAAAAATGGGATATAATAAGTACCCTCTTCTGGCTACCCAGGAACCCCCAGCAGTGTCTCACTGACAACAGGGTCATGGCTAGTGGCTTTTCCGGAGAAGCCAAGAAGGTAGTGATGAGTTCTCTGGACTAGGATCCTGCTGAGCAGCCAGCACAGAATAGATACAGCAAGTCCCGGAGGGTAATGAGCCCAGAACACTGCTAACTGGAGTGTTCAGCATGGTGTTGGTGCGGAAACGAGCTCAGGCAAATCTGTTCTCAAGGTAATCGGTGCTTTCTTAATGACTTTTTTTTCTTTAAACTGATGCTAACATCACACCCAGCCCAGAAACATAGGATCCAGGACTAGCAGGAGGATTAATGCCTTTTTCCAGGCTCTGCCTCCTGGTCTTTCCCATCATATCTTCAGCCCTCAACCCAGGCTCTCTAAGGGATCTTAGCCATATTGGATGACTTCATGGGAAAGAAACAGTATCTTTCCTGTCCAGCCACTGAAAGACCTTTAGACAGTCCCTAAGGACCTAGGACACAGCTTTTCCAAATGGAGATTGCATCCCAGCCACTCTTTTCTACAGAAAGAAACTATGAGGCCCTGTTTTAGGCACTGTATTGGATAGTTACAGATTCTTGTCCAGTCACATTCTTACTTCCCCTCTATAGTTTGGACAGAATCCTAGGTTTTGAACAGCACCTGGTAGGGTATTACTAGTGAGGTGACAGGTCCTAGGAAAAGAGTCTTGCCATTGATGATAATAGTGCTCTTCACCTTGGCTTAGTGCCTTGGTTGCTTTTGAGAGGCTAGATAGATTGTTCTTAATGTATATAAACTAAGGCCTTATTTTAAAAGAAGATTCTATACAGTATCTGTACGGCTTATAAAAACAGATGTTTTGTGTAAATCACAGTGCTTTTTGTACAATGGACCATTGTAGCCATCTCTCTCTTTTTCATTGGAAAATTCTTCTGAGATCCTTTCTCTCCTGACCCTCCTATCATCAGGCTTCTTGTTCTCCCTCTGTTCAAAGCTAATTGCAACTGAAGCACCGGCCTTAGTCAGAAGGCATGGGTTTGAGGCCTAGCTTTGTCATTAGCTAGTTATGTGAGCTTGAGCAAATTTCTCAGCTTTCTGTCACCTCAGTTTCCTCATCTGTAATATAAGAAGTTTGGACTTCCATCCCCCTCTAATAGCCTCTGATCTTTTTATCTGGTGAGGCTACATGCTGACTGTTAGAACATGTTGAGGCAAGGAAAAGCTTGCTTTCCAGTCAGCCTAACAAGCCTAACAAGAAAAGAAGCATAAACCTTAGTATGTTTTTTGCCATTTCTCCCCTCACGTTGAAGATTTACATCAGAAGCAGAAAGATTTGTCTGCTAAAAGCTGGTGGTTGACACCTTCTATTGTTCTTCTTCTTTCCTCTCCCTCTCTGTCTCTATGGAATAAGTTTCTTGAGGTCAAAGATTCTGTAGTATTTCATTTTGTAACTGTAGCACCTTGGTACTTCATGATCACTTGATAAGAACTTGTTGAATTGAAAAATGAAGGCCATTGTTGCTCTCTGCAAAGCAGTTCTTCAGTGGAACTATAATTTCAATGACTTGGGAACTCCCATCCATCAGTACAGTTCACTTCACAACCAATCTGTGCCCTCTGATGGGTGATTCTTATCCAGATCTTTGTATAAATCATCCACAGAAGATCCATACTCACTACATTAGAATCCTTCCTCTGACTCCTTTAGTATCTTACTGATAGCTGTACAACACTTGGGTTATCCATCTGTTATCTTCCAGTCTTGTTACATGACCAGCCCACCTTCTTTTCTAGTTGTAAATCTTCTAGGTAAAGTCTCTTATGTTTGATTCATCATTGGTGTTGCCTGCTTATACCCAGCATGAATCTTTCCATTGCCATTTAGGTCATGTCAGCGGCAATTGAGAATCTTTTAAGACCATGTTGTATCAGAGTTTGTAGCCATGTGGCTTCACCAGGGGTATATTTGTTATTTAAAAGATGGGATTTTGTGTCAAAGAGCTACCTGGGGTCATTGAAAGCACAAGGCAGTTTCCCATGTGATCCTGCATGATCTCCTAAGGTAATAAAATCAAATATATTTATATAATGCTTTACAAAGCATTTTCCTTACATTAACCATATGAGGTAAAGAGTATATTATCCGCATTTTACAGAGGCTAGGTGACTTGGCCATAGTCACATCACTAATGAGAGATCTAGGACTTAGAATGATAGAATCATAGCTCTAGAGCTGGAAGGGAGTTCAGGTCATCTTGTCCAACAACTTCATTTTACAGATAAAGAGACTGAGCCCCAGAGGGCTTAAGGAAATGACTTTCCCTCAGAGGTAGTAAATGACAATTTTGAATCAAGCCCTTAAAACTCTTTTTCATTTCACTACACTGCCTCTCTAAGAGGGTGGATTGGAAGATCCTACTAGAGAAGCAAAGGGCCATGCTTAGCCTCCCTTGGGCCAGAGCCAGGCAAGGTAGCAATGAGTAGTTTTGTGCAGAGGTATCTCTTAGTACTTAGGTCTCTCACAGGCAAGAGCTGAGCTGGCCTTTTCACCCTCTTCCCAGGATAGTGACTCATTTCTGCCTCTGCTTTTCACCTTTCTGAAATGAGAATCCTAATGGTCACTAGAAGCAGCTTACTGCTTCTCCTTTGCCAAATTTAAAAGCAGAGTAAGCCAGATTATATATGTGGAGAATGGGAGGGGACTAACTTGTTCTCTACATGAACCACACAAATAGAGACATCTTATGTTCATGTTCCATTGCACATATAAGGAACATTTTCCCAAGTTTTAGAGTTCTGTGGGTTTGTTGTCTATAGGATTCCAAATTTGGAGATAAGTAGCAGGTTGGAATTATAATAAATAGTAAAAATAATTAAGTGGAAAAAATTCTAGTTTTGGAGCTAGGGAACCAGAGTTGGAATCCAGGTCAGCTACTTACAGATCATGCATACTTACTATATATGTGACCTCGAGCAAGTCGTTTATCTCTGGATTTTAGTTTCCTCTTTTGTAAAATGAGGGAGTTGGACTTGATAACCTCCAAATTCCCTCCTAGGTCTAAATCTTTAAACCTGTGAAAGGAAATGAAAAACACTGGGACAGGGGAGCCTGAAGACTCCTTCAGAAAGACTAGCCCCAGCCCAACAATGGATTTTATCTGCCTACCACTTAGACCTCATCTAGACTTCTGTTTTCCTCCTTAACTAAGCTGCTTTATTGCCCTAGTATTACTTCCACATTTTCCCCATCTTTCCATAACACAACCCTCATTCCTAACATAAAAACGTTGTGGATCTCTTGTTTTAATTTAATTTGTATTATGAATATAAACATCAGCAAATCTATTTCAATCTAAAAAGAAACACTTTTTAAAAGGATTGTATATGAAGCCATACACACACATGCACACACATGCCATTTAATATGATAGTAGGAAATTTGCCCTGCTTTTTTGTGACTCCTTTCTGGACTTGCTTGTTTCTTCTTTGTATGTTTATAAAACTTTATTGATAATCTTATTTTTGTGTACCCATCAACTCCTCCCCTCAATAGAACTACTCCTTGGTTAGAGTCTATATAGTCAAGTAAAATACTTGCATTGAGTGTCTGAAAATTTATTTCATTCTTTATTTCTATTCCACCTCTGTCAAGTCACAGTTGAACTTCATATTGATCGGAGCTCTTTCAAAGTTGTTTTCCCTTACATTAAGGTAGTCATAATATAAATTGTCCTCTTGGTTTTGTTCACTTTATTCTGTATCAATTTATACAAGTCTTTCCAGATTTCTCTGAATCCAATAATTTCTTATGACACAATAATATTCATTTCATATGCCATCATTTGTACAACCATTCCCCAAAAGATGGATAACCACTTTATTTCTAGTTCTTTGTCACAACAAAGAGGGTTGCTATCAATATTTTTGTACATATGGAACCTCAGAATTGTTTTAATTATGTTTCTCTTATTAATGACTTGGAGCATTTTTTCATGTTTGTTTTCAGACAGTTTATAATTCTTCCTTTGAAAACTGCTTGTTGATATTGTTTAAACATTTTCCTATTGGGAAATTTTTCTCATTCTTAAATATTTGATTTAGTTCCACATGTATATTCTGTATTAGATTTTTATGGGAGAAATTTGCTGCAAAGATATTTCCTAGTTAACTGTTTTCTTTAAAATTCTAACCTCATTGAGTTTTATTGGGCAGAAGTATCTCAATTTTATATAATCAAAATTGTCCATTTTATCTGTTATTAATCAGTCAACAGGTAAATTTATTACACATTTAACATCTACTATGTGCCAAGCATTGTCCTGAACTCTAGAATTCAAACAGAAAAACATGAAACAATACATAATACTTGCTGTCAAGTAGTTGACATTCCACCAAGGCAGACAACATATACAAGTATATACAGAATGCATTTAAAATAAGTAAGGTAAGTGTAAAGTAATTAGTGACAGGACACTAGCAGAACAGACTTTGTGTAGGAAGTCCTGTTTGATCTTTGAAGAAAAAGTGCATTCCAGATATACAAAGACACAGAGACAGGAAATAGAGCACCATGGGGGAGAAATGGAGAGCCAGCTGGTTTGAGCTATGGGATGTATATAGAATGAGGCTGGGAAGATGGAGTGAAGACAGGTGATGAAGGGCCTTCAAAGCCAAATGTTTTATCCTAGAGCTACTGTAGTTTATTTATTATTATTATTATCATCTCTCTTTTATATTTGATCCATCAGTTTCTTCTCTATTCTTTTTGTTCCCATCCCATGGAAGCTTTTCCCCTATGCCATTCCCTTCCTTCTTCATAGAAATATAAGGAATGACACAATCAGCCAGACTCATGGTTTATCCAAAATAGTTTTCCATGTCTGTATCAGAACCTATCCTTTCTGCTATTCTCCTGTATCCTGGTAGAAAAAACTATTCCTCATTTTTTCCCAAGGTTAACCCTTCTAGCTGTTCTTTTGGTCACACCCCTTTGCACCTAACCCGGGACCTAACCTTTCTTCTTTCTCTAACATCTATCTGTCCTCTCCTTCTTTTCCCTTTTCCTACAGTTTTGCACTGCCCTTCCCTACTTTGAAAAATGCCTTGAAGATATCTTGTTCCCCCTCTACTTAGCCTTCTATTTATCTCCTCCATTCTTTCATTATCAAACTTCATAAAAAGTAGAATATCAGTTTCCTTACTACTCATTTACTTATTAACATTTGAAGCCTAACTTCCACCACCACAACTGTACTGCTGTATTATACAAACTTTGAAGCCAGGCCTATTTTTGTTTGGATTATAAATCAGAAGAATCCTCTAAATACAACAGAATCCTGAGGTCCCTTCCAACTATGAGATTCTGTAATCCTATGATCTTCTAATTGCTAAATCAGTCATTTCTTCAGTAGTATCACTTGAATGTAATATTTAACACTGTTGACTACTTTTATTATATTGAAACTCTCTAGTTCCTTGGTTTTGGGAACATTGCTCCATCCTGGTTCTAATTACTTCTAATTACTTACTCTCCACTCCCCAACACACAAAAGAGTTTCGTAACCTCATTTCTCAAACTGTTATTTATCCGACACTCTCCCCATCAAAGAGCTCTACATATATCTTCAACTGCATGTTGAAACAGATATATTCTACTTTTTTTTACGTGGATTATTTCTACCTGTAAATCTCTAGTACTGACTTCTGTCCTTTTGGACATTTCCACTTGACTGCCTCACCATCATCTCATAGTCAACATGTCTAAAACCAAACTCCTCACTGCTTTTCACTGCAAAGCATCTTTACTGTTTCTATCTATGATACTATAATTCTCCAATCCATTAATACTCCTCCATAGCTAAGTCATCAGGCCCTGCCATTCATCTGTTTTGATGTTTCTCACATCTGTTTATTCCTTTCACTTCTCACTACCATGACTCTAGTTCAGGTTTTAGCACCTATAGTCTCCCTACCCCACCCCCAGCTCATCCTGCAAACAACCACCAGATTCATGCCCTTTAAAACAATGCTTTGATCCTTTCTATTTCCTCCTCATAAACCCTCAAAGACCCTCTTTATAAACTGCTGGTATTTAAGACCTACCCAAGTCTGACTACAGTTTAACTTTCAAACTGTAATATTTATTCTTTACCCTTTACAAACCGTACCCAAAATGGTCTATTCACTGTTTCCTGTATACACACATGCATTGTACAGACCCATATAACCTACCAGTTCTCACCTTTTAATACCTTTGGTATTAAAAATAAATATAACAAAATGCTACCTCTTTGCCTTTGCTTCTACCATCTTGTAGGTGGGAATGCTTTTCCCTGCTCCCTTGCACCTATATATTTTTTCCCCCTTCTTCAGTGTCCTACAGTAAGCCATTGGAAACGTCTGTAGAGCTTACTGGCTGTCTCACTTTTTTCCCACTTAGCATGCACTATCTTGTAATCCTAGGATCTCCTAATTGCTAAACCAGTTCTTTCTTTAGTGATATAACTTTCCTTTCATGTATCTGTCCAAAGTATAAGTTCCTTGACCATAGGAACCATGTCCTTGCTTCTCTGCTATCTCCCACAGTGCCTAAGACAAAGCTTTGCACGTATTGAGCATTCAAGAAATACTTGTTAATTTGAGTGAATGAATGAAAAAGCAGCAAGCTGGGAACACATACAGAAAAGAAAGATATTCCCTGTGCTTGAGCAGCTCATGTTCTCTGTCCCAAGTCTCACTTGCCATACCTTCTGGACTGATTTCCTATTCACTTCCTGAATACCTTCATGCTTTCTTCCTGCCCAGTCAAGGAGCCAGTTCAGTTCAGCACACGTTTATTAGGCATTTGCTATGTGTAATACACTGGAGATAAAAAGACAGAAGTGAAAGCACATTCTTATGGAGCTTAGATTTTACTTGGGCAGTTATAACTTGTATATAGGTGAGTAGATGTAAGATTGTTTGAAGAGAGAGAAAAGGGCTTTAAGTAGGAAGTTAACCTTTCAAGGAAGCCAGAGGTAGAGGTAAGAAGGAGATGCATGTCAGGAATAAGGAATGACCCACGTGTGCAGAAGCACAGTGATGGGAGAAGGGCTGTTGAGTTCAAGGAATGAATAATAAGCTGGTTTGATTGGAATGTAAAGTACATGCAGGAGAGTCATAAGAAGTAAGTCTGGAAAGGAAGGTGGGAGCCAGGTTGTAGCAGACTTTAATGCCAGTCTCAAGAGTCTTTGTTTTGATATAAAGACAATAGGGAGCTAGTGAATATTTTTAGAGGAGGAAGATGACTGCTGTGGGGAGGATGTATTGGAGAGAAGAGAGGTTGGAAGCAGGGAGACCAATTAGAACGCTATTACAATAGTCCAGGTTAAGAGGATAATGAACCTGAAGTATAGGTAATGTGACTGGAGAGAGAAGTGTAGGATACCAAAGACAGAGAGGTCAGATCAATGGGACTTAGCAGTCCAGTGGATATTTGAGTTGAAGGAGAGAAAAGAAATGACTTCAAGGTTGCAAAACTGGAGAAATTGGAAGGATGGTGGTGGTGTAAAAAAAATAGTTGTCTGACCCATACCTCTCCCAATGATACCTCCCCTACTGTCCCATCTCACTTAAGTGCCTTTATTAACCTGCCTTTTCTGCTGTTCTTTATTTGGCTCTAGGGCTACTTTTGATAAGGGAAGCTTCTTATTGCTATCAACTAACTGACTACATAACCTGCAAAGTATGCTTCCCATGAGAACAAAGTTGATCACCAAACTCCTTCTAGGATACTCTTTTACCATCAGTCATTCACCAACACTAACTGCACAACAACCTTCTAGATACAGACACATCCCCAGCACGCAGGTCATCTTGTCTCTAGAGAGGGATCTCAGAGGTACAAGAGGTGAGGTAAGCCTGCCAAAGCAGCTAAGCAAGGGCATGACATCAATTCCTGGCTCTCAGGGAGCCATCCATGAGGCCAGGATGCTTGTGCTAAGTGACAAAGTACACAGACATGTGCAGATCCACTCCAGAGGGGCAGTGGCAGGTGGAATTATCAGAAGAGTCTTCTTTGGAAACGTGACTTCTAAGCCTAGCTTTGAAGAACATGAGAGGAAGGATTGGCAAAGTAAGTGGAATAAATGGCATTACTGGGATGGGGAAATGGCGTAAGGAAAGCACTGTTACACTGCCTCTCCAGAAAAAATTTTGCAAGAGTCTCGTTACCCTTAGCACTTATGAAGGTTCAAGCCAAATGGAACCTGTACCCTTTGTGCCTCCTTTGGCCGTATTCAAAATGCTTTGCTGAAGCATTTGATATTTACAAACAGTGGACAAAGTTCTAGGAAGTTGGGTGGGGAGGAACACACATAGACTTACAGGTGGGTTGTTTTGGTGAGTCAGTGACATGCAGTGGCTAGTGCAGAGGACTTCATGTCTAATTTCAAATCCTACCTCAGGCAAGTGCTAGCTCTGTGACCCTAGACAAGTCATTTAACCCATGTGGGCTTTCATTTCTTCATCTGTAAAATGAAGGGATACAATTAGGCGGCCTCGCAGGTTCCTTCCAGCTCTGAATCAATTATCCTGTGATCCATACAACAAGAAATAAGAGATTTAAGGGCAGATAGAAGGGAACCCTGCCAGAGCATAATCTCCTCTCCTTGTTTTTAAGGGAGAAAAAAAGAAATGGGAAAACTCTATCCCTCACTCCCTCTGCCCCCTTCTCTACTGTCTCAGACTAACTTCTTAATTCCTTTCTACCCTTGTAGCTCTGGGCTCCTCACCACCTCTACACAGCATTTCAGAAAGAGTAAATGATTGTCTGTATCTCTGAAAACATTTTTTACAAATATTGCCTACATGGTATTTTACACTGAGTGCAGGGGTGGCAGTGGGTGACTAAAAGCTTTCTGCAGGGGATACCATGGCAGGAAACCAGCCAGCAGCCAACTTTGTATTGCATTGATGGTGTGTATCAGCAACACGGGAGCTTAAAACCCCCTTTGGAGGAACAGTGGACAAGGGCAGCTAGAGCTATTCAAGGAGCTGGGCCAAACCAAAGGGCAGATTTTGCCTCCCTCTGCTTGAAAAGGACTCTCTGCACCCTCCCCTTCAGTTTGCTTTTAGCTTCAGAGATAACCCAGTCAGAGCCTCATTTCCTTCCTTCTGTTTTAGAACAGTACCACCTGCCTGAGGGTAATGCCCCTTCTGGGGGCAGGTGTCCTGGTCCTCAATTCTGCTTACAGCAAAAAAGTAATCAAATAGAGCAGGGCTAATGAAGGCACTGTGGCCGCTTTGGAGGTAGCACAAAACACCTACTCTCTAAAGGAAAGCAAGGTTGAGCTAGCCCAAGCAGATGAGCAGGACTGAGGGGCCCCTCAGCAGCTCTGGGGACCTTATTAAACCAAGTTGTATTTGGGACATTTGGTTGAAATAGGGAGCATTGAAATAATTGAGATTAATGGAACCCTGGCTTCTGTTAGCAGGATGGGCAGAGAACAAAATTAGTTAAACTGCTGACCCATCCCATAAACCATCCCTTACTTAGCCCTACTCTTTTCACCCTATCTCCTACCTCAATTCTTTCATACCATTGTATTTCAAAGCTTTCAAGGACTGGTTATAAAGCCGCAGAGCATTAAATATGTTAGAGTGGGGGAGAAGGGGGTTGGGGGAGGGGATGAGACAGGGAGACAGTAGCTGAAATGTGAGGTGGGAGAAAGAGAAGAATAACCCTCTCCTGGCAAAATGCTTATGGTCATCAGTGCTGTGGTTCCACTGTGGGCTCATTCAAGGAGAGATTGAGGAGGGGTTGAGAAACAGAGTAAAAACTCACTCCTTATTAGTTTATACAAGTCTTAGCTTTCTCTGATTCCATCCTGTTTGTCATCTCTTACTGCACAATAATATTCTCATATAACCATATACTGTAATCTGTTCATCTACTTCCTAACCATTGGGCACCCTGTTAATTTATTGCTCTGACCAAAAAAAAGAAAGGTGGGGTGGGGGTGGTGTTCAGTTTTTCAATTGTGTCTGACTCTTTGTGATCCCATTTGGGATTTTCTTGGTAAAGATGCTAGACTGCTTTGCCATTTCCTTCTCCAGCTCATTTTATAGATGAGGAAACCAAGGCCAACAGTGTTGAATGACTTGCTCAGAGTCACACCAGCTAGTAAGTGTCCAAGTCTGGATTTGTACTCAGGAAGATGAGTCTTCCTGACTCCAAGTCTAGCACCCTAATCCACTCTGCCACCTTAGCTCAGAGACAGACAGGCTGAGAGCCTTTTTTTCTTTGATCTCTGATCAAGTAATGGTATCATCGGGTTCAAAGGTATGGAGGGTCCACTGACTTTTTGGGCATAGTTCCAGATTGCTTTCCAAGGAGGTTAGACCAATGCCCATCTCATCAGCAGTGCGTTAGTGTGCCGTTTTCTCCACAGCCACTGCCAACAATTGTCGTTTTCCTTTTTTGCCACCTTTCCCAATCTGATGTGTACAGGGTAGAAACCAAGTTGCTTTGATTCGTGTTTCTTTAGTTATTGGTAATTTGGAGGATTGTTTCATGTGATTTTCAGTTAGTGTCTTGGACTCCTTGTTTAAACCCTTCTATCATTTACCTATTGGGAAATGACTCTTGTTCTTATCAGTTTTAATCCATCCTATATATATCTTAGGCATGCTTTTTCTGCAAAGATTTTTTTTCCAGCTGTTTTCTTTCTAATTTTAACTGCACTGGTTTTGTTTTTGCAAAACCTTTTTTTATTTTACATAGTCAAAAGTGTTCATTTTATACTGTGATCTAATTTCCTTTGTTTTATCATGAACACAGTCAGTGGTTAACAAAGTATTCTCTACTCTGTTCCTCTAATTTGCTTATGATGCAGCTTTTTATATCTAAACCTCATATCCATTTGGAGATAATATGTATATGGTATGATATGGTGATATGCAGCTCACTTGTGCCAAGCTACTTTCCCAGCAGCTTTTATCAAATAATGACTCTACCCCAGGAGTTGGGGGGTTTGATGCCTAAACATTGCAATGAATAGCTTCTGTCCATGATTTTTCATTAAGTCTATGCAGGCCATGATCCCTCAACAATCTTATTTAATCTTTCAATAATAATAGATTTGAAGGGGCTCTCATAATCCATAGTTCTGAGAGGCTCATTGTGAATAAATCTTTTTTTATTGTATTTTGATTAATATTGCCAAAGTACAGAACACTTCCCATGTTTTTTACTTCTCCCAGTTTTTCCCGCCCTCCCCTGAGGCAACAGATGGTTCCCTGTGAGTTTGTTAGGGCCAGTAGAAAAGAACAGTCTATTTCCTGACACCTACTTCCCAGAATAAAGGCTAGGAAAGGTTTTCAACGATTAGACCTGAACAGAATCATTGCAAGGAGATGTAGGTCTGTAGGCTCAAACATTGCTTCCATGAGCAGTAGCAATTCAGACTGTAAGGGAGTAATCTCTTGGGGGAAAGATCCATCTCCAGCCTAGCAAGAGGATAATACCTCTTCCCCAGGCTGAGTGTGGGAGAAAGTAAAGAGAGAGCCCTGAGGTGCTGAACTTTTTTTTTTTTAATCAGTAACTATAACTATCAGGCTTATCAGATTTGCAGATCACAAGACTGGGAGTGATAGCAGATACTTTGGATGAAGTAGTTGGTACCTCAGTAGATCTAGGCAGGCTAAAATGATGGGCTGGATCTAATTAATGTTATTTACTAGGAACAGATGTACAGTCCTACACTTGTATTAAAACCAGATTTACAAGAATGTGGTTCAAGCTGTATGTGGGGAAATAATGTGCCATACCAATCAAAAAAACTTAAATGATCTTTTCTTAAACTGCATTAAAGGGGAGATAGTAACCCCAAGAGAGAGGCAGTAGTTCTTCTGAAATCTGTCCTGGCCTACCTATATCTATAGAATGATGTTCATCTCTAGATTCCCCTTGAGTGAGTACAGGTCCACCACCTGAGTCTCCAGTGTCTGTACCAGCCACTTGGTGAGTCATGGTGGAAGAGGGAGGATGGGATAAAGCAAAAAGGAATTAAAACCACTTGAAATAGAGACCGGCACCCGTAGCTGCTGTCCCTGCTTAATAGCTTTCACTTGTCTAGAAACCACATAGCTAGACGAAATACAGGAATAGGTTCAGGGGCGTACTGTACTCTGCTGTCTTCACTTGCACCTGGAGAAAAAGGAAATTGCATTCCCATTCCAAACAGATTCAGTGCCGGCAAAGGTAGCAAAGCCAACTGTGAGTCTGCCCCCTGTGCTCACCCTGTCAGTGAGAGAGCCTACCTCTCAGTACCTAGGAGGCATCACTGCTGGCTGTACTAACCAAAGGCAGTTTCTCCTGTGTGTTTCCAAGCTGAGGCAGCCACAGGGACATTCTCACCCTAGAGAGCTTGAAATGACACTGGTTCCTCCCAAGAGATAGCTTCCTATCTCAACAACTCTACAGTTGATTCCCCTCCTGATAGGCCAGAGAACCTGCATGCCTACCTCAGAGCAGCTTTTTCCAGGAGGGTCTGGGACAAAGAAGTCCAAGAATCTATGTCAGTGAAAAGCACGCTGCACAGGAACACTAAAGTTTAGATCTCTCCTGAAAGTATTGGAACAAGCCCTTGGCTTGGATCAGCTATTGGGATCAGGTGCCTGCAAAGGAAGTCTTCATATTTGAATTTGCCTGGTTGGCAGTTCATTTTTTCTGAACCCAGGACAAAGTCTTATCAGTTCTCATCAACCATTCCCTCTGAGACTAAAAGCTATATATTGATCTCCCATGAAACAAAAAAAAATTTAGTTTTCTTCCCCTTCCCACATGGGCCTAGAACTAAACAAGAGCCAGAATTTTTTCAGTTCTATCTGGGAGACCTCAGCCATGCTTCCTAGTCTCAGTCATGGATAGAAGAAACACCATCTGGAAGCCACCTGACCTGGATAAGAGCAGTTTTTATTCTTCCTCTTGGCCAAAAACAACTTTCCACAGCTAGAGCATCTTTGGGAGCTGCTAGAGTCCATGACTATGCTCAGCATAAAGATAGAGCCCACCAACCTACTTCAGACTAAAGAAACTTCTGAGAGAGATAGGGTCTCCTAAACTAAAGCTGGGATAGAAGGGGTTAAGACTCACTACTGGCCTCCAGCCTTGGGTTTTCCTAGGAAGATGAACAGTCTGCTTTCCTTATTGTCTGCACCAAAGGAACAGATTGCGTCAGTTTGTAAACTGTGTTACCGCTTGCAAAGGCCTGGAGTCAGCAGGTTTTCATTTCCCGGCAGATGAGGACGCTGCTGATCGGTTTGGCTGCTACATCTCTGCCTCAGGCAGGACCCAGGAGCCTCCCCATCATCCTACTCTTCATTCTGCACGTGGGGAAAAGGCACTCAAGTAAAAAGAGCATCAGTCTTCCTGCAGAGAGACCCCACTTACCTTGGATTCAGAAGCTCAGGCCCCCTCGTAGCACTGTGCCAATCCATGCTTGGCACAAGCATTCCCAGGGTTTGGCTTATGCCAGAGTTTGGATGTCAGGAAAGTGGTTGCATGCAAAGGCAGCTAGCTATATGCAATGGACTTCAAGGAGTCAGATGCTTTGGTAGTGGTGAGGAATTGGGGCGGAGGCTCCTCATTGGGAGCCGCAATGACTCTGCTGCCTGCTTTCTCTTTGGGAATGTAAATATCTCCCCTGTGCTCACTCCCTCTTCCCCTTTACACTCCAAGCTTTTCTGCCCTGGCCACTTCCCACTGAAGTCCCAAAAAGCATTTCATGGGAGCTTTCTTGCTACCAGGGTTGCTCCATTATCTCCTCAAAGTAGTTGGTTGAGGTGGGATGAGCAGGGCTATGCTGCTACTCTTGAGTATCATCACTGGCCAAGTTTATGGTTCATCTTATGGCCATATGCTACAGTCCTCATACAGCAGCAGTTCTCAACCTGTGTGTGGGTCGCCATCCCTTTGGGAGTCAAACGACTCTTTCACAGGGGCACCTAAGACCATCGGAAAACATATTTCGGTGCTCTACACAGCACTCCTTTATCTGTCTCCAGGAGGGTCCACCCACATGCAGACACGCCCACATACGAATATTACCTTTAACCAGTCATACAGTGTTAAGTCCAGCAAAACACCCAGTTCCTTAGCATGTCCTCTTGAGTTAAATGAGGTCCCTCCATTTCCGCTATAGGGTAGCCCCTCTGCATACATGGCTGGCAACCTGAAATACATGCAAGCTCTCTCTCTTTGCCCATCCATGCCCTCTTTCCTTATTCCTGCTTTCTGTCTCTCCATGCTTTCTCACTCCACTGCTTCTCTCCCGGTGGCTCACCAGTCTTCTGATTAAGCATAGGGTCTTTGAACAAAGCAAACCCCTCTGACTTCTCTCCCCCATATAGCAATTCAGTTCAACAAATATTTTTTTTCCACAACTGCTATTAACAAGAGAGAAACATTAAAAGACTGTATTTTCTATCTTCAAGGAGCTAACAGTCTAAAGGGGAGATGAATATACAATACCGACAAGCACATAGGTAGCACACAAGAGGGGTACAAAACACCTTGAGAGTTTTGAGAGAGAAAAGATCCTCTCTAACTGGGTGGGTGGGGTAAAATAGAGCATTAGAGATGGATCTTCAGGGAGTAGGGTTTCAATACACATTCCTCTTGGGGAATGATGTGAGCAAAAGCACACAACCTCCATGGGGCATAGAATGTTTAAATAGTTGTGTGAGGACTGAAAAAGTAGGTTGGTACCATGATGTGGAGAGCCTTGAATGCCAGGCTAAGGAGTGTAAACTTTGGGGCGCAGTACATACTTGGGGTTTTTTTCTTCCTACTATGGATAGCCCTCCACAGCTTCTTACTCATATAGCCCGTCACCCACTACTTGCCCTTTTGCCCCCACCTTCATCATTGTTTTTGTTTCCCTGTCTACATCTCTATTCCACCTTGTGTGCTAGATAACAATAAATAATTAGAATAACAATAGCCAGCATTTATAATGTGCTTTACAAGTATCATCTCATTTTATCCTGCAGCAAGAGTATACTTAAGAGTTAAGTCAAGGACAGAGCCAAATAATATGTAGAGCTAGCTCAGCCTCTGATACAGGTAGGAAACTCCACCTCCCCAGATCTTAGACTTGGTTGTTGTCCCCAGAACGTTCATTGAGCCCTTGTATCTCAGCTGTGCTTGGAGAGCACTGTTATCTTGTCTGACAGACTGGGGTAGAGCAGTTTTCCTGCAGCTGCCCCAGGATAGAGGCCTCCTGTGTATCTTGCTCTTTCCCTAGAACCCTCGCAGGCCCTTAAGAATAACCGAGAATCCCCATCAGCTGTTTTCCAGGGATTCTGGAGCTGTCACTGGGTAATTTCCCAAGATGCCTCAGGCATTCTGCATAGCCCAAATAGCTCCTGCTGCATGAGTGGGAGAGGTTACTTCTGTCTTTCTGGCAGAAGAAGGGAAAAAGAATGGGATGCATATGGGTGCATGCCCTGATGGCTTTCCCACTGGACCATACTGGCATAGTACATATATACAGCACGTAGACATAGACCTCTGTTCTCTGACCCCCATCCCTACCTGACCCTTTTGTAGCTTCCAGATCAATTTGCCTTTAGTATCCGTGACATTCTTACTTTCTGGACTTTTAGTGTGGCTGTTTTCAGTCGATGGTTAGTCTGCAGTCTTATAGGTCACTTGGAAGAGGCTACAGGAGACCCAGGCACAATATTTATACTTTGTTGTTGTGCTTGCCTCGTGTCCTGCCAGTAGAGCAAAGTGGGCCCTTCTCTCCAGCACTTTACATTTCAGTACCTCCTCCCTAGAGATTTAGGGACAATAGGCTCCAAAGTGCAGGCCGTGGTAGTACACAACTTTGCAAAGGAGTAGAGATTTCAGGGCTCTTGTTCTCCCCCTGACTATTCCTTGCTACCAACATGAAGGACATAGCCCTTGATATTGTTCATTATTTCTTAGAGTAAAAAACTGATTCTATTCATACTTCCTGTAAAGGCAGAAAAGAGTACTGATCTGAGGGAAATAGATATGGGGGGGGGGGGAGGAGGAGACACATGTGTTTGTGGTTGACAGTACTTAGAATTTGTTTCTGAGAAGGAAAGTTCTAGAGAATGACACTGAGAGCCCTATTACTTTTAGGTTTTATGTAGCACCAGCCAAAACAAAGGTAAATGTCCCTAAGACCTCTTCCCCTCTGTGACACAGGGGTAAGATCAGAGTAAGAGGACCTCACTCAGTGGACATGGAGGTGTATGCCATGCCCAGATGCAAGGATCTCTTCCTCAGTAATTAGAAGAAACCCAAATTAACAGCCTGTGCCGTTTGTATTAATTTGGTAAATAAGCCAGAACAATTTCATTAGTGGCACATTAATGTGCTTGGGAGCAGGAGGACGTGTCCCACTGTGAGGCGGCAGAGCCTGCACATTGTCACCTCCAGAAGAGCATTTGGGGTCAGTGTCAAAGGGAGGCCCAGCTCAATGCCTCCGACCCCAGCCCCTTTGCCCTTTCTGTATGGTCAAAGGGGGATCCCAGCCACCATAATAGGGGTAGACCCCATGGCATAAAGAGTTATATGCCCCTGGGGGACTCATCCTGTTGTTCCTTCTTTAAGGATTTAGCAATACAAAATACATTGGGCTCAGACTTGCCTGACTCAGTAGATTGAATTGGTTTTCTTGGGGAATCAAAGAGGAATAGAATGGAGAGTTATGGTTCCCCATAGAGTTTCAAATTCAGAGAAAGGGTGACCTGAGAAATAGCTAGAAGGTGGATCCATCCCATAACTTACAAAAGCCCTGTTCAGGCTCTTCCTTGCGCCAACAGGAAAGTGTAACAGACTGGATCTAGCTGCTCTGGGTGCTGTCCACAGGCATCTGGATTCAAGAGACCATAGGGAACATGAGGTCAGGCTGATTAACCAATAGGAAGCCTTAAATAGATAATGACCACTTACCATGGGCCATTCTACTAAGAGTGAAGAAGAATACAGAAAGCTGCGATAAGATCCCACTCCAGGCATCCTTCAGATGTTTGTGAGGTCTGCCTGTGCTCGGCCGAACAAGGGGCAGAGGGAAGAGCCCTCTAAGGAAACCTGGCAGTGCCCTATCTTTAGTTACACTGAAATCAGCTTCCTTTAGGTGTCTTGACTGCTTCTACTCTAACCAGAGACTCACTTGTCATTTCCCTTGGCATAAAGCCTCCTGTTTGCCTTCTCATCAGAGTAACTGAGAAGATTCACATTCTTATCCTAGAACAGTGTACAATGTGTATATCTGTTCATCCAAGCCTCTGTACGAATAGAAAGCTATGTCCCCCCAGGGAGATGAGGCAGGGGAAGGAGGTGATGGGGTAGAGCCACCATCTGTCCTATGTTGAAGCTGCTTGCAACCTCCTGGTCATATTAGCCCACATTCATATTCTCATTTTCTCTCTTTCTCTCTTTCTCTCTCTCTCTCTCTCTCTCTCTCTCTCTCTGTCTCTCTCTCTCACTCTCTGTCCCCCCTACCCCCCACTCTTTCTGTCTCAACCCCCACCCCTTCTCTCCCTCTCCACCTCTCTCTGTCTGCTGTCTGTCTATCTCACACTCTCTCTCCCTCTGCCCCTCCCTCTCTCTCCCTCTCATGCATGTGTTGCTCATTCTCAGGCCATCTGGCTACCTATGGGAATCACACATACCCTTATCTGACACCAGAGAGAAACAGCCTTGTCACATGCCATTGTATATAGCTTCTAAGGGAGACTACCATCTCCGTCATTCATTCACCCCACTCCTCCTGATCCTCTCCTGAGCTAACAACAGTCAAGGGGGTCATATATGCTGTGGGCCAGAGCAAGAAGAATGTTCTTGGATATATACTGGGGCTTGCCCTATTCACCTGATAGGCCCCAGATTTTTCCACAGCTTCCCCTAAAAGACCAAAGAGCCCTCAGTTCCTCTAAACATCATTTTTGAGTCCTACTTAAGCCACTTACTACATGTGTGACCCAGGACAGGTTGGTTAGCCTCTTTTAACACTAAGTTTCTTATTTGTAAAATGTCAGTGATAATTGTATCTGTCTTAACAGGGTGAGATCATATGAAATATGTGAAGACCATCTAAAATAAGGTATCTAGAGTGCCTTGCAAACCTTAAATCACTATTTAAATGTCAGCTACTCTGTGCAAAATACTGGACTGGGTACTACCGAGGCTACGAAGATCTCTGTGATTTAGCCCCCTCCTGCAGAGAGCTTATAATCTATAAGGAAAGATCAGCAAAGTACACAGATAACAGTACAAGGCAGAATGGTGATATGTGCCATAAGAGAGAGATGAAGTGCTTTAAAGGTTCAGAAAAGGGAGAAATCCTTCCTCTTAAGATATCCAGGAAAGCTTTATGAAGGAAATAACATTTGAGCAGAGGTTTAAAGATTGAGTAACATTTCAACAAGCTGAGATACAGGGCAAAGGCATTCTAAGGGGAGGAGACAGCTTTAGCAAAGGTGTGGAAAAGGGAAAAAATGAAAAGCATATTCAGGGAAAATCAGGGAGCCCAGTCAGGCTGGTGGACCAAAGGGTATATGTGGGAAAGTAATGAGAAGTAAGGCTAAGAAAAAAAATTGGGGTGCGTTGTGGAACACTTTGCTTACTAAACTAGAGAATATGAACTTTCTTTATTGAGTAAGCCCTCTGTAGTCAGTGATGGCTTTGAACAGGAAAATGGTATGATAGGAGCCTCAGGACTCACACCACATCCATGGAGGGTGACTTCTGTTCCCAAAGGGACAACTTCAAAGCTGAGGGTTGGCGATATACAGAAAAAGATGCTCTGACCCCATAGGCCTGTAGAAGAATTGTCCTACACCACCAAGGCCAGAAAAAGCGTAAGGAAGCAGGACCATCAGTAGCACCTAATTCCTCACTGAGCTCAGCTCTGGCTTCCCTTGGGGTCTGTGGTTTGATTGAGAAAACCACAGCAGTAGAAGCAGTAATAAAAAAAGAGAAATAGTAGTAGCCTATAGGTAACAACTTTATATCCTCCTACAAGGCTCCTCCACAGCCCAATTCTAGAGCTTTTTCCTTGAGTGGCTGGCTGGGCTCAGGGACTTGTCAGGCACAAGTTAGCATATTGATTGCAGGCAGAAAAAGGCTGGTTTAGTGCCATGGTCAGCCCTACCTATTAAGAAAGAACTGGGCTGCTCCCAAAGGCCATTCATTGGTCCTTTCATGAGGCTTGCTGGTTCTGAGAACCAGGCACTCTGAGTTTTGCCTCAAAAGAGAATGATGTAAATTTGAAGTTGGTGACAGTGGACAGAAACTGCCTGGTGGGTTTTTTGTTAGATGCAATTTTCTCTGTATAGCTTTTTCTCAGCACTGGTCTTTAACAGTCTAGATCGAGGGTTCTTAACCAAAGGTTTAGAAAAAGTGCTAATCAATGGAACTCTGAATGGAATAGTAGATTTCAGAGGGTCCATGAACTTAGAGAGGAAAAAAAATATACCTTTGTTTTCACTAACCTTTGGTTTTCTTTGTGATCCTATAAGTTGTATTTTTATTTAAAGACATGATTCTGGAAAGGAATCCATAGGCTTCTGGTGAAAGCCTCTGAGTTGCCAAAAGGGGTCCATGCTACAAAAATGGCTAAGAACCCATGGTCTAGAGCAGTAGTGCCCAAGGGGGTCACTGAGGATGCCTAACAATCTTAGTAGTCTTCCCCACATCCCTCAGAGCCACTACCAGTGTTGTTCACAGCCATATACCTACACTGAGTCCAGGTACTTGTGCCAGAGATGGAACAGTGGTCCATAGTTTTCTTGGGAAAGGCCCAGGAAGGAGTCAGAGAGCCCCTCTTCCTGATACTCTGTCAGAATTCCATGTGGAGAGGAGCTCTTGGGGGGATGGGAGGGAAGTGTTATCCACATGGTTGACAAAGCCTGGTGGTGAAAAGATAATCTCCATTTTCCCTATTTCTCCCATCTCGTTCTTTCCCACCATCTTCTTGAAATCAAAGCCATTCAAATGGGAAATCTCTTCAATCTTGAACTGAATGTTAGATGGAAAGGTTAGAACCTGATTTCTAGCATTAAGGAAGGCACCATAAGGAGGCTCATGAGTATGACAACATCCTTATCTCTGATCCTCTGCTGAACTCTATACCACCATTTAGGGGCTAATCCTTTTATACCAGGGCACTGTCACATCTTTATCCACCCTATCCCTGACTGGCACTTTCTGGGCAGCAGGGTGGTAGCAAGAGGCATTGGGGACTTCTCCCTATAAACTTTAGTTGCCATAGCAGCTTGTGATCAGAGCACCTACTTTTATTGGTTTGGCTGCCTTCTGAGCAGCAATTCTTCTGCCCCAGCCCCCCTTCTCCCCCATCCCCTTTACTGCCTCCAATATGGATTCCTCTTGTGAGATAATTGCCAGCAGAAAAGAGAATAAATGCTTGTCTAATAGCCAGGAGTCTGTTCTTTTCTCTCATTCCTTGAGGCTTTGTTGGAACCAGATTGTCCTAGCAGAGTGGGGATGTTGGAAGTGAAGGCTTTTCCATTCAGGGTCCTGGCAGGACTCACTCCTCAATGCATAGCCTCAGATGAGACGCAGGAAGTAGGGAGCTGGACGTGTAGCGTGACCAGCATAGTCCACTTGAGTATAACAGTCCTAATCAACCACCTGTTTGTAAGGGGCATGTATTCAAAGAGGAAGAAGCTAATACTGAACCAAAGAAAGCTAGCACTTCTCAAACTAAAGAGTCAAGAGGGGAAAAGCCATAGGGTAAGAACTAGTCAGTCAGTAAGGATTTATTTAGCATCTGTTATATGCTGGGCACCGTCCTAAGTCCTGATGAGACAAATGACAGTCCCTGCCCTCAAAGAACTTACCTTCTAACAGAGGACCCCCTCACTCCCAGTTATATGTGCTCGTACCATACTCCCGGTTTTAGGCATTATTCAAATAATACTAACATTTAAAGGGTTAACCTTCACTGTGTATAGAATGTAAGGGTGGGAGTCTGGCTGCCATCTGGACAGTGGAGGGCACATTAAAGTCTATACCCAGTTCATCTGCCGCTCTCTCCTCTTGGCCCTTGGTAGGCCTCAAGGATAGGGCTCTTTCCCCTCGGGCAGAAGGTGATCATCAGTCTGTGCTTCCCTTCCTCTCTCAATGAGCTTCCCAAAATCCAGGTGGAGGCTGGGTTTGCCCTGTGACCCAGGCTGCTGCCACTGCTGGCTCTGTCCCAGGCACCAGTGAATTCTCAGGTATTTAGACCTTCATTTTATTGTTTAATTGAGCTTGAAGCCATTTAAATTAATACAAGTTTTTACATTTGGCAGCAAAGGCTTTTACAGCCCCCTTTAGTGGAGTGAGAAGGGAGGTAAGAGGAGATTCAGGAGAGAAATGCAAGCCAAGCTGGGCTCTTGAATGAGAGAGTAAGAGCCCTGGAAAGATGGGGAATAGGCATTGGGGGAAAGAGGCAGATATCTGAAGCCTTTTCCCTAGAGAGAACATTGGAACTAGGACTCTTCTGTTTAGTGTCACTCCTCATTGTACCTCCTTGGGTTCCAAGTGGATAAAGCAATTTCTAGAGTAGGAGAAAGAAGCCAGTGAGTTCTGTAGGATTCCCAGAGGAGCTATTCAGGCCTGACCTTTAGCCAAACCAGCATAAAGACCTTGTCTGGGCCCACAATGTAGGAAAATGGTTACATTATCAGGGAGTCATAAGATTTTATTTGTAAGGGACCCTAAAGTTCATCTCATCCCACTCAGCCAGGTCTGTCTTCTCCCTATTCCTGCCTGGCATTCATGGCAGCCACTTTAATTACCTTCATTAAAAGTTCATTCATTGAGCTCCTCCAGGCAAAGCACTACCTCCCCAATCCTCAGGGACAGCCTGGTTCCCTAAGGGCCCACTTGTCTTTCTTCTGCAGAGCTGGAGGTGGGAGCTGAAGAAGGGTGGTAGCCAGCACCTCAGCTGTTCCTCAGCCCTCCTCTCTGTCAATCCCAAAGCACATTTCTATTGGCCATCCTAAAGCAAAATCTCTACTGTGGCCAGAAACCCAGAACTGGCACCCCCTCTGCTTTCCCCGCTCTCTTTGCTTCAGGAGGCCAACATTAGACCAAGACTGTGTTAGTGATTGGATTCCCCCCTGAAGCCCCAAGTTTGTGGCAGATCAATGAAAAGGTCCTGATTGGTATAATGGCTGGCTGACATTGCAGCTGGGGATCCACAGGCCACAAGGAGACAAGGAAAGTCCCCATCGGGCTTCCTGTTAAGGGGACACAGGTAGCCTGTAGCCTAGAGGCAAGAGAAAGGGGCTCATTGGTGACACGATTTTGGCCTATGAGGCATAGGCCCTAGCATTAAAGGGAAGAGTTCTAAGAAGTGCAGAAGAGCAGAGATTGGGGAGTAGTTCTAGCCACTGATATTCCCCTGCCTGAGACATCCTTGCCCGCTACTGTTCAACAGAACAGATTCAACCAGATCTCAGTTTGTGAAATGCAAGAACCCAAGAAGTATCACAGTGTCTTCTGCACATAGTTTCCTGCCTTTCACCATGCATTCAGCCTCAGTGCCCCAAATCCATCACTCTGCTGACTCAGTCCCCTCTTTTTGTGTCCCCAGGTGGAAGTGGAGGTGGAGAGCATGGATAAGGCTGGGAACTTCATCGGCTGGCTGCACATCGATGGTGTCAACCTGTCAGTCTCACTGGTGGAGCATGCGCTTTCCAAGGTTCATTTCACTGCTGAGCGTAGCTCCTACTACAAGTCCTTGCTGTCCGCTGAAGAAGCTGCCAAACAAAAGAAAGAGAAGGTAAGTAGTCATGAGGAGGAGCTTGGGGAGTGGGGGCGGAGGGATAAAAAAGGAGGTGTACCATGTGGCACATTTGAGATGGAAGAAGAAGTATCCAGAGGCAGAAACCTGGCTGCTGATCCATATGCAAGCCTTGCAAAGGCTACCATCTTTTATCTTCTCTGCCTATCACAGGATCATCAGTTTAATACTATAAAGGACATGAAAGGTCATGTTGTCTCCTTCATTTTACAGAAAAGGAAACTGAGTCCTAGAGAGATGAATGACTTCCTCAAGGTTAGAGGTATCAAGTGGCAAAGTTAGAATTCAAACTCAGACCTTCTGACACCAAATAGTGCTCTTTTTACTAGTAGGTCACACCTAGGAACAGGAATCATTCTGTAGATCTCAGCTACATGGCTGGGGATAGAGTTCTTCTTGTGCCCCAGATGAGCTGGAACCAACCAGCCAGAGCTGGAGTTAAGAAGTTTCTACTAAAGGCTACTCTGATGCCTCTACATACCATAGAGGGACCCTGGGCTTTTCAAGCACCCATGCCAAAGGAGTTGAGCTTAAGCAGGTCCTACCCAGCTGGAATGGCATCAGTAGAGGACTATAAGTCTCTTTTCCAAAGGCCAGGTTCACTGAGTTTAGACAAGTACATCACCAGGTTGACTATAGGATGAAGATTGGGTTTTTTTCCCCCAAAACAACTCTCCATCACCTACTAAATTATAATGGATTTTTGATTGGCATCAGTGGGGGCAAGTACCCACCGTTACAGACTTACAGATCTTTGAAATAAGTCAGTAAGCCCCTTACAGAGCTAGAGATGCCACAGAGGGAGCCATCTGCTTGGGTCAGATGGGTTTGGAAGTTAAGTTTGTTTCATTTTAATCCCTGACCCTTGACAATGAATCATTTTGTCCCAGGTACTATTATCATTCGTGGTATGGCTCAAGAATATTCATTTAGTCTTAGTAACAATAAGGCATCTGGACTGGGAGACTGGAGTAGTAAGGTAGATAATAGGAAGATAATTGGGGGTGAGCTCCCAAGAGGGAGAAAAAGAGGGGAGCACTATACTTTTACCTGGTGCCTGACTCCTCCAGGATTCCTTGTATGGACAGAGGCCCTGATTTGAATCTGCTTCACGTTACCCCGCTGGGAAGCCCATTTTGGAAGCTACCCCCAGAGAGACATAAACCTGTTAGGATGGCAGATTTACCGTACGTCAGCCTCTGCAGACACTGCTTTGAGGAGATGGGGGATGGGTCAGGAAGCATTTGGGGGAAACAAATTGTCGATTAAGGAACAAAGTGCTTGGGTGGTCAGAACCAGCCTTCCCTGCCCCAACTTGCCCTCTCCAAAAGCCTGGCAGTAGTTGACTTACAGCCCAGCACTGATAATGGGGATAAATCAATCGGCCACCAATTTGTCAGGGTTTCTCTGTGCTTGAGGAGGATTTTGTAGGACAGCCGTGCTGAGCCATAAATTTGTTCCAGGAATAAATGTTTCCTTCCCTATGGGGGTAATCATCTGGTTCTACGTCTCTGATTCCCAGAGCTGGGCCTGCTTACCTAACTAAAGGCAGGGGTTCCTCTGCTCTTTTCTCACTTCTCCTGCCCGTAACAGAAGACTCCTTGCTCTATCCCTTAGGTCTTTATACCCTTTACCTTTTCTCCCCTGTATGGAATTGGTTTCTCCCCCTAAAATGTCCCTCTTCCTCCTCATCCCTGCCTTCCCTCTGAGATCACCCATCTACCCTCCCTCCCCCCCCAAATAAGCCATATACCCAGATTTTTTGGAATTTGAGGTTAGCAGTATTAGATTGCAGTTTAGAAATCACCCCAGATGAGCTTCTCCAAACATCTAGGGCAGGATTTTTTGCCCTCTACAAAACCCTTTCCTTTCCACGGCATTTTCTAAGCTTCTAAGAGGGAGATCAGAATTGGTTGATATGTGTAGGTGAGCACCACATCAGCAGAGGTTTAAGTCCTGGCTGAGTAGTCACGATTAGTAGTATGAGCAGCAAACACCCATTTTCAAGACCCAGATTCAAAAACCATCTCTCCTTCTGTCACTCCCACTCAGCTATCTCATAGCTGCCCATTGCAGATAGGAACAGTTCTCCAGCCCTCTTGAGCCAAGAGTAAGAGAGGCCAGTCCCCCAGGGTTAGGGCAAAGAGAAAAAACCAGTGGGTGATGAAGGAAGCACATTCTTTGCCAGGTGTTAGAATTGGATGTCATTATTTACTGTAAAGTAGATTTGGCTGAATGAGCCCAAGTCATCATTTGCTGTTGCCCTTTGATAAAGCCAGGAAGTCATTATCAATGATTAATTACTTACACAGACTGCATGTTTTTATTTCAGCCCAATTAAAGAGCAGGGCCTCATTCCTTTTGCCAAGGGTTGCCCTCCTCTTGGGCTCTTCTACCACCCACCCCTTTCCTGAGCAGGCAGCAAAGCTTCTTCAAGGGTCCTGCAGGTGCTAGTGGAAGCTACCAAGCCTGCTGCATGTGGATTCCCCTGTAGGCCCTGATTTGGCTTAGCTGGCCTTGGGGCAGGAAAATTTGGAGTGTTTGGAACCAAGACCCAGGACCCATTTAAGTCTCATACAGAAGATTGCTTTGGCAGCACATACATTAAGATAAGGCTAGACAAAGTTACCAAGGTACTATGAGTGAAGAAGAGATGTCTGTGGCCATGGAACCAACAGGAAGAGGTGGACATTGGGGATATTAGTACATCAGAGCAAGGAAAGGCAGTTGCTAAGATCCTAGGAACTGGGCCTCTCCTCTCTGGGACTTTGAGAGAGATTTTAAGAGAAAAGCACAAGACTCGGGGCAAGAGGGATAATGTATGTGCTTGCCTGCACACACTCACACCCAAGCACGTGTACATGCATCTATTTGGAGAATCTGACAACTGGATTTTCCATTTAGTAGCTACCCCCTGCTGGGCTAATTCCTCCCTGTCCCTACACACACTCCTCAGTGAAAGGACTGGGTAGAGCCATGTCCTCCCCTTAGTAGGAGGCTGACTAACGGCAAAGCCCATTCTTCTCCCAGGTCCCAGGGTAGACCTAGAAGGCGTGAGGTCAGCAACAGTAGCCTTTTCCCATTATGCTGCCTGTTTCCTATCTCTTCCCACCCCATCATGGCCCTAGCTGAAAAAAGAAGGTTACACTGGCCATTGATTTCATTTTATTTATTTTGGCTCCCCTGCTGTGGGTGTCAAGGCATACTCCACCCTGGCCCCAAGCCAGCCCCTCCCCTGAAGCCTGAGAATAGCAGTATTAAATAGAGTTTAGAGAGGAAAGATTTGAGCCAGAAAATCCCCAGACCATGCATGCTTCCCACCTCCTGCCAAGTGAGGACAGGGGGGCTCCCTGGGGAGAGGTGAGGCAGGATGGAAAAGGAAGCTACTGCTTCCTGACCTGATTTGCCCTTCACACCATACTCCTGTCCTCACTGTACAGGTTGAGCTGGTTCTGTACCTAACTGGAGGAGCCACACCAACAGGTAGTGTTTCAGAGTCTGACGTGAATGTGCAGTATGCTGGGGCGAAATGGAGATTTGTAGGGCAAAGAAGCTTTGGGAAGGAAGGGAAGGGAAAAGGATAAGTGGTTTTCCAGCCTGGACTTAATTTTGATCTTTGAGCACTGCTATGAAAGAGTATAGACAGGGCCATACTAGCCCATTGCATGGAGAACAAGGGAAGAGCCTTTCCTTTCCTAGCTAAAATCTCTTTTGTGACTCCAGGCTCAAAGGGAATCTGGATGGCTCCTGCTTCTTTTTTTTTTAATTTCCACTAATGCACCAAATAGATGAGTAGACAAAAAGCTGGAAGATAGAGGTGATCTTAGGGTCTTCTGTCATCCTTGTCCCCAACCCTTTGGCTCTGGAAACACCTTCTCTAGCCTCTCCCACTAAGGAGGAGAAGGGGAAGACCCAAAGTGCTGCCCCCACACTACTTCAGGAATCACTGTGGCTCCCTGGAGAGGGGCCCTGGGGTTCCCTCATCTCCTTCCAAAGGCCTATTCAGTGACAGTAAAAGGAGTGTCAGCCTTGGGGATTACAAGTGACACGCTTCTTCTTGGTGATCTGAAGTGATGAAGCGAGGGAGCATGTGATGGCAGTGAGGACGTGGCATTAGCAGATGTCTTGTCAGTGTCTATCTTCTCACGGCACAAAATCCAAAGTGGAGGGGGAGTGAATGGCTATCACCAGAGCCCCCTTTTGCTCCGGGAACAGAACAAGGCAGTGGGCATACCTGGAGTCAATCCTGAAGACTAGTTCCTAACTGGCTTCTCCCTATAATAAAGTTCCACAAGCCAGATTCCCCTTCCAGCCTGCCTGTGGCCATTGGCCTTGAGGACCCCAGACTCCAGAAGCAAGGGGCTGCCCAGCCACAGGAGGGTGCCAGGGAGTGGGCCAGCCTTCCCAGAGGTTCTCCAGACCTCCCAGTATGTGGGCCTGTTATCACAGAAGGAATCTTAGAAGCCACCAAATCCAACATCCTCTCCCCGATTTTACAGAGGAGAAGACTGAGTCTTGAAGAAATTCCATGACTTGCTCAGGGTCATACAAGTAGTAAGCAGCAAAGGCAAGCTTGAAATCAGGTCTCTCTGACTCCAAGTCCAAGACTCTTCTCCACTATATCATACTGCTTCTCATTAGAGAAAAGAGTGAACAAAACTTCAGTTAGCACCGGGTCAGAGGATCGGCTACAAATGACCCCTTCCTACTTTTGGTCCATTTTTTGGGGGGGTCTTTTTGGAGGGGGGAGGCAGGACAATTGGGGTTAAGTGACTTGCCCAAGGTCACACAGTTAGTACGTGTTAAGTGTCTGAGGCTGGATTTGAACTCAGGTCCTCCTGACTTCAGGGCTGATGCTCTATTCACTGCACCACCTAGCTGGCCCTATTTGGTCCATTTTTAATGTAAAATATTCAATTGCTGAAAGAGGAAACCAATTTGATTTGTTGCTAAGTGTCCAGTAAGAAATACACATGCACACACAGAGCCTTTACCCTTGGATTTCCTCTCTCTCACTGTTAGCCTTTGGCCCACAGGGTTCTGGCATCCACTTCTCCAGCTCTTAGTTTCACTATCTCCTGAACATGTATCACCACCTGCCCAAGCTCTCTCTTCCCATCTCCTATTCCTAGGCCAGCTATGGGCCTCTTGATGTAACATTCGTCTTAATGCTACTAAATCCCCTTGAGCAATTACAGGAGGGATCAAGGAAAGGTTGGTCCCCTCTCTTCACCATCCAGGGATACCAAGATCACTCCCCTCATGCTGGAAAACCTTTCCTGCTCAGTCTGTGACTCCTCTTGTTCTAGATTTCAAGAACGCAGCCTCCAGTAGTCAGCCTGCAGCCTCCTACTATGGCCTAAATGAACAAAGATAACTTCTCTTCTCCCTTTGTGTGTGGAGCCTGGTTCTGTAACCCAAAGTTCTTTCACTCCTCGTAGTTAGTTCGTTCTGGATTTATCCTTCTCGTGCCCTGGTGTTCTTCTTTCCCCGGATCAGAGAGGAGAGAGACGGGAATAACTGGTAGTGATGATCCTATGCTTCTCCCCCAGCCTGGGATCATCCCAGGGACATGAGGCCTTTTCTATCCAGTGGGCTGTGAGAGAAGGTTGGGCAGGGCGGGCCCTGGGGTCATGTAAGGTAACAGGAAGGAAAGAGTATTGGGGACCTGGGGGGGGAGGAGGGCAGTAAGGGTAGGCAGAAGAGTAGGTGAGGCAAAGGGAAAACAGAAAGATTCGGTGAGAGGGACTACACAGGGGTGTTGGGTGGCAGCATTGACTCACTTAGTCCAGCATTAATGATCTGACTGAGTCAACAAGTAGCCCGGTTGATCCAGAGATTATACTAAATTAGTAAATTCTCCAAGTGCCCCGGAGACATGGGATCATTGTTGGCAGTGGTTCTCCAAGCAGGCATTCCTGGGCACATTCAAACTGGAGAAGAGTGTGGAGAAGCTCTCCAGTAGATAAAATGTTAGGCCCCAAGAGACTGGCAGACAGTCTCAGCCTTAGCAGACCAGGGCAGAAGGCACAGGCCAGGAGAGCTGGGAGTTCCCAGAGGCTGGGTGCCTCTAGTTCCAATTATGGGGATGGCTTCTGCTCCCTTGCATTGGTGAGAATGGTGAAAGAAAAGTCAGAGCTGCTTGGGGCAGCGGCAGATAGGCAGGATAGAGCTGTAGCGTGAGAAGCTGTTCCAACTCTCTTTTGCTGGTCAGCCCAATTTGGGGGAAGGGATTGTTTCTTTTGGATTGACCAAGTCTATGTGAATCTGGTGGGCAGAGCTAATGGGAGTGTAAGCATGTGTGGAGGTATCGTGAGTATAAGGATGCTGGATGCAATGAGTATAATATGGTATGGTGGTAATGGGAATAGGTATAGGAGTTAATAGACTGGAAGTTAATACATGAGGAGGTAATTAATTGGATGGCAAGACAAGAAGATACAGCAGCACTTTAAAATGTTCTACTTTTTTCTTCCAAGTTAGTATTTCCTTCCCCACATAATCACAGGCAGTGCTAACACCCAATCCATTACTCATATACACACTTATCTTAGGAAATGAGGAGAGGAATCTTTGCAAAATTCTGTTTCATAGGATGGAAGAAGGCTTGGCACCACAACAATCGCACCTACAGCTTTAGTCCACATCCCCTGGACCTAGCAAGCCTACTTTCTTCATGTGAAGCATGTAGTAGAGCACAGCCCTGGTGCCACTGTCAGAATCCTGGGCAAGGATGTCCTCTCTGACCCAGGGTGGCATTTCACACTCTTCACCTGCACTCTGTTTCAATTTCCAAGCATGGGCAGGAGGCTGGTTCTGGCTGTCACAAAGTCTCAGATGGAAGGGGCATTAGATATCTTCCAGTTTACCTCTCCTTCCCTCCCCCGTCATTTTTCAGATGAGGAAAGAGGGCCAGAGAACCTAAATGACTTCCTCCAGGTCATGCAGCTCTGTGCTGCCAGAGCCAGGACTCCTGACTACTAGGTCCAAGTGCTTCCGCCCTGTTCCTCCTCATCTTCTGGCAGGTGTAGTCCCTGTCTCCATGATGCCTCAGTGAGGCCTGCAGGCAGTACCTGGGTCTCTAGAGTCCTTTTGGGTAGGTGTCTGTCTGTCCTAACATGTGGTCTTAGACTTTCTTCTAGGACCCCCCTTCTGGCTGCTCCACTAGAAAGTCACCTCCCTTCCCAGGTCTGACAGGCCTCACTGCTCAGATAATCTCCCAGCTGCAGGATTGGACTGGACATGCCATCACATTCAATCAGGGTCTGAGCCATCCCAGCCTTGACAGCTCAGTGGGAGGAGAAGGGAGGGAGGCGAGGAGGGCTTAGAAGGGGAGCAGCCCAGCCAATGACTAAGGTTAGAGCTCACTGTTTTAGAAATAATAGACAAGGGTTATTGAGAAGAGGGTTCCTTGACCCCCTCTACTGCCCAGGGCTACCTTGGTTAGCATTGTCCTAGGTGATGCTGAGGTCCTTGGGAGATAGACTGAAAGTATCTTATCTAACTTAGTCACCTGTGTAATAGAATTCAAAAAGTCCCTTCCCAATGCCTAGGCTTCCTTCTCCCCCAAACAGACTCAGTGCATATTGTCTATTCTCCCCAATTACCTTTACTAACCAGTTGGCAGGGAGGAGTCTTTTTTTAATTTTTTTTTGCTTTTTGGAGGGGGGAAGGTAGGGCAATTGGGCTTAAGTGACTTGCCCAAGGTCACACGGCTAGTTTTTTGTGTTAAGTGTCTGGGGTCGGATTTGAACTCAGGTCCTCCTGACTCCAGGGCTGGTGGTACTCTATTCACTGTGCCACCTAGCCGCACAGAGGGAGGAGTCTTTCACTGAATCATAGATTTAGAACTGGAAAGGACCAAGGAGATCATTTAGTTCAATGCCTTATTTTACTGATATGGACATTGAGACCCAGAGAGATTAAGTGAATTGTTCAAAGTCATCCCAGTAATAAGTGGCAGAGCCAGGTGGTAGCAGCAAGGTGGCACCATAGTGCATTGAGCATCATGCCTGGAGTAAGGAAGATCTGAGTTCAAATTTGGCCTCAGACACTCCTTAGCTCTGTGACCCTGGGCAAGTCACTTACCCCTGTTTGCCTCAGTTTCCTCATCTATAAAATGAACTGGAGAAAAGAATGACAAACCACTCTGGTATCTCTGCCCAGAAAACCCCAAATGAAGTCACAAAGAGTCAGTCATGACTGAAACAACTGGACAACAACAGGATTTAAACCAAGAGTTCACTAACTCCAAATTCAGCTTTTTCCACTTCCCCAAGCTGCCTTAAGTCACCCTAGCAGTTCCCTAACCTGAGTTATCTTGAAAGTGTAGCCTAGAAGGTACAGTAAAATGAAGTACTGTCGGGTAAGCTTCACCTCTCTAAGAGCCCAGCAAGAGCTTTGGGCAGACAGACAGGGAAGGAGGAGTAACCAAGCAGACAGGGTAAGGTGCCTAGAGAGAAGACATTTGGCTAACTACTCCTTTTTCTCATCATGGCACTTTCTGAGTCTCCATCCTATATCTGAAGTCCCCTGTGCAGAACTGAGCTCCCTCCCCTTCTCTCTCTCTCACTGCCTATGCTTCCTCTTTCCCTTTTCTGCCCACAGGTGTGGGCCCACTATGAGGAGCAGCCCGTGGAAGAGGTGTCCCCAGTGCTGGAAGAAAAAGAGCGTTCAGCCAGCTACAAGCCCGTATTTGTGACGGAGATCACTGATGACCTACACTTCTATGTCCAGGATGTGGAGACTGGTGAGTGTGCTGGGCCTGCCTTTTTCCCCATCCCTGAGAAACCTCCATTTCTCCTTTTGTCCAGTGGGAGAAAGATACAGTCCCCTTTCTAACAAGTTTCACTGAAATGATGACGAACCTACGTGCTGCCTCACCACCACCCCACCCGACCAAATGCCCTTCAGGACCCTGTTTTTTCTTCATCAGGTTCCCCAGGCCTACCTCTTTTAGTCTTGTTAGTGTGGAACCTACAAGTGAAACTTAGAAACAGTATGAAATAGTGAATGTGGTGAATGGTTTCCCAGTGACAAGGGGCTTCTGCTTTCTTCTGAGACACCTTGGTTAGGCTGAGTAGAGAACAGATCGCCTCTGTATCCAGTAATCGTCACTCAAACGTAAGCACTCCCCTTCTTCCTCCCACCTCATGATTCCATTTTCTGAGGTCCACAGCTACCCAGGGAAAAGAGCCAAAAAGGGAAGATCCTTGGTTTGCCTGTACTTGGTGTTTTTCCTTTAGAGGTTAACAGAGCCCTGAGTGGAGTGAGTAGCCAGTTACCATGGAAACAAGCAGAGCTGTGGGGGTAGTTGTCCCATGGGCATTGCTAGCTTTCTGAAAGACCCTATCCTCTCTTCATACCCCCTTGCAGTTCCTCATTTCCTGGCCTCCTCTGCCTATGGAAACTCATGCTCTTGGAGGACTGAGAGGCATTAGAGAGATGACCTTTAGAGGCTGTGCTAAGCCTCCCTGGTCTCACTTTTTTTCTGCCTCTTTTATCTTTCTTCCATGACCTTTTCCCTTTCATCTCTACCCTGCCTGGAGAAACAGACTGATTAGTGAAAAAGAGGAGGTTCTTGCACCATCCCCCAGGCAATACTGGAGCTGAGGAGGTAGATGCAGCCACAAGGAGCAGGGGCCAGAGAGGCTACCAGCAGGCTGGCAAGGCTGATGTGTGGCACTGCCCAGTCTTCTCTGTTGTCTCCTTCCGCACGAGGCCCCAGCTCCGGCCTCACCTCCTCCCCCTCTAATGAAATTCTCAAGCAGCTGCCTTTGGAGCAATGCTATTTTAACAGAAAACCCATCCTTCACTGGACTTCAGCTTGCTGTGTCTGGAAGGAGAGAAAAGGAGGAGAGAAAAATGACTGCAACTATTGGAACAGGAGAAGAGAATAAGCAGCTTTTGGCATTGGGACAGCCAGGAGCCTGGGAGAGCCTGGGGAGCTGGGAGTAGTGCTATCCAAGGAGACACCAACACCACCTCAAGGAAAACTATCCCTAGACACTGGAGCCCAGCCAGGACATCAAGAACCGAAGAATTCCTATGTATATGCAGCTTTGAGGTTTGCAAAAGGCTTTCCTCACAGTGGCCCTGTGAAGGCAGTAATGAAAGGACTGTTATCCCCATTTTGGAGATCAGAAAACCAGCACTCTGAGGGTTTAAATTATTTGCCTGCAATTACACAACTAGTAAGTGTGGACAGAATTTGAACCCATGTTTCCTGCCTCCAAATCCGTGGCTCTATCCAGGGTGCCATCAGGCTTCTCTGCCTTCAAAGGCAGCAGAGAAAAATCCAACATGCTGCAATTGAAAAAATAATAGTGCTTTTTCTGTAACATGATCATAGATTACTCAGTGGTTTGAGTTGAGTGGAAATGCAGATTTGTGCGTGAGAGTCAAAGTTCTAGGTAGACAATGAGAACCAAACTTAGACCCAAGGCCGAAAGTTGCAGGAGTTGTCTGGGAGGAGAGACTCACATCACCTCACCAGAAGGGAACTGTTTTAACGAGACTCTGCCCAGGGCACAAGACAGAGCAGGGGCCACCTTTGGAGTGGGGGCCAGGCACTCAAGAACAGTTCCAGGCCATTAGACACTTCTACAGGTGTAGAAGGAGGGAGCTGTCCAAAAGAAAGAGGACCCCAGTAGCAAAGCCTGCTTTCTGTAGTTTCTCATTCTGACAGTAACAGCAGCTTGGATTCACATTATACAGCACTTGAGGATCTCTGGTTAGCGCCAGGAGTTGGAAGAGATTGAAGATGAATAATAGAGGCTAGCTTTTTTGTCGTACTTGACAAAGCTATATACATACATACATATGTGTGTGTACATATATATTCACTTATTTAATCTTCACAGCAGCCTACAAAGACAGATACTGCAAGTGCTATTATCCTCAATTTACAGATGAGGAAACTGAGGCTTAGCAAGGTCAAGGAGTCTGCCCACAGTTGAACCACAGGCATCTCAGCCTTCACTTGAAGAACTCCCAGAGAGGGGAACCCATCTTTTTTATCGCAGCCCTTTCTGCTTTGGGGTAGCTTTTATTATTAGGAAGTCTTTGCTTTGCAGCTTTCTCTCTTCCATGTGACAGCCCCTCACATGATTGAAGTCCTCTATTGGCCCTGTGTCCCAAAATCTTTTCATCTTTAAGCTGAACATCCCTGGTTTCTTCAACCAGCTGTCATGAAGCATGATCTTGAGATTCTTCACCATTTTGGCTCCTCTTCTCTGAATGCACTGCATCATATCCATTTCCTTCCAGAATTACAGTGCCTACTACTAAGTAAACATAATATTCCAGCTGAGCTCTGAAGTACAACAGGATGATAACCTCCCTTTTCCTGGACACTTGACCACTCTTCATTTAGCTCAGTATTTATTGCATTCAATTTTTGGAGGCCACATCACACTGTTGACTCATCAAACTTCATGCCACTAAAATTCCCATATCTTTTTCATATGAACTTTTCTATAACCATTACTTCTCATTTTGTACTTGAAATTTTTATTTTTTTATCTAAGTGTTAGACTATATTTATCTTTACTGAATTATATTGTCTTAGATTTGACCCAGTGTTCGCTGTCAAGATTGTTTTGAATGCTGATTATCTATCCTGGCTTTGTACCATCTGTAAATTTGATAAGTATATTATCTTCTCTTTATCCCAGTTATGATTGCTCTGGATCTGGCCACCTGACTGTACAGTCTACTAACCCATCTCTTTTTACTTTGGCATAAGATTAGCTTGAGAAACAGTTGGATGCTTTGCTAAATCTAGGTATACTTTCTTTGTAGTTTTTCCTTTGTTTACCTATCTAGTTGCACCTTCGAAAGAGGAACTTGTCTGGCTGGACCAGACTATTCACTAACTTGGTGAATACATGCAGACTTTTCAAGCTTACCTCTTTCTTTTCTTAATGCTCACCAACTATCCCCTCAGTAATACGTTGCAGAATTTTACCAGGAGTCAAAGTCACACTTACTGGCAGACTTCATTATCCTCACTTTTGTGAAGATCAGCTTAATATGTGCCCTTCTTCAGTACTCTGTTTTCTCCCGTTCTCCACAGTCTTTCAAAGATCAGTGGCAGTAGCTTAGCAATTTTATCTGTTCATTCATTCTGTTCCCTAGGATATAGTTCCTGTGTACCTAGTAACTTGAACTCATCAAGGACACCTGGTTACTATCTTGCTGTTTACAGGTAGATTTTGAACTCAGGTCCTCCGACTCCAGAGTCGGTGCCCTGCTGCCATTTTTAGTCTGTTCCTTTCAGTCCAAAGACCATTCTCCTTGACAGAGAAAAAAAGAGCAAAATAAAAGTCAAGCAGTTTTGCCTTCTCTCCATTGTTCACTATCATCATCCCTGCTGCCCCAGACAGCAGCCTTGTCCCTCATTTGAGCATCTTTTCTCTAGTATGGCTTTTTTTTTTTTAATGAACAAATTCTTTTTCCTTTTCTTTCCTGCCCTAGCACTCTGAACACTGTTCTTACAGGATTGGGCTGTGTTTGTATTCATGCTCCATTACCTGCCCTTGCTTCCATCTTCGATACAAGTCTGTTTATTATCAATTAGTTAAGGTGCTCCTCCTGTTCCTCAAATGGAATGCTCCATCTCCTATCTCCATGCCTTTGTACTAGCTGTCCCTCATGCCTAGAATACTTTGCTTTTTAACCTGACCGTCCCAGAAGCCACAGCTTCCTTCCAGATATGTTTGCAGAAAGATATTCTAGGTCTGCCCTAGATGCCAAAGCCTGCTACCCCCCTGAGGTTATGTCCCATCTCCTCTGTGTGTATCTTGTGTGTCCACAGTTTTTTACATGTTGTCTCTCCCTCTAGAATGTGATCTCTCGGAGGGAAATTACTGTTCTTGCCCTTCTTTGTTTCCCTAGAACTTAACATAATGTCTAGAATATAGTAAGCATTTAATAAATGTTTGTTGATGAGTTATGCCTCCACCTCAGTCTCGGTTGATCTCTTCCTTTTCCTTAGAATTGTGTTCTTGAAAGTTTTAGATCCTTCCAAGACTTTCTTCCCCTGTAGAATTTTTATCCATGGGATCCTACCTATCTTTATCTTTTGAAATCTGTTCTCCAAAAATCTAGGATGCATGTCAGAATGTGTCTTTTTCTTGGTCACACATTCTAAAATGAGATGGTCACTTCCCCCATAGTTCCTATCGTTTCCATCCCAGCAGCTGTTTCCTTCTCAGTGGTAAGAATCAGATCCAGATGAGCAGTTCCTCTACCTTTTGAAGGATAAAATTATCATTAAGACAATTCAATAGATTTTTGGCTGCTCTGCTTTAGGTAAAGTGAGAGTTCCAACAGATATGCACATAACAAGTCTCTGCCCATTGCTGTATCATTCCTCTGTGTCAGGCTCATGATCTGTTTTCTAAACAAGTCACGTCTGTATCTTCCTTCTTTCCAGGTGATATATAGTTCATTCTAATGAGAATGCTGCTTCTGTTTCTGTCTCCATTGTTTTCTATCACGCCCCCGGCCATGCTTTCCCCTTTCGGTTTCTGTCTTTCCTTACATGAGCTTATCTTGAGCAACTTAATGGCCCAGTGCATAGAGCACTGGACGTGGAGCCAGGAAGACCTGAATTCACATCCAGTCTTAGATGCTTGCTAACTGTGTGACCCTAAGCAAGTCACTTAACCTCTGTTGACCTCAGCCTTCGTATCTGAAATGTGGGGATAATAATAACACCTCCTCCCAGAGTTGTTGTGAGAATAAATTAGTCTTTGTAAATTACTTAATACAGTGCCTAATACATAGTAGGTGTTATAGAAATGTTAACTGTTATTATTATTATCTTCTTAATATATTCCCAGCTCTAGGGCTTTATCCACTATAGCACTTTATCTCTCAGGTCCCAGAGTCTCCGGAGCTTCTACATCTTTGCAAGACAGACTTCAGGTGCTTTGGGGAGTGTTACCTTGCATGTTATCACACACGAGCCCAGATCTATGATGCTGAGACCTTAGTCACTATTTCTTGTAGCACAATCTGGAGCTACTCTATCAGGACAGGAACCCTATGGCTAGTAAAGAATGAGCTGCAGAGAACAGAAAGGTGACAGACAGAAGAAAAAAGAGGAAAGGGAGAGAAATAATGAGGAAAACCTCAGACTGAATTTCCAGAATAACTGAAGAGAATAAGCAAATTGAGAAGTAAGAGCAAGAACTTTGAAACTTTATGCTCCCATTTCCCAACCTCAAGACAATGTCTTCTCCTTAGGGTGGCTTGAATAGTCCTGTTCTTTCTCTCTCCCATCCACCACCACCTGTTAAAACTTGCTTTTAGGGGAGTAACCGATAAACTGATCATGCTAAGTTGTAATTGATTGATTGAGCTAAAAAAAAAACTCTGATTTTAGTATTTCAGACAACAAAAAGCCATATGAGTGAGGCTTTGGGTAGAAAGGAGGATGGTTTTCCTGGGTCCCTAAAATGTCTTGGTGGTGAATGATTTGTTTCTGTAAGGGGCATTAGGGATTTCTAAAGTATTCACTGATGGGTGGGAAGAAGAGTCAGCCACCTTCAGATCAAGGCTCTTGGGAATACAAGAAGAGTAGCTGTTCTAGTGACCAGAGAGAGTATATACACAGGCCCAAATACACACACATGCACTCACTCACTCACAATCACACTGATAGTTCAATCCTCTGATCTCACCCAAAGGAAAGCTATTCTCCTGAAATGATGAGGGTAATGGGAGAAAGTGATGTGCCAAAGGAGAGTTAGGATCTGGGCAGACTGCCCTGAAAGAAGGAAGATGAAAGGGGGAAAGGGAGAAGCCAGCAGATCTGCTACTGAATCAGTGTAGGCTTCATAAGAGAGTGGCAGGTAGGCAGTATTAGACAGCAATGCTGAGGAGAAATCCCAGGGTGTGCCCACATGGACCAATCCCCCAAGGCAGATGGGAGTCAGAGAAAGGAAAAACCGGGAAGGATAGCAGCTGCTTACCCCGGAATTAAAAGGAATTCAAGCTTCACAGCAAGGGGAAGAAATGATGATATTTCAGTGATGTAAAAGGCCATCTAATCCGTTCCTTCTGTTACAGTTGAAGCAGCTAGGGTTTATAGATGAGGCCTGCAAGTTAGCTCTGTGTCCAGGGTCCCAGCACAGTATTTTCTGGAGCTGGGGAAAGAAAGAAACCAACCTAACAGCAGCCTTGGAGTTCATATGGCCCCCAGAATGGATAGAAATGTTCAAGAGCCAGGGGATATTGAGTTCAATAACTAGATCACGCCCAGTTGAATAAATGAGGATCTGGGCTTGCTATACCAAGGTTTTATCACCTTTTTCCTGGGCCAAATCTCTGATGCTTGATCATTCCTTTGCTTGGGATTTTCTCTGGTCCCCTCTCTCCACCTTTGCCTTTCATCTCACCGTGTAAATTGTAGGATGGTGTAATGGAGAGCATACTTGTTTCTTTGCCTAGAAATAGACAACCATCTGTATGACCTAGGCCAGGTATAGGCCTGCAGTAGAGATGCTGGGGGATGAGAAGAGAGTGAACAAAATGATGAGTTGTTATATCCAGACAAGACTGACTTTGGATCAGTGGTTTTAGTTGAGCCCACTTTTCCTAGAAAAATCCCACCTTTAGAACCTTCATCAGAAGTTGGAAGAATGTGGGTACATAAGGTACAGGATCTTCAAGCATCCTCCTTCCCTGCTCATTCAGCTACGGCCTAGTCATAGAATCATAGACTTAGAGCTAGAGGGAACCCCAGAGAACATTGAGTTCAAGCCCCCAGTTTTGTAGATGAGCTGCCTAGAGAAGGCATGTGATTTACTGAAAGTCACTCAAGTAAAGGAGAGCTGGAACTTGACTCCAAATCCTAGGAGGCTTTGGTCCACTGGGACACAGCCCCTTCCTCTGCAGCCTGACTTTAAGCCTTTGATATCTAAGACACAGAGTGCCTCTTTGCCCCTCCCCATCTTACGAATTGGAGAGTGTGTTGAGAAGTGGAGAGGGGAGGAGAGGGGAGAAGGGCAAATATTCACATGATAATGGTTCAGGAATGGAAAAGGTCTCTGCTTTCCTCCCCTGCCATCCCCCTCAGGGACACAACTAGAGAAGTTGATGGAGAGCATGAGAAATGATATCGCCAGCCACCCGCCCATAGAGGGATCCTATTCCCCTCGCCGAGGAGAATTCTGCATTGCCAAGTTTGTGGATGGAGAATGGTAAGCCCACCGGGGGCAGAGCAAAGTGGGGGCAGGGGAGGTGACCTGGGAGCCACACCCAAGTCACCCACATGGAAAGGTCCAAGACACGCCTTTTCAGTTCGCATCTTTTCCAAGGTGGTATGATGACATCATTCTACTCCTCTCCTGGCAGCTCTCTTGGCTGATCATTTTATATTCCATTGCTGGTGATTTCCCCCTGCCAGCCTGGGGCCAGCTTTGAGTCCAGTCTATTGGCAGGTTTGGATAGGAGAGCACCCTGCAGCTTGGCCAGCTTGCTGAATGCAGAAGCAAGTGGCATTCTCCCAACTCCCCTGGGGAACTAGCCTATGGAAGTCCTGATGAGACTGAAGCAACTGGCATGTTCCACACTTGCACAGCAGAAACAGTGACACTGTCACATGGGGGGAAGGGGGAAGGACAAGCAGTACACTCAGCCTTGGGACAACCCCCAGGTTGTCTGAGAGTAGTGAGAGACCAACACCCTGAAGCTGGCTGCAGAGGGCAGGGCCCATGGCCTTCCCAGGGAGAGAAAGTGACTTGGATGTGTTCCCTGCTGTAGCCTCCCAGACAGATCTGCCGACTAATTACAGCTACTGTTTAGTGTGCTGGGTTTAAACAGCAGACATCAATCTAATCATTAGTCTTGTTGCTTTATGCCCTGAGGACACATTAATCTGCTCCATGCATTCCATTCTCCCTCCCTTCTTCTTCCCTGGTTACTCAGATCCCATAGGGGGATGGACACTCTCCCTAGGGTGAGAGAGCCTTCTACTGTGCTCTTAAAAAGACAGTCTGAGGATGGTCCTGCCAGTCCATGCCTTGCATCTCATGGTTTCTGCATAGCCCAGGGCTCCTTGTTTCCCTCACTACCACCATCCCCTCCTAACTGCTGTGGCCACTTTTTCATCTGTGACATGATACCTTTGCAGGTACCGAGCTCGGGTAGAAAAGGTGGAGTCTCCAGCCAAGGTTCATGTCTTCTACATCGACTACGGCAATGTGAGTGTTGAGGTTTTAGCAAGGTACCCTGGAAACACAGCAGGCTAAATGATGCTGACTCCCAGACTCACTGAGTTTATAGGGGAAGAGGGAGAAATGAGCACCATGCAAAGCTTTTGGTACAGGCAGGGACACACTTCAGAGAAGTAAGAAAGGACTAGCGTTCTTAACCTTTTTTAGATTATAGACTCCTTGGCAATCTGGTGAAGCCTCTTCTCAGAATCATGTTTTTAAATGCATAAAATGAAATATATCAAGTTACACAAAAGAAACCAATTATATACAGTTATAAAAATATTTTAAAACAAGTTCAGATATCCCAGATGAATAATCCCTGGCATAGGAGAATTGTATTCTGGTCAAAACCAGAGGCTCACCTGGGCTTATACCCTACAGTAGGTACACTCCCACAATGTATTGCTTCATATAATCCTACTGAGTAATTGAACCTGAGACCCTTTATCCTCCCCCAGGGAAACCCCCAGGTCCTAGCCATGTAGGATGGGAGCACAGGTGTATTTGTGTGGCTGGGTTGCTCCTGAGAGAGATTGGGAGAGGAGAGGGGAGTGTTAGATATGTTCTCAGGACACAGTGTACCTGTACCCTGAAAGAAAAATATCTCAGACCAGGAGCCACAAAAAAAGTTTTCTAAGAAACTCCCAGCAAATCTAAGAGAGTTGGCATGTTTTCCATATTCCTCACATAACCCCAAGCTTTGTCTCTCATTCCAATAGTTTGAGATAATAACTGCTCCACATCCCTGCATCTCCCCACCCGCCCTTGCCCCATTTCCTTCGCCATAACCAAAAATAAGGAGCAGCTTTTACATCTTCTACAGTCAGGTTTCCAAACGTGAAGGACTTAGTTTCATGGCAGGTGTAAGGGGGTTTTACTATGGGTGCCATAGAAACAATGGCAGGAGACACAGGAAATTTCCAGCTGGGACTCTGACACTGACCGCATGCTGCTTCCTTTTCCCCACTCAGGTTAGGCTCAGTAATGGGGTGCAGAGAACAAAATGAAACTCTGAAAGGAGGGGACGTATGAGCCTGGGCTTCATCTGATCTCTAGTGGAGCCAGAGCAGAGTAGGCAGGTCTCCAAGGACTCCCAGATGTTCCCCTTTGTTCCCCTTCTCAACTGAGACCTCCTCCATTTCTTCCTAGCAGAAGAGTCAGGGACCACTCTCCCAGAAGATAGATCTTTGGAAGGAAGTGGAAACAGCAATTAGCACCCATTATCACTATGATTACTTTAATAGGCACCACTGGGTGTCCCAGGCACCAAGCCCAGGGGTGAAAAGGAATGAGTCCCTTTTGTTGGCTTCCATCTGGAGGACATTCCCCTCCCTCCAGGGTGAGATGACTGGGAAAGGCTATGAGTGTGGCTAAAGTACCACAAGGCAGAGGCTGTTAGAATTCTCAGATTTTCACTAAAGCCAAAGGACCAATCAAGAAGAGCTCCTCCAGAAAGAAGGGAACCCTGGGCTGCTGAGGTTCTGGGGTCAGAGGGTTGTATGGTCTGAAGATGTGACTTTTCCTGGTTCTTTCCTCACAGAGAGAGATCTTGCCATCCACCCGTTTGGGTACATTACCACCCGCCTTCAGCACCCGAGTGCTGCCTGCTCAAGCCACAGAGTATGCCTTTGCCTTCATCCAGGTGCCACAAGATGTGAGTCCAGACCCTTCATTTACTGTGCTCCATTAAACGGTTGAAAGGAGATTTCATTGCCTAGCTCCAGAACTCGCCTGCACTTGTGCAAGGTGTGCCCACATGTATACATGTATGCGTGCGCATGCACACACACACACACGGAAGTGAGCATTGTCACTCAGGGTGGGAATCAGTGATTGCATGAAGATAAGTGGACAGGGTAGCATCTGACCTGCTCTTGGTAGGCATCAGTGAAGGCTGTTGCCACACTTAGTAATGCCCTGCTTGTACTTCTCTGCTTCCCAGGAGGATGCCCGCACAGATGCTGTGGACAGTGTGGTTCGGGACATCCAAAACACTCAGTGCCTACTCAACGTGGAACACCTGAGCCCCGGCTGCCCCCACGTCACCCTTCAGTTTGCAGATTCCAAGGGTGATGTGGGGCTGGGCTTGGTTAAAGAGGGACTGGTCATGGTAGAGGTTCGCAAGGAAAAGCAGTTCCAGAAAGTGGTATGTTATTAGGGAAGGGAAACAACCCACTCATGATAAGTCCTGAGGCCCTGCTCTTCTTCTACTGAGGAATACCTACCTCACCTTCCCCCCTGCTGGGAAGGGGTGGGAGGTGGCAGAGAGTAGAGTAGCCGCAGGAAAGAATTGGGGGGGGGGGGGGGTCATTAATTGCTTTCCAAATTAAATGGCTGTGGTGCATGAGTTTGACTAACAATTCAGGTGCAATTTGAAATGGCAAATTAACCCTTTCATTTTCCCTGGGCAATAAGCTTGAGGAAAGGGTAGAAAGCTTTGGCCAGAGATGAGTTTGCCCCTTTCTTCATATTCATGAGGAAACAAGGTACCATGTTGCCATCATGCAGTTCAGACAGATGCCACCTTTCCTAGATCCACCCTGGGATATCCTCCTTATCACTAAAATGAAAATTGTCACCCTGAACCTCTTCTAGCTCATTCACACCCCAAGATTATCTCTATCTCTATATCTACCAACCCTCATCTTACTAGGGAAGGTTCCTTTTGTAAGGAACTAAGGCCACTTCTCAGCTAACAGGAGGGAACCTGCTTCACACAGGCCAAGCCAGTGTGCCCTCTCATGACGATAAATTGGGGATGTGAAATTCCTTCTAGCCCTGCCATGAGACAGAACTTGTCACTGGGCATAGGGAAGGCATTCTTCTCTTCCATCCTACTACTTGGCCCAAATGTCTGCAGAAAGTAGAAAAGTTGGTTTTGAGAATAATTCTTCTCTGGGGCCTTTACTGCTTCCCCTTCCTCCATTTCACCCATCTGTTTCCCTTTTTCCAGTCTCTCATTTCTCCATCTCTGTTTTCCTCCTGATGCCCCAGTCTTTCCTAATTTATTTGTGGCTGGCTCATGGGTCGATGGTGTTGATTGTGAGAGTCAATATTTCATTTGCAACAAGACACCACTGTTTATAAAATAGAGCCTTTTCTACTGCTGCCTTTCTTTCCAGTTTGGGGAAAGGCCTGACTGCTCATATTCCCTGAACCCGTCACCCCCCCTTTGGAAAGCCAGTTTTTCAAGGGCAGAGTGAGTTTGTCTAAGACATGCTCATGTTTTAAAGATCCATTGTATGAAGGAGAAGTGAGTTTTCCCAGTCATTGGGCAGCATAGCTGTTCTTACCTACTCTGCCTCTGGAATGTCCTTGGTCACAGAACCAGAATTTGGGATTTGGAAAGGACTGCAGTGGTCATCTAGTCCAACCTGTACACAAAAGGAAATCCTCACTGTGTCCTACCCAACAAATTATGGTCCAGCCTCTGTTTGAAGACCTCCAAGGAAGAGAACTCCACCTCTGAACAGCTCTCTCTGGGAGGAAGTTATTTCCTGACATTGAGCCCAGCCTAAATTTGCCTCTTTACAACTTTAACCCATCATTCCTGGTTCTGCTGCTCTGGAGCCAAGGGAACAAATTTAATCCTCCTTCTATACGACATCCCTTAAAATACTTGGACAGCTGTCATGTCTTCCCTGAATCTTCTCCATTTGCCTGATGTTCCTAACCCTGATGAAAATGATGGGGGCAGAGGGTGCCACTCACAAGATTAGGAGCGCCTTAGGCTAGTTCTTGTAGTCCACAATTCCCCTGACATCCCTCTCCCTGCTTTTAATTTACAGATCACAGAGTATCTGAATGCACAGGAGTCAGCCAAGAGCGCCAGGGTGAGTTCCTGCCCCAGGGACCATTGTGGAGTGGGAGGAAGGTGGGTCATAATGCTTGGGGAAGAACACACTGAACTAACAGCTGGGTTTTCCCTTTCTTGTTACAGCTGAATCTCTGGCGTTATGGGGACTTTCGAGCAGATGATGCAGATGAGTTTGGCTACAGCCGCTAGAAAGTGTCTCTTGCCCCCATCAGCACCGCTTACACTAAAACCTTTTCCCCACCTGGGAGGAAGGTGTCAGCTGGAGAGCCCAGGACTGGGAAGGGGAGGGAGGTGGGGAAAGGGGGAAGGATGGGTCCAGCTTTGCTTCAGTGTATGGGACTGTCTCATGAGGCAGAATTCTGAGGCAGGGGTGATGGGGAGCCAGAAAGCTTTCCCAGGGCTGATGGCATTGCCATCTAAGGCGATGGGTACTGCCATCCCCGGTTTCTCCTGACCTGATTTGTGTTTTTTAATTGTCTTCAAATTCAACTTGCCTATGAACAGGAATAAACACAAAAGACTTTGTGCACAGGGGAGGCAAGGGAGAGCCATCAACTGAGAGTAGCTGCCACTTGGCACCCTGCCCTGACCCATATGGCCCTCCTTTCCTCTGTGCCTCCTAGTTCTCTGACTGATAGTTGATTACGTTACTTTTCTGATCTGTCCATTCTTAAATGCCAGCAGCATCTGCCCTTGCTCCCTGCCCTAGATGCCAACCTTAGATATTCTGTATTTAAAGCTTGCGAGACCCAATAAAGTAGTACAGTGCTGTCCGCAACTCGTGTTGGTCATTATGGAACCCAGAAAATCCTTTGCAGGTGTTGTCTCAGTCAGTGGAGGCAAAGTGTTCATCCGGACTCCAGTTGAAGAGATCAGTGTCCATGACATGAAGCCATGTCCCAGCTCCACCACAGACTGAGGCAGCATTGGGTCTGGACATTTCCCCAAGGATCTGCTCCCTTCTCCTCTTTCTATTATGACTGCCTCTTTTATGCTCCCAATGGAGCATTAAGTTGAGTCACCCCATTTAGGACTTCTGGGACTCCTCTAGCTCCTCATTACCCAGATATCATAGGACAGGAGAATTCAAAGCAAAGAAAAACAGATCATACCCACAGTTTTGATTAGACAAGTGATACAGCAAGCAGTAGGAGCAGCTGGATGGCCCAGTGGATAGTGCACCCAGCTAGAAAGTGTCAAGAAGACCTAAGTTCAAGCTTGGCCTCAGACACTGGCTAGCTGTGTGACCTTGGGCAAGTCATTTAACCCTGTTTACCTCATCTGTCAAATGAGCTGGAAAAGGAAATGGCAGACCACTCTAGTATCTTTGCCAAAAAAAAAAACCAAATGAGATCACAAAGAATCAGATACAACTGAAACAACTCAACAACAACAGGCGGTACAGTTGTATCTGCCCAGAGTCACAGGTAGAGGTCTGAGGTGGGGGTGAGGAAATGGGGGGGAGCAAGGAGCAGGGCATTCCCTCCTCAGTCAGGTCTCAGGTCTCTGTCAGCTATCCGGGATGACTCCCTGCCTCCTGGAGCCAAGAAGGAGGCTGAGTTCAGGCATGTTGTCAAGAAGGAACTGATAGCACCACTGAGGATAGCCACCCAGTAGCTGATGTCCTGCTGGCCAGTGTGGTCCCTCTACCCCCTCTGTGCCCATAGCTAGCAGAGCAGCCTTGGGGACAGATTGCTCTGAATGTGCGGCAAGAGGCACATCTCCTCAGAGAGCTGAGGGAAGGACTACAAGCTGCACTGGGGACCTTGGGGCTTGGGGGTTTGTGGGGTTGGTTTGGGTTTTTTTGAGGCAGCACCAAATGCATAGGAATAAATGCAGTGCCAAGTTGTTTTTTAAATGGTTTCCCACTGGGAAGAAGGGAAACAAACTTTAAATTGGTGTTGGGAAAGGAAAGGACAGTGCCAAAGTCTGCAGAGAGGTCAAAAAGAATGAGAACTGAGACGAGGCCATTACATTTAGGGTTAAGAGAGTCAAGGGAAAAAAGTAGAGGTGACTTATTGTAGGTGACCTCAAGTTAAGCCACAAAAAGAAAGAGAGGAGACAGTGTTTAGTGGGGATGCATGGGTCAGTTGAGGGGTTTTTGAAGATGAGGAAAACACAGGTATGTTTATAGGCAGGAGGGAAGCAGCCAGTAGACAAGGAGAGATGGAAGATAAGAAAGAGGGGGATGATTGAGGAACAGTTGGCTGGAGAAGACAAGATGGACAGTGGGATCACTTGGGCATGTGGAGAGGGGTTTGCCTTAGCAAGGAAAAGGGCCATCGTGTGAGCTGGATAAAGGAGAGAGTGCCAGAAGGCATCTGGGATATGTGACTTAAGAACTGAGAATGCTCAGCAAGTGGTCTCAGCTTTTTCAGTAAAATATGAGGCAAGGTTCTCATCTGAGAGAATAGGGGTAGGAAGAGCTAATGGATGCTGAAGAAGGGATGAAAAGGTTTGGAAGAACTGCTGCAAAGCATAGGAGAGTGAGTCAGTAAGGGAGGTGTAGCAGGATTGCCCAGCAGCAGTGAGGGCCCAGTTAAGTTTATGGGACCTAAATGAATAGTGGATCCAGTCAGCAAGGTCTTCTCCAGTTGTGTTCAGCAGCATGAGTGGGAGCAAAGGCACCAGGATGGTGGAAATCATCCAGGACTGATGCTTGGCAGGGGAAAGATAAGGGGACAAGGAATTCAAAAAAAGAGGACAGTGTAGAGTTGAGCTGGTTTGCTAAGAGATCAAGATGGGAAAGGGAGAAGAGTAGCCATCACGGCCTGGTAAAGAACTAAGAGGTCAAGGAATTGGCTGTCACGGTGAAGATGAAGAACGAAGTTGGTGGGGGCAGGAGATGAAATAGAATGATTAGAGATTGTAATCAAAGAAGAGAATTTCAGAACTCATGAACAGGGGAATGAAACATTTATGGGTGATGGCAGGGTCAAGAGTGTGACTGAAGAACAGAGGGAGCGTACACTACTACCTCAGGGGATCAGGTAAGGCTAGAAGGTACCTGAGTAGATCTTTGGAGAAAGTCAAGAATTCAGACTGAAGGCAATCAGGGGATTCCAGACATGAAAGGTGGCTTCTGTGGACACAGAGAGGAGACAAAGCAACATGGTCAAGAAACAGTAGTAGTACAGTTTGGCCAGAATGTGATACTCAAACAGAAGCAGTATGAAATAAGCCTGGGCCACATGGGGAGGGCATTAAATACCAAGCTGAGAAACTTGGGTTTGATCTTTTTAGCAACAGGAAGGCATTCAAGATTCTTTTTTTTTCTTTTTGGAGCAGGGAAGGCAGGGCAATTGGGATTAAGTGACATGTGCAAGGTCACACAGCTAGTAAGTGTTAAGTGTCTGAGGCCAGATTTGAATTCAGGTCCTCCTGACTCCAGGGCTGGTGCTCTGTTCACTGCGCCATCCAGCCGCCCCATGGCACTGAAGATTCTTGAGCAAAGGAGTTGGGTAACTTGGGCTTTAGGAAAATTATTTTGGTAATTGTTGAAGATTTGTAGAGGGGAAATATTGGAAGTAGGGAGACTAATTAGGATGTCATAGTAATTAAGATAAAAAATGAAGGCCTGAACCTAGGGTTGTAGAAGTGTGGGTGGAGAGAGGGGGAGAAATGCAATGGTGTCATTGCAAAAATTGATTGGATGTGGGGGATGAGGGAGATAGAATCATCAAGTATGACTCAAAAGATTACCGGCCTGCATGACTGGGGAGAAAATGGTGCCCTCAACCTCAGTAGGAGGGGAAGAGAGTTCAGAAGGAAGATAATGAAATTCCTTTGTGGATATGTTTGAGATGCTTATGGTATATCCAGGATATTTCTAGGAAAACCAATAGCTAACAATATAGAGCTTACTATGTGCCAGGTACTGTGTTAATAAGCACTTGACAATTATTATCTCACTTAATCCTCACAAGAAGCCTGTGAGGTAGGCACCAGTAATATCCCCATTTTACAAATGAAGAAACTGAAGCTAGAAAAGATTAAGTGACTTGCCCATGGTCACACAGCTAGTAAGTGTCTGGGGTTGGATTTAAACTCAGGTCTTCCTAACTCCACACCTGGCACTCTGTCCTCTGTGCCATGTAGCTGTCCAAGACAGTCCAAGACAGAGGACAATTGACTATGCAGGGCTGGTATTCAAGAGAAAGATTACGGCTGGATTTATAGATTTGAGAGCCGTCTGCATGGACACGATGCTTGAACCCATGGAAGGAGATGAAATCACCAAGTGGGTCAAGTTAGAGACTTAACTCGGAGAGATGGGTGACATACACAAAGTGGGCAAGAAAGAAATCACATGGCAGATAAAAGGACTGGTCAGACAAGCAGAAAAAGTAAACGAGGCCATTGTCAAGGAAGCCACAGGAAAAGAATATTCAGGAGGAAGGAGGAGAGAATTGAATTCAAAAGTGCAGCAGTCGAGGAGGCCAGCTGAGAGCGAGTGTCAGTACCACTGGCATACTTGTACAGAGTAGTTCCAATGGTGTTCCAGTGGGCTCAACCCCCAGCCAGATGACAGGGGGCCAAGAAGCGAGTACAGAATGTCAAGAAGGTGGAGGCAGTGAGTGTAGGTTATTCTTCTGGGGAGTTTGACAGTGAACGAAGCACTACCGAATAAAAGCCTGAGAGAACAGCAGGGTCAGGAGGTGATCTGGGCTTGAAGAGCTGCCAGGGCGGGAGCAGCAGTAATCCAAGTGGGGTGGTAAGGGGAAGGAAGACAACCTGGAATCGGTGAACTCTAGGGTCAGAAAACCACATGAGGCCAGAATAGGTCACAGGTAAACTGAGGAAGGGAGAGGAGGCCTGGACATTGCAGTGAGGGTGAAGAAAAGGCTCAAGGAGGTGTGAGGTAGAAGAAAGGGTGGTTTCAAAGTTCAAAATCCTGGCAATGTTACAGTTACATGTGAACGTGAAATCTGGGGTAGTGTGCCATTACTGGAAGTGGCTGAAGTTGTAGATAATGGGTGCTGAGAAGGTTTATAAACTGGTAGACCATGGTGCTTGAGGGAACTTCAGCAGTATGTATTAAAATCTCCAAGTATAACGGTAGGGTTTAGGTTGGAGAAACTGAGTGAGGTACTGAGCTCCTTGAGAAGAGGTGGAATGAAAGGAGGTTGTTGGATTTACCAGTTAAGTCAACAAGCACCTGTTATGCACTAAGCACTGGCTAATACAGATACAAGCAAAAAGACAGGAAGTCCCTGCCCTCAAGCTTACTGTCTAATGGAGGAAGATAGTACATAAAAGGAAACTAGGGAGAAGGGAGAGGAGTGAATATGACTGGTGTGGCCACTTTCTTTGAAATGGAGGTTCCATTTCATAAGTTCTTTGACCAATCAGAGAAAAGGACCTCAGGGTGAGAAGACTGTCTGAATAGAGGGATCTTTCAGGGTAAAGAAGATTATTGGGTCATAGGAGAAAAAGAAGGCTAAAGACTCAGGAGCTGCACCCAGAGAGGAATGAAGATGGGAACATAGCTGGCCTAGGTGTTTTCCTTAAAATGGAGGGTCTAAGAGCAGTGATTCTCAACCTTCCTAATGCTGTGATCCTTTAATACTGATATGGAGGCGTATCTGCATGTGGGCGGACCCGCCTGGAGACAGATAAGAGGAGCGGTGTCTTGGTTCATAAGACCATTGGAAATATGTGTTTTCCAGCGGTCTTAGGCGGCCCCTGTGAAAAGGTTGCTCAACCCCCAAAGGGGTCGCAACCCACAGGTTGAGAACCGCTGGTCTAAGAGGACCCAAACCATCAAAGGCAGGGGCCAAAGGGACAGAGTGATCTTCTAGGGTGAGAAGGCTGCTGGAAAATGGTGGATGAAAAAAGTCTAGACAGTATGAAGCAGAACCCAGAGAAGATTGGAGAGAAATTATAGCTACATGGATCTGAACTAGGTCATAGTGAATTTTAAAGGAGAAATTGCTGAGAAACAGTGGCAGAGGGAGGGTGGAAGGAGTGTGCTATCCCTTCCTCCAGCCCATTGTGTCAGGGGATGTAAGAGGAACAATCACCACTGGAAAGTGGGGAGAGAAGCAGCGTCTTCTTGAGAGTGACTGGGTTTCTATGAGCAGAAGAAGGTACAAAATATATGAAGAGATATAGAATGAAGAGAAGTTAAGTTTTGTTTTGTTTTTATTGATAGAGCAGGTGTTCCAAGAGCCTTTTTTAGGCTCTTTATTAAGAAGGAGGGAAAGTACTGAGAAATGGCAAGATTAAAATGATTAAAACAAGAGAGAGAGAGAGAGCAAGGGCTGGAGTGAGAGTTCACTGATGAGGCCCTAGTGGAGTGGGCACTAATTCTTTTAGCTCCCCATATTCCCAACTGCAGGCATGGTAAAGCAGGAAATGCATGTAAAACAAGGTGGTCATCATTTCTTGTTTAATCAGCATTCAGTACACTCCATATCTATACAACATCTTCTCCCCTGCTCCACCATTCACCCATCATTTATCCAGGCACAGAATATTGTTCCAGGCACAGAAGATTCATAGTGCCTGACTCGTCCCTTTTTCTGATTCATAGTGGGGAATGCAACTGATCTGGAGCCTTCCCTGGTTTAATACCACACATGCACACACTCTCTCTCTCTCTCCCTCTCTCTCTCTCTCTCTCTCTCTCTCTCCTCTTTCCCCCCCCCCTCTCTGGGGAATACCTACCTCATCCCTTTTAGAAGCCACTCTATTGGAATCAGGAATGAATGGAATCGGGGGACTACGGAGAGCTATTTATAAACCAGATAACTAACAATATGTCCCCAGATCATTTTGACTTTCCCCTTGTCTACTGTGGAGAAAATGACTAAGGTAAGCAGTTATGCTAGAGAAACAAAGGCTGGAGCTTTGGGGGATGCCCTACCTTCAATCTACATGGGAAAACAAGATATTCAGGCCAAGATAAATAACAACACAAGTTTGTGTAGGACTGCCCAATGAGTGGTGTAGGCAATACTGTAAAAGTTGAGCTTCGATTCCAGTCAGTATTTAAGTGGCTATTATGTACATGAATGGAGAAACCCATGTGGACTGATAGAGTATAGAAATCTTTATTGAAAAAGCCTTTTAACTGGGCCTTAAAGGGAGAATAGGATTCTGTGCATATCAGTGGGCCAAGGAACTGGTAATTTTCTTCCCAAATTTACCTCCCCTTTTCCCTCTTTCCTCAACCCTATCCATGGGGTTTTAATAGCTTTAGGGACGTTACTCTTAAGCCCCTCCCCAAAAGTCCTTCCTCTCTTCTTTTCTCTCTAGTGTGTTAAAACAGTACAAGGGAAATAGAGGAAAGTGTTTATGTGGCTTTCCATCCCCTGTGCTGACGCCAAGTTATTTATTGGTTTCATTATTTCTGAGCTGGGGAGAGAGGTAATAGAACCCTCTTCTTAGCTAGGCCAAGTTGGGAGGTGATATGGAGGAGTAGGGGGCCTTGTGTCTCAAGAGTTGTTATTGATATGCTAATTACAGGGGATACTAATTTAATTTGAACCTAATTACAGTGTATTACCCTGGGTGGCATGTGTTTTAATAATTAACATCCTTCAGATGAGTGGAAGTGTAATAATATTTACACACTATTGGCCACCAGCCTGGGGAGGCGTGCTAAGGGCCCACATACCACCCTCCCTGGGGCAGTATGACTGCCAGCAGGTGGGAAAAAAAGATGGCAGGAGTCTCCATGGACTAACCTCTTATCCCCCTTCCCAATGAGTGCAGTCTGATCTCTTCTCCAGCCACCTATTCTGCTCCTCAGGCCATTTTGCTAAACCAGGCATGAGTTAGGAAACAGATACAGATCTCTTTCTAATAAACATCATTCTTGAGTGGTTCAGCCTGCTACATCATACAACTAAGGGTTCCTACTCCCTGGGGCTTCCATAATCAGATCATAGGTTGTCAAGGATGGGGATAGAGCAGGATGGAGATTGGATAATTTCAGGAGTTGTCATTGTGTAGGAGAAAGGGCACAGGCCTAAGGAATCAAGCAAGAGACCTAGTTTCCAATCACAAGCTTAACCAACAGAATCTTAAGAGTTGGAAGGGCCCTCAGAGGCCATCTAATCCAACAAAAATCCCTTCTACAAATCCAACAAGTGATCTACCTATCCTCTGCTTGCAGACTTCTAGGAAGGAAGAACTCACTACGCCATAAGGAAGCCCATCCCACTCTATAAGGATGGGGCAGTATTTTTCCTTACATAAAAAGCCTAAATCCACATCTCTGTAACTTCCCTCCATAACTCCTCATTCTTCCTTCAGGATTTAAACAGAACAAGCCCAATTCCTCTTCCCCATTATATCTATTAATCACCTCCTCTCCTCCCCACCCCACCCCTGCCAGTCTTCTCTCCTCTAGGCTAAACATCCCAGTTCCTTATGTCAGTTGGAATTTGTCATTTCACTGCCCCCAGTCTCAACCCATACCTTTGCCCATCACCTGCCTCAGTATCTATGATAGGACTGGGAGATGAGCAGTAAACCTCACTAGGGAAATACCATGTCTTGTTCTGGCACCAGTTCGGGACCAGCTAGTAAATATTTACTATATCATAGAGTTTATTTATTTTAAAATGGGAAGGAGGAAGCACAATGAGGCCATTATGTCCTTACTTTACAGTCTAGACAATGTGACTCCCTGCATTAGTTCTTTTGGTTTACCATATTGCACTAATTGTATTCCATTTTGCAGTTCAGAAAAAAAATTAAAAATATCTTTTTGAGACATAACATACTGCTCTCTAGCAACACCCCCACTCGTCTTATAATAATGAAACTGATTGCATTGAAGCACAGGAATATATTTACCCTTACTAAATCTCATCTCATTAAGTTTGATCACATAAGTTGAAGCAATAGACAACTGATATGGCCAATGGTGTGCTGTTGGAGCCAACTTATTACCAGCTGGTACCAGAACCAGTTATTGAATTTTCACTGTGGGCATTTATACCTCATAAATCAACAAACACTACAAAACAGACCTTAATTTATTGTTTTGGTAGTTATCTTGACTTAAAGTGATGAAGAAAATGTTGATAATGCAGATTAAGGTTAAAGAGTGTACCTTGTATATTTTGAGGGAGCTGGTTGTTAAACATATACCAACACACCCCTGAATATAGCCCATCTTCTCCACTGGTATGCATAAAACAAGAAAGAGTTTAGCCTGGGTCCAACTTGTGAGAGGATATAGACAAGAGTCCTCATGATGGACAGACATGGATGGGTTGCAATTCACATCCCTGGAAGGAATAATCATATCAGATGACAGATCTGTTTGTGAGATATTTGACCCAGTGTTCTAACCTAAAATGGAGCTCTTTTTTGGATTTTATCCCTCTCTGTCTTTATCCAAGTAATTGATAAAAATTTCTTCCTCTGAGGACTTTTTGTATATGTTCTACTCTTAAGAGGTTTTCTTTTTTTTTCATGCATTCAGATTTCCCTTTTAATTTCCTCTGGGATTTTTTCCCTGTTGACTTTGAGTTGTCCTCTAGTTCAGTAAGATAATAGATATCCTCAAAGAATTAATCTCTTCATTTATTATATTTCTGGTGTTGCTTCATTCTGCAATTCTCCTGAAGTTTTTTCCCCTTGCTTCTCTAAAAACTACAGCAATGGCCAAGTCACCTCAACTCTCAGGGCCTCACTTTCCTTACCTATGGAATTAAAGGCATTGAATTAGATGCTCTTCAAGGGTCTTTTCCATTCTATGATTTCCTTTTTAATTTTCATTCTTTTCAGTTGTGGTAGTAGTTGTCTTGTTTGTGGTGGTTGTGGTTGTTGAATAAATACACTCCATATGATGTCAAATATTTAGTAGCTGGGCCTGGAACCAGAATAAGATATGGTGTTCCCTACAGAAGATCTCATTGCTTTCCTTCCCATTCCAAAAATTGAAATGAAACTAAAGGGTGATGGGAGATGTGAGTTGAGATTTGAAGCAGTGAAATGTCAAAATGCAGCTGAGCCAGACTAACAAAAATGCCCCTTTTCTTTTCTCATTAATTAATTAAAGTGTCTACTATGTGCAAGGCTTAGAGGCAATGAGAGATAGTAGATAGAGAGTTGGCCTTGGTGCCAGGAAAATCTCAATGCTCTTGATTGCTCTCTTCTTAACTTGGGGTCAGTGAACTTTTTAAAAAGTATTTTGATAAATGTATCAATATAATTTGCTTTCCTTCACAAAGGAATGTAATTTATGCATTTAAAAACATTCTGAGAAGAGATCCACAGCCTCATCAAACTGTCAGAAGATCCTTGACACAATAAAACTTAAGAACCCCTGCTCTAAAACTACAAGTTACAGAGGTGTTGGCCTGAATTAGTAGAGGAAATTTCCTCTTCCCCTAATCTCCAGCTCTAATAAAACTGCAGATATGGTTCCAGTCCCTAAATATAAGGTATAAGTGGTATAATTCACCAAACCTTTATAATCATCTAGGAGGTGCAGTAGATAGTCTTTACTCTTCCCCACTTTGGTCCTTGAAATACTTTAAAATAGCTACAATGCAGCTGTTACATCTTTTCTCCAAGGCAAAGCATCCTCAGTTTTTTCAACTAATTCTCATAATAGCATAATGTGAAAGTCCCACACTATCTTGGTTGCCCTCCCCTGGAAACTTTCCAGCTTATAAATGTCCCTTCTAAAGGTCAGGTGTAATGTCCTGGATACAATCTGACTGTGGCGGAATTCAGTAGCAGGATTATCACCTCCATTGCCCTGGAAATTATACTATCTGAGACAGTTTAAAACTACATGAGCTTTTTTGTTTGCCATAGCACTTAAAAATTCTCAAGCTTGGTTTGGTTTTTCAAATAAATTTCCACCTAGCTAGGTATCTTCACTTTTCCCCTTGTGAGATAGGTTTGTTGGTTTGGGGTTTGTTTGTTTGTTTTTTTAGCTCAAATGTAAGATTTAGCATACCTGAACAGGAATTTTCCCTATACCATCTCTCTGACACATGGTCATCCATTCTTCACTTAAAGACCTTTTAGCCCATTCCACTTTCAGATAATTCTCATTGTTGGGAAGTTTATGCTTCCATCAAGCAGCCAAAATTCAGTTATCTACAATTTCTACTCTTTGCTACTGGTTCTGCCCTCTGGGGCCAAACAGTATGAATTCAATCCCTCTTCCAAATGAGAGTCTTTCAGTTACTGAAAGATAGCCCCCATCTTCCTACTGAGAATTCTTATCCAAGCCTAACATCCCCAACTCCTTCAATTGATCCTTACCAATATGGCAGTCTCTAGTCTCTTCCCCATCTTGGTTACCTTTCTTTGCATTCACTCTTGGAATGGAACATAATGCTCCACATACTGCAGAGTATGGCAGGATCATTCTCTCACTCATTCCTGACCCTATACCTCTATCTTACACCTCCAAGATTGTGTTAGCTGTTCATAACACACACAAATGTGCACATACACATACCTTCATATATTTAAGGGAATGTCCTAAGTGAGTATAAGCAGGGCTTCTTAGGCCTCAAGGATGATCTCTCAGTTCAAGGATGTCAGGGCTTCACTTGATTTTTCAGTTGTCAAAAAAGTAACTGTGTTTCACAGTGTGGAAATAGCTGGAGCCCCCACCCTCTTCCACCTGAGCAAGAGTATCAGGGGTCCTACCCCATTAAGGAGATGTCTGTTCTTGGTTCTAGGGGCCTGGCTGAGTCCAGATCATGAGATCCTGGCTGGGAAGTATCAGCACCAGGGGTCACAGGAGGTATAGAGTTCCCTAACCCCATGTCTGAATGATTTCAACCTCTCCTGATCATGACAACCCATCATCACAGCTCAATAGTTATTCCAAGCCTCTGGGCATGGAGTTAACATTATTGCAATTCAGGGAACAAGTGGCCTCAATTCTACAGAGGGCAATCAATTAATCCATCGATTAAAAGGCATTTATTAAGTGATTGCCATGTGCCAGGCTCTGTGCTAAGTACTGAGGACATAAAGAAAAAGCAAAAACAATCTTTGAACTCAAGGAGATTGCATTCTAATGGAGGTGGGAGGGAAACTGCATGTACATAAAAAGATAGATGTGAAGGATATGCAAACAAAATAGTCAGAAAGTGACCTTAGAGGGGAGAATACTAGCAGCTAGGGGGACCAGGAAAGCCCTCTAAGAGCTACAGTAAGGCAGGAGAGGATCCCAAGCACAAGGGACAGAAAATGCAAAAGCACGAAGAATAGAGATGGTGTTGTGTGTGAAACACACCAGGTAAGCTAGTCTAATCAAACCAGAATATGCATGGAAAGAAGCAATGTGTGAGAAGATGAAAGACAGGAAGGGGCCAGGTTGTGAAGAACTTTTATGCCAAACAGAAGTTTACTTTTGCCCTTAGAGGGAATTGGGATCCATTGGCTAGGGTGCAGAAGAGGGACTTCCCTTCCGCCTTTCTCCCTGTCCTATCCCCTGCACCAGAGGTTCTTAACCTTTTTTTTTTTTTTTAATCGTTGCCCTTTTCAGCAGTCTGGTGAAACCTATAGACCCTTTCTCAAAATACTGGGTTTTTTAAAATTCATGATTAAAAGAAATGCTAGATTTTGGCTAAAGTTTAATTAAAATAAAGATTCAATTTTTTTCCCATCCAAGTTCATAGTCACCTCCCATATGGACCCCAGATTAAGAACACCTGCCCTCCCCCAAAGCAGCATCTTTTCTCATCTTAAAGTCCAGTTCCCATGCTTCTTTGGGCAAGCCTCATCCTCAAACTCTTTCAGCCTCTTGAATTTCCATAGATCTAGATAAGCTTCAGAAGGAGCCCTGATTTTATTGGTGTGGGCACACGTCTTCCCCTACTGACCTGGAGAGCAGCCTTTCCATGCACAGCAACTGTTTATCTGTGAATGGCTGTGGCTACTTTCTGGCAATGATTTCTCCAAACTTCTCTGGGTTAGTCTTCACATGGCAAACAGGATCCTTAGCCAGGCTCCTACCGAAGGTCTCTGCAGTTTGGAAGCCCATGCCATCATTTGCAGTCCACTGTCATAGCCTTCAAATACCTTGGAACATAAAACCACCAAGTACAATAACAACAGATAGTGCCTGGAAGGAGAATAGGGCTCCATCTTGGAATGGAACGATTGGTTTATTTAGTTCTCTATTTTCTGTACCAAGGGGAAGAAAGAATAAGAGCAGAAATATGGATAATCCAAAAATCATTTACATTTGTCTGAGGAATGTCTTGTTTACCGTATTCAGATTTGATTATGGGAATGGCTGATATTCCAGGAACTCAATCTACACAAAATAATGAAATCATTCTGTGAAGACTGAACTCCAGAGGACTTGGGAAGCTGGCTAGTCTTTCCATAGTGCCTCCCTGCAACCCTTTCAGTCCTGGAAGTAGCATGATCTCAGACTATCCTAAGTGGAGAGACCCTTTCCTAACCTACCTTGGAGCAGAGGGTGGTTAAGGCTTGAGTTTCAATTCAACAAATATCTTATTCACATTAAAGTACTCTGCAAGACACTTCAGGGCATAAAATGAGGAGTGAGACACAGCCCTAGCTTGCAGCTTGCTCACACCATCTGAAGCTGTCTCAGAGACTCACAATCACAGACTCAAAAAATTAGAAGGTACCTCCAAGGTCATTTGGTTCAACCTATTCCTGATTCCCCCTTAAAACATCCCCAGCAAATGGTCATTTAGCCTAAAAACTGAAGTCCACCCCCGACTGGTGAACTCTGTACTCCCTATGGTAAACAAACCATCTCACTCATGGTATGACCTTGGACAAGTCATTTCTCTCCTCATTTGTAAAATAAAAGAATTGGACTGGGTCAAGGATTCTTAACCTAGGGTCCAGGAACTTGGATTTTAAAAAATATTTTGATAACTTTTTCAATATAATTGACTTCCTTTGTAATCTTATGTATGTTATTATATGCTTATAAAATATTATTCTGAGGAGTGGTCCATAGGCTTCTCCTCACTGCCTGAGGGTCCATGACACAGAAGCAGCTAATAGCTCTTAGACTAGAGGGTCTCTTCCCTCAATAGAATGGGCAAATGAGAACAATTTCTTCCAACAGCCATGAAGGCGGTTGAAGCAGGTGCTGTTAGAGCTTGTTCAGACATCGAAGATGCCAATGTCTTTCACTGCGTCCGGGGCCATCTACAATTGTCCTGACTTTTGTCCTGCCACTGGACTTCAATGACTCAGGAAGAGAGTGAGGCTGATGACTTGGTGGAAGTCTACTTAACTTAACTCCAATTCACATATGAGTCAAGACATCACCCTCAATGTCATTGGTCCTCTTCAAAATGAAATACAAATAGCAGATGGTCTCTGAGGTCCCTTCCTTTTGAGGTGTATAATTTGTGGTCTCTGATGGGGATTGGACTGTGCTTTCATTGCTGTAGGGAACTTTCTCAACACCAAGATGTTAATTGGCTTGCCTGGAATCTCACGATAAGCATCAGAGGTAGAACTCGAACCCAGGTTCCTACTTTGGACATGAGAACTCTCCTTGCAAGAGGCTGCCTTCTAGAAGTTTTCTAGGAACCCAAATGAGGCTCTGTGGTGTGCTTGCCCAGGCAAACAAATTCATATAAAATAGAGAGATGTCAACCAAGTAAGTAACTGGTAAGCAGATTCAGTTTCGGGGATTATTTTTATTTTTATTTTTCTTAGCAAAAGTTAGAAAAGATTTGCCTCAGATAGGGCACAATGCAATGAATCTACCTGTAGGCAATGGGCAGTGCTGTCTGCAGTTGAAGAAGAAAAGGTTTGTGGGAGGAGGGTACTTTGGGAAGAATGAAGCCACTGTTCCTGGTACACCTTGAATTTATCTGCTGCCTCTTCTAGACCAAATGGGAGCTTCTGAGGGTAGCAGGGACAAGCAGGGTCCTGGGTGACAAGGGAGCTCTTGAGAGGAAGGTAGCAGAGCCATCTCCTCTCTGGAGAGCTCCCAACTGTCTTTCCCTGGCCCTGGGGGAAGGAGAGAGGCTCAGCATTGATAGCTACATCCCAGGTCAGAGGTTTCAGTCCCACCTGGACAAGCTGCATGGGGCCGAGGCCTGCCTGCCAGGTCATCGACATGTGCACAGACCTGGGCACCAGGCTCATGGCCAAACAGCAGCGGGAGAACAGCATTCAGTGAACCGTGGAAAAGACTCAGGAGTGGGGCCGGATATGCCTCTCCCAGACTCAAACACAGCCTCCTCCAGCTGCCCACACTTACTGTCTTAGATGCACAAGGAAGAGGAAAACACATGACTCTTAACATAAAATGCGCCTGTCCCTGTCAGAGTAGCTGCTCTTCTGACTGGCAAACCTGATAACTTGTAGCATCAAATGGAGTGAGATGCGTCTGATGATGGGGGAAGTCCAGACAAGACACTGAAGTGGGGGGATTGGAGTGAGCCATTTACATGGGGAAAGCCCAGGGGATCAGGACTTGCTAGGTGGGTGATTACACCCACAGATGGGATAAACAGATGCCTGGGGCCCTGAGGTCACTGGCTCCTTCACAATGCAAATTAACCAGCCCATGTCAAGGCTGCTGGCTCTCCCTGGCTCTATTCTGTCATAGGGAATCACTAGCAGCTCAGGCTATAAGACTATAGAGGGAGATGGGGGCCCACTGCCAGAAACCCAGAGCTGGAAGAGGTATGGAGGGGGTAATCCTCTCCCTGGGGTACAACCAACGTAGGACCTCAGGGCAGTTTGTGGGAGGGGCAGATAAATGAGAAGGGGACAACCAGAAGAGGCACCTCCCATATACTCCTGCTACATGGTACTCTCAGCCAAACTGGAGAATACTGTCATGGGACAGCTAGGTGCCATATTGGATAGAGCACTGGCCCTGGAATCAGGAAGACTGAGTTCAAAGCTGGCCTCAGACACTTACCAGCTGTGTGACCCTGGGTAAGTCACATAACCTCAATTGCCTCCAAACAAAATGAGACTTGATATCATTGTCTACTCTCCAAGTCACTACTTCTTTGTTCTCAAACGCTTAGGAAAGATAAAGCCCTTCCATCAAACACACGTGTCTTCAGGACCTCCCACATTCACATTCTGAGCAGTTATGGGTGCCTTAGGATAAAGACACTTGGTATCCCATGGAGCAGGACTGTTGGGACCTATGCAGCCTTATTTAGCATTTCCACTTTGCAGAAAGAAAGACTGAGACCCAGGGAGGGGTGGTGACAACAGTTTGATCCACCTGAGATAGCTTCCGAAGTTATACAGGCTGACAGAGTTTAAGCATGAGAGACCCCAGTCCCTAGATACCTTAGCCTCGACCTACTGGGTTTAAATCAAGAGAGTCAGGCTCTGTGTGGGGAGACCTGCGACAGAATCTCCTGTTCCTTCTGGCATCATTGCCTGGAACTCTGCTATCTGCCAAACCAGCTACAAACTGACAAGGCCCCACCGTGAAGGGGATAGGCCTTCCCCAGAGGACCTAGAGGCATGAGCCAGCTGGTCTGTGTACTTTTTGCAGTCTGAGGGAAATGGCCCTCCCTTGGAAATTGCCCAGAAGCATGGCACCCTTGAGCCTTACTCAGCCTGCTCTGTGGTTGGGAGGTGATTACAGCATCTCAGAATTGGAAGAGACCTTACATGACGTCCAGGCCAGCCTCCTACCACATGGCCTCAAACCCTTCCTCAGCATCCCTGAAAGATCTTTGGTCTCTGGCTGAACTTGGGTAGTAATGGGGAGCTCGCTGTCTTCCCAAGCAGTCTGCTTCACCATCGGACAGCTCTAACTGTCGGGACGTTCTTTGTCACGTTGAGCCCAGATCCGCCGCTTGTTACCTCTTGCCTGTCAGTTCTAGTCCAAGACTGAAGCCACACAGAACACAGCTGGTATTTATTTTGCACTATAACTCTGGATTGGTCTGGGAAATATGGATTTCCCAAGTGCATTTATGGATTACTGGCCTGATGCCAGGACAAACGAGGTCTTAAAATGAGGTATTGAAGGCTACTGATTTCAATCTATCAATAGCAATGATTAAGCACCTATGTGTTAGGGCACTAGGTATACAAAGACAGAAGTAGAGCATTTCTTACACTCAGGGAACTGCAATCTTATCAGGGATAATTGTGTGTGTGTGTGTGTGTGTGTGTGTGCACCCATGTGTATGTGTGCACCTATATGTATGTGTGCATCACAGGGATGCTCCCAGGGTGCTGGACATGCGTTCTGGCTCTGTGGAAATTAGCACGCACATTGGCCACTTTCTGTGAGAGCAGACATGCCTTGGCAGCTCCTGATTAGTCCCTTGGTCCCAGAGACAGGGGTGGCATTGAAGATGACTGACAGATGAACCAGAAAGAGCTGCCCACTCAGCAGGGAGGGGAGCTGAGGACAGCTTTGCCTCCCTCTCCTCTGAGTAGATAGATTTTGGTTGTACTAGCTCTCCTCTGGACTTCTAGTGGAGAGAAGGGGAGGCATTTCCCTCTTCCCCCTGCCTCCTCCCAACCCCCAGCAACAGTAGCATGGCAGCTGAAGCCTAAGAAAGTGAGAACAAATGCTTGCCTAGGCAAGCTCAAGACTAGACCTCAAATCCTTGGCTGACTTTTCTGTTTTGCATATCTTTCTCTGAGACCAGATCAATTCAGCCATTTTTTCAGTCATGTCCAACTCTTTGTGACCCTATTTGGGGTTTTCTTGGCAAAAATACTAGAGTGGTTTGCCATTTCCCTCTCCAGCTCATTTGACAGATGAAGAAACTGAGGCAAATAGGGTTAAGTGACTTGCCCAGGGTCATACCTAGGAAGTGTCTGAGGCTGGATTTGAACTCAGGAAGATGAGTCTTTCTGACTCCAGGTCTGGCACTCTGTCTCCTGTGCCACCCAACAGCAATCCTGAGAAAAAGACATTTCTGACCCTAGTGGAAACCTCATGAGTTTAAGAGATTGGGAGTCCCAAGTAAAACTTGACTGCTCAAAGGGAAATACTTCCTACAACAACACCACTTCTCAAAGGAGATAACCATGAACAAAAGTCTAAAGAGTCGTGTCAGGCAGGCCAGGAGACCATACAGGTGTGCTGGGTGTTCAGGAGGATGAGCACCTCTGGTGTGAGGGCTACTCATTCACCTTTGGTGTCTATTTGGCACTCGGCTCCAACCTGTGTCCAAGTAGCTGTTGCATGTGCAGAGGCCACTCCCTGGTAAAACCATCTAGACAGATGGGCTAAGCCAGGTGGAGGGTCACCAATGGGTATCAGACCTGTCAGTGAGTTAGAGAAGTATCTATCCCAAGCATGTGAAGACTTCCCTGGTGGAATGGGCAGATAAGAATAATTTGTTCCAATAGCCATGGAGGTGGCTGAAGCCAGCACTGGGAAATGCTTAGAGATTGGTCAGACATCAAAAACACCAAGGTCATTCACTCCATCCCAGGCCATCCCCAGTTGTCCTGACTTCTGTCTTGCCTTTGGACTTTGATGACTCTGGAAGAGAGAGTGAGACTGACAACTCTGTGCAACTCTGTCTCATTTAAATCTAACTCATGAGCAAGTCAAGACATCACGGCAAGATATCATTTCTCCTCTTCAAAAATGAAAGACCAACAACAACATGAATAAAAATGAAAGATCTGTTCAGCAGTCACACAAAACTTCTTTATCTTCCATGGAGATTATAATGATGGTGATAGGTTATAGTTTTATGCTTCAAGTATTTATTAATTCATGCTTATGAATTATTCTAGACCAGGCCTAAATTAAGCTAGTTCAGCAATTCAAATTCAAGGTTTAAAATGCAATAAGGTATTGGGCATCATAAGACATAATTAAAACTAACTTCAGTTAATAGGAGATTGAGATACAAGGATACAAAAGTTTAAAAAATATTCTCATCTCCTCCTCCTTCTCTCTGCTACACCCCACCCACCCCAGAAACCACACAGTAGGCAATCACATATGAGATCAGGAAGGCAGTAAAAGTTCAGGGGTGACTTCTAATGCAATTCCTACCCACTTGTCCTAACCATCATCCCAAGACAAGCTTCTTACACTTTGAGGAGCAGAAAAATAGATCCTTTCTCCTTAAAGAGTTAGCTCCATTCACCTCCTCCTAGAGCATCTATCAAATATATGGAATTCTAGGTGGAGCTACCCATAGAAAAAAGTGAGAAGGGACAATAAAGGGGTAGAGATGAAAGGGAAAGTAGGAAAAGACTGGCAGTGGCTACTTTTGATGCAACCTAGCCCTCAACAATACACAAGTATAGCAATCCAACTACCTACCCCTGCTTGTCAGTCAGTCACTTATTAGTGAATTTATTAAGCACCTTTGTCCCAGGCACTAAGCGATGGTGATCGACCACACCCCAAAAAGAGTCCAGCTCCTATAACAGGAGTCTTTTGTGGAAGAAGAATTTAAACCTGATACCTACTTTTGTCCAGTGAGTACCTTTTCTTAAAAGGACTTTGTTGATCTTTGGAGGGATCGCCTAGATATAAGACATACTTAAGCATTGTTTAAATGGTTTTCCCCAGAGTTCTACCCTGGAGATAGAGTCATAATTAGTCAGAGAGTTTGACAAAAACCATTTGGGATGAGGCCACCCCACCTCCCCAGGAATCTAAGGAGTAGGAGTCAAGGGAGGGGGTGTTAGACTGGGACTGAGCAATAGATCACATAGGCACAATCAAAGTAAATACAAAGTAGTTGGTGGGAAATGGAAGGAGGAAATGCACCAGCCTTTGTAGAGATCAGAAAAGGCTTCCTGGAAAAGTAAAGACTTAACCTGAACCTTGAAGGAAAGGGGAGTATGGTCAAGATATGGAGGACAACTAATAATATTAAGGCATAAGGGTGGAAGGCATAGTGTTATGAATGAAAGAGAAGGAAAAACCTTCTGTTTGACTAGACTGCATGATACGTGAAGATGAATAATATGTAAAAAAGCTAGAAAGGTAATGACAGAAAAATTATTAATGCCATATTTCACCACATAATTGTCACAGATTTTATGCCAAATTTTGCCCCAAAATGGGGTGTAACCATTATGTGGAGCTCTTAAAAAAATGTGCCAATATTAATTAAAAATCATTTATTACTAAATTGTCTTTGGTACAAGATTAGAATGCACAGAAAACTTATGAATATACATTAAAACTGAATACTATAAAGTAATTTTTTGGTAGATTGATTGGTATGGCACTTTATAGAGCTAGAAAAAAATAGTAACAAAATTCATTTGGAAGAACAAAAGGTCCAGAATATCAAGGGAATTAATGAAAAGAAATGCTAGGGAAGGTGGCCTAGCCATACTAGATTTTAAGCTGTATTATAAAGCAGCAGTCATCAAAACTGCTTGGTACTGGCTAAGGAATAGAGTAGT